>CM050164.1:61124471-61724471 GCA_027410445.1 Discoglossus pictus | reverse complement strand
AATCAATTAGTGTCCGATTTGCGATCGGACCCGCAATCTAGAAATGTTGCAATCTAAAAAAATCAAGAAATCTACTGGTCTAGTCCATACGAGTTCAATGATATGTATTAACTGACTGATTGCCGGGCTCGATATAACATGGAAATTACACATCAAATCTTTTTTTTTTTGCAGATCTGCGAGCTTGAGATTGTTGTGCCATTACTTTTAATGTCTTTCATCCCTTTCGCTGTCTTTTAAAATGCAGTATTGATTTTTTATTTGCTTTTACAGTGCCATGAACAGGTGTTTAACCCCCTTGCTAGTTCTCTCTAGTACTCGTAGGATTTTTGTCTACATTTGCCATTTATGGGTGTGAAAACAATTGCGGGCTTGAGGAATTGTAGCAATTTAAGCGATTGCCGGCATGACAGATCAAAGGCTTAGCTGGGTCAAAGTTACGTTTTTGACAACCGTAGGGATTTTTATCCTGTAACCCGCAGATCATTTGCTGGTAGCTAAAAGAAGCCAATTTAATAGCAGTAACTTTTGCGGGCTACATTACAAGCTACAGAACTATAATTTGGACATGTTAGTAGGGGGGCTTATTGTATTCTTTATTTTTAATGAGCATCTAAGGGCCATAATTTAAGGACCAGATAGAAGCTTCCTGTACATGCAAAGTCTTCTGCTCCCTCAGGAAGTAGGTCATTGGGAATTAAATGGCATCTTCCACTGCGGCATAATTGCAAATAAAATCTGACAGGCTTTTCACTTTCTAAGAAAACATTTTGTATTTGGTAGTTATTTAAAGCAGTATATTTAAAAATATGACCACAGCAGTCCATTAAAAACTGCTGATTTGCCTATAGTCAGATTGGGTTATCCTACTTCAACTTGCTTTCTTTTCAGTTCTGTTGTAAAATGGTGATAATTCAATAGAACTGAATAGTATGTTATTTGAATTAAAAGGACATCCCTTTCATCTGAAGTGTCTAATACTCTCATGATCAAAAGGAAATGTCTGCCACCCATTAACACAAACTAAATAAATTAATTATACATTAAATGCTGTATTTTTCTTTCTAAAACTCTTTTCCCATAACCAGGCTTTTTGTATGTGTCAGGGCACTGTGCCATCCTAGTTATGAGGAGAAATTAAACTTCATTCTAGTCTGCTTCTGAAATTCCTAAATCATTTTATTTCAGGGGAAGTCTATGACAGTGCTGCAAAGCTCTATTTCCAATATTTTTTAAAACTTCAAAGCTCTAGTTCAAATGCACCAAAAATGTGGATCTTTCCAATTTGCTGACCATCACACCGTGCCCTTCACTTCAGGGTTGTGAGCAGCACGCCACCAGCCTGCCGCACTGTCTGGTGCACTCCAGCACACACCGGCGCAGACTCTGCTGCTGGTGTACATTAAAAACACAAATAAACCTAACCGTAACACCTACCCCTAACCCTAACCACTAATCCTAACTCTAACCCATAACCTTAACCCCTAACCTTAAAACCTAACCCTAAAACCCCTAAGCTCTAACTCCAAGCATCCACTACGTGTTGTCCTCATGCATTAACATGGTTCCCCAAATTCTGTTCAGCAGAAACTTTAGCATGATTCATTGCTGCGCTCACCACTGCCTAAACGCATTCCAATTAGTAGGTGGTGCTGCAGCGCCAGACTACTGAGGCGCATTCACAGTGTAAGTCACAAAACAGGAAAGGTCCAAAGATTCATTTAATTTTTAAAGTGTATGCCATATTTAATGTGAACATTTAACCGTTTGTCAGTTTTCTAAAGAAATGATTTATATTGTTATCACTTTCAATACAACAGATTAGAAAAGGAAAATATTAATTCACTATTTATCTTTCCTTGTATGTAAACATTTGAATAATTTTTCTGTACTAAATGAAAGTATATACTCAGCAGGAAAGGCATTGCATTTATTGTATATCAATCAACATGGACCTTTAGTTTTATGAGGATTTGAATATAAAAATGTTTATTATTATTAAAAAAATACTATAATGCTATTGACGTATTTTTTTTCAGACATTCATTTACCATCTAAGAAAAAAAAGGCAACTGAACTGAATGGCAATTGCTAGCTGAAAGCATGAGAACCTAGAAAAATTCTAA
The DNA here is from genome assembly GCA_027410445.1 of Discoglossus pictus. Classification (NCBI taxonomy): domain Eukaryota; kingdom Metazoa; phylum Chordata; class Amphibia; order Anura; family Alytidae; genus Discoglossus; species Discoglossus pictus. The sequence goes on along the minus strand of CM050164.1, from coordinate 61,722,345 downwards.
CCACAAGCCATTTTCAATGTAATGCAGGGCTGAAACAAGGGGGGAGCATTAAAGCGAGGAACTGCTCAAGCATACCTAACCTGAGAGGACAGTTCATGCTTATTATAGAGCCATTGCTGATAATAAAATCTGAATCAAACTGCCGACTGAAACCCACTAGAGAATTTCTGCTTCTTTAATTTTTAAAGTTATGGAAGCACTTGACACAGAGGTAGATCAAATATCACTACTTTGCGTGCAAATACTTACTTAAGCAATCCAGTGTGCCCAAATCTGTGCAAAAAATTCAGGTGAGCAGCCGTGTAAAGACAACTAATTATGATGTTCCATTACCGCTTTCTGTCTGTCACAATTGGCCCTAAGTGGTCATGCCTGATTAATTTCAATTAGTTTTCACAGGCCTAAAGTTATAGCAAATTTATGTTTTGACTGCAGGAAACTGTTACCAATCATGAAACTACCAAAACATCAAAACAAAAGGGAGTACTTCTGTTAACAGGCAGACTACTTAAATCCCCGAACAGACTGCACAGCTTAGTACAGTTCAGTGACTTCATGGATACATAGAATTACATACAAGGTAGCAGCTTTTAAAGCTTCCATTGACATTACATGTTAAAGGCTAATTTCATGTGAGTATCTTAGCAATGTAATCATATATTTGAAAAACTATGGCCTATGATTCCAACAGTCAGCTCTAAGTGCAATAAACATCTGGATGTGGCTCACCATGACAAATGTAAAGGAGTATTGATATAAACAATGCCATTGTATTATTAATATAATGCAAAATCCAGTGGCCACATTGTCTAGAACTGTCTCACACTGTCCTCCGAACAAATACATCAACATTCTCAGATCAAGTTATTATTGCTATGTTAGAGCTATTTGCATTTGCAAAACCTTTCTCTTTAACCTACTGTGTTAGGAAGGGCTAAGATTTAGATCTTGTAATGTTCAAAATGTTGCACTTTGTTTTCTTTTCCAGAAGTGATGTATCACTTTTTCAGGCACATACCCTTCCCAGTGTACAAGGTACTAAAAGAAATACTGGCCATCCATTTTAACTGAAATTGCAAGCACGGAATGTTATGACCCAGAGTTGAGGGGCCATGTGCACCTCAATTTTCTCCCTCTAGGTTGTGCCTTTTGTGTTCAATATCTCAGCACCCATCAGACCACCTCCTAGGAGAACTAAGGACATAACAGGTTGCAAGCTCAGCTCTAAGGTTTCTGCCTTATTAAAAAATAATAAACTCGGTTACATCCCCTTGATTAGGGTTAAGTCATAACATTAGACACCTGTTGATAAGAATGCTAGAGTCAGACTGCTATTTATTCTTTCTTTTTCACATATACTGTATATCACAAACACCAAAAAGATTTCCCCCACATGCCCCGCTCATCAATCCCCTCCCTGTTACTATGGCGACCAACTCCCTCCTTCATTCCTTCCTCTGAGATATATCTGATCTGGTATTTTCTGCTGACATTAAGTGAGGGCAATAAACTAATTTCAAACATTCTGACTATCTTTGACCACTCAGTTGATACTAGAATGTAAAGTAACATCTGGGGCTATATACACATTCAAATTCCTGCAGAGTTAACTCTTAGATGTCACACTACAAACATGGTGGAAAAGTGTATCTGTTAGTTACAGGTAACATAACACTACTTCAGTGCGCTTAACACAATATAGCAACTCCAACATTAAATATGGTGGCCCACACTACACTACATATAAAAATTGTCCTTAAACAAGACTCATGTCCATTTTAATAACCTTGCATATTAGTAACCCAATGTGCCAGAGTCCAAAATAGGAGTGTTGCTTGTGGGATTCAGGTGAGTCCCAAAATCAGTTATAACACTGAACATAAAGAAAAGAGGAAAATACATGTCAGTTGTGGAGAGAATCGAAATTATAATGCACTGGTTGCCAGATTCAACTGCTATATAACAGCATAGGGACCTACCTCTGATCATACTTATTGTAGGATAGATGAAGATAACTGTGTTGTATAGAGGGCCATACTTTTTGTGCATTGCGATAAGTGGGTGTCAGTCATCCTGCACCTACTGTTACTGTACAGCAGTTGACAAAAATGCATAGAATTGCTTTCAAAATGACATCAGAAGTCACGAACTGGAGTGTTGGTAGAAAGCGAGACCAGTGGGACATTTGGGGGATTGCATTCTATTGAAGTGTGGAAAGTAGATACATGAATTGTTTTCATATCGTGACCATCAGCGTATTCTTTAAAACAATATACTTGGGGAATTGTTACATAGTGTGTTTATTTGGACATCATAATACTGCCATTGTATGTATGTCACAGTGTCTGCTGAGCTATTTTGACAGTAGCAAAATCAGATGCCAGACTATTTAATCAGATTATAATAATATCTGCATTTTTTTGAGCAAAGGGTGCCCCTAATTTAACTCAATAAAAAAGAGCAGGTGGGAATAGAGTGCAAAGAGCTTTGATGATATTCTTCAACATTGTTGAAGAAACTGATTTCTTAACTTACTTTTTTAGGCAGAATGACAGCAGAAGAAAAGTCAGAATCAGTCCTACGTCAAATGGTGTCATTCTTCTTAACTGGATTCTCGGAATTCTCTTGATTCATGGCAAATGACTGGGCAAGCTTCCTGTTGGACAGTTGCAGCTTATGACCTCAGTCCACTGATTAAACACAATTCTGCAGACAAAGCAATTCCAAATGGTTTCAGCTTCAAGTATGCATCATTTTTGTACATAATGCTCAATGGTATAATGGATTTGCAGAAGACTGCTTCACTCTCCCTAGAATGTCACTGCTTCACTCTCCCTAGGATGTCACTGCTTCACTCTCCCTAGGATGTCACTGCTTCACTCTCCATAGAATGCCCTTTCAGCAGTCCTGAATATATGCTAAAACATCACATATGCCATTAAATGCACTGAAACTGGTAACTTGTATAGGAAGCAGAATTTTGCAATGATTGATTAATATTTTGCAGGTTCCTGGTGTCTTGATTGCTCAAGTGTAAGAGTTGTGAATGCATAAAAAGAGCATACAGGAGTGATTGCAGACTTGACTGTTATGTGTATATCCTTGAATAGGAATTATTCTTGGATGGTTAACAAAGAGTGACAAAGTAGATTCAACGTGTCAGTGAATAATATTGACAGGTGGTCCTTGTGGGTACCAAGAAACAAGCTTTTCCTACATATGTAAGATACTGTATATGTTTATTTGTCCATGCAATATATAAACTTGTAACTGCTGGGGTTGGGCTGGATCATGGAATTGGGAAACCATTCAAGGCCTGGGACTAGGGTCTGAAATGAGGAAAGTTAGTCAGTTCCAGTCTAGCATTGCAGGTAAAGAGAGGTACAGAGCAATATTAAACATGAATATTAAAATATAAATCACAAGTCCCAATCTAAATAACTTACACTTCCAAAGTTCATACTAGGCTAGTGGTGTTTTTCTGCCTAGATTTATGTGGCCTGGCCTATGGCATATGCACAGGAATGACTTTATGCAGTGACATTTCAGTGTAGCTGACATTTTCTGGAATGCTTTAGATATACATAAACCCACAAACACATATATACATGTGTGTGTGTGTGTTAATCTTAAAATAAGGGCATAGCAATGGTAAAGGAAGCATAATAAAGGGGGTATGGGGAGCATACAAATCTGAGTGTGCCTAGAGCAGCATAAAACCTAAATACATCCATGTACTAGAAAATTTTCCCATGCCAGACGCTACTGCTGCAATCAGTATGGGAACACTTCCTTGTCATATAACATTTCCATCACATGGATTGAGAAGATATAAGTGCATCACATTTTCCACTTATGACCAACTAAATAGATGACTGTTGAATTCATATTTCCATAGAAAAACACACTAAGTTGTTTCTTGACTTATAAATAATACCCTTCCCATTAATAACTGTTTGCAAGATATAAACATATACAACATATACAACAGGCACTTATGGCTAGCTTCCAGACCATTGTTGTAACCCAAAAACATTGCAACTCGAAGCAGTGTATTGTTTCACTTATTGATGCATGTACCGCACTGCAATCATCATATGCAGACCTAACTGTTGTTAATAAAACATTTCTAACTAAAATAATCACTTAACCACAGAGTATCAAAGGGATGCAAAGCGAAACGTGTTTTTAAGCAAACTAACAGCAGTGATGCCAAGTGGTGGAGTTAAGTTTGAGGTGTCATACGTTGAAGTGTTGTACGTCAGGGTATGCCCGTTCTTAATCATATAAGGAAACATGCTTCGGAAATATTTGGCGTTGCTACCATTTTACAGTCATCATATTGCCAATTTGCACAATATTTGTGTTCATAACAGAATTACTAAATAGTGATGCTTGTTTAGGTTTTATGCTGTTATTCACATTTGTTGCCCCCCAAGCCCCAATTCCAGCTCCTCCTTTGCACTCAAATCATAATTTTCTGTGTATTTCTGTGTATATATGGAATGTAAGAAAGTGTACACTTACAGACATGAATATTACTGTATAAAGACATTTCAGTACAAATACAAACAAATTTCAGTGTATTGAACAGTATCTTTAGAGTTAGGCCTGGGCCTCGTGGCCAAATGAGAAACACATCCCAGATCATACCCCTTCCACAGCAACACTATATATGATATTAGATAGACAGTCACTGCACAAGAATGTCCTGATTCCTTATCTAAATGTCTATTTATATTTCTACAGTATCTTACTCACATAAGCACTTTCTTTTATCCTTTGTATTCAATTCAGTGAAGTTGATTATAAGCTTTAGACGTCAGAATGCAGAAAGCCCAGAGATGTTGCTTTAGCCCATTACAATGATTGGAAAATAAACTTTTGGGGGTTTCAAGGCCATTGTATATTGTCCACGATAATATGTTAGACCTTTAACACGTGCAATGAACCAACTTCCTTTTATCAAATTAAGTAAAATGGAAATTATTCAGCCTACTCTATACACATTGTAAAAAGTTGTACATAGTTTCTCTAAAAATCTCTGGTGAATAATTTTAGCTCTTGAACCCATAACAGGTAAGACTAGAATGACAGAGATACTATCTAATATGTCTGCTGGCAGTAACCTAGGGAAAAATATTCACAATCTTTAATTGCCAAATGAAGGTTATAATAAAAATGTCCTAAGGACAAATAACAAAAGAAAGCATCTGTGAGTAGCAAAATGCCTTTCACACAGTAGTGTAAAAGTATGCTCAATGGCATTACAACTTTTTTAGCAGAACTATCACATTATTAATTGTACACATTGTTGGATGCAATGACTTCATTTAATGTATAATACATGCACAGAAATGTCTTATTATGCTGTTCTAGGTGTAGAAAAATGTCAAGTATATCTATCACAACAATTAACTACTGATATATATATATATATATATATATATATATATATATATATATATAATGGAAATGTGTTAACGAATTATAGCATATGGAAAAGAGAAATGTATTAGAAAATGTTTAGAACAAGAAGTGTGAGACACAATTTAAGTTTTCCATTTGCAGTTATGTTTGAACAAGGTTAATTTACACCTTGTAAGTTATATTTGGTATGCAACACAAAGCTATTTTTTATGTACAGCAAAAATTGTTGGAAAAGGGTATTTTCCAACAATGGAATATTTTTTTTTTTAAATGCACAAATGAGTTCACTGTATATATATATATATATATATATATATATATATATATATATATATATATATATATATATATATATATATACATATATTGTTGTTCAGTCGTTCATTTTGATCTGACTCTTCGCAACCTAGTGGACTTTAGAACATTATTTCTGACTGTCAGCAACTGAAATATACTGTATATATGGTCTGGCTTATCCCAACGAAGACCTTCATGCTTAGCCCCTACATCACAGTTTACACCATTTTTAAGAGCAAAGTAAATCTCCCTAGCTATGTTAATCACCCATCCCGGAAACATTGTGAGAGAACTGCTACGAGTGTCTGCGGTGAGCAAACTCTTTCATTGATTATTGCACTGACAAAATGTACTAGTAACTCCAATATACTTTTACTTTTACTAAAGCCCTATGCTAATAAGAATTAATGGATCACTCGCAAAATAGGGCAGTGCCATAACTACAAAAAAACTGGAGAAAATACTGCATGGTTCTAAAACCATTGCAGAGTGCCGCAGCAGCATTTTAAGAGACAGTATAGCACCAAAAACCATGAAAAGTGATGCAATTTCAACATTATTTGACACTTAAAATTCCAGTATAAACATATGAATAATTAAAATATTTGATATTGTATTATTATAAGACATCAAGGGTTATACACAACCCAGTAGTCATGGGGTTAATACATGACGTTGCCTACGAATAAATTCTCTAATGCATTGTCTATAAATATATACAGTATAATATATAAACAGAAAATAAACATTTTTATATGTTGAATCTATAAATAAAATTATCACATCTATTTAAATAAAAAAAATATAAAAAAAAAAAAAAAAAAATATATATATATATATATATATATATATATATATATATATATATATAGCTAGTTTGTTTATTGCCGCAGTAACGGCACTTGTTCTCATTTTGCTAGAGCCGGAAAGCTTGGTTCGGGTTCTCTCTACACTGAAATGTCTTGTGGATAAGGCAGGATTTTATTGATGTGAACTGCCATAATATTGCAAGGATAAAAAAACCTCTCACAGCTGATTTACGGGTACACCACAATTTAAACCGCTCGATTAGCATGGGGGCCATAGTCACCTTACTGTCCCCCTACCTGCTTGTACCTAATGATTTTTAGGAGTGGTAAGATACTCCATACAATTAATCCTCATATTACAAAGGTCAGACCAGATCTAAAAAGGCTGAACTTGATGGACTAGTCTTTTTTCAACCTCAATTTCTATGTTATCTTCTTTTGGATATGTTGTTGAGAACAGCAGCTCATATTAGTTAAGACTTTATCCAAGTGGGCCACTTAATGACATGTACTTTGTCCCACAATTTGGAGGAAGATTTGTAAAATGATTACAAAGTCTTAGCCAAACCTTAACTAACGGCACACTGTCATTAGTTTGAGCACAGACAACATAATCATTTTTTTATGATTTGATGACATTTGTATAATAAATAAAGAATTCCTAAGGCATCAACAGCCTAGTTAAAGGTGTGCTTTAATTATTTTAATTGCTGCTGTATCATAAAGTATAATTAAATTTGCAGATACAGAAAAGTTAATTGTTATTTAAGTGTTATTGTAAGTGCAATTAAATTATAACATTGCTTCCTTATGCCACTTATAATTACTTTGCAATAACTTCCTGGAATTTGGGTTGTTCTGACCAAGTATGCTTATTTAATCTTTTTATAAACCACACTGTCTGTCAGAGATTTAGATATAGTTATTTCTAGGTGATAAATCAGACATTTGTAATGATCAATTGGAAATGGCCCAAAAATATGTCTGCGTAAACTCTCATTTGTACAAAATACCCACAAAACATTTAAATAGGTCATTGAACATTTTTAGAGAAAAAATATTAACAAAAAAAACATGACTTGTGATTCATATAGGATATAATAAGTACAGACACCTCAGTATTCAAGTACCATTATTATTGTGTAAAAATTAATTGTGAAAAAACTGAACAGACTGGTTTAAATATTTAATTGCTCGTCTGGCATAATTTTTAATTGATGATCTGGCATAAATAGTAAAAAACGATTTTCATGCCAAATGGTGGTGTAGTTAGCAGGTAAAGAAAGACATACAGTATACAGTTTATTAGTTATTTAAAGTACATGTAATGCAGTATAATAGTATTAATGACCTCTTTATTAAAATAATACAAATGAATATGCTAGCAAAATTTACCAATGCTTAGTTAGTTTTAAAATAATGGGATTATTGATGTATTGTGTGCTGTAATTGAGCACAGACTGTGAAACGATACTCGCTATAATGACAAATGGTCCATTTATTTTAATATAATGTGATTGAAAAAAAAATATGTTACCCTTTTTAAAGGACTTTTCCTTTAGGGGCAAGAGGTCATGAAGATATCTTGTTTCATGGAATATGGGTTTAGATGCCTCACTGGAAGTGAAATAGAAGGGTACTGAACCCATATCAAAACTAGCCTTATAACATAGACTCTAAGTTATAATGTCTCATACAACATATAAAGGACCAGGAACTTTATATATGAACTGTGCTTTTTTTGCTAATGATTTGCTTATAGTAAAATATAATATTAAGATTGTTGCGTATATTGTGTTCTGTATGGGCTGCCCCCCCCCCCCCCCTTCAAGTCAACAATAAGGTTTTTATTTCTAGTTTCAAGGGAACATGTTCTATTTGGGGAAAAAAGTTTCTACTCTCTTACCGCTCTGGAATTTGAGCAATGCTGATCAATGCAGGGGGGTTAGTGTTCTTGTTAACCCTTAACAAATCTTTCTGTGCAGGCATGGAATACTTGACTTTGCCAAATAATTGGTTAATATAGGAAGTAATCCAAAAGAGATTGGACAAATAAATGTTAATAAAGCCCCAGGTCCTGATGGAATATATCAAAGGGTACCGAGGGAACTGGTTTCTGTAATATCCAAACCATTACATCTATTTTTTCAAGATTCACTAAACACAGGGTCACTACCAGATAACTGGAGAAAAGCAGAGATGACCTATATTTAGGAAGAGTCCTGTAAGCCTCACTTCTTTATTGGGAAAGCTTTTAGAAGGGTTAAGACAAGAAAATGTCTGTATGAACAAGGTTATAAGTAGGAGTCAACACGGATTTATGAGGGATAGGTAATGCCAAATAAATCTAATTTGTTTCTATGAGGAGGCTTGTAGGAACTTGGATCAAGGCAACTCAGTGGATGTGGTCTATATGGATTTTGCAAAGGCTTTTGATATAGTGCCACATTGAAGACTACTGCGCAAACTAAGGGATACAGGAATTGCAGTAAATATCTGCTCATGGATTGAGAGCTGGCTAAAAGACAGGAAGCAAAGGGTTGTTGTAGATGTAACATACTCCGATTGGACTAATGTGGTAAGTGGGGTTCCTAAGGGTTCAGTATTAGGTCCCCTCCTTTTTAACATATTTATTAATGTCTTGGAGGTAGGATTGGAGTGTGGTGTCTCCATTTTTGCTGATGACACAAAGTTGTGCAAGGTAATTAAATTAGATAATGATATGCTTTCCCTCCAAAGGGATTTCCATAAAATTGAGGAATGAGACACAGGGGAGGGAGAGGAGGAAAGAGAAACAGAAGAGGGAGAAGAGGGGGAAGAGACACAAGGGAGGGGAGAAAGTCACAGGGGAGGGAGGATGGGGGAGGAGGGAGAGACAAGGGGGGAGACACAGGATAGGTGGGAAAGAGACACAGGGGCGGGGGAAAGAGATACAGTTAAGGGGGAAAAAAACATGGGAAAGAGGCATAGAGGAGGGAGGAAGGGGGAAAGAGAGACGGGTAAGGGAGAGATACAGGGGAAGGGTGGAAAGAGACATGGGGAAAGAGACACAGGGGAGGAGGGGAGAGATAGAGGAGAGAGAGTGGGGGAAGAGACACAGGGGAGGGAGGGGGAGACACAGGGGAGGAAGAAGGGGAAGAAACACAGGGGAGGGAGAGGGGGAAGAGACACAGGAGAGAAGGAGGAAGGAGACACAGGGAAGGGAGAGGTGGAAGACAGGCAAGTTACTAGTCTAACAATATAGACTCCCATGGCATCAAAAATGTTACCCCTTGCCATGGATTAAAGTTAACCTTTATAGCATGTGGGTCTTTGGTTCTAAGTATAACCATGGGGGTCCATGTATGGCATCTAAAAATAAAACCATGTGCCATGAAGGTTCTTTAAGGACCCCCATGACACCTATAATTAACCCTAAATTCTAAATCCTGTGGAAAATAACAATTAACCCCACAACGGAAGAACCCAACACATCTCTGTGGCAACTAAAATGAATCCCCTTATACCACAGAGGTCCTCCATAGCATCTACAATTAACGCCCAGGACAAGGGGGAGAGGGGGGAGAGGGGGAAAGTGACAAAGGGGAGGGAGGAGGGGAAAGAGATACAGGGGAGGAAGTAGGGGGAAAGAGACACAGGGGAGGGTGTAAATAGACAAAGAAGAGGGGGAAGAGACACAGGGGAGGGAGGAGGGTGGAAAGAGACACAGGTTAAGGGGAAAGAGACACAGGATTGGGGAGAGACACAGTGGAGAGGGAAAGAGACATGGGAAAAGAGACACAGGGGAGGGGGAGAGAGACACAGGGGAGGAATAAGGAGGGGAAAGAGACACAGGGGTCCAGGGAGAGACACAGGGGGAAAGAGACACAGGGGAGGGAGTGGGGGGAAGAGACACAGGGTTGAGAAAGGGGGAAAGAGAAACAGGGGAGGGAGAAGAGGGGGAAGAGACACAGGGGAGGGGGGATGACACAGGGGAGAGAGGAGGGGGGAAAGATACACAGGGGAGGGGGGAGAAACAAGGGGAGGGGGAAAGAGGCATAGGGGAGGGAGGAAGGGGGGAAGAGACACAGGGGAGGGGGAGAGATACAGGGGAAGGGGAAGACACAGGGGAGGGGGAAAGAGACATGAGGAAAGAGACACAGGGGAGGGGGGAAAAGATAGAGGGGAGAGAATGGGGGGAAGAGACATAGGGGAGGGAAGAGGAAGAGACACAGGGAAGAAAGAGGGGGAAGAAACACAGGGGAGGGAGAGCTGGGAAGACACACAGGGGAGGGAAGAGACACAGGAGAGGGGGAGGGAGGAGACACACAACAAATATTATCCTGTCAATTTTGACGGGCAAGTTACTAGTCTAACAATATAGACTCCCATTGGACCAAAAATGTTGCTTCTTGCCATGGATGTATGTAAAGGATCTTTAAGGACCTCCATGCCAACTAAAGTTAACCTTTATAGCATGTTGGTCTTTGGTTCTAAATATAATCATGGGGGACCCTATATAGCATCTAAAAATAAAACCATGTGCCATGGAAGTTCTTTAAGAACCCACATGACACCTATAATTAACCCTAGATTCTAAATTCTGTGGAAAATAACAATAACCCCCACAAGGGAAGAACCCAACAGATATCTATGGCAACTAAAAGCAATCCCCTTATACCACAGAGGTCCTCCATAGCATCTACAATTAACACCCACGACAGGGGTCCCAAGCAAAACCCTCTGGCAACTAACATTAACCTTTGATGCCCTAGGAGGGCCTACAAGCTTTTGGGGACTATGGAGTGTTTGGGCATTGAGGGAAATCTGCCACCTGAAGTCATGGGCTCTGTTATTTGTGACTTCAGCACATGTTCTTACTAATATCAAAATTAACATGAAATGTGTTTTAAGGACTGTGACAATTTGTCTTTCATTTATGTCATGTTTAAAGAATTTATTGTGTTTTCAGAATGTGGTAAGAATATGGTAAGATATGACACTGAGTGCAGTGTACGTTTCTCCATTATAAAGTTTTGTGTCATGGACATGGATTGGAAGGAGTCAAAATGCTTTATTATTTTAAGTAACTTGTATCACAAATAACTTGTGTTTTCTGGAGTTCCTGTGAAATGGTCCTGAGGCATGCTGGACGCTGAGGTTAAACTCAAAACCTCACCATTCAGGGGGTACCCTGTAAGCTGAAAGCAGGAGGTGTGACATAACCCCTATGCCACATTTTGGTAAGGTCAACAAACTTGACGTGAGGTCCCTTGTTCTGTTCTCTGCATTTCTCTTGGAGCTGCCTGAGAAAAAAAATCATGTCTGTGGTGCTCCTGTTGGCTCTAAAGCCACACTGACTCTCAGATGAGGTGTTATTCTGTGATAATGGGACCACTAGGTTGAAGAGTACTCTTTTCCCTATGACAACGATCAGAGTTATCGTCCGGTAATTGGAGCAGTCTGACTTTTCTCCCTTGTTCTTACATAGGGTGATGATGATTGGGTCACAAAGGTCCTGTGGCACTTTGCCTTGCCGCCAGCAGCAAACAAAGGGCTCATGGAGTTTAGCGTGAAGTGCTGGGCCACTATGTTTCCAGATTTCTGCTTGGATCTCATTGACTCCTCCTGCTTTACAATTCTTTAGCTCCTCAAAAGCTTTTACAGTCTCTTCGAGCAAAGGTATTTTGTACAGCTCAGTATTCATTGGTTGTTGTGGAATGCAATGAAGCGTTGAGACGGAAACTATGCTGTTGGCGCCAAACAGAGTCTGAAAAATGTCAGACCACCAGTTCAGGAGTGTTTAACAGTGTGTACTGTGCAATGTACTTTGGGCCAGAGGCTTTCAAAAATGCATCTGTAGTCACCGACATCTGTGCAACACTGATTTCTTTCTGCAAGGTTGGCCCACCATTGGTTCTGAATTTCTCAAAGCTTTCATTGAAAGTTGCTGCACACAAGATGGCAGGCTGCTTTTTTATTAGGGCAGGATGTCTGAGCCAGATGCTCTTGATAAGCGGATCTCATTTTCAACAGTAATTCCAGGATCTCCTAATTGTTTTCGACAAACCAGTCTTTGTTCTTCTTTGTGCACTCTTCAGGTCTGCAGAATGCTGGTTCAGAGATCCTCTAGTCTTGCCTGGAGATTCACCCGGAAGTCGGCCTTCACTTCAGCTGCTTGGAGGTTACCAAACTGTAAAATTCTTCTTCAGGGCTTCTCTTCTCTTTGGCATAGAATTAAAGTGGACGCAGATTGCAGTAAACCAGGTGGTAGACCATATTACATTATGTGCTGGGCATCACTCAGGTGAGTAGAACGTCTTGAAGTTCACGCTGGTGCACCAGAATGTAGGCTATAAGATGCCAGTGCTTGGACGGAGGATGCATCCAGGTTGTCTTCACTTACCCTATACCCATAGCACCCCCCACTCCTACAGATACTCCCAGCCCTACACATATGCCCTATCCACCTCCTAACCACATACACATAGTCCCTCCTACAAATAACCTCCTACAGGTATCCTCCCAAAATATGCCATGAATACATAGACACCTGCCAGAGTCCCCATCCCCTTAGCACATTCACATTGAATCCCACACATTTGGAAAACACTTAAAGATACATTTAGAACACACTTTTTGTAATGATATGGAATCACAAGGTTGTGGAGACCAGCAGCCAAGGTCAGCAATAATCCAGTTCAGCAATTTGTAGGTGAAACAGGAACAAGCTTTATTGAAGTGATCAGAAACCACACAATAATCTGGCAAGGATACAGAGACAGGAAGTGCCTTATATAGGCCAAGAACCAGACAGCTGACCAGACACAGCTAAAGAGAGTTGTCACTGATTGCATTGCTTTTAGAGTCAAGGTATCAGATCTCAGGCAAATCTGCAAGAGGCAGGCTGGCGCAGTGGTAGGGAAGAGGTATAGCAGCCTGGGGACCAGGGTTCAAAACCCAGCAGAGTCAATTCCTCACATTACCCCCGCCTCTATAGGTGCAGCCTCTGGATGCCCTATTACCTGGTTTAGCAGGGTACTGCACATGAAAAGACCGAAGGAGATCAGGAGCGTGAATATTGTCCACTGGTTCCCACGAACTCTCCTCCTCACCATAGCCTTTCCAGCGAACCAGATACTGAAGCTTGTTACGGAAGATCCTAGAGTCAAGAATCTTTTCCACTTCGTACTCATCCTCACCATCCACGAGGTGGGGCAGGCAGGGCTCGGCCAGGGAAAGTATTTTCATGAAAAGGTTTAAGCAGTGCAACGTGAAACACTGGATGTATTTTCATGGAATTCGGGAGTTGCAAACAGAAAGTGACAGCATTGATCTGAGCAATGATCTCAAAAGGTCCCATGAACCTTTGACCCAATTTATGAGAAGGAATCCGAAGCTTAAGATTCTTTGTTGATAGCCACACCTTGTCACCAACGTGATAGACTGGGGCCTCCTTTCTATGCCTATCAGCAGCTCTTTTGTAACATTCCTGAGCCTCCAAAAGAGTCTCTTTCAACAGTGCTTGGGAATCACGTAAGGCGGTTAGCCGGTCAGTGACAGCAGGATTGGAAGTAGTAATTGGGAGACTGACTAGAAAGGTCAGATGGTAACAATAGTTGGCAAAAAATGGGCTCAAAGAAGTGGAGCAGTGTTGGGCATTGTTATAGGCAAACTCCGCCATGGGTAGAAAATCCAGCCAGTCATCCTGCAGGTAACTAATATAGCACCGCAAATATTGCTCCAAAGTCTGGTTGGTTCGCTCAGTCTGTCCATTACTTTGCGGATGAAAAGCTGACGACAGATTTACATTAATACCTAGATTAGAACAAAAATGTTTACAAAAACGAGATGTAAACTGCACTCCCCTGTCAGAAACTACTTCATCAGGCACTCCATGCAAGCAAAATATTTCCCGACTAACCAGGTCAGCCGTCTGTTTAGCTGAAGGGAGACCACGAGCTGGTATGAAATGACCCATCTTGGTTAACCTGTCCACAACAACAAGAATGGTAGTGTGTTCCTTAGAGGGAGGTAGTTCCACAATAAAGTCCATGGATATAGATCCCCAGGGACGATGAGGAATCGGAAGAGGCTGAAGCAAGCCAACAGGGGATGAGCGAGGAGCCTTATGCCTGGCACATACATCACAAGAGGACACATACTTCTTAACATCCTCATGATACTTCGGCCACCAAAAGGATCGGGCAAGCAGGTCTTTCGGATTCCTGGATGACCTGCTGGTTTTGAGTCATGGTAGAGACGTAAAAGGTCCAGTCGCACTGACTCGGGAGCAAACAGACGTTGTTGAAAAATCCAAAACCCATTACGCATCGTCATATGGAGGTCACGAGGAGGATCACGAAGAACTGGGTCTTCAGCGTAGCCCTTTTTAATGCGAGACATCAGATCAGAAGGAAATGTAACTCCTATAAATATATCCTCTGGCAAGATGGTGGTCTTGGTTACGGTAGTATGGAGGGGGTCAGTTATTCTAGACAAGGCATCCGCCTTACCATTCTTGGAGCCAGGACGGTATGTAACCAAAAAATTAAACCTCGAGAAGAATAGGGACCAGCGTGCTTGTCTGGCTGACAGTCTCTTTGCTGATCGAATAAATTCCAGATTTTTGTGATCTGTGAGGACAGTAATTGGATGGGTAGCTCCCTCCAAGAGATGTCTCCATTCGGTGAAGGCAGCTTTTATAGCCAAAAGTTCTTTATTCCCTATGTCATAGTTTCTTTCTGCTGGCACCATCTGGCGGGAATAGAAGGCACACGGATGTAACAGCATCTTAGGTCCAGTCCTTTGAGACAGTATAGCACCAACAGCTGAATCAGAAGCATCAACTTCCACAATAAATGGTAATTCCGGCTGAGGATGTACCAGGACAGGGGCAGGGGTAAACAGAGTCTTCAATCGGGAAAATGCGGTATCCGCCTTATCGGACCACTGAAAAGGAGTCCCTTTACGTGTAAGTTCAGTGATCGGTGTAATAACGGCAGAGAAATTCTTAATGAAACGCCTGTAAAAATTGGCAAACCCCACAAATCTCTGAACATCTTTTTCATTCTTGGGGATGGGCCAGTCCAGCACAGCTTTAATTTTACTTGCGTCCATACTTAAACCTTTGGGAGTTATTACATACCCCAGGAATTGAATTTCTGTTTGTTCAAACTCACATTTTTCTAGTTTAATGTATAGGCGGTGGGTACGAAGGCGCTCTAGAACTATACAGACCTGTTTTCTGTGATTTTCAAGATTATCAGAGAATATTAGGATATCATCCAAATATGCCACAACAAACTGATCCAGGAGATCTCGTAGTACATCATTGATAAGATGCTGGAAAGTTGCAGGGGCATTACACAGCCCAAAAGGCATTACTAGATATTCGTAATGCCCGTACCTGGTTCTGAAAGCTGTTTTCCATTCATCATTGGGTCTTATGCGAACCAGATTATATGCCCCCCGAAGATCAAGCTTCGTAAATATTTTAGCTGAGCGAAGTCTCTCCAAAAGTTCAGGAATCAGAGGCAAGGGGTAGCGGTTTTTAACAGTGATGTTATTAATGTCCCTGTAATTAACGCATGGCCGTAGGCTGCCATCTTTCTTTTCTACAAAGAAAATAGGAGCTCCTGCTGGAGAAGTAGATGGTCGAATAAAGCCTTTGGCAAGATTTTCTTGTAGGTATTCACGAAGAGCTTTCAATTCAGGCTCAGAAAGGGAATATATACGGCCAAATAGGATAGCAGCCCCAGGCAACAGCTCTATTGGGCAATCATAAGGCCTGTGTGGTGGAAGCTGATCAGCATTCTTCTTATCGCAGACATCTGCAAAATCCCGATATTGTAGAGGAAGCTTAGTCAAGTTTGTAGCAACCATTTCATTAATTGTTGTGGCAACAGGTGTTACCTTAGAGGGTTGACAATTCATTAAGCACTGTTCTGAAGGAAAGGACAAAGTTCTGATCTTCCAATCAATCTGTGGGTTATGCAGAGCAAGCCAAGGTACCCCCAAAATCACTGGAAACTGTGTTGAGGAAATTAGGTGGAAAGAGATAGCCTCATGGTGATTCACTTCCACAGTCAACATTAAGGGCACAGTCTCATGTGTAACCGGGCCTGACGTAAGTGGAGAACCGTCAACTGTCTCCATTAACACAGGTGAAGAATTAGGGATAGACTGAATTCTATTTCCTGCTGCAAATTTAATGTCCATAAAGTTTCCGCCTGCTCCAGAATCTATCATAGCTGTAGTTGAAATTTTACGATCACCACATTGCAAAGTGATAGGCACCACAAAATGAGGATGTTGAGTCAACATACCCTCTTCACCATGAGCCAGAGAAAACAAGGGTTGTGTGACGGAATTCAGTTGATCTGAAATCTGGGATTGGTGTTGAATCTGTGCACCCTCAGCTGCCATAGCTATTGTTCTTTTGGATTTGCTAGGGCAATTGATGGCATAGTGCCCTGCACTACCACAATACAGGCATAAATTGTGAGTGCGTCGCCACTGTTTTTCTTCGTTGGATAATGGCCCTCTTATTAGATTTACCTGCATAGCCTCTGGCACAGAGTCTGTAGGTGTTTGTGGGATCGGAGTAGAAGTTCTTGAATAGGAAATTGGAGTAGTACTTGGTCTAAAAGAGCCCTGTCTTTCCAATATTCTTTCAGAAAGTCTCCGATCAATACGGATAGCCAAACGCACAAATGCATCAAAGTCAGCAGGAAGATCAACACGAGCTAGCTCATCTTTTATAGCTTATGAGAGACCTTTTCTGAAGTGGAACCTCCTGGCTGATTGGTTCCAGGTAGTATCAGCAACCCACTGTCTGAATTCAGCAGCATATTCAGCCACCGAGCGCCTCCCTTGATGCAAATGAAGGAGAGTGGCTTCTGCTGTAGCACATCGATTTGGGTCATCAAAAACTAGGCACATGGCCTCAAGAAAGTCATTTAGATTACCCAAGACTGGACTGTCCTGTTCCAGAAGAGGGGAGCCCCAAGCCAGGGCTTCATCTTTGAATAAGGAAAAAATAAATCCCACCTTCTCTCTTTCAGATGGAAATCGTTAAGTTAACATCATGAAGTGCAAACGGCATTGATTTAGGAAACTCCTAAATTTTTGCGATCTCCTCCAAACTTTTCTGGTAGGGGCAAGCGGGCATCTTGTGCAGGTGTAACATCTCGTGCCCTGTAGCTGGTATACTCACTGTGCATTGACTGAATTTTATTTTGCAGTTCAGCTATCTGGTCCTGCAGCACTTGAATGGTCTGTGCCTGGGTCTGCACATTTCTTGCAGTAAAAGCAACCTGTTGGGCCTGCAGTTCAGCTACCTGGTCCTGCAGCACTTGAATGGTCTGTGCCTGGGTCTGCACAGTTCTTGCAAATAAAGCAACCTGCTGGGCCAATGCAGAATCTGACCCGGCGGTCTCCATGAAAGGGCCAGATTATTCTGTAATGATATGGAATCACAAGGTTGTGGAGACCAGCAGCCAAGGTCAGCAATAATCCAGTTCAGCAATTTGTAGGTGAAACAGGAACAAGCTTTATTGAAGTGATCAGAAACCACACAATAATCTGGCAAGGATACAGAGACAGGAAGTGCCTTATATAGGCCAAGAACCAGACAGCTGACCAGACACAGCTAAAGAGAGTTGTCACTGATTGCATTGCTTTTAGAGTCAAGGTATCAGATCTCAGGCAAATCTGCAAGAGGCAGGCTGGTGCAGTGGTAGGGAAGAGGTATAGCAGCCTGGGGACCAGGGTTCAAAACCCAGCAGAGTCAATTCCTCACACTTTTGTTCTTATCTATACATTTTTATGCAGTTCATTACATGAGTGGACATTGATAGGGTGCGTTTTTGAGACTATGACTGGAACTAGTGTGTATGGATTTTGTGTATATCTAAGATGGTGGGAGGAGACAGGAGGGAAAAGGAGGATTGGGGAAAGAAGACAGGAAGCAAAAGGGAGCTGCTGGGAGAAGGGAAGGAAATGGAGAATTAGAGCAACAGATGGTGGTTACCTAATGTTGGTTGAGTATAACCAATGGGAGGAGTTCCTGCACTAAATGATGTCTCTGACGGCAGCAGTAGGAATTGCTGAGATACTGGACAGCGACAGGCCTGAGTGCCTGCTAGGTGGGTATCATACTGCAGTACTAGCATGCAAAATAATTTGTATAAACAGCATTAATTTTCTCAATACATACCCTACATCTCATTGATATGATCTGCATCATATTTTACTAGGTGGTTCTCTCAGTTGCACTACAGTTGCATCTAATCATAGGGTCCTCAATGCCTACTGATGTTTCACTGAAAAACAACATACCTATGTTTGATGTACTAATGAACAGGCCAAAAAAAAACATATGTTCTATAAATAATAAAACATTTGCCTACATTAAATCCATGGGTGAATCAAGAAGGATTGAGTTTATAATTTAACAGTCCCTAAACCCGTGATATATGAAATCACCATAACACAATATTTAAAGATGAATTACTGTAATTGACAATATAATAATTAGTGGCAAAACTGCATGTAAACACTGAATGCTATGATCAAACCATGTATAATCTCAAACTAATTTTCTATTCATTCACATCCCAGCATTACCGGAGGTTGAAGCAGCCATAAAATGTCAGATCATGAAGGAGAACGAGGAGGAGATGCCTTTGATTGGGGAAGACAATGATATGTATTACACTTTTTTGTTTACTAAGTATGCCTTTCCAGCGAAATTAGGCATAAAAGCCCAAAATATTTCACATTTAATTTTATAAGCATTCACCAGAAGTTATAAAAAAAATAAAAAAATAAAAATCTAAAAACGTGACTACAAAGTTAGTAATGTACATTTTTCACATATAATCAATACATCCAACATCAGGCACACAATAAAACATGCTTTGAAAGTAACAAGACAATGTCATTCAAGGAAAAATAATATATTTCCTACTTATCCTTGAACATTTCTAAGAACACTTTATTAAAACACATTGGCATTTTTGTTTTTTGAAGTAGATTCATTATATAAATCAATGGTATTTTTCTAACCAATCATCTATTACTATAAGATAAAAGGTGCTTATAATTATTTGCTACACTGCGTAATTACTGATATTAGTAAATGTAATTAAACATACAACTTAAACTTTATTTCCATACTAAATTGCTGATTTATAGACTGTTTAATGAGCCATAATAGAGACTAAACAAATAATTAATCATCAGTTCACCCATTACCTTGCATTTCATTCAAACTGGATTTTAGCTATAGGAATTATTTGTTTATAAATATGGAAATGTTCTCGCGTACGGTACTCTTTTATGAGCTCTGTCATCATGTTCTTTGTGGGCCTATTAAAGAAAAAATAAAAGCAAAAAGGGAGAAATGTCGTTTACAGTGATGATATACATTATAAAACAAGTATGGAGATTTAGAGTAAACTGGAAGACAATATCTCTGGATTCTTAAAGGAGATCCTTTATGCTAGGGTAGTGATCAACATACACTTCCTGTTTAAATCTTTGCTACTAAAATAATATCTATGCCTTACAAACATACAGTCTCAGGCGTTCCCAATTACCTTCATTTTTATACCTATACCACTTGGGGTATATCTCGGTTACACCAGAAGAAAAAGAGAGGACCATATCAGTTTATTAAACAATATGTAATGTAATTTTCCAGTAACTGAAGAATTAATAAGCCAGTATAACTCGTCATCATAAATGTATGAGAGATACAGATATTATATATTTTTTGTGTATTTATCTCTTGCCTATTGTGTTTTTGCTCTCTTATCTATTTGCATCTAATGAGTTGTTTTTCAGATTGTGATAGCCCAACCAAGATAAAGATACAACTAGGACAATAATATATTATCAAACATGATTTATGACTCTGAATAACATTTTTATAAGCAGTGGCAAGTAAAATGGTGGAAGCTTGGGTTCCAGCCAAGCTGTTTCTTCAAATCCAGTTGCTCTGTTGATTCTGATACACACAAACATGACATTTAGTTTTCGTTTATTTAGCACGATGCGTCCAGACTGGTTGCACTGCACCTGCAACTGTTGGAGCAACCTCAATAATGAGTGGTTTCTTCAATGATGCGAGCTGATTGGTTTCCTTTCTCTACAATACCAATGATCCAGGCTTGGCGGCCTTCCCCATGCTTTGGGGGCTTTATCTCAGCACATTTTTAGATAGATGTTTTTTAATATAGTCTATTTGGTCTGATCAGTTAAGGTTTGGTTAATTAAATAAAATACTAGGTAACTTAGTTAGATATGGTTAATTGCATGAATTATAGTGATTTATGGGTTGAATGAGCAGATTAAAATAATGTCTGTCTTCCTTTACTTAGCTTTGACTGTAACTTTAATACTTTATAAGTATATAATATACTGTAAGTATATAATATAAGTAAAACTAAACATTTTGATTATAGCAAAAATAAAAGTGTCTAGTCAAGCTGCGTTAACATAATAAAAACAATTAAACTAATTAAAAATAACAAAATTAAATTGTATTTATGGTTTAAACATTTTTGTCACATTAATTAAATAAAATAAAACATACATGTCTCTGTAGTTAATAGGAAATATGAAAGTAAGAAATATTAAACACCTGATTATTAAGTATTTTATAAGAAGTAAAGAGAATTGGAGAAAGATAATATATCAGAAATCTCATAGGATAAAATCATATATTAAAAAAAAGAAGGGGCCAGGTGTCAAGAGATTTATAACACTGGGATTCCTTTAAATATGTGTATTTTATATTATTTAAAAAAAATCTAGTTTTTCTTTTGGTGTACACTTCCCAATAACTGAAAGAGTGTGAGACTTTAACTGAGTTAATAGCTTCATTATTTTTTCATTTATTTGAATCACTTTATAAATTCTGCAAATTGTATAAACATCAATCTGTGCAAATGGTTTATAACATTTATGTAATAAGTGGAAGGGGCTTTTGGATAGCAAATAAAGTTTTTCAAAGTGTGTGACCTTTCAAAAAGAACATTGATTACATTATAATTTTGTTAATAAACACAATGTAATTTATAAAATGGAGTACTGCTAAGTAAGTTGATTTTTATGTTAAATCTCTGCACCCACCTGCACAACACTGCATTTAAAATTATCATCTAAATCATAAATTCCAAAATTAATCTAAGTGAACTGTAAAATATAATTCTGCAATACAAAATGGATTAATAATATCCTACTCTCCATTGCCCAGATTGTGAAGTTTTACAAAACTAATATTATAGAAGATGATAACTAGACAGAAGATTACTAAAATGTGTAACGTCAATTTGCTGAGTGAAAGACATGCCAACAACAATGTATTACTACTGCAAGTCTAGAGATAAGAGTTGATTTACAATAGTGTAGGGAAAAAGCAAAGCTATTACAGTAGGATTTATGGCTATGGTATTGTAAGGATAAAATATACAGTAGGTATGATTACTTTAGGCAAAGATTTAGGATAATAATATCAATAGAAATGGGATAGGGTTGAATTTTGGTAGAATACAATCTGTTGAGTAGTTTCAGAGGAAATTTGCATCATAAATTAGAAGGTACAGTACATACACCATACTATTCAGAAGGTAGCAATACAATTCTAACCAAACGAATAACAATATTTATATTTGTGAATATTTTTTGTACATTTCCATATTTTCATTATTCAACAATTATATATCATCACATATAATAGTTGTGAAACTGCGATTCGTTCGTCACGCTTTGCGACAAATCGCAGTTTGACAACTATGATTGATCGCAACCTCACCGGCGGGGTCTCCATCTATACCAGCCTCCTCCATCCCTGCAAGAACATGGCCATGTGCCAGATCTCAGCAGGGACGCGATCGGGAGCCACCGCAGGGGTCCTGTGTGTGTGATCACTAGACACTCTCTCTCTCCTAAGCACCCCCCCTCTCCCAGCACTCTCTCTCTCTCCTCAGCACCCCGCCCCCTCTCTCAGGACTCTCTCTCCTCAGCACTATCTCCCCTGTAGTCAGCTCCCGTGCAGGTCTCTCTCGGCACCAGCGCTGCTGTCTGAGGTGTCAGTAATGTCTGAGCACAGTGCTCTGTGTGTAATTAGCAAGAAATGTGTTTACAAAACAATTTTTCGTTTCATATTTATATAAACTAACAAATAAATAAGTTTCGTCAAATTGCTGTTTCAGATCGATGTAAAATAACAAATTCAGATGAATTAACACGTTTCGCCGATTTGCCATTTCAAATTGATGTAAAATAACGCATTTAGTGAATATTTTTTGTACATTTCCATATTTTCATTATTCAACAATTATAAATCATCACATATAATAGTTGTCAAACTGCGATTCGTTGTCACGCTTAGCGACAAATCGCAGTTTGACAACTATGATTGATCGCAACCTCACCGGCGGGGTCTCCATCTCTACCATCCTCCTCCATCCCTGCAAGAACATGGCCATGTGCCAGATCTCAGCAGGGACGCGATCGGGAGCCACAGCAGGGGTCCTGTGTGTGTGATCACTAGACACTCTCTCTCTCCTAAGCACCCCCCCTCCCAGCACTCTCTCTCTCCTCAGCACCCCGCCCCCTCTCTCAGGACTCTCTCTCCTCAGCACTATCTCCCCTGTAGTCAGCTCCCGTGCAGGTCTCTCTCGGCACCAGCGCTGCTGTCTGAGGTGTCAGTAATGTCTGAGCACAGTGCTCTGTGTGTAAGTAGCAAGAAATGTGTTTACAAAACAATTTTTCGTTTCATATTTATATAAACTAACAAATGAATAGGTTTCGTCAAATTGCTTTTTCAGATCGATGTAAAATAACAAATTCAGATGAATTAACACGTTTCGCCAATTTGCTGTTTCAAATTGATGTAAAATAACGCATTTAGGCAATTTTTCATTTCATATTCATATAAACTAACGAACGAAAAAGTTTCGTCAATTTGCCGTTTCAAATTGATGTAAAATAACGAATTCAGATGAATTAACACGTTTCGGCAATTTGCCGTTTCAGATTGATGTAAAATAACGCATTTAGGCAATTTTTCCTTTCATATTCATATAAACTAACAAACGAAAATGTTTCATCAATTTGCCATTTCAGATTGATGTAAAATAACGAATTCAGATGAATTAACACGTTTCCGCAATTTGCCGTTTCAGATTGATGTAAAATAACGCATTTAGGCAATTTTTCCTTTTATATTTATATAAACTAACAAACGAAAACATTTCGTCAATTTGCCATTTCAGATTGATGTAAAATAACGAATTTAGATGAATAAACACGTTTCGCCAATTTGCCGTTTCAGATTGATGTAAAATAACGCATTTAGGCAACTTTTCTTTTCATATTCATAAACTAACGAACGAAAAAGTTTTGTCAATTTGCCATCTCAGATTGATGTAAAATAACGAATTCAGATGAATTGTGACAGTGATACATTGTGTTTCATTAATCTATAGTTTTATTTGGGTTGCACTCCCCACAGTATTATATAATAAACTAACACAAACTGTCTACGCAAAGATATATTTAGTTCAAGTTATGGGTTAAAGACTATGATGAAAGGCACTTACTTTTTAAGCAAATTTGATATATTTCAGTAAACATACATGTACTACATAAACATCCTCATTCAGTTGCTCTGATTTTATGCTACAAATATTTGTGTAAACGTTAATATGATATTTGTGAAATCACTGCTTCATAGAAATTCTATACTTTGCTTTTAAGTTTTGTAAAAAATTATGCAATACTACATATTCATTTTGTACTATTTTTACACCAGAAGAGAAACCATATGCAGTTATACAGTGTAAATATCAAATAATTTTTGTGTACTGAAGTAGTTCAGTATGTCTATATTGTATTTAGTGATATATTTGTTTTTACACATCTTGGGAAATACATGCAATCTATTATTTAAATTCCTAGTAAATGTAAAATATTAAAATACCATACTTATTAAGAGGAATGTCTAATCTTGTGTAACCATAAATTTGTGACTTTATCACTATTTATTTTCCAAATATCAATGCAAATATCACAAAGATGATATCTCCCCACCTGGGATCACACACACCTCTACAACTCGCAGCCATTTCAAATGGACAAAAGGGGACACATATTCTTTAATAATTATGCACAATTAGGGAGTATTATCATCATTCTGTAAACACAATTTAGTATGTGGTGTCTTTTTGCAGGCTACAAAGAGGTTATAAGTTACGGCCTTGAGAAAATTGTGATGGCTAGAAACAGAATTTACAACCTCCCAAAGGCTTTGATCTTTCAAGGCCGCAAAACTTCCGATCCAAAATTGAAAAACGTTATTCGATTGCAAAAATCGCTCAACGCCGCACCGGCACTCACGCCCGCAAACGCCAAATGGCGGACCAAAGTTTATGGTTTCCAATAGGTTTTAAAGACTAGTTTGTAACACTGCAAATGACAATATAAAGACACCAATGCACTTTAAAACATGGGGAAAGCAATGGAAGGCAATTACAATTACATGCACAATAACTATCAATTATTGCAAAAAAGAAAATATATTTTTCCTCATAGGTTGTAATGGTATAACAAATGCTATGCTGCAACATGCTGAAAGCTATTAAATACACACTACCTCATTAAATAACAACAAAAAACATGCAAATGGCTGTCATATTAACCCATTCTCACTCACTGCGGCTCTAATATGGATCCTAAAAATACATTTCAGTCATCACATCTACATTGGCAAGACAAATAGTGGACAAATTACACCGCCACATTGCAAATATCAAGTACCAGGGGAACATTTGACATATGGTTGTTCAGTTGTGTTCGACTCTCTGTGGCTCTATGGACTGCAGCACACTTACTAATGTCTCTGTCTGTGCATATCCACAAGGTTTGCATGCCAAAGATACTGGCGTGGGTTGCCAGTTCCTTCTCTAGTGGAATGTGATTTGTCTGACCTCTCTGCCATGACCTGCCCACCTATAGTGGCTCTACATGGTATAGCTCACAGCTTCATTGAGTTACACAAGCCCCCTCACCACCACCACCACTTAGCAATCCTGAAGGGGACCAGGGGAACATACATCATGCTAATCTACTCTGACCCATCAAGAAGGGCTGCAAACACACATGGAGGCTGTGCAGAGGCACGTGGTGCAACAGCCAACTTACCTCTGTCAAGGATATTCTCTGCTAGGCCCAGCCGGGAAAGTCCCACCCATTGCTGGTGGCCACGTGCCAAGATGTATACCCATTATCATTTGGTGACCTCCCATTAAGTCTTTAGTTATCAATTGATTTACATTATCTCCTGTCATATTGTTATCATGCCTTCAGGGGAATGTTAATACTCCACAGTGTCACAAACTGGACCTGTCATGTGTATTAACCCTTTATTATTATTATATATGATATATATTATGGGATGGTATTTAATGCTATTATTACTATTATTATTGTTATGTCATGTATTAATCTATTGCATAGTAACTAGGGCTCATTAGTTCACATATACAGGAATGTGACACAAATGGGATGTATTTGGATGTCCCATAACCCCAACCATTGAAAACACACTGACACAGTGATAAAGGTATAACAAAGTTTTATTTCATACACAGAGCACAATCAGAAATGGACAAGACTGTGCATTGATATCATGGGTGTGAGCGGATCCCGGCAGAGCAAGAGGCTTGTGGTAAAAAAGAGGATACCTAAAGGGGGTAATGTCATAGTCTAGAATAATCATGATGCATAGCACCTACCAGGGCCACATGTGGTCACTACACCACTGCAACCGGAATCTGATGAAAAAAAAGGTCATCAGAAATCACTCCATTTAATTGAAGAAACCATTATTGTGCTTATCACTTACAACTTGTCTAGATATACTCAATGAAACAGATGATTAAACCTCTGGACTGTGTAATCCAATCCAGTTTCACACATACAATGTGCTGACAAAACAAAAATCTGAAGAAAGTGGTCAACTAAAGAAAAAGGCAGAGGAGGATATTAAAAAAAAATCAACATACATTTACAGTACAGTGCTAAATATTAACTGTAACAATATACCTACTCACCTGATTCCCATCTGCAAGCATTACTAACTATTAGCTAGGTTGCTAGATAACTCACTGGCCATAACCATTAATAATAATAATGTATCATCTCACAATAAATGCTTAGCTGTGAACAGTATCAGTGCTCAAGGTGTACTATCCCCTTCTCTATATGATGTTATTTATCAACATGATATCACATCCATCAGCTATTCAGCACATGTTAAAGGATACCCATGATATCAGCAATTAGGGAAAATACCCATTAATAAGGAGAGGACACAAAGGTCAGCAGCCATATTCAATGTTACTTACATCAGACCCAAGTATCTGTTTTCAGACTGATATTGAGGTCAGAATCATATGCTTCACTAGTGCATATATTAATGCTGGCTGTCATACCATTGTGAGACTCTGCCATAAGGTTATTAGTTTATATTTAAGCTAACAACATTCATGTCTTAGATATCTGGCTATATGATAGCTTCAGAATTGTGGGAGCTACATGTTAAGGGGGACTGTCATTAAAGGATTGTCTACCTGAAAGGCACTGTGAAAACCTTACACCTCATACATTTCCTTCACAATGCTTGCAGATGCAGAAGATGTCCTAATGGACCTGAATTGTACCTAAAACAAAACAAAAAAAGAAAACAACTACAAAATAAGGCCTTAAAAAATATAGAGACTGCAGCATCTCGTCTCAACAGCATTCCTCAGTGACCACCAATTGGTGAAATGTTAAACAGAACCCTATGTGTCCACAGAGAAGAGGATCATGGAGCATGTGATGGGAGGTAGCAATCTGCATACAAAATATCACCATCACATAGGCCAAGATCCAAGTCTCTGTAGCCAGGCTAGAATAGGTTAATATTTAGACCAACAGATTGAGGAGTGCTGTTGAGAAGGCATAAACATCTGCGCAGCTCCTAGGTCCTCCTCCGTCTAGGCACAGGACCCCAACACCCAGTGGCCGGCTGTTGTCTCCCTGGTGGTGGTGGGGGAGGGGGAAGGGGAAGCATCCCCCCCGGAAGGAAGCGGCACCTGATGTAGCGATGGTAAAGGCATGGTGGGAGGAGAGGAGGGGCTGGGTTGCGGATTGCTGGGGGCTGGGGACCAGAGCACGTTGCATAGTGTCTGCTTTCACCCCCTGGGATGCGCTCTGGACCACCCCAGTCCTGAGATGCCCGGCCAGATAGGATTTTGTCAATAGGTGGTGCCTCTTATGTTTCCTATTGTGCCTGGCCACGCTGCGCATTACCTTTGCATGATTGGCAGAGATGCTGGCCTGGAATGCCCGATGATACTCCATCTGCTGCCGCATGAGGGCCAGCATTTCCGCCTGTGCAGTCTGGCTTTATTTTGGGGGATGAAAGTGTCGTGGCCTGGTGAGGAGGTGGTGGTGGTGGTGTCCAAGTGGGGAGGGTCTGTGGCCCGGCTGGAGCCTGCTGCATTAAGGGCGGTGCTATTGGTGGGCCCGGTGGTGGTGGTGGTGGCCAGTCCAACGCACTGTATTGGTGGGCCCGGTGGGGGGAGGAGGTGGTGGCTGGTTCTGATGTTCCCTCCAGTGGCAGTTCCTGCTGGGCCGGGGCTTGTTCCTCCACTTCCTGCTCCGATGGAGCCGAAGCCCCTGCCTCTGGCTCTCCACTGGACCCAGACCTACTTGATGCTGAAAGATATAAATTAAAGATATATGTTATTAATATGATGTATAATGTATGATGTTTTGTGGGAATTCCTAACTGTCCGACATCTAGGCTATCTAATTGCAACCTAGATTAGCTATCCTTTAGTTGATATGACCTAATATTTGGCCCTTGGTCTTGATTGTTCTTGGACCCAACGCTATCTTGATTCCGGCTGCTGTCTTTTTTTCTTGGGAGAAAACAACAGGAGGAACAAGAGAAAGTGGAACATGGTTAAGGCTGGAAACCAGAAGGATTAGAGGGACAGTGAACTTTCTCCTCAAAAGAGGTGCTGTCATTGTACTGTCCTTCAAAAAGACCAAGTGCTTCACTCACATCTAGAAAATGACTCCTACAAAGGCTTAACTAGTTGCACAAATCTCATTCCATTCAGCTAGCTGAAGATCACACACCACTGAGCCCCTGCTACACTCAACTCTAGGATTTAAGAAACTACTCCTCCAAAGGCTGAATCAGTGCCATAGGCTTCATCTCATCCAGCCAGCAACGGTATCGCGCTCCATACAGCCATGCAGATTTTTTTTATGATTCCATCTGAAATAATTTGTACCAGCTGTGTATGTGATTATTTTTATTTGTTCGGTTTTTGTATTGCTTCTGACCCAATACAAAGCTATTAGTAAGATCTACAAACAAAATGAGGGGGGGAAGGGGGCGTGTTCTTCATTGCGAAAAAGAGTATTTTCAACCTTCTGGAACCAGGAACTCTAGAGCGTGAAGTTCTGCTGCAAATATTGGTGCACCTGCATTTGGGTAGAATCTGAGACAAACAACCTAGAGACTGGTTGTGAAGAAATGTTAACCTTACAAGAGACTGTTTAATTTTACCCCAGTGAGCAGTCAGTTGTTTTATAAAGAAAAGAAGTACTAAAAGCTGTGTTAAGGGTCTCTGGGGTAGTTATTTGGAGAGAAGGGCTAACCAGTGCGTCACACGTAATGCTTAATATGGTCTGAAGAAAAATACCTGATAAACAAAGTGTTGTTAAAAGTTGACTGTATAACAAAAACTGTGTTTGTTTTACCTGAGAGCCAAGAAGCAACTTCAGGGTAAGTCAGGAGGTTCCTGCAATATAGTCAGATTGTATATGCAAATTTTATTTATTTATCTTTGGATATATATATATATATATATATATATATATATATATATATACACTTGCTTTTGGAGTTTTACCACTTACAACAGCTGTTTGTTAGAGTATTTGCTGATTCAGGTAATTCATGTTCCTGTCATGGAATCCAATAATATCTAAACAAATCTGTTCAATATTATTATCTAGCCCATTGTGCTTTGCATACAAAAAACATAAAGTTAATCATGCTGCATAATCAAGTATAGTGCTAATTAAGACATTAGTTTAATCCAAGAGTGGCCTCAGAAGTCAAAAAAGGACAATTCATCTCTGAAGTATGTAATTGAAACTGACAGTAGAAAAAGTAGCAGAAAATTAATTATGGGCTGAATAAATAACAAAATCAACAACTGCATTCTCTGAACCTTTTAAAATGAGATTGCTATATAGGACTAACAAACATATACAACTGAAATGTTTTTGTCAATGAGAATTTTTTTTTTTACCAATAATTTTGGCACATTTGATTTTATTTAAAGGATTGCTGTAGTGCATTTACAAGTAAAGCTCATATGCGTGCTTGTTGGGCAAAGATTATTTTAAAAAGTATGCAATCAAAAAGTAATAATAATTTAAAAGAAAATCTTACTTTTGACTGTTTTTCACTCAAGCAGAGCTGATTATGTCCTACTACCTGTGCCTATAAGGGGGTGTGGTGAAATCTGCATGGAAGCTGGACTACAAAACAGGTTGACATGTAAGACCTTGGTGTAACCTGAGCAGGCTCAATTAAAGGGGTGGAGTTATGATGGCACATGCACTGTAACTGGGCAGGGCCTATGATTGAGCTGCAAACAGGTTACAACACAGCTGTTAATTTTGTGAAGGCCATGGGGTGGAGCTAAATATATCATAAGGCAGAATTTGTGATGTCATAGCCCATCCTACTTTCAAGTCTTATGATGATTCATCCCCCAGGCAGAACTGGCTATGCCCATAGGGAGATGGAGAAAGGCATCTGTGCTTGAGGAGAAGAGAGACAATGTGAAAAGTAAGAAAAAATATTAACTTTTATTTGTTTTAAACTGCATACTGTTGTTTAATAGTCTATGCCCAACAAACATGTGAGCTTTACTTGTAAATGCATTACAGTGGTCCTTTAACAATATGAATCATTTTATGAAATATATTTAGCTATTATATTTGTTGTTGTTTAGACATTCAGTCGCGTTCGACTCTTCATGACTCTATGGATCACAGCACGTCAGGTGCATCTCCCAGTCACTGCCCCTCTGAGCTCCATCAAGTACATGTTCATTGCTTGAGTGACCTCATCTATTGATCTCCGTCTCTGTCGTCCCCTTCTTCTTGTGCCTTCAATCTTTCCCATCATCAGAGTCTTTTCTAGGGAATCCTGTAATCTCATAATATGGCCAACATATTTGAGCTATAGCCTCATGATCATACCTTCTAGTGAACAGTTTGTCTTGATTTGCTGAAGTATTAATTTATTGGATCTTCTTGCAGTCCAAGGCAGTCTTCTCCAACACCACAATTCAAAGCGTCAATTCTATGGAGCTTAGATTTCTTTATGGGCCAGCTCTCACATCCATATGTTACTACTGGGAATACCATAGTTTGAACTATGCAGACCTTTATTGATAGTTTAAGATCTTTACTTTTTACTAGCATGTCCAAGCTTGCCATAGCTTGTCTATTATATAGAAGACACTAAAGAACTAGGAGAGAAATTCAAGGGCCAAAGCATGTTGCTGCATAGCAAAGAAACAATTATGTACCTGGAAAATGAAAAAATAAAATGCCTTATTATTAAACACCATATCAGTTATCATTAACATTTCGTTGTTTACATAAAGTACATGATGTTTGTCATCATTTGGCTCCTTAAGGAAAACATTTGCAGGGTAAAGAGTGGATATATAAGACAGACATTACAATGCATGTATACTTGTACATAATGAATGAAGGCACTGCTATAAATAGAGCTTACAATCTAAGCGGGTGTTGGAAACAGAAAGGTAAGTGATTGCTTTATGGTGGCGTGATGTGGAACTGTTTAGATGATAGGTATAGTAGTTGAGGAGGGATATGATAATGTAGTAAAATAGAATTCTAGTTGTTTTGCAGGAGTGTTTTTTTGTAAGTGATACCATGTGGGCAGAGAAGGAGAGAGGGGAATCTAGAGTCCAAGTCAGTTGATTTGGGATCTAGGTTCGAAGGAGGAGATGTCAATAGATTGTGATATGCGTTGTTCTTGATTGAGAAAGTTGAGGCAAAATATTTAAGTAACTCTAGTATAGAGATTGGCAATTTGATCTCTTGTGCCTCTGACTCTGTGAAACTCGGCCTGGTAGTTCCAGGTCCATATATTGTTATAGTCGAGCTTGCAGAATCTCAAGCATTACCTTGCTGGCATGCAAAATTAGTGCAATTGTTTGATAATTAGAGCATTCTTTGGTAATGCCTGGTGTGCTGCTGTTCAGATGGTTACAGGGAGTTGGACAAGAATGAACAACTAAACAAGTGTACAGATGATACAGGAAACCAATAAAGATAATTAAATTGGCAATGGAGACAATGAAGGTTTAAATTAGAAAGGACACAGAACTGAATCTTGCGGTACACCAACAGTGAGTGGTACTGTGATGCAGCAAGGCCTGAGAAAAAAACACTGCATGAAAGATTGGAGAGATGGAAACAAAGGAAGAGCACGGTTGCAAAGGACAAGGAACAATGCAGTCTGCAGAATAAGTTGGTGTGAAATAGAGGGCTGGATTAACAAGACTAGGCACACATTCTGTAAGCCACCCCAGATGTTCAAGTGGATGTGCATCTCTGTTTCTCTACCACTCAGTTGCTCCACCAGCATTCATAGATCTAACAAATGATGCTGCACTAATTCTAATATATATCTAAAGCAGAAAGTGTTAATTTATCTCCAGTGATTGCACCTGAAATCTGACTGGAGGGAGTTTAAGAGACCTACTGCAAGAATGAGCTGAAGCTGCTGAGAAAATCAAGGGCCATATTAAATTCCAAGCCTGTAGCAGCACCAGTACACCCGCAAAGCCTGTGGGTTTGAAATTCGTCAGAGTTACGGGCCGGAGCCGCAAGCCTGTAAATCCCTCCTACGGCCGCAATCTGTTAAGAGCCTGGCCCGAGATGTGATCGGCTGTTACGATCCAATGGCGGTATAATGTAGTGCGACACAGGCCACTCAGCCAATAGAAAGCAGTCAAGCCGCAGATGATAGACAGAGGGAGATTATAAATTTGCGTTCCACCCGCCCATGCGTTAACTGTGTTGTATTTTCTGCCGAAGTAGCACGCAGGTCCCAGAGTTGGAGGTTTTTCAGTGAGAGAGAGGGAGTAGGAGTATTTTCAGAGCAGGAATTTGCGGTTTTGTTTATTTCTATTTACAATTTTACACTTAATCCTTGATTAGACATATTTACAGATTAAACATAATTGCAATGCACATAAATTAAAGAACACACAGGGAGACACATAAAGCTAGGTTACTCCTACACACCCCCCCCCCCCATCCCACCCTCCACACTCCGTCCCCCAACAGTTATTAAATACACATAATACACACATATTTTTTTTCCATCATACGTATTCAGCCAAACTTTGATTGATTTATACTTATTTTATTTTTGGGGAGAGAGAGGTGGCCCTGCGGAGTAGTGGAGGAGAGGAGTGGAGGAGGAGGAGCAGGTGAGGCAAAAGCAGGAGGAGGATCAGGAGGAGGAGGAGGATCAGGAGGTGGTGAAAGTGGAGGAGGAGAGTGGAGAGGAGGAAGTGGGTGGTGGCAGAGTGGCCCTAGCACCAGGCACATGTAGAAGAGGGAAAGAGGAGGAGGGGCTTGATCCCAGGGGGTTGGTAGTTTGGGAGAGGGACAGGCCTCAGGGACAGGTCAGGGAGACGAGGATCCTCGTCCACAGTCGGGAGGGCAACAGGCTAAGGGCAAGCACAAGGTCCAGAATTACATGTACCAGGAGAATGTGATCCTCCTTGGTGCTATCCATGGCCGCCCCGTAATCCTTGCAGGTGGGAGGGTAGTTAAGCCATGGCCTAGGGCTCAGGCATGGAAGGTGGTAGTGGCTAAGGATACAGCAGTGGGCACAGTGCCAAGGGATATGAGGTCTGTTAAGCACCGTTTTGACGACATCAGGGCCAAGGTGAGAAGGATAAAGGCCAAGGAGGAGAAGAACGTGACTGTGTGATATAATCAGTGAGATATAAAGAGAGGTTCGCCAAGGATTTTATAACCAGGTGCTCGCAGCTGGAGCTTCAGTCCTGGTGGCCCAGCAGGACCCAGCCTCCATGTCAGGTGAATATCACATACACCAACATGCCACCACATGTACATCACACACACTACACATGTACATGATGACCAACAAGGACACTAACATGTCAGCTCCATGGAATAAACAAGGCATAGATGGATGCATCATTAAATCTATGAAGCTGACAAATCACTGTCATTACTGGGCACAACAAAAATAATCAAGCAATAGAGAGTGCATGTTTTGGTCTATGCATTTACAGACCGCAGCCGGAATCAAGATAGCGTTAGGAGCCAAGAATGATCAAGACCAAGAACCAAAAAATAGATCAAATCTAGCAAATGATAGCTAATCTGAGTTACAATTAGGAGATTCATCCAGGTTCAAGCCTAGGTGTCAGATAGTTAGGGATGCACACAAAACAATGTATTATTTATCATACTAATAACATATACCTTTCTTTTCTCTCTTTCAGCATCAAGGAGGTCTGGGTCCAGTGGTGAGCCAGAGGCAGCGTCGTCGGCTCCATCGGCGCAGGAAGTGGAGGAGAAAGTCCACCGCCCAGCAGGAACCGGCACAGGGGGAGGAGGAGAGAAGAGGAGTCTAGGGCCCTGGTTCAGAGGAGAAGGATGTAGTATGGCTAGTAGGGTCACCAACAGGACCACCGGACACACCACCAGGATTTGACCCCCCTATCCCCCTCCTCCAGAGACTGAGCCTATCGCCAGGCCCTCCCACTGGAGGGACCATACCAGCCAGCCACCACCTCCAGCCCACACAGCAGTGGACTGGCCGCTGCCACCACCACCCGGCTCAACAACACCACCGCCCATAATGCAGCAGGCTCCAGCCGGGTCACAGATCCTCCCAATTTGGACAACGCCACCTCTTCACCAGGTCAGCCCCAGAGGCCTCCATCCTCAACATCAGGCCAGGCTGTTCAGGCGGAGAGGCTGGCCCTCATGTGACAGCAGGTGGAGTGTCTTCGGGGGATCCGGGCCAGCATCTCTGTCAATCATGCAGAGTTCATGCACAGCCTGGCCAGGCGCAGTAGGGAGGAGAGGAGGTACTACCTGTTGACTGAATCCTACCTGGCCGGTCTGGTCAGGATTGGGGCAGACTAGAGCGCATTCCTGGGGGTAACCTGGAGAAGCCATGCGAAGTGCTCTGGTCCCCAGCCCCACCACCCCAAATCCGGACCCTGCTCTCCTCCCACATGCCTCCACCACCACCTCTGCATTTGCAGTTGCCTCCTGAGGGTTTCCTTCCCCTGCTTTCTCCCCAGGGAGACTACGGCGTGCCACAGGGGATTGGGCCCCTTTGCCTAGGCGGAAGAGGACCTAGGGGCTGCGCAGATGTTTATGCCTTCTCAACAGCACCCCTCAGAGACAATCTATTGGTCACAATGTTAACCTAATCTAGCCTGGCTACAGGGTCTTGGATCTTGGCCTATGTGATGGTGATATTTTGTATGCAGATGGCTACCTCCCAACACATGCTCCATGATGCTCTTCTCTGTGGACACTTAGAGATCTATTTAACATTTCACCAATTGGTGGTCACTGAGGAATGCTGTTGAGAAGAGATGCTGCAGTCTCTATATTTTTTAAGGCCTTATTTTGTAGGTGTTATGTTTTAGGTACAATTCAGGTCCATGAAGGCATCTTCTGCATCTGCAAGCATTGTGAAGGAAATGTATGAGGTGTAAGGTTTTCACAGTGCCTCTCAGGTAGACATTCCTTAACATGTAGCTTGCACATTCCTAAAGCTATCATATAGCCAGATATCTAAGACATGATTGTTGTTAGCTTAAAATATATAATACCACTATGGCGGTAGACTTGCAACGTCTCACAATGACATGTTAATGACAGCCAG
This sequence comes from Discoglossus pictus, assembly GCA_027410445.1. Classification (NCBI taxonomy): domain Eukaryota; kingdom Metazoa; phylum Chordata; class Amphibia; order Anura; family Alytidae; genus Discoglossus; species Discoglossus pictus. Next base: position 61,686,750 of record CM050164.1, on the reverse strand, counting down.
TAATAACATATGCACTAGTCAAGCATGTGATCCTGACCTCAAAATCAGTCTGAGAACAGATCCTTGGGTCTGATGTAAGTAACATTGAATCTGGCTGCTGACCTTTGTGTCCTCTCCGTATTAATGGGTATTTTCCCCTATTGCTGATATCATGAGTATTATTTAGCATGTGCTAATAGCTGTATAGATGATGGATGTAATATCAGTGTTGATTAACAATATCATATGGAGAAGGTGATAGTACAAGCATATATTGTGAGATGACACATCATTAATAATGGTCATGGCCAGTGAGTCCCGAAACCTAGCTAACAGTTAGCAATGCTTACAGATGGGAATCAGGTGAGTTGGTATATTGTTACAGTATTTAGCACTGTACTGTACATGCATGTTGATTATCTTTTTTATCCTCCTCCGCCTTTTTTTTTTGTTGACCACTTTTTTAAAATGTTTTGCTTTGTCACAACATTGTATGTGTAAAACTGGATTGGATTATACAGTCCAGAGGTTTAAGCATCTGTTTCATTGAGCAGATCTAGACAAGTTGTAAGTGCTATGCACATTAATGGTTTCTTCACTTAAATGGTGTGATTTCTGATGATCCTTTTTTTCATCAGTTTCCTGTTGCAGTAGTGTAGTGACCACATGTGACCCTGGTAGGTGCTTTGCATCATGATTATTCTAGACTATGACATTACCCTCTTTAGGTATCCCCTTTTTCCCTCAAGTTTCTTGCTCTCCCAGGATCCGCCCACACCACACCCATGATATTAAAGCACATTCTTGTCCATTTCTGATTGTGGTCTGTGTGTGAAATAAGCCTTTGTTATGCCGTTCCAACCGTGTCAGTGTGTTTTCAATGGTTGGGGTTATGGGGCATCCACATACATCACATTTGTGTCACATTCCTGTATATGTAAACTAATGAGCCCTAGTTACTATGCAATTGATCAATAAATATAAGCACATATAATAGTTGTCAAAGCGAGGGGCCGCATTTGCTGAAGGTGGAGGCTCCCGAAGGCGGGCCGCATTTGCGGAGGTGGCTCATTGCAGGCCGCAAATGCAAACTGCATTTGCGGAGGTGAAGGCTCTACGGCGCCTCACACGCGGTAACAAACACACAAGCGGCACTTTACCAAAATACATCTAACACGCAATCACTATATACAGACTTACACACAAAAAAAATTACCACGGCACTTAGAACGCCAAATTTACTGACTTAGCATAAAAAAATACGAGACGCTGGACTTTAGGACCTCGCAAAAATACGACCTTAACGGCCAAACCGCGCGCAACGGAAAACAGTCAAAACACAATAAATACACACAAAAAAGACATAAAACGCTTAGGGGGGGGGGGCACCCAGGACCTCTGCAAGTGAAGTTACACCTCAATTTAAGTCCAAATTTCTGAGTTTAGCAGACGAAAATCCCCTAAGCGAGAGACACCAACAAGCACACACAGCTTTTCAAAAAAGCCGTACGAGGTAAAGATACACTTTTAGTAAAGACGCAAAATCATCCACAGCCGCCTACCACACACATTCGCCGCCATTTCACAACACTAACTTACACAATGCGGAAGTACACAGCTACCCTAACGGCTTTCCCTCGGCACGCAGCATATTTACATTACACGCTGCACACATTGCTGACACTTACACCTCCAGACCACTGCTAACCTACATTGTATGCCGCAGGAACATCAAAACAGATTGTCAGCTCTTCAGCACAATGCTTCCTGCATATATTACTTAGAAATAGGTAAAGTAGATTAATTTATTAATTTATTCATTATTTCATTGGCTCATTATTTCATTGGCATACAGCCTCGCAATGAGCGCCGAAGGTCCTCATGGTAAAAAACGCTTTATATTATTAAAACAGCATTTCCAGCTTTACAATTTTATTGACCGTCATTTTTTGATGGGCAAGTCGCTAGTAATAATAATAGTAATAATAGCATTTTATATCATATAGTAATATATATCATATATAATAATAATAATAATAAAGGGTTAATACTCGTGCAAAGTTCGATTTGTGATAATGTGGAGTATCAACATTCCCCTGAGGGCCTGATAACAATATGACAGGTGATACTGGAGTGGGTTGCCAGTTTCTTCTCTCGTGGACAGTGATTTGTCTAACCAGTCTGCTATGACCTGCTCACCTAGAGTGACCCTACATGGTATAGCTCACAGCTTCATTGAAGTACCCAAGCCCCTTCACCACCACCACTTAGCAATCCTGAAGTGGGCTACGGGTTTTCACGTTGGGGGAATTTAATAGGGCTGCAAGTGTTTTGAACCTTCTGAAAGCATTAACTGCTGAGATAAAAAAAAATCAGCAGAAATAGCTGCACCTGCGTTTGGGCAAAGGTGAGACAAACAACATGGATAAAAGAGAAGTTGTGAGAAACTCAAAACCCTAAAGAAATCTAAAACAGAAAATGTACCATTTAAAAAGATGGCGTTTGTGTAGCACTTTCCAAAAGTGTGTTAAGGGTCCCTGATGTGGGGCATTTGGAGAGATGGGTTACATTCCTTAGCTGTTTGCATGTAATGAATACAGCTAAAAATGGCATCTGAAGAATATCCAAGAAAGAAATATTTTGACTGTGTACAGAGAACTTGTTTCTTTTACCTGATACCAGAGAAGTGACTCCAGGACTAGACAGGGTGTTCCTATGGTGTATGCTTGTTGCTGAATTAATCCATTTACTTTAAAGGGACATGGAAGGTTTCTGGATTTCGCTATAAGTATAATATACATATGTATCACTTTACTTTTATGTATTTTATTAGTGCTTAAAAACTTTTTTTTCCTAAACAGTTTCTAACTGCAGCTTATGAATTCTGTGTACTTCTAAGTACAGGGGTTGCATTGTCTCATAGTAACCAACCAGGTCACTGATGGGCTAATCAGTAAACACTGCATACACTGATGTATATACTGCATTTCACATTGTGTGTATTTATGAGCTGCATGAGCATCAGAGAGCAAACCCAAACAGGTACACATTGAATAATTTTACGCAAAAAAGCAACGCTTTTAAGCACTTCCTAATAATATAAAGTACATCAAAGTAAATAGATACATAGGTATATTATATTCCTAGTGAAATGCACAAACTTTCCATGTCTCTTTAATGTTTTGGGGACTTTTATTAAAAACACAATTGGACTATTAGCTGTTTCTGCATCAGATACCCACAAGGGACACACTATCACAATGTTGCTTTTTATTATTAATATGAGGCATAAACATACATGCAAGATTATTTATGCATGCATAAAATAAATGTATGCAAAATGAGAGATATGGCAGTTTTAGATTAAATCTGTATTAAGAGGAGGCGTCTATAAAATGGTGCAGTCAGTAGCTATTCAAAGCAGAGAGAAATGTACTCTCTGTGAGATGAGATGTAAGAGGTAGGTTAGAGTTAGGGTAGTAGACATGAGTGAGGTTGTTGGACTAGAACAACAGAAGTAGAGCACTTGGCATGTGCTATTAGGAGATATGTACTTGGAATGATCTACAATGTCTTAGCAATGTCTTAAGGTGTTTAATGTCAGCAGAGTAGGGACCTGAAGGCTAATAAGAGGCATTTGAGCTTGAATGATAGAGTGGGTATGAGAAGTAAAAAATATGTTTAATTGAAAGAATGAATGGCCAAAACAGTCTCATCTAACAATTTATTCAAAATAAGCATAGTTTACCAGCACTATTTGAGGTTTCCAAGATCTCATATGTTTATATTTTTACATATATTTAAATGTTTGCTGTGAGGTTTTTTTTGGATATTTTGAAAGAATGTGAATATAAAATAGAATATAGCATTTACAAATGCAGACAAAGTAGGATTTTTATTTTTAAAAGTTCTGTTTTTATTCTAAATAATTATTTGAAAATACTTACCAACCATAGTTTATACTAGGTATAGAATAAGTGTGTTTTTTTAACATGCTGGGCCCTAGTGGGGTTTTAAAGTGTATGAGAGTAATATACTAGAGGCTTGTGAGGTTAAACCAACGTTTTGTATTTTCAATGGTCAGTAAACCTTTCTAACTACTTTTTTTCATATTTGAATATTAGTGACTTTGTTATATGCCAACATTTTTAGCGATTTCATTATTTAGTAGGATGCGTGAGATCCAGTTTATGGATTCATCAGCTAAGCATAAATATTTTGATGAATGATAAACGCTAAATATATTTTAGATTCAAGCATGTATGTGTGATATGTAACAGTTTTCTTAAGAAGTATCTCTAAGCAAAAAAAAAGTGATTTACTATAAAAATCCTCTTTTATCAGAATCATCATTTTCAGCAAGGGCACTATGTTTTGAATGGCTGTGAGTGGAAATGTTTTTTCTTACACGATCATTTTTACTTTATTTCTTTATGGTAAAGATAATACCTTAATATTACAAAAAGAAAAAAGTTTGTGTACTTCTTAATAGCCAACACTATTTCACTTAATGCCTTGCGTGACTAGTCTAGTTCTCCTCCAAGATGATAATTGAGATTTGCACATACTGTATCAACCTTAGCCCTGAAGCTCATGCCGTTGTCATATCAAGTCAGAAATGAAAGTGTATGAATACTCGTTTTATGAAGCGTTTCTTATTGGAAGTGAAAGTACAGTAACAGTGCACATAATTCCATTTGATCTATGCACATACATTTATGGATAGCTTGTATTTCAAAGTGATTAGATTACTCAGTTTTCCATTACTTTTAAATATGTAATACTAGTAACTTGCCCGTCATAAATGACGGTATTATATGTTCTGTCTCTGTGTGCTGTCTCTCTCTCTGTGTGCCCAGTATCTCTCTGTGTTCCCCTATCTCTGGGCACACTCTCCATGAGCCCTCTGTCTCTCTTTGTGAGCCCTTCCTCTCTGTGTGCCCTCTCTCGCTTTGCACCCTCTCTTTGTGTGTGTGTGCTCTCTCTCTCTCTCTCTCTCTCTGTGCTCTGTATCTTTCTGTGTCCTCTCCCTGTGCTCTGTGTGCTCTCTCTCTCCCTCCCTCTCTCTCTCCGTCCCTCCCTCCCTCCCTCCCTCTCTCTCCCTCTACTCTCTCTCTCCCTCTCCTCTTTTTCTCTCTCTCCTCTCTCCCTCTTTCCCTTTCTCTCTCTCTCTACCTTTCTCTTTCTCCCTCCCTCTTCCTCTCTCTGTCTCCCTCCCTCTCTTCCTCTCTCCCTTTCTCCCCCTATCTCTTCCTCTCTCTCTCTCCCCCGCCATCTCCCTCTGCCTCCCTCCCTCTCTACCTCTGCCATCCATCTCTGTCTCTCCCCTCCATCTCTCTCTCCCTCCCCTGCCATCTCTCTCCCCCTCCATCTCTCCCTCCCCTCCATCACTCTCTCCCTCTTAATCTCTCTCTCTCTTTCTCTCTCCCACTCTTTCTCTCTCTCCCCCCTCTTTATCTCTCTCCCTCTCTTTATCTCTCTTTCCCTTTCCCCTCCTTTCTCCCTCTGTCTCTCCCCTCACCCTCTTCCTCCCCTTTCCTCTCTTTCTCTTTCTCTCCCGCTCCCCCTCCCTCCCTCTGTCTCTCTCTCCCTGTCTCTCTTTCTTTCTCCCCCTCCCTCCATCCCTGTAATGATATAGAAATCACAAAGTTGTGGAGACCAGTAGCCAAGGTCAGCAATAATCCAGTTCCGCAAACTTGTAGGTGAAAACAGGAACAAGGTTTATTGAAGTGATCAGGAACCACACAATAATCTGGCAAGGATCAATAGACAGGAAGTGCCTTATATAGGCCAAGGACCAGACACCTGACCAGACACAGCTGAAGAGACTTAGGTACTGATACTATTGCTAGCAGAGTCAAGCTTATAAGGTCTCAATGGAATTCACAAAGGTAGGCTGGCGCAGTGGTAGGGAAGAGGTATAGCAGCCTGGGGACCAGGGTTCAAAACCCAGCAGAGTCAATTCCTCACATTACCCCCGCCTCTATAGGTGCAGCCTCTGGATGTCCTATTACCTGGTTTAGCAGGGTACTGCACATGAAAAGACCGAAAGAGATCAGGAGTGTGAATATTGTCCACTGGTTCCCACGAACTCTCCTCCTCACCATAGCCTTTCCAGCGAACCAGATACTGAAGCTTGCTACGGAAGATCCTGGAGTCAAGAATTTTGTCCACTTCGTACTCATCCTCACCATCCACGAGGACTGGAGGTGGGGCAGGCAGGGCTCAGCCAGGGAAAGTGTTTTCATGAAAAGGTTTAAGCAGTGCAACGTGAAACACTGGATGTATTTTCATGGAATTCGGGAGTTGTAAACGGAAAGTGACAGCATTGATCTGAGCAATGATCTCAAAAGGTCCCATGAACCTTTGACCCAATTTATGAGAAGGAATCCGAAGCTTGAGATTCCTTGTTGACAGCCACACCTTGTCACCAACGTGATAGACTGGGGCCTCCTTTCTATGCCTATCAGCAGCTCTTTTGTAACATTCCTGAGCCTCCAAAAGAGTCTCTTTCAACAGTGCTTGGGAATCACGTAAGGCCGTTAGCCGGTCATTGACAGTCGGAATGGAAGTAGTAATGGGAGACTGACTAGAAAGGTCGGATGGTAACCATAGTTGGCAAAAAATGGGCTCAAAGAAGTGGAGCAGTGTTGGGCATTGTTATAGGCAAACTCCGCCGTGGGTAGAAAATCCAGCCAGTCATCCTGCAGCTAACTAATATAGCACCGCAAATATTGCTCCAAAGTCTGGTTGGTTCGCTCAGTCTGTTCATTACTTTGCGGATGAAAAGCTGACGACAGATTTACATTAATACCTAGATTAGAACAAAAATGTTTCCAAAAACGAGACGTAAACTGCACTCCCCTGTCAGAAACTACTTCATCAGGCACTCCATGCAAGCGAAAAATGTCCCGAATAAGCAGGTCACCCGTCTGTTTAGCTGAAGGGAGACCACGAGCTGGTATTAAATGACCCATCTTAGTTAACCTGTCCACAACAACAAGAATGGTAGTGTGTTCCTTAGAGGGAGGTAGTTCCACAATAAAGTCCATGGATATTGATCCCCAGGGACGATGAGGAATCGGAAGAGGCTGAAGCAAGCCAACAGGGGATGAGCGAGGAGTCTTATGTCTGGCACACACATCACAAGAGGACACATACTTCTTAACATCCTCATGATACTTCGGCCACCAAAAGGATCGGGCAAGTAGGTCTTGCGTCTTTCGGATTCCTGGATGACCTGCTGGTTTTGAGTCATGGTAGAGACGTAAAAGGTCCAGTCGCACTGACTCCGGAGCAAACAGACGTTGTTGAAAAATCCAAAACCCATTAAGCATCGTCATATGGAGGTCACGAGGAGGATCACGAAGAACTGGGTCTTCAGCGTAGCCCTTTTTAATGCGAGACATCAGATCAGAAGGAAATGTAACTCCTATAAATATATCCTCTGGCAAGATGGTGGTCTTGGTTACGGTAGTATGGAAGGGGTCAGCTATTCTAGACAAGGCATCCGCCTTACCATTCTTGGAGCCAGGACGGTATGTAACCAAAAAATTAAACCTTGAGAAGAATAGGGACCAGCGTGCTTGTCTGGCTGACAGTCTCTTAGCTGATCGAATACATTCCAGATTTTTGTGATCTGTGAGGACAGTAATTGGATGGGTAGCTCCCTCCAAGAGATGTCTCCATTCGGTGAAGGCAGCTTTTATAGCCAATAGTTCTTTATTCCCTATGTCATAGTTTCTTTCTGCTGGCACCATCTGGCGGGAATAGAAGGCACACGGATGTAACAGCATCTTAGGTCCAGTCCTTTGAGAAAGTATAGCACCAACAGCTGAATCAGAAGCATCAACTTCCACAATAAATGGTAATTCCGGCTGAGGATGTACGAGGACAGGGGCAGAGGTAAACAGAGTCTTCAATCGGGAAAATGCGGTATCCGCCTTATCGGACCACTGAAAAGGAGTCCCCTTACGTGTGAGTTCAGTGATCGGTGTAATAACGGCAGAGAAATTCTTAATGAAACGCCTGTAAAAATTGGCAAACCTCACAAATCTCTGAACATCTTTTTCATTCTTGGGGATGGGCCAGTCCAGCACAGCTTTAATTTTACTTGCGTCCATACTTAAACCTTTGGGAGTTATTACATACCCCAGGAATTGAATGTCTGTTTGTTCAAACTCACATTTTTCTAGTTTAATGTATAGGCGGTGGGTACGAAGGCGCTCTAGAACTATACGGACCTGTTTTCTGTGGTTTTCAAGATTATCAGAGAATATTAGGATATCATCCAAATATGCCACAACAAACTGATCCAGGAGATCTCGTAGTACATCATTGATAAGATGCTGGAAAGTTGCAGGGGCATTACACAGCCCAAAAGGCATTACTAGATATTCGTAATGCCCGTACCTGGTTCTGAAAGCTGTTTTCCATTCATCATTGGGTCTTATGCGAACCAGATTATATGCCCCCCGAAGATCAAGCTTCGTAAATATTTTAGCTGAGCGGAGTCTCTCCAAAAGTTCAGGAATCAGAGGCAAGGGGTAGCGGTTTTTAACAGTGATGTTATTAATGTCCCTGTAATTAACGCATGGCCGTAGGCTGCCATCTTTCTTTTCTACGAAGAAAATCGGAGTTCCTGCTGGAGAAGTAGATGGTCGAATAAAGCCTTTGGAAAGATTTTCTTGGAGGTATTCACGAAGAGCTTTCAATTCAGGCTCAGAAAGGGAATATATACGGCCAAATGGGATAGCAGCCCCAGGCAACAGCTCTATTGGGCAATCATAAGGCCTGTGGGGTGGAAGCTGATCAGAATTCTTCTTATCACAGACATCTGCAAAATCCCGATATTGTAGAGGAAGCTTAGTCAAGTTTGTAGCAACCATTTCATTAATTGTTGTGGCAACAGGTGTTACCTTAGAGGGTTGACAATTCATTAAGCAGTGTTCTGAAGGAAAGGACAAAGTTCTGATCTTCCAATCAATCTGTGGGTTATGCAGAGCAAGCCAAGGTACCCCCAAAATCACTGGAAACTGTGTTGAGGAAATTAGGTGGAAAGAGATAGCCTCATGGTGATTCACTTCCACAGTCAACTTTAAGGGCACAGTCTCATGTGTAACCAGTCCTGACGTAAGTGGAGAACCATCAACTGTCTCCATTAACACAGGTGAAGAATTAGGTATTGACTGAATTCTATTTCCTGCTGCAAATTTAATGTCCATAAAGTTTCCGCCTGCTCCAGAATCTATCATAGCGGTAGTTGAAATTTTACGATCACCACATTGCAACGTGATAGGCACCACAAAATGAGGATGTTGAGTCAACATACCCTCTTAACCATGAGCCAGAGAAAACACGGGTTGTGTGACAGAATCCAGTTGATCCGAAATTTGGGATTGGTGTCGAATCTGTGCACCCTCAGCCGCCATAGCTATTGTTCTTTTGGATTTGCTAAGCCAATTGATGGCATAGTGCCCTACCACAATACAGGCATAAATTGTGAGTGCGTCGCCACTGTTTTTCTTCGTTGGATAATGGCCCTCTTATTAGATTTACCTGCATAGCCACTGGCTCAGAGTCTGTAGGTGTTTGTGGGATCGGAGTAGAAGTTCTTGAATAGGAAATTGGAGTAGTACTTGGTCTAAAAGGGCCCTGTCTTTCCAATCTTCTTTCAGAAAGTCTCCGATCAATACGGATAGCCAAACGCACAAATGCATCAAAGTCAGCAGGAAGATCAACACGAGCTAGTTCATCTTTTATAGCTTCTGAGAGACCTTTTCTGAAGTGGAACCTCTGGGCTGATTGGTTCCAGGTAGTATCAGCAACCCACTGTCTGAATTCAGCAGCATATTCAGCCACCGAGCGCCTCCCTTGATGCAAATGAAGGAGAGTGGCTTCTGCTGTAGCACATCGATTGGGGTCATCAAAAACTAGGCACATGGCCTCAAGAAAGTCATTTAGATTACCCAAGACTGGACTGTCTTGTTCCAGAAGAGGGGAGCCCCAAGCCAGGGCTTCATCTTTGAATAAGGAAAAAATAAATCCCACCTTCTCTCTTTCAGATGGAAATTGGTGAGGTAACATCATGAAGTGCAAACGGCATTGATTTAGGAAACCCCTAAATTTTTTGCGATCTCCTCCAAACTTTTCTGGCAGGGGCAAGCGGGCCTCTTGTGCAGGTGTAACAGTAGCAGCCGCAGTATCACGTGTCCTGTAGCTGGTATACTCACTGTGCATTGACTGAAATTTATTTTGCAGTTCAGCTACCTGGTCCTGCAGCACTTGGATGGTCTGTGCCTGGGTCTGCACAGTTCTTGCAAATAAAGCAACCTGCTGGGCCAATGCAGAATCTGTCCCGGCGGTCTCCATGAAAGGGCCAGATTATTCTGTAATGATATAGAAATCACAAAGTTGTGGAGACCAGTAGCCAAGGTCAGCAATAATCCAGTTCCGCAAACTTGTAGGTGAAAACAGGAACAAGGTTTATTGAAGTGATCAGGAACCACACAATAATCTGGCAAGGATCAATAGACAGGAAGTGCCTTATATAGGCCAAGGACCAGACACCTGACCAGACACAGCTGAAGAGACTTAGGTACTGATACTATTGCTAGCAGAGTCAAGCTTATAAGGTCTCAATGGAATTCACAAAGGTAGGCTGGCGCAGTGGTAGGGAAGAGGTATAGCAGCCTGGGGACCAGGGTTCAAAACCCAGCAGAGTCAATTCCTCACAATCCCTCTCTTTCTCTCTCTTCCTCCCTTTCTCTCTCTACCTCTCCCTCCCTCTGTCTCTCTTCCTCTCCCCTCCCTCTCTCTCTCCCTCCCTCTATCTCTCTCTGTTTTCCTCTCTCCCCCACTCTCCCTTTCCGTCTCTCTTTCTCTCTCCCGTCCTCTGTTATGTGGCTACAGCGGCGGCGCTGTACATGCGCAAATACAGCGCAACTGCAGTTCCCCAGGTATGTGCAGTAATCAGCTTCTGAGTAATGCCTGCGCACAACGCATCTCGCAGGTGTTATTCACACCTGATAACTATTATTGTTGGTTAAGTAAATGCTCCATTGCTCCATAATAATATCTTTCACTTAGTATATAACAAATTATAGATAATATTTTTGTTATTATTCTCTTCATTATTACCTATTTAAGTTATTTCAAACATTTGTTCATTATTTTCTCTTGATGATGAGCAACCCAAATTAGCAGTAACATATGTGCACTAGAGATGTCGCAGACAGTTCGCCTGCAGACTATTCGCGGCGATTTTGGCATGTTCGCGTTCGCAGCGGACGGCGAACACATGCGCTTTTCGGTTCGCCACCTATACTTTATCATTGAGGAAACTTTGACCCTGCACCTCACAGTCAGCAGACACATTCCAGCCAATCAGCAGCATACACTCCCTTCCAGGGCCTTCCATCTAAAGGACAGCATACATTTTAGAATCATTCTGAAGCTGCATACGTTGTGAGAGGACAGATAGTGTAGCTGCTGGAGATTTAACAGGGAAATAGATAGCTAGGCTGTGTATTTAGCTTCCACTACAGACCTGAAGGACCCATCTGATATCTGCTGCAAGGACAGCAACCCAAAAAGCCCTTTTTAGGGCTAGAACATCACTTATTTTATTTTATAATTTTTTTCTGTGTAATCTAATTGCATATGGCTGTCTGCCAGCGTGTGTGTGTGACAGGCTAACACCTAACAGCTTATATTGTGCTTATTTTCACTACTCATACCTGGTGGTGTACCATACATTGAAAACAACCATTTTTTTTCCTGTAAACTAATTTCAGTTGCCTGCCTGTGTCAGGCTCACAGCTTATATTGTGCTCAGTGAAATAAAACAACACTTTTTTGACTGTAATAGATTGAATAGCAATTGCCTGCCTACAGGCGTGTGTGTGAAGCCTATTGCATCTACTCTGCCAACTTTTGCCAGTGCACAGTGATACGTCATATCTGGTGCAACCGTAGTGTACAGTGACATAAAACAACACTTTTTTGACTGTAATCGATTGAATATCAGTTGCCTGCCTACAGGCGTGTATGTGAGGCCTACAGCGCCTACTCTGCCAACTTTTGCCAGTGCACAGTGACACTCATATCTGGTGGCACCTTAGATTGCACGCGCAGTGCCCCAAATTTGAAGTGGGAGGACCGACCAAGCATCTTTTTCCATCTCCCGCTTCCAAAAATCCATGCCATATACACGTCCCCTGATAGGTGACGTAACAGGTATCAAACTGATAGGAATAAATAGTACAACTTAATACACCACTCCTAACTGGTGGCACATTACATTGCACGTGCAGTGCCCCAAATTCGAAGTAGGAGGTCCAACCAAGCATCTTTTTCCATCTCCCTGTTCCAAAAATCAATGCCATATACACGTCCCCTAATAGTGGACGTAACAGGGATTAAACCGATAGGAATAGTACTACTTAACAGTACACACCTTATAATAACGCAGACAGAGGCAACGCAGAGAGAGGAGTCTGAAGAAGAGGAGTCAGAGGAGGAAGGTGGCTTTGAGGAGGTGGAAGACCAAACACAGCAGGCGTCCCAGGGGGCTTGTTGTCACCTTTCGGGGACCCTTGGTGGCTGGGTGGAGGAAGAGACCTTCAATGACATCAGTGAGGACAAGGAACGGGACATGGCTAGATTGGTATCAAACCTTGTGCAAATATATGTCTGTATGTTAAGCCTGAATTTAAGTCTATAGTCATAAGATATACTTCTGGGAAGTGAAGTGTGTTTTTTGCTGTGTGCACTGGTTCTGTACAGGTGTGAGGAGTGTGGTTTTCCGTGTGCTTGATTGCATATAAGTGGGTGACTTTAGTGGGTATGTTTGCAATCGGATTTGCTTCTGGAAAGTAAAGGTATAGGTGAGTATTCAGAATCACATTTAAACAGGAGAAGGAGAGAACTTGTGAGCTTGCGAACAGTTCTAGTGTCAAATGCAGTTCTAGTACAAGTGTTTTAGTTTAAATCAAAGGAGGGAGTTAAAAGAAAAGGGGGCAAATTGTATTGCAATGGGTAAGAAAAAAAATATTTTTTTATTTAAAGCTTTATACACATTTATTTAGTTTTTTCTTTCTTTTGTTTTCACTGTATTTTTGTAGTTGGAAACTATGAGTCAGTCCAGTGACATCCTCATACTTCCTGTCACATGTTTGAACTGCAGGAACAGCTGATCCAGAGTCCATACCTCTGTGAGAGATGTGAGGAGGTTGCCTCTCTTGAAGCTCAAATTGGAGAACTGGAGAGGAGTATTGCAGCACTTAGTGATATTACTCCACTGGAAAAGGAAATGGTGCTCACAAAGCACAGTTTAGCTGGGCCTAGCATGGAGGCTGCAGATGTGGTTAGTGAGGATGTGCAAGGAGGTGGCTGGGTTACAATTACGAGGGGAAGCAGGGGGATCAGGAGGAGTAGGGAGGCTAGTTCTGAGTTGGCACATACCAACAGATTTGCCAGATTATGTGAATGTTGGGGATGTGCATTCAGGAATGGCAATGCCCGATAGAGCTGTTCACTCTAACAGCTGGGAGAACAGTTCTACTGGAGGAGAGGGAGGGCAGAACAGGAAGAGCAACAGACAGGTTTTGGTGGTGGGGAACTGTTATTAGGAAGGTAGACAGGGTCCGGTATGTTGTGGATGGGGTAGATAAATTATTGGTAGGGAATGGAATTGAACCTTGTGGTCTTGGTACCAAAGACAACGTTAGAGATCTCAGGAATAAGCTTAAGGCAAGGACCTCCAAGGTAGTATTTTCTGAGATACTACCAGTGCCACATACTAGCCCAGCGAGACAGAAAGAGGTTAGCGAGGTTAATGCGTGGCTAAAAAAGTGGTGCACTAAGCTACAATACCTTCACCAAATAATTGGTTAATTTAGGAAGAAATCCATAAGAGGTTGGAAAAAATAAATGCTAATAAAGCCCCAGGTCCTGATGGAATACATCCAAGGGTACTGAGAGAACTGGGTTCTGTAATAGCCAAACCCTTATATCTAATTTTTCAAGATTCACTCAACACTGGGTCGCTACCAGATGACTGGAGAAAAGCAGGTGTGATACCTATATTCAAGAAGAGAGCAAGAGCAAATGCCAGGATTTATAGACCTGTAAGCCTCACTTCTGTAGTGGGAAAGCTTTTAGAAGGGTTAATAAGGGATATTATACAAGAATATGTCTATCTGAATAAGATTATAAGTAGGAGTCAACATGGATTTATGAGGGATAGGTTATGTCAAACAAATCTAATTAGTTTCTCTGAGGAGGTTAGTAGAAACTTGGATCAAGGCAACTCAGTGGATGTAGTCTTTTGGGATTTTGCAAAGGCTTTTGATACAGTGGCACATGGAAGACTACTGCGTAAACTAAGGGATACAGGAATTGCAGTAAATATCTGCTCATGGATTGAGAGCTGGCTAAAAGACAGGAAGCAAAGGGTTGTTGTAAATGGAACATACTCCGATTGGACTAATGTGGTAAGTGGGATTCCTCAGGGTTCAGTATTAGGTCCTCTCCTTTTTAACATATTTATTAATGAATTAGAGGTAGGATTGGAGTGTGGTGTCTCCATTTTTGCTGATGACACAAAGTTGTGCAAGGTAATTAAATCAGATAATGATATGCTTTCCCTCCAAAGGGATTTCCATAAAATTGAGGAATGGACATCTAAATTTCAGATGAGATTTAACACAAATAAATGTAAAGTTATGCATCTGGGAAGGAAAAATAGCCATGCAATTTTTAATCTTAATGGAGCAAATCTAGTTGTATCAGATATTGAAAGGGATTTGGGAGTGCTTGTGGACATCCACCGAGGTAACAGTGCTCAAAGCAAAGCAGCAGCTGCAAAGGCAAATAAAATATTAGCATGTATTAGGAAGGGTATAGAAGCAAGGGAAGCAAATATAATTCTACCACTATACAAATCTCTAGTACACCCTCTTTTGGAATATAGAGTACCATTTTGGGCACCTCTTCATAAAAATTACATTTTAGAGCTGGAAAAGGTACAGAGGAGGGCAACAAAACTAATAAGGGGAATGGAGGGGCTAAGTTATGAAGAAAGACTAATCAAATTAAACTTATTTTCTCTAGAAAAAAGGCGTCTAAGAGGAGATATGATTACCTTATATAAATACATCCAGGGTCAGTATAAAGATTTGTCAAGGGAGCTTTTTGTGCCAAGAGGTTTTCAACTGACAAGAGCACATCCCTTGAGGTTAGAAGTAAAAAGATTCAACCTTAAAGAAAGAAAAGAGTTTTTGTCAGTAAGGGTGGTTAATCTGTGGAATTCTCTACCAGAGGAGGTGGTGACAGCAGATTCGATAGATAACTTTAAAAGGGGACTCGATTTATTTCTAACTAAAAAGGGAATTCAGGGTTATCATGAATAATTAGAGACACAGTATTAATCCAGGAAGAAATCCGATCGCCAGTATCTGGGGTCAGGAAGGATTTTTTTTATTTTTATTTATTTTCTCCCTTTGAGGCTGGCTAAGTCTTACTTTTTTTTTCTGTTTGCCTTCCTCTGGATTAATAATAAAAAACAAATAAAACAAATAATAAATAATTGATTAATAATAAATTAACAACTAAGTAATTCATATTTAATTTGCATATTGCAGATCAGAGGATATCTTAAAAGGTTGAACTTGATGGACTGAAAGTCTTTTTTCAACCTTAATTAACCTTAATGTTTGCGGAAAGGTTTTCTAGGTGATAGAAGGTGTAGGTAGAAAGAGGGCTTGAAAAGAGAAAGGGTAAACCCTTTGTGTGAAGTTTGCTCCTTAAACAGGATTTTGCGAATGATTAAGAAGGACATTGTGTAGATGAATTGGTCCAATGTGAGATCATAAATAATTGTTTTTTAAATTGCAAAGAATAATTGATGGAAATGAGAAACAGGCAGTAATGTTAAAGTTAGATTTTGGTAGGTCATATCTGTAAATGTCAAAGAGATAAGCATAGGTTGTATAAAAATAAAAACAACCAAATTTACCAAATTATATATATACCAAAAGAATCAAAATAAAACAAAATATATGTCCTTTAAACCTAAAAAACATATGACTTAAAAACAATTTCTCAAATTACATATGATTGCAAAGAATAATTGATGGAAATGAGAAACAGGCAGTAATGTTAAAGTTAGATTTTGGTAGGTCATATCTGTAAATGTCAAAGAGATAAGCATAGGTTGTATAGTAGATAGATTTTGTTTTACATTTTCTTTTTTACGAGTTCTTATGTATTTTTATGATTTATTTATGTTTTTCTGTAGTGTAGCGTCTTTGCCCAAAGTGCCGTTATAGCCCATCCCTTCTCCAGAAGATTTCCATCCCCCTAGTACCCTTAAAGGTACAGAGCGGGCAGTGAAAGTTGTCCCGGAAAAGATGAAAGAATGTGTTAAAATGTGTTACTTATGTTGATCAGATCGCCCATGCACAGAGTAATTTTCAACCCTGCCCACCTAATAAGAAGTATTGTGTTGTTATTTACCGCTAGTAATAAGAATGACCTACCCTGTTGTGGTCCTAGGTGATTTGCACCTTCTGCACCAGCATTAGCTCCACCTGTATTGCAAGTGTAATAAAGATTTTTATGGAAATATTGATGAGATAAAGGATTTAATGAGTAAGTTAACCAGTTATTTCAGTTAAATTATTCTTGATCATAGAAAATATTGTGTATTTATCCCCATAAACTGTCATATGTAATTTGAGAAATTGGTTTTAAGTCATATGTTTTTTTAGGTTTAAAGGACATATATTTTGTTTTATTTTGATTCTTTTGGTCCAATTATGTTTGGGATCACTTATAGGTATATATATATATATATATATATATATATATATATATATATATATATATATAATTTGGTAAATTTTTTTTGTTTTTATTTTTGATTCTTACAAGTTGATTTGAGGAGGTCTATGCACATATAAAATACTTCAGTTACTGAAGCCAGTTAAGGAGCCCGCAAAAGTTACAGCTATTAAATTGGCCTCCTTTAGCTACCCGCAAACGATCTGATGGTTACAGGCAGAAAATCCACAGCGTGTGCCAAAATCTGACCTCCTACCCAGCTAAGCCTTTGATCTTTCAATGTGACAATCGCAAATCGCTATTAAATTGCTACAATTTCCCAAGGACGCAGTTGCTTCAAACCCGTAAACGGCAAATGTAGCTAAAAATCCTATGGGTACTAGAGGGGACCCACAAGGGGGGTAAACTCCTGTCTGTAGCGCAAATATAAACACACTACTGTATTTTTTTTAGAGAGACAGCTATGTAAGGTATTTCAATTAATAGCTACAACATTATCAAGCTCACAAATCTACAATAAAAATAAATAAATGTATGTTTAATTTCTGTGTTATATTGATTTTGGCAATCAATGCGTTAATTCATATAATAGAACTCGCATGGACTAGTATCACATATAATTTTCTAACTACGAGATGTTGTCACGCTTTGCGTGGTGCCGCAGGCGCTCATCGCCGGCGAGCCTCGTATAGCGAGGCGAGCCGTTAAACTCGGAGCACTTAGGCGATGCGCGCTGAAAGCGATCATCGCCGGCGAGCCTTGCGTATCGATCATCGCCGGTGAGCCTCGCAAAGCGAGGCAAGCATTGGAGGGAATGAAACACGCGGGACTTAGCCTACAAACAAATTAGCCTACATACAAACAGACTTAGGCTGAAGGTAGTTGACGAATGCGGGACTTAGAAAAAAAAATATGAGAAGCGAGACTTAGAAATAAAAAATACGACCTACGAAAAATACGCAAACCAAAATACAACAAAAACACAAAAAATAAAACACAAAATACAACAAAAAGGTCACCGATAGCATGGGAGAACAGCCAGGACGTCTGGAAGTGAGTGTAGTTTCGGCACTTGAAAATCGCCTAAGCGAGAGAAAAAAATGGCGCCTGAAAAAAATGAAAACGAGGCTACACGACCCGGAACCGCGCAAGACACAGTCAGCCACGTACACAGTAGAAAAATTCTAGGAAGGACTTAAAATAATCGCGCAACGCAGAAAACATAGACTAACGTCGCCATTTTACAATACTAACTTACACATTTACACATTAACATTGTGAAATGGCGGATTTCCCGCCTAAACCACGCAACCTATATATAGGGCACACTTGCCACAGAACTGACACTTTCTCCTCAGGTGATGACAGTCTGACTGGACATTTTCTGCTGCCGAAAAATCAGAAGAAATTGTTAGCTCTTCAGGATAGTAATTGATGAATATTAAATACAAAAATGTACAATATATTAATTATCATTAATCAATAATTAATTACTCAATTATTAATAAAAAAAGGATTAGTTAAACAAATTGAGCAAACAAGAATTTACGCTTGATTTAGTTTAGCAATACTTTCATGCTTAGCTGTTTGTAATATATTAATTCATTGAATAATTAATCGATATTGTTCTTTAATTTATTAGTTATTAATTAGTAATCATTAAGAAAAAAATAACTTAAAGTTTATTAATACATAAATGTAAAAAACATTCAAAGACATTTAAACATTGATTACATTATTTAATTAACTAATTATTAGTAATCATTAGGAAAACAAATATTTGAGATTTTACAATGCCTTTAGTTTAGTTTAGATATATTAATGCTTTGATCTTTAGAATACATTTAGTCAGTGATTAATTGATTATTAATGTACTTTAAAATATTAATTTGTAATTAGTAATATTAAAATCAAAAAAACAAAAAAAGGACCACAAACAAGATGTATATTTGTAGATGCACTGACATATCAGTGATGATGCTGATTGCCTCATAGGGATTAATCAAAGTATTACAAATGCTTTCCCTCTTATTTGAAAGTTTCAGTGTCGCTGCAGCAGACTCAACACAGAGAGTGATATTTGCAGCCTTTCAACACCATAAACATCACCTTTACAGGTATATCATTAAATTATGTTATTTTGTTAAAAAAAAAGGATTTAAGTCTTTTTAGTTGGAATAACAGTTATTGATTAATTAACGTATAATAATATATTAATTAATAATTAGTAATCAGGACCAAAGATTTTTTTTGTTTTAACAATACATTGATGAGTAAGCTTTTATGTTTTCCAGCTATGCTGATAGATCTGTGTTGCTGCTGATTGCCTGATAGGGATAAAGCAAAATATTACAAATGCTTTCCATATAATCTGACAGTTCCAGTGTACCTGCAGCTGACTCAACAAAGAGAGTGAAGTTTGCAGCCTTTCAACAGCATAAGGATCAACTTTACAGGTATATCATTTAATTATGTAGATATGAAACAAAAAAGGCTTAATTTTTTGTTGGTAACATGGGTAACAGTTATTGATTAATTAAAGTATAATAGTATTTTAATTAATTAATAATTAGCCATCATTAAAAAAAAATTGAGACTGCAATAAAAGTAATAACAATTTTTAACATGCACTTATATATCTGCCTTACTGCTCATTTATGTATATTGTTTTTAGAACTATTAAATAACAATAATATAAAAAAAGATGGGGTTAGATGACTTAAAAATAAATGTACATTCTACTAAGCACTTAAATACATGGGGCCTCATTCAATTGCAATTTGCCCAATTGAATTGGACCCTAAATAAGCACATAACATATATTTTGTAAATAATTTTTTAGTTATTGAAAACCTTTCTTTTGAATAGATGCTTGCTAACAAAAAACTTCTTTAAAAACTATATGTAATGTGGTTATTTAGGGCCCTATTCAATTGTTCAAATTGCAATTGAATGAGGGCCATGGACGTAATTCAATCAAGAATGAATGGAATACAATGATTAAAAATTATTTTCATGTAATTTCACAGATTACTCATCTCTGCACCTGACTGAAGACAGAGAGCGAATTTGCAAGGATTTTTACACAAAGAACAGCAAGTTCACAGGTATATGATTTCAGCATGCCCTTATGGTTTGAGATTGATGACACTTAATGATTAATTCATGAAACTATATTTATTTAAAAACTCATTCATTTGCAATTTGAAAAATGTAATAGGGCTCGATATAACGACATAGCATATTATTTTTACTGAACATTTTAGTGAATGAATATCTATCCAAAACTAAGGTTTGAACAAAAAAAAGGCTATGTGCTTATATAGTGCCCGGTTGCTTTGAGCAACTTGCAAATGAATGAGGTTTTTAGGATTTCATTTTTCATTACAGTAACAAAAAAAAAAAATGAAAATGAATGAGGTTTTTAGTATTTAATTTGTCATTACAATAACAAAAAAATATATATATAGCAAAATATATATATGCTTAACTAATTACCTTTAAAAAATCTAAATTAGACATCATAACTAAATTAATTGCATCGTTAAGAAAATTGAACATTATTTTAGGTCACATCTATACTTTGATAATAGCTGTTTCTGTCTGATCTTCTTTCCGAGAATATAATTAACTTTTTAGGTTTACCATTGATCTAAATTAATTATTAATTCAGTAACGTATATTCATTTAGTAATGACTTAATAATTCATTAGTCCAAAATATATATATATATATATATATATATATATATATATATATATATATGTATATATATGTGCAGTGCTTTCCTTTTTAATTTATGCCAATAAAACACCAAAAAAAAGGGTTTCATTTATTGAAGAGAAAAAATAAAAACGGTTTTCAAGTCTTTGCATTCTTTAATCAATGCTATTTACCTTTGGATTGAGAGCAGCTACATACAATATGTACAGAACAAAAAAAACATTACATCTTACACCTGTATTTACACTAACAGATTACAATGGCGGATAATGGAAAAGACAACATTGAACGCAAAAGAGGATTGGCAAGGGAAAGGAAGCAAAGGTGGAGAGATGCACAGTCACCTGACACTTCCCAACGCTTGAGAGAAGAAGACCGACAGAGACTTTTAAATAAAAGAAAATTGTCCAATGATACTATATTGCCTATTGACAACAATCTTCAGACACATAACACCAATGTAGATATAGAAAGTTGTAGTGATATCTATATTGAGGAAGCTCTGGATAATGTGTTTATTAGAGCACTAACAGTAGACACTCATTATTCTGGATTACTCAATGTTGTTTGTTAGTTTTGTGGGGCCTATCATTTTCTCAAGGAAAGACCAACTGACGGAGACTTCATTAGTTGTTGTCAGAAAGGAAAGTTAAGACTTCCACAAAGACACACATTTCCAAAGTATCATGAGCGATCCAACATTTCAAAATTATACCAATTTAAAAAAAAACATAAGGTCTTATAACAGTACAATTTTCACATGTAATCCACAATGTCCAGAGATCAAGGAAAATTTTAATCTGGGACAAACTACTTCTGACCGACCAGATTTAGTGGCAAGAGTATTCAAAATCAAACTCAATTCATTAATACATGATATAACTTAAGCACAGTTATTTGGAAAATGTGTCGTTTTTGTTTATACCATTGAATTTCAAAAAAAGAGGACTGCCACATGCTCACATACTTTTAATTCCTGGAAAAAGATAAGTTAAATACTGCAGAGAGAGTGGATTCAGTCATTACTGCTGAATAGCCAGATCCAGAAAAATATTCCAAACTATTTGAGATTGTGACACACAGAATGATTCATGGGCCATCTGGAGATATGAATCCAAATTTACCATGTATGAAAAATAAAAAATGTACAAAACAATTTCCAAAACAATTTCAAATGCAAACTTATGCTAATTGTGATGGATACCCTTTGTATAAAAGAAGACAAGGACAAACAGCTGTTATCCGTGGACAAAAGTTTTGATAATAGATTTGTTGTTCCACATTTGCTCATGAAGTACAATGCACACATAAATGCTGAAGCTTGCACTTCTATTAAATCCATTAAATATGTGTATAAATATATATACAAAGGATATGCTGCAGCAACTGTTGTGCAAGGTGCAGCAAACTAAAAGGAAAATCCAATTTTATATGACGAACTTTCTAATTATTTAGATGCTCGCTATGTCAGTGCTCCGGAAGCAATGTGGTGGCTTCTGAAATTTGAGATGCATGATTAGCTGTACATTTGCCACAAAGTCAGTTTGTTTGCTTTACTGCAGGCAATGAAAGAACTGCCTTATCTCAAAGTGAACACAGAGATACAACACTTACTGCATGGTTTAAATTAAACTGCCAGTATTGGCAGGCCAGACAATTTTTATACATTGAGATGTCTATGGCGACAATGAAAAAGAGATAGGCATAAAATTATACCACAAATTTATACCGTCAGTCCAAGAGACATTGAACGTTTCAGTTTAAGATTACTTCTTTTACATGTTCCTGGTGCATAAAGTTTTGAACATTTAGGCACAGTGAATGACGTAGTTTACATGACTTTCCTTTAGCTGCAAGACATCAAAACTTCAAAGCAGATGATACAGAATGGGAGAGGTGTCTGGAAGAAGCAGCACTATGTCAAATGCCAATGCAAATGAGAGAACAATTTGTGTTCATTTGCATCTTTTGCAATGTACCTGATGCATTTACTTTGTGGGAAACATTTAAATTAAATATGTCTGAAGACTTCTTGAAACATTACAATGAGCCAATAGCACTGTTAAAAACTTTAATGGTTGTTTGCTCATGGATTAAATTGTGCAAGTTTTATTTTGCCTGATCCATGACTTATAGATGACATCAACTTTGATGATTATGACACTGAGCTACAAAAACAAAAAAACAGAAGAAAAACTGACAACTTTAAATACTTTACAATTACAAGCATTTAATGCCATCACAAATGCTACAGATGATGAAATGGTCAAAGACCCTGGTGGATCAGGAAAAACGTATCTGTACAATTGTTTGATGAGTTACATTCAAGCACAGGGTCAGATAGCAATGCCATTTGCAACATGGGCGAGGCAACAATGATGTCATGTCATGCTTTGCAATGTATTGCTAGATTCTTAAAAGAAGTGATGGATAATAATTTGCCATTTGGTGGAAAGGTGATGTTGTTAGGAGGAGATTTTAGGCAAACATTACCTGTTGTGCCACATGGAAATAGAACTGATATCATTGAAACATGTATCAAGACAAGTGAACTATGGAAAATATTTATACATCTCAAATTTGAATTAAATATGAGATCTGAAGGCCAAAATGAATTAAATGATTGGCTCATTTAAATTGGAGAAGGAAAACATCCACAAATACATGATTTACCCAATGATACCAATGAAATTCCATCAACAATGGTTTGCAAGGAATCACTCATATCAGCAATCTTTCTAACACTCTAACGACTCTTGCCTTGAATCGAAATAAAAAATTTTTTAAATTCATCAACACACCACAAAATATTTATTACAGTCCAGATTCAGTTCTGGCTGGCGATAAAGACAGCGAATCGAATTCTAGTATAGAATGTATTAATTATTTAACCCTATCTGGAATGCCACCACATGTTTTGCAATTGAAAAAAGGGGCAATTGTCATGCTATTGAAAAACATGAATCCAAAAAAAGGATTTTGTAATGGGACAAGATTAATTGTGCATGATTTAAAAGATAATTTTATACATGCGGAAATTATGACTGGGACCCATAAAGGTTAAAAAGCTTTTATACCAAGAATTGATTTAGCTCCAAGTGAGAGTGGTTTGCCTTTTGTCCTTCAAATGAGACAATTTCCAGTTATCATGGCATTTGCCATGACCATCAATAAATCCCAAGGATAAACTTTTAAGTCTGTGGGTATTTTTTTACAAGAACCTGTTTTTGCACATGGACAACTCTATGTTGCTTTTTCAAGGTGCAGAAATTAGATTAAAGATTCAATTGAAAACAACCCAAGTCAGGGTGATCTTCTACACGATGGCTGTATTTTTACAAAAAACATTGTGTACTACGAGGTTTTGTAATCAGAGAGAAAAGTGGTTTCGTTTTAAGGAAGAAATTGAAGGTCACTTGGCCTCTTCTTAGAGGAACACTATTTCACTTACAAAACTATATCTACAATTTCAGAAAAATACAGTAATAACCAACAAAAAAGTCTGATGTGCTCTCTGAAAGGAAACCACTTTCAAATAAAAAAAATATGGAATGTCTTAAAAGTCACTTTAGCCATGATTGGCCCAGAAAACTGTTAGCTTGCATTTTATTACCTTTACTTTTTACAATTTAATATGTTTCTTTCAGGTTTGTAATCTTAAAATTCTGTTTGAAAAGGAGTGATAAGTTGATTCATTCTATGTAATTAAGGTTTAATGTTAGTAGCAGTATCATCATTTGTGGAAAAATTCAAATGTTTCATGATATATAGGTTATTGATCCAGGGACGGATCAGATTGCCAGTTAATGGAGTCAGGAGGGAATTATTTTTTGACAACACTTTCAACAAATTTATAAATTTTAAATTACATTTTTTTTACATTTGCCTTCCTCTGGATTCAATATTCAAGATCACTATAGTTTAAAACAAATTCAGGTTAAATGTTATTATTTTATGTTAATGTTTGCATTGTTATCATTGTATGTTAAAAAGCTTGAAAAATTAATTTATTGAATGTTAACAAAGATTTATGTCATTTGCAGCAGACACATTTGTTAACAAAATTCAATGTATAATTAAATAGAAAGGATTCATCCAGGTAGTAATCCGATTGCCATTTAATGGGGTCAGGAAGGAATTAATTGTTTACCCTTTTGAGACAATTGGCCAAGTTGCAATGGGGGTTTTTACTGTTTGCCTTCCTCTGGATTCAATACCTATGTGCTTTACCAGGAGTTTGAATACAAGTTGTATGTTAATAAGCATTCTGTCATGGTTGAAGACACTCATTTAGAAAAAGTTTAATTTAATAGCGAAATTGGAACATAGCAGTTACGGGCTTGACAGAACAAAGGATTTGCGGGCGCGAAGTTCCGCGTTCTATGTCTCGTAGGCTTTTTTCGTTCTTCACCCATAGATCGGCAGTGTCTTTCTTTACTGGGCAAATTTAATAGTCGCAAGTCTTGCAGGCTACGTTACGGGCTACGGTTTTACATGTTAGGGGAATTCGATAGGGCTGAAAGAGTTCCAAAAGCTGTGAAATGATGCAAAGATAATGCAGCCTTCACAGAATCCCATAATATGTTTGATAACAGAACAGTATTTTTGTAAGTCCAAAAAAGCAATAATTTCAATCCATATTATAGAATGTTTAACTACTATATAGAACTAAACAATGAAATGATTTTACATAAATTCTCACAATCCACACGGTCCTTGTAGCGAATGTAAATTATTCTTTAAATAAATTAAACTAATTGTTAAGTATCTGGTTCTGGGGTTTCTGCTCACATCAGTCATTCTGAAGTTGTCAAAGAAAAACACATTAAGCCTCATTCAATTGGCCAAATTTGAGATCTGGAGGCCGTAAGTGAGCTCACAGTAAAATTTGCTATTCAATTGGCATCGTATTGTGGGCTCTATTGGCCGATTCAAAATGGGTGGTTACGGGCTTGGTTAATTGATACGGTTCCCGCCCACAACTGCTCCAAACCAGTGCATTGTTTACGGAGCTGACTTTAAGATTGCAACTCGTGACCTGGAGCAATTGAATAGCTTCGCAAACGGAGACCAATGAAAGATAACATATAAAATGTGCATATATTTTCATTACCATTGACAAAATGCACTGCTGCCATGAACGAAAGTTACTCTTAAATTAAGAATGTGTGCAAATATGAGAATGTATACCATTGTTGGGGTACAGGCAAACTGCCTGTTCCACTTTCGTTGATAATAGTGTAATTTGTAATACCCTGGAAAGAAGCCACTGATTTAACCACTGCTGCAATATCCCATGGATGCCTGAAGCCAGACAGCACATGCTGAAATGTAGTAAATATTGGCAGGCTAACATTAAAATTAGCTTTGCAAGTAGTGATGTGAACACAAATGGGGGTTGGAGTAGGGGTAAATGACACTATGGAAAAAAATAGGAAATTAGTACAGAAGGGATACGGGTATGATAAGAATAGGGTTAAATTAGTATCAGTTAAAATTAAAGCAATGGGGCTAAATAATGAAAATTAACCACAATATTAAAAACAATATTATTTTGATACTAAGTATAAAAACTTTAGTAAAAGTTCTACATAAAGACAAACATTTTATGTTTTCTAGCCGTTGCATTTAATACATTTTTTTATTTTGGAATTGCAAATGTACAAAATCATGTTTTTAGTACCGACAACAATTTTATATAATTTATATGACTTTTAAAACCTGTAATGCTGGCTAGACAGCAGTTTCTGAGATCCATTTATTCAATACTCATCTCATATATTCTTTTACACTCTCATAAGTAAAGAATGTTATATTCTTTATGTCTACTCTTTACTTTTATAGTTTGTTATCTCTCAGACATCAAAATAATCACAATTTAGACCTGTAGCTTTTAAGAACAAAATGTTATCTTATATTCTAAAAAGTCTTAAGGTCAATTTGGTTCCTTAAAACTACATTTTGTATAAAACATAAACTGATTATATACAAACTTTAAACTTACTCTTTTTCTTTTTTATTCTTTTATTCTTTTCTACCTTCTAGCATAGATAAATGAATAACAATTAACATATTGAGTCTATACATGCCCAGTAACTAAATAAAATATTAGAAAATATGAACCCCTCCGGTTTTCATTGCCTGACCCAAGCTTTTAAGGATGTACGGGCTAAAATTGTCTTATTACTACTTACTATTTTATAGAAAAGGTTGTAAATAAACTATAGTCATTCATCCAATGTGTAAGGGAATACGCTCTTTGACTAGCTTGAAAAAAGATTGTAAGAGTGTAAATCTTCCAACAAACCATGATCTGTGTCTACTATGAGTGGTATTGATCTTTTATACATATATTTTTTTTCCACAGAAAAGCAACATGTACACTTTGTTTAAAATGTACAGTAAGTCATAGAGAAGTGGGAGTGTACTAAATAAATTGTCTGTTTTAGATTTGAGATATTGAGGGTGATAGGGGGCCCCAGACGGGAACTGCTTGATCACTGTGCCTTAGGGAGTACAGCTGCACCACACTGACGAGGCCCAAGAGAGGCAGAAACGTGCGTCTGAGGTTTGATGTTTCTCCTATACTACAGGATATTTCTCCCTGTAGCGTACAAGTGAACTAAAAGAGGCTGCTCTCTGAGTAGGTAACCAGGCCTCTAGAACAAACCTACTTAGGTATTGTTCATTCTCAGATTGAACACCTCTGATTTTGTTTTTGTGTTAGACTTTAGATTTTTCCAGAATTCAGTTTGTGAGTACCTCTTGTTTAGATCACTATAGGTGAGGGGGAGGGACTATATAGAAGTATTTGGTTAAATAGGGTAGAGAGGGAAAGGGATGAATTAGTTACCCATGGGGGAGGAGAAGGAGGAGGGTTACAATAGACAGTAGGGAGGTATTAATAGGGGCCTCAATTACAGTGGCAAGCACTTCACAACAGCAGAGCCATAACAACATAAAGTGTATGCTTGCTAATGCAAGAAGTTTGCCTGGGAAAATGGAAGAGCTAGAAATATTAGCAGTACAAGAAAAATGGGGATTAATAGGCATTACTGAAACATGGTGGGATGAATCTCATGACTGGACTGTTAATCTGGATGGTTATAACCTATTTAGGAAAGATAGGAGAAATGGTAAAAGAGGAGGAGGGATCTGTCTGTATGTTAAACCTGAATGTAAGCCTATAGTCAGAGAAGATGTTTATGCTGGCAATAACGGCATCATTGAATCTTTGTGGGTTGAGCTAAATAGTGGAGGAGCTAGTTCTAAACGCATATTGGTGGGAGTATGCTATAAACCCCCAAATATAGCTGAAAGTGAGGAAATACAATTATTGTTACAGATTGGAAATGCAGCTAAGCATGGGCAAGTTCTAATAATGGGAGACTTTAATTACCCTGAAATAAACTGGATAAATGAGACCAGCAGCTCAGCTAAGGGGAGCAGGTTCTTGAGTACACTCGGGGATCATTATCTTGCCCAGGTAATACAAGAACCTACTAGAAATGGGACCATCTTGGATTTAGTCATCACAAGTAATATTGATATAATATCAAATGTTAAAATAGGGGAACCCTTGGGGAACAGTGATCACAACACAGTATCATTTGAGATTGAATACAAAAAACAGAGTTGTAAGAGGCCAACAAAAATTTTAACTTTTAAAAGGGCTAACTTTAATGGGCTAAGGGCAGCAATGCCACATATAGACTGGGACAAAGAACTTACAGGGAAAAATACTGAAAATAAATGGACAACATTCAAATCCTTACTAAATAAACATAGTCATCGGCATGTACCATGTGGAAATAAAATGAATAGGAGTAAATTATATCCCATGTGGCTTAACAATGACTTAAAGATCATGATGAGGAAAAAGAAACAGGCATTTAAATTATACAAGAAGGAGGGAACAGAGGCAGCTTTATGTGACTATATGGAAATCAACAAGGCTTGCAAAAGGGCTATTAGACTGGCTAAAATAGAAAATGAGAAGTCAGTTGCAATGGAAAGTAAGACTAACCCTAAAATATTTTTTAAATATATTAATGGGAAGAAGGTGAGGAAGGAAGCTATAGGAACATTACAATGTGACACAGGCCATCTGATAATTAGTGACCAGGAAAAGGCAGATGAGCTAAATAGGTTCCTTTCGTCGGTATACACAAAGGAGGTACCAGTGGTTGGGATAACGCAACATAATGGGCCACACTACCATCACTAAATAATTGGTTAACGCAGGAAGAAATCCAAAAGAGATTGGAGAAAATAAATGTTAATAAAGCCCAAGGTCCTGATGGAATACATCCAATGGTACTGAGGGAGCTGGGTTCTGTAACAGCCAAACCGTTATATCTAATCTTTCAAGACTTACTCACTACAGGGACTCTACCGGATGACTGGAGAAAAGCAGAGGTGATAACTATATTTAAGAAGGAATCTAGAGCAAATCCGGGGAATTATAGACCAGTGAGCCTCACATCTGTAGTTGGGAAGCTTTTAGAAGGGTTAATAAGGGACAGAATACAAGAATATGTCTATTTGAAAAAGATCATAGGTAGCAGTCAACACGGATTCATGAAGGATAGGTCGTGTCAGACCAATCTAATTAGTTTCTTTGAGGAGGTTAGTAGGAACTTGGATCAGGGCAACTCAGTGGATGTAGTCTTTTTAGATTTTTCAAAGGCATTTGATACAGTGCCACATGGAAGACTAGTGAGCAAACTAAGGGATACAGGAATTGCAGTAAATATCTGCTCATGAATCGAGAGCTGGCTAAAAGACAGGAAGCAAAGGGTTGTTGTAAATGGAACATACTCCGATTGGTCTAATGTGATAAGTGGGGTTCCTCAGGGTTCAGTATAAGGTCCTCTCCTTTTTAACATATTTATTAATGACATAGAAGTAGGACTCGAAAGTAGTGTCTCCATTTTTGCTCATGACACTAAGTTGTGCAAGGTAATAAATTCAGATAATGATGTACTTTCCCTACAAAGGTGTTATGAACAGAAGGGCCCACTGGACTATTTGGGGTTCCTCAGTTATTATATGTGTGGTTAGAAGGTACTAACAATTTGCTTAATATTTATATCATGGATGTAATAAGTGCATGTGGTGCTGTAATTGACTAACATTGCAATACTGTATCTGTGTTAGAAATAGGATAGTGGAATTTATATGGCCCTGCGATTGGCCACGTGTGAAGGCTCTGGCTTTATTCATGAAAGGGGGATCTAGTTTTATGGCTCTGTAAGAGGAGAAACAAAAGGTGTAATTAGAAGAAAGCCAGATGCCTCTCTACATCTGGAAATCATGTGGGTGAGGGGGAATAGCAAGCTATTTGCCTAGGAGGATGGGCTAGAACTGGGGGCAGTCTTTGGTGTTTTGTGTCATCTTTCTGTTTTTTTTATATATCTTTGTAACAATAATGAAGTGGCCAGTCTGACTTTGGACACACTAAACACAGGTGGTGTCAGAGTCTGCTTGTACTAATCCAAGGTACATGGGGTGTGATTCTTAGATCCTAAGAATAGGAGTCTGATGGTGCATGTCTCTGCAGTAAGGATGCTGTCATCTGAAGTGTCTGCTGGTGTCGAGATCTGAGCAAAAAGTTGCGACCATAGAGAGAGAGAGAGATTTGGGGTGAGCGTGGTCCCTCAAATTGTCCGGTCGTGACAGCTGGTGGCATCTGTGGGAGATCTCAAGCATTTTTACCAGCAGCAAGGATGGCTACTTACAAAGGCAGAGAGAAAGAGAGTCAGGTGACAGAGGCAAAGGACTGCAGAGGAATAACCCTTCTAAAGCAATGGATGGCGTTCCTGGGATTGTGGCAGGGCCATGAGCTGTCACGACCGGCCAATTTGGGGGACCACGCTCACCCCAAATCTCTCTCTCTCTACGGTCGCAACTTTTTGTTCAGTTCTCGACACCAGCAGACACTTCAGATGACAGCATCCTTACTGCAGAGACATGCACCATCAGACCCCTATTCTTAGGATCTAAGAATCACACCCCATGTACCTTGGATTAGTACAAGCAGACTCTGACACCACCTGTGTTTAGTGTGTCCAAAGTCATACTGGCCACTTCTTTATTGTTACAAAGATATATAAAAAAAAACAGAAAGATGACACAAAACACCTAAGAGTGCCCCCAGTTCTAGCCCATCCTAGGCAAATAGCTTGCTATTCCCCCTCACCCACATGATTTCCAGATGTAGAGAGGCATCTGGCTTTCTTCTAATTACACCTTTTGTTTCTCCTCTTACAGAGCCATAAAACTAGTTCCCCCTTTCATGAATAAAGCCAGAGCCTTCACACGTGGCCGATCGCAGGGCCACATAAATTCCACTATCCTATTTCTAACACAGATACAGTATTGCAATGTAAGTCAATTACAGCACCACATGCACTTATTACATCCATGATATAAATTTTAAGCAAATTGTTCATAACAAAAGGGATTTGCATAAATTAGAGAAATGGGCGGCTAAATGGCAGATGAGATTTAATACAAATAAATGCAAGGTTATGCATTTGGGAAGGAAAATTTGGAATATGGAGTACAATTTTGGACACCACTTCATAAAAAGGACATTTTAGAGCTGGAAAAAGTACAGAGAAGGGTAACAAAACAAATAAGGGAAATGGAGGGGCTAAGTTATGAAGGAAGACTAACCAAACTAAACTTATTTTCGCTAGAAGGGCTATGATTACCTTATTTAAATACATCCAGGGTCAATATAAGGCTTTGTCAAGTGAACTTTTTGTAGCAAGAGATTTTCAACTGACAAGAGGACACCCTTTGAGGTTAGAGGAAAAAAGATTTCACCTTAAACAAAGAAAAGGGTTCTTCACAGTTAGGGTGATTAAACTGTGGAATTCTCTACCAAAGGAGGTGGTAACAGCGAATTCGATAGACAACTTCAAAAAGAGGTTAGATATATTTTTGAATAAAGAGGACATTCAAGGCTATCCTAGATAACTAGCGAAGGAATATTGATCCAGGGAGAAATTTGATCGCCAGTTTCTGGGGTCAGGAAGGAATTTTGCTTTTTTTCCCCTTATGAGACAATTGGCAAAGTTTCAATGCGTTTTTTTTTTCTGTTTGCCTTTTTCTGGATCAATTAACAGTTAATAATAAATAGTCCACATATTAAAAAGATCAATAGAGATCTAAAAAGGTTGAACTTGATGGACTAACTCTTTATTCATCCTCCAATACTATTAATAATTATTTAACAACTAATTAATTAATAACTAATCCGCATATTGCAGATCAGAGGAGATCTTAACAGGTTGAACTTGATGGACTGAAAGTCTTTTTTCAACCTTAACTACTATGTAACTATGTAACTATAGTTAGCAAAACTAGATCATTATTCCTTAAGAATAGGCAAATGTAGGAAACAATTGGGTAAATTTACAGTTCATAGGTGCTATTGCATACCCTATAGCCCATGTTACCCTACAACCCAGCTTCTCAGTTAATTACGAGATTTACTTTTCTCTTATAATAGCTATCTTGTTATGGCTCATTTCAAGTTATCCTGAATGTGAATGTAATGGGAGTGTAGCACATCAAGTTCCCTTAATTACTAAACCTTAATCCTGCTTCATACTACCCTATAATAGCAGTATATTTTATATATGAATAAAATTATATTACCAATATTCAGCTATTAACATACAACAAATGCTTATGCACAGTTGAGTCACATTAACATGCCCACTAGCTAATATCCTGAATAACCACTGTGTGCAGCATGGACAGCAGCTAAACCAACAATAAGATGCTGGAAGGCTGGCACTGGTTTCTGGAGCCATGCAGACTGTAATGCATTCAGCAACTGTTGAAGAGTACGTGGTGAAGAATCCATACAGAAAATATGGCGATCTCTCACGGACAATGCTGGCCATATGACATGTTGCACTGCTGGAAGATCCCATCTGCTCCAGGGAAGAGAGTCAACATGTATGCCACCAGCTTTTGTTCTTCCAACAATGGTTGCAGAGTGTTTGTTCTCAAAGGGTTCCAGTCAATGGAGCAGAAAATTTGACTCATCAGAGAGGGCAACCCTTTTCCAATCAGAAAAGGTACTGTCATGCAAAAGGAAGCTGTTTCTGAGGATGAACTCTCATCAACATGGGTGAAGTGACCAGCCGTTCACCTTGGAGCCCCGTACGAACCAGGGTTGGCTGTACTATTGTTTTAGAAACACTTCTGGTGGCTCTGTGGTTCATTGAATGTTGAGTTGCTCAACTGTTGTGTGTTGGTTGGCCCTCACACACCTTTGCAGCCAACGTTCACCTCTGACATCAATGGCACAGGCTGCTTGGCAGTTTCAACGCTATTTATTTGCAATGGTGCAGTTTATCCAGTCATAGTTACATAGATACATAGTAATTACGGTTGAAAAAAGACTTTCAGTCCATCAAGTTCAACCTGTTAAGATCTCCTCTGATCTGCAATATGCGGAATAGTTATTAATTAAATTTATGACTAAATAATTATTAATAGTATAGTATTGGAGGATGAATAAAGAGTTAGTCCATCAAGTTCAACCTTTTTAGATCTCTATTGATCTTTTTAATGTGGACTATTTATTATTATTTGTTAATTGTTATTTGATCCAGAGGAAGGCAAACAGAAAAAAAAACCGCCATTGAAACTTTGCCAATTGTCTCATAAGGGGGAAAAAAAGCAAAATTCCTTCCTGACCCCAGAAACTGGCAATCAAATTTCTCCCTGGATCAATATTCCTTTGCTAGTTATCTAGGATAGCCTTGAATGCCCTCTTTATTCAAAAATATATCTAACCCCTTTTTGAAGTTGTCTATCGAATTCGCTGTCACCCCCTCCTTTGGTAGAGAATTCCACAGTTTAACCACCCTAACTGTGAAGAACCCTTTTCTTTGTTTAAGGTGAAATCTTTTTTCCTCTAACCTCAAAGGATGTCCTCTTGTCAGTTGAAAATCTCTTGCTACAAAAAGTTCACTTGACAAAGCCTTATATTGACCCTGGATGGATTTAAATAAGGTAATCATATCCCCTCGTAGACGCCTTTTTTCTAGAGAAAATAAGTTTAGTTTGGTTAGTCTTCCTTCATAACTTAGCCCCTCCATTCCCCTTATTAGTTTTGTAGCCCTTCTCTGTACTTTTTCCAGCTCTAAAATGTCTTTTTTATGATTTGGTGACCAAAATTGTACTCCATATTCCAAATGAGGACGTACTAGAGATTTGTATAGTGGCAGAATTATATCTTCTTCCCTGGCTTCTATACCCTTCCTAATACATGCTAATATTTTATTTGCCTTTGCAGCCGCTGCTTGGCTTTGAGCGCTGTTACCTAGGTGGTTGTCCACTAGTACTCCCAAATCCCTTTCAATATCTGATACCCCTAGATTTGCTCCATTAAGATTATAGATTGCTTGGCTATTGTTCCTTCCCAAATGCATAACCTTACATTTATTTGTATTAAATCTCATCTGCCATTTAGCCGCCCATTTCTCTAATATATGCAAATCCTTTTGTAGGGAAAGTACATCATTATCTGATTTTATTACCTTGCACAACTTAGTGTCATCAGCAAAAATGGAGACACTACATTCGAGTCCTACTTCAATGTCATTAATAAATATGTTAAAAAGGAGAGGACCTAATACTGAACCTTGAGGAACCCTACTTATCACATTAGACCAATCGGAGTATGTTCCATTCACAACAACCCTTTGCTTCCTGTCTTTTAGCCAGCTCTCGATCCATGAGCAGATATTTACTGCAATTCCTGTATCCCTTAGTTTGCTCACTAGTCTTCCATGTGGCACTGTATCAAATGCCTTTGAAAAATCTAAAAAGACTACATCCACTGAGTTGCCCTGATCCAAGTTCCTACTAACCTCCTCATAAAAACTAATTAGATTGGTCTGACACGACCTTTCCTTCATAAATCCGTGTTGACTGCTACCTATGATCCTGTTCAAATAGACATATTCTTGTATTCTGTCCCTTATTAACCCTTCTACAAGCTTCCCAACTACAGAAGTGAGGCTCACTGGTCTATAATTCCCTGGATTTGCTCTAGATCCCTTCTTATATATAGGTATCACCTCTGCTTTTCTCCAGTCATCTGTTAGAGACCCTGTAGCGAGTGAGTCTTGAAAGATTAGATATAATGGTTTGGCTATTACAGAACCCAGCTGCCTCAGTACCCTTGGATGTATTCCATCAGGACCTGGGGCTTTATTAACATTTATTTTCTCCAACCTCCTTTGTATTACTTCCTGCGTTAACCAATTATTTAGTAAAGGTAGTGTAGCCCCATTATGTTGCGGTGTCCCAACCACTGGTACCTCCCTTGTGTATACCGAAGAAAATAACCTATTTAGCTCATCTGCCTTTTCCTGCTCACAAATTATCAGATGGCCTGTGTCACATTGTAATGGTCCTATCGATTCCTTCCTGGCCTTCTTCCCATTAATATATTTAAAAAATATTTTAGGGTTAGTCTAACTTTCCATTGCAACTGACTTCTCATTTTCTATTTTAGCCAGTCTAATAGCCCTTTTGCAAGACTTGTTGATTTCCTTATAGTCACATAAAGCTGCCTCTGTTCCCTCCTTCTTGTATAATTTAAATGCATGTTTCTTTTTCCTCATCATGATCTTTAAGTCATTGTTAAGCCACATAGGATGTGATTTACTCCTATTTATTTTATTTCCACATGGTACATGCTGATGAGTATGTTTATTTAGTAAGGATTTGAATGTTGTCCATTTATTTTCAGTATTCTTCCCTGTAAGTTCTTTGTCCCAGTCTATATGTTGTATTGCTGCCCGTAGCCCATTAAAGTTAGCCCTTTTAAAATTTAGAGTTTTTGTTGGCCCCTTACAACTCTGTTTTTTGTATTCAATCTCAAATGAGACTGTGTTGTGATCACTGTTCCCCAAGGGTTCCACTATTTTTACATTTGATATTATATCAATATTACTTGTGATGACTAAATCCAAGATGGCCCCATTTCTAGTAGGTTCTTGTATTACCTGGGCCAGATAATGATCCCTGAGTGTACTCAAGAACCTGCTCCCCTTAGCTGAGCTGCTGGTCTCATTTATCCCGTTTATTTCAGGGTAATTAAAGTGTGAACAACACACAAGCTATACTGTTTCAGAAATACTGCCAAACTTAGCCCAAAAGGTGATCATCTCTGGATACTTAGCCCGTTTTACCCATGACAGCGATGGTGTTATATTTCATATGGCTCCATATGTATCAATTATATTTCAGTAAATCAGAATCTGTTTACTATCTGTTTACTGATTAGCTTACATTTCAAGCAATCAGATTAGGGGAAACTAGAGACTTTTTAGCCCATCAAGTTCAACCTTTTTAGATCTTCTCTGATCCTTGTAATATAAGGATTACATAGTTACACAGTTACATAGTAATTGAGGTTGAAAAAAAAGACTTTTGGCCCATCAAGTTCAACCTTCTAAGATCTCCTCTGATCTGCAATATGCAGATTAGTTGTTAATTAATCCAGAGGAAGGCAAACACACATTCCTTCCTGACCCCAGATACTGGCGGTCAGATTTCTCCCTGGATCAATACCCCCTCTCTAATTATCCAGAATATTCCTGAATAGTCTTTTTATTTAAAAATATATCCAATACCTTTTTAAAGTTATCTATTGAATCCGCTGTTACCACCTCCCTTGGTAGAAAATTCCACAGATGAACTACCCTTACGGTGAAGAACCCTTTTCTTTCTTTAAGGTGGAATCTTTTTACTTCTAACCTCAAAGGATGTCCTTGTGTCAATTGAAAACCTCTTGGCACAAAAGGATCGCTTGACAAATCTTTATACTGACCCTGGATGTATTTATATAGGGTAATCATATCCCCTCTCAGACTCCTTTTTTCTAGAGAAAATAAGTTTAATTTGGTTAGTCTTTCTTCATAACTTAGACCCTCCATTCCCCTTATTAGTTTTGTTGTCCTTCTCTGTGTTCTTTCCAGTTTTAAAATCTCCTTTTCATGAAGTGGTGCCAAAACTGTACTCCATATTCCATATTACGGGTGAACTAGGGATTTATATAGTGGCAAAAATATATTTGCTTACCTTGCTTCTATATCTTTCTTAATTCATGCTAATATTTTACTTGCCTTTGCAGATGCCGCTTGGCATTGAGCCCTGTTACATAGGTGGTTATCCACAAGCACTCCTAAATGCCTTTCTATCGCTGATACCCCTAGATTTGTTTAATTTAGATTATAAATTGCATGCTTATTTTACCCTCCCAAAAGCATAACCTTTCATTTACATGTGTTAAAATCCCACCTGCTATTTAGCTGCCCATTCTTCTAAATCCATTTGCAGTGAAAGTACACCAATTGTTCCTGGTATGCTTTTTGCATTAGCAAGCATATAATTTAGGTTGCGATGACTGTCTGAAGTACCGGCCACTGTTTATAACTATATATATAACTATAACTATATTTGAGTTACTTAGAAAGCTTTACCCCTCTACACTTTCAACCTCATTACTTCTATCGAGTCCCTCCCCATCTACTAGATTAAAATTTCCCCAAGCCTTTCTACTATCCTTTTCCCTAGCACACAAACTCCCTCATCATTAAGGGGCAATCCATCACTGCTATAGAGATTTTACCCAATTAAGAAGTCAGCCCCCCCCCCCCCCCCAAACAAAACTCTCCTTCTTGCACCACTTTTTTAGTCACGCATTAAGCTCCCTGAGCTCCTTCTGTCTCCCATGGCTAGCATGTGGCATGGGTAGTATCCTGGAAAATAGTACCTTAGAGGTCCTTGCCCTAAGTTTGTTTAAGATCAACTTACTTTGTCATTGGTATTAATTTGCATGAAAGGCTGCTGGGTCATTTCCAGCGCCTCCCAATAATTTATCGATCTGATCCACAACATGCCGAACTTGAACACATCATTATTATATAATTTAAATGCTTGCTGTTTTCTCCTTCTCTTGATTTTTAAGTCATTGTTAAGCCATATGGGTTGTGATTGACTCCTTCTACTTTTATTTCTACATGGTATATGCTGATATTTATGCACATTTAGTAAAGCTTTAAATGCTGTCCATTTACCCTCAGTATTTTACCCGTTAGTTCTTTTTCTCAGTCTATAAATTGCTGCCCAATTAAAATTTGCCCTTTTAAAATTAAGAGTTTTTTTTTGCCCCTTATAACTGTTTTTTTAACTCTAGCTCAAATGAGTTCCCTAATGATTCCCCTATTACAATATTTGATATTTTATCAAACTCATTTGTGATAACTAAATCCAAGATAACCTCATTTCTAGTAGGTTTTCAACTATCCCTCTCCCTTCTCCTCCCCCATGAGTAGTAAATTCATCCCCTACTCTGCACATTCTACCTGATTATTTCTATCCCTGTACCCCTCCCCTCTTAAAAAGTCACACCGCCTTCCTACCATCCTCTCCCTCAGCACACAAGCATTAAAGTGCATTCCATCCATGCTTTAGAGTGAGAAGTCAATGCTTTATAATTCAAAAACCCGCATTCCTGCACCAAAATAACCACATATTATCCTCCCTAAGTTCCTTCTATCTCCCTGGGTTAGCACATGGCACTGGTAGTATCTTATAAAATACTAGGTTGGAGGTCTTGCCGTAAACTTGTTTCCTAGAACTATAAAATAAGATTTTAGGACACTCCATCTTCCACTTACGTTGTCATTGGTACTAATATGTATGAAGACTGCTGTTTTTTCCAGTCCCTCTCAATAGTTTATCAACCTGACCTACAACGTGCCAAACCAGAGCACCAGGGAGACATCTGGGATCGGGGTAACAAATCAACTTCTCTACCTTCATAATAATAGAGTCCCCTACCACCAAAACTGAAAGAGAGGTATGGACCCTCAGTGCATCAGTGCATCCATATGACAGGATGTACAAAAAGTGAAGTGATCACTAGACTGACTCATGATTACAATTTAAAAAATACAGAGAACTAAATGTTCAATATATTTGTATAGAGTGCTTTTCTGTACTTAAATCTACTAAAAATATTCTTCTTTATTGTCCTAACCCATTTTCTTTGAACTCTACCTTTTTCTAAACTATCACACTTACACTATAAGTGCCCTTGCACTAGGACTACTACTCACCTGCAGACTGTTTTCTTAACCGTACAACAAGGCAAATAACAAACATCCTGTGCCTTCCAGAAAGTAACTCATATAGACCAAATGAAAGGCAGACACAACACACTCTCACATACAGATATAAACCAACACAGGCATATCTACTCATCCTCTCACCTGCAGATTGATTTCTGCACACTTACAGCAAGGGAAATGCCAAACACTCTATGCCTTCCAGAAAGTAATTCACATAGAAACTTTGAGTAACCTGAATTCCAATATTCAAATACTCAATACTGATTAGCTGAATTATCATGTATACATATTTGAGCCAATCAGAAGCCATTAAACTTAGTGTATAAGGCAAGAGCTTGATCAGAAAGCTGTTAGTTGGTGGGAGCTCCTCAGAGCAGGAGCACCATTGCGTTTGCTCTTTTTTTTTTTTTTTTTAAGCTGCAAGAATTTTTTTTGGAAGAGGCCCTTTCTGTTACTATAAAAAAGAGCTAGGGACTTCAAGCAAGAAAGAAGAGCACAGATTTCTAAGAGCAACATTAACATGTTCGTTTATCGAGGGACAAAGATTAAGGACAATGGAGTAACAGATCATTGCTGGAGGAGCTTCCAGGGGTGGTTATTATTATTATTATTACTATTGTTTATTTGTAATGCGCCAACATATTCCGTAGCGCTATACATAAGTTATAGGTGGTTAAGTATAATTTCCCCCCAACAGGTGTAATATTTTTGTAATTTATCTTTCTAATTCTATTTGCTACTTTTTTATTATTTTATTTGTGATTCTTTTTTTATTTTTCTGTGGTTTTTTATTTGCTATAACTTTATGTATTTTTTTTTTTTTTTAATTGGGGCAGTGACAGGGACTATGTGGGTCTTTGTAGAACTCTATGGGGAAGTAAGGTCCATTGGGATTCTATAAGGACTCCTACAGTATTAGTTACTATGCCATGGAGGTCCCTAGGACCCCCATGGTAGGGGGTTAAGTTTAGGGACCAAGGGAGTCAATAAGGACCCCCATTGTTACAGGATAGTATACTATGCAAGAATATAAGATCCCCCATTGTATAGGTGCTAATGTTATGTGATGTTAACAAGTTAAAGGGCCAGTTAATTCAGCACAACTTGGATCACGCTACTGTAAAGTTCTTCTAAAACATGTTGAAATAGTGTTTTTATTTTTTAAATAGGTGCCTTTTTTACAGTCTGTATACATGTCAGTGGCAGTGCCCCCGGACAGACTAACAGCAACAGCTCCGTGCAGAAAGCATAAGCAGAAAGAGAATTAATCCTTCACAAATTCATCTGTGCAGATAAATGACTGCTGGGCTAAAAAGTACAGCTGTGGGTTAACATGTCCTGCTGCATTCCTGAAGTTCAGTGAAAACCTATAAATCTTTGTCTTCACTGCTCGGTGTCAGCAGATATTGTTAATCATGGAACAGTCAGGAGTGCATTTGAAAACAGAGCTAAGACCTTAGATTTTAGCTGTTATTAGTGTTATTACAAAAAAAAACAATAGATCATATTAACATAGAATCATGTGCTCCTTCAAACCATGAAGAGCACTTATAATGAAGTAAATGGCCCCTTAATGTTTGATCTAATAGGAATCCATAAGAACCCCCACGGTTATACTTAGAGGCCTCAATATGCACTCCATCCCGTAGATAACTGGGCTCGTAGACGGTAGCAGGTTTGTGCAGTGTTTAGAAATACAATTGGTATTGGATTTTTAATCCTATATAGATGCTGATCGCTAAGTCCGTCAAATGCCCGCATTTCCTTGTTTGGTCATTATGATTCTATATATGCAGGATGTGTAGCGCCACTGTTGTACCATTCTGGTAAATCAAAGGAGATTGCTGCTTCTCTGGGGGCACCGTTCATAGAGATGCCCAATATTAGAGTATAGAAATCGCAGAGTTGTGGTTGGAGACATGCGCACCACGTCATTAGCATATACCGGGTGCCGGCACCCGGTATATGCTAATGCCGTGACGTCACATGCGTGCCAGACGCCGGAAGGAGCGGAGGCCGGAGCAGGAGCTATAGATGCAGGTAAGTGAGGGGAAAGGGAGAGGGGGGGGGTATTTAGAGGGGTAGAATGAGGGGGGGTTTATAATGAGGAGGGCAGGTTGAGGATGAGGAGGGGGAGTTGAGGATGAGGAGGGGGGAGGGAAAGAGACATGGGGGGTTAGAGAGACACGGGGGGTAGAGAGACACAGGGGGGTTAGAGAGACACAGAGGGTTAGAGAGACACGGTTGGGGAGAGTGTATAAGCCGAGGGGTCCCTTTTTAGCCTTAAAAAACGGGCTGAAAAACTCTGCTTATACTCACGTATATAGGGTACTTAATTTGTGTGCCATTCCTTGACTTACAATTCTATTGCCGTCATTTTTTGACGGGCAATTCGCTAGTTAACTATAATATGCATACACAGCACCATCTGGATGCATATACCCTATGCTATGTATCATATTTAAAACTCCCATTACAAGCCAAGGTTATATTATATACTTTACTCATATAAATACAGTAGATGAGTAATGCAAAATTCCAGTTTAAGACCTTGATGTTTTCCTTCATACTGACAAAAGTGCCATCAACATCCACATTCTGACAATTCCCAGCTGCTTTTTCATTTCAAGAGGAGTCTGCACATGCACATGATGATAGCATTGCAAACGTGCATTGATTTGAATTAATTTGAATATTTTAATTTACATACATTTCATAAAGTAATCTACATATCTAACACTCTACAACATTTACATATTTGTTTATAAAATAAAACATGTAAAATTGTGTCTGAGCTGTGATTTAACCTGTGTCCCCCCCCCCCCCTTAATAGATTGTGACACCAATGACTACTATACAAAATATACATAATATCCAAAGGTCCCCATTAATAATGTAATACATTGAATACATGTTAATCTCCTTAAAGGCTAAACTAAATTTGCTGGATTATGAATGCATCTGATAGAGGAGAAACAGTAGTGTATGAAAACAGTTTTTTTGGCATGAAATATACCAAAATAAACATTCACAAACTCACCTTAATGTTTCATAAATCTCTTGAGTTTACAAGCTGTTGCTTTTGTGAGCTAACACCCCTGGATATCTCTACTAAAATTAGCATAATATTCATATTTTGTTTTGGTCAATCACAGGCAGCAAATACATTTCAATACATTGTAGCAATCTGTGATGGCAGTTTGTGTAGGAAGGAATCATGGGATGAGTAGTGCCATGCAAAAGGAGTCAGACACTGATCTGTGGATCTCTGCATTGAGGTGCTGGAGGTTTAAAGGTTAGTAAAGATTTAAAATCCATACCCAAATGCAGTGTTTCTATTGGTAGGTACACTGTGCCTATTTAAGCAGCTCTGGGGGTGTGGAAAACAAGTTTTATTGTTAAATAAAATAAATTGGTGTGTGTATAGAATAAATCAATGTAATGTGTGTGTCTGATATAAGCAGCATCAGAAAAAGGTAAGAACAGGGAAAGTTAAATATACCTTTAATTTAATATTTAAAAAATTATGATTCCTTTTTATAAAATCATAAAAATATAATTTGAAGTGTCCTATTTATAGTATGTCATTAAA
Organism: Discoglossus pictus; assembly: GCA_027410445.1. Lineage (NCBI taxonomy): Eukaryota > Metazoa > Chordata > Amphibia > Anura > Alytidae > Discoglossus > Discoglossus pictus. The sequence continues at coordinate 61,644,435 of CM050164.1, read as the reverse complement.
GTAAATTCAAATACAATAGTTAATTTGAAACCATTGTATTAGATTTTACATTAATGGCAGCGAACATTTTGCCTTTTGCTCTTAAAAGGATTAGATACCTGAGAGTAAAGAGTCAGCCATGGATTCAGTTAACATCTCTGTTTTTCCAAAACTACAGTGATCTTTTATATGGATGATAAGATACAAAATGTTAACATTAGTGAAAGTTTACTTTTAAAAAATTGTGATTTTAAACACCAAAATCCTCTACAAGTATACACACATTGACAGAGTTCAACAGCCTTATTAAATTGCAATTTGGCAAATTGAAAATGGCTCTAATTAAGCACATAGCATATTTATTTTACAGAAGTGTTTAGTTAGTAAACTTCTATCCCAAAGCAAGGTCTTCACTAACTAAAAACTTATTTAAAAAAATATGCTCTGTGCTTATATAGAGCCCTTTTAACTTTGCTGAATTGCAATTTAATAAGGCTGCTAGTTATTATAAAGGACACAATTACATTTATAGTGGAATTACTGTTTCCTGTTTTTTTGTATTCAATCACATTAACATCAATTTGTCCTTAGTATGCATTTCATTTTTGGACAATCTGTCTATTAAAATGTCATAATCTCCAGTGAAGTTGGCGTAAAACATTTAAATATTCATGAACCTTGCATTGTCTGGTGTATGTATGAAAGGGATGAGCATGGCAAAGACTGAGTTGGTGATTGAAACATATTTCATGTTATAATCACAATTCCATTAACACAAAAAAAGAAAACATAATTATTTTTGATTTTTGGATAATGTTTTTGTAAAACAACAAAATGGAATTCAGTTTTCCATGTAACAAAATCTGTGATATATTGCTTTATGAGATCAATTAATCTTTACAATATATTAATAACCTATGTGTCACTTATTTGGGATGTGTATTGAATTGACTGTTTTGTATTACATTAAAATAAATCAAACCTACAAAATAGGTAATCATTATTAACAGACAAATCTTCGAAAAATAGATTTTGGGCTGATTAGTGAACTATTGTGCATACATCACAAAATCATTTTCTAGTACTTTTAGATAAGTGGATAAATAGTGAAGCTATATTTTATTTTATTTTTCACATGTGAAAGGGAAATTAATTACCATAATGTGCTGAAGTACTATCATGTTAAGAATGATATAATTTATCAATCTCCCAATTAATCATACACATTATTTAAAATAACTATATTAGTTTTCATTTATTAACAGTAAGGCCATATTATATACAATAAGGTAATTATTGCCTCATACATACTTAAAAAACATTAATTGTACTGTATATGCTTAAAATGGCACATTGGGAAACCCCATATATGGACATTAAATTCCAGCCTTGTAAGTCCAACGTGTAGCACGTAAGGGATGCGTGCTTCAAATTTGGCCATTTTACGTCACTGTTAAATTAGAAGTGCTGCAAGCTACGAGCGAGAGATTAAATTTTGTAAACCAGTTTTTGTCCGTCAGAGTTGCGTGCTCAAACGCAAACAATTAAGCAAGCACATAGTTACGGGTTCAGATGGAGCCAATGGAAAAAGAGGATGTTAGCGTTACGTCACTGAAAAAGGGGAGGGTAGATATCAAAGTCCTACATGTTTCGATTACAGTTTTTACGATCGGCAGTCCAGATATATTGCAATATTAATAAAGCAGTAAATATGATATACTATTACATGCGAGTTACAGTATATGTTGTAACACATTGATTGCAGGAATCGATATAACACAAAATATATATATGAAATAAAGTATTTTTCGGGGCCGATTTGCGGGCTTGAGAATGTTGTGCTATTATTTCTAAGACCTAACATTACTTCCCTTTATAATAAATGTAGAGTAAAGGGATTTTATTTGACTAACAAGTGCGACGTATTGGACTTTACCCCCCTTGCGAGTGCTCTTTAGCACACGTTGGCCTTTGGGCTCCATTTGCAAGTTACGGGCTCCATTTGCAATTTAATAGCTGAATTGAACAAGCACTGGCTACGGGCTCGTCGGATCAAAGGATTTATGTGCGCGAAGTTCAACGTTGCTCAGCACGTAGCCTATTCTCGGCCGTCCTGCGTGTTGACACGCAAAGCCTGCTGCGAGCAACGTTTAATACCTGTAACACGTAAAATCTTAGTTTTAAAACATAGCCCCAATTTAATGAGGCCTAATGAGGCTGATACTTACACTTACTACTTTACATTGTAGCAGAGTGTCATTTCTTCAGTGTTGTCACATGAAAGATATAATAAAATATATAAAAATGTGAGGGACGTATTCACTTTTGTGAGGTACTGTATGTATGTAATTGACATTTTTAAACTATAAAGGCATCTAATTATATGTCTATAAATGGTTCTCATGCTAGATTGCAATGTCTTTTGTTGCCCTTTTCTTCATCCTACAGACAACCCTATAATTTTATGTTTGACATAAACAAACAATACATTAGTGAATACGGTAATCTACTAAATTATTTGCTTAGTTTTATTACAACCATAGCTAGTTCTTTTACATTTTTGTGTTGTTAGAGCAACACAAATCAATGATTTAGGTTACTTTAGACGCTGCACAAATAGACATTGGTTTGCTACTAATTTTGCCTGAAAACATCAACTATCAATTTCCGAGATATATTTCCAAATTAATGCTATGAGCTGTTCAATTGCATCTAAAAGACATGAGCACATTTATTTAAGGAAATAATATGTATCTCCATCCTAATAATTTAAGATGTTGTACAAATATTATATAACACATCTGAAAATGGGCATTTATGATAGGTTACAATCGATGACAAGCTTCCTGATATCACAAGAGGGGAATTTCCTATCCTCTGAGTGAAACTTGAAATACCCTGATCATTCTGTAATGGCAGATTTTTTGACAATGTTATAAGTGAAGCATATCATATAAATGTATCTGTTACATATACCATGACCATGTAATGTTCCAAATGTAATTTAATTCTATACCTATTCCTTTCTATACAATGTTTAGGTGATCAGGTCTTCTGATTTTTCCATGGGCTATATTGTGTTTCAGAATAATAGCACCTATATAATTCTTTTTACATTTTCTGATATTGACTTTTCCATTTTCTATAATGCTTACAATTTACAACAACTTCTTGTTTGAAAGAAATTAGACAATGCAAATTAACTGTAAATTCTCTCTTTTTTTCCCTTTTGATTTATGTATTCTTAGAGTCAGGATAGTAGTTCATTCATTATATACGTTGTGGTAGTCAGGTTTGGCCCAGTGCTATTTTTCTCTCTAATGCAATTTTTTAACATTTGACTGAATGAATCAACCCTCAATTTTCTACTGGGATATTCTGCTGTGCATTTAAAGTATCATTCTTAAATATTACAAATGTTTGTTTTTTAAAGTCACAAGACACAAGTGAGATTCTCCTCCTCACAAGGTTACATTACACCTCCTCTCGAGGTTGTTTCAATTGAATAGTAAGACTAAGGCAGATCAAAAACATTACTTTTCATTTATTTCATTGATGCTTTCATGTAAAATTTTTGAATTCTAGTCTTTTCTATAAATGCAAAAATCTTTTGTAATGTAAAACATTTTCTTTAAATGTGTAATAGACAAAACTGGTGATTTAATAATTACCTCTTCATTATTGTGTACATCTGTTTAAAAAGTTAGTGGACAACTATGATGTCAAACTGATCTAGTGATAAAAATGTAGGAACATAAATTGCCAAAACATTTTTACCATTTGACAAGTTAAGATACCCACAATATCTATAGCTATAACATTAGTATTATAAAGAGGAACTCAAAGTTTATGACTCAATGTCGGAAAAATGATTACATATAAAATGCGATGTGGTTTCCATCTGAGCAGCATTGTAATAATAAGTGGAAGGATCTACAAGAACAGTATCAACATTTATCTTGCAGTAATGTCTTTGGTATAATCTACTTATTTGAGACTTATTGCTTTGGAGCGCAGTCATGAAAAATGTGAGCTATTTAACAAAGTAAGCATCAACATCCCAAAGACGTTCTATAGCTATCTATCTTTCGTCTTTATTTTAATTAAGAAAACAAATGGACAATAAATTTGAAGCAAAGAATAAACATTAATCTTTAAATCAAAAGGATTTACACAGAGATTATAATCAATCACATGCATGAAATCTCATATTTAATAGTGTGATGACCTTAGTTACTTTGTTTAATCACTAAAAGAAATCAATTCCCAAAATTGTAATTTGGATGAGTTCCAGACACATGCCATCAATTCTCTAAGCAACACTGACACAAACCTGTTAACATAAAGCAGTCAATAGATATTCAGTATTTTTTGTGTTGGTTGCCAATCTAGTTTGGAATATTCATGCACAGAATTCTTTATCCCAATCCCTAATCTTGCAGCATTCAAATGGAATAATTGAATCTCTAGTTTACAAATTAAATTTATACTTGTACAGAGGAAGTTTATTTAATAAATACAAAAATGTCAGCAGTTATCAGTGCTGCATTAACTTCTTGTTCTCCTAGTACATTTCAAAAATGGTTTGCTTCATACAGTTGTTCAGCTTTATATGAATTTGTAATATATTTGAAATGGGATGTTAAAACCAACACATTTTAATAGGTATATAAATGTTAATAAAATTGTATATTTTTGACGTTTACTCCTCTATGGCTAAGGAGACAGGAATGTGCCATTAAACTGTTTCTGTGCTGCAGGTGCCACTAACAGATTGGAATTTGCAACCTTTAATCTGATTAAATCTTTTTATGTAAGAGTTACAGTGTACATGGCACCGCAACTTAAGAATCTATAGTTATGTGTAATGAATACCTCCTGTAAGATACCTGCCAAAAGCAGTTAAAGAGACAGTACTGTACTAAGAAATTATGTAAATGCCGGTACAAGCATTTGAAATTAATACATAACATTCCCATAGGCACAGATGTTAAATTTAAAATATCATTTTTATCAATATGTTTGAGTCAGTATACATTTGGGAACATAATCTTTTGGCAATAATACACCTCCACATAACATGTATCAACTTCAATGATAACATGGACCCCAGTACTAAAGAAGTTAATACTAATCAGGAAACCCACACGGCCTACAACAGATACCTAAAAGCATTGCCTATTAATGGGCTAGTTACACCCCAAAAAATGGCCATCCTATCCACATCACAGTACTGAGAGTGATCATGTATGTCACATTCATTGGAAGGTATGTCATGTACACAATATCATTGGGTGTTATAGATTGGGGTGTGAGAATTGTCATCATTGACAGACTAAGTCTTTGCAGAGAGGAGTGGTTGGCATTGATAGTGGCTAAAGTAATATGTACTGGATTTGAATCTCAACAGGAATTTAACTATATAGCATGTGCCATGCACTAGATTGTCTTAGAGAACATGTAAGAAACAGGGTGTTAAAAGCACATGAACATGGGATACAGTGCCAAATCATGCAAGGGCTATTGCATTTGTGTGTATTAGCTGTTGAGGAAGGCCAGCATCAGCACAAGGAGGCTATTGGACAGGCAGATGTATACATAGTTACATAGTTACATAGTTACATAGTATTTAAGGTTGAAAAAAGACCTTCAGTTCATCAAGTTCAACCTTCCAAGATCTCCTCCGATCTGCAATATGCGGATAAACTATTAATTAATTAGTTGTAATACTGCCTCTCTAATTATCCATAATAACCCCGAATTCCCTTTTTAATTAGAAAAAAAATCCAGTCCCCTTTTAAAGTTATCTATTGAATCCGCTGTCACCACCTCCTCTGGTAGAGAATTCCACAGATTAACCACCCTTACTGTGAAGAACCCTTTTCTTTCTTTAAGGTAGAATCTTTTTACTTCTAACCTCAAGGGATGTCTTCTTGTCAGTTGAAAACCTCTTGGCACAAAAAGCTCCCTTGACAAATCTTTATACTGACCCTGGATGTATTTATATAAGGTAATCATATCTCCTCTTAGATGCCTTTTTTTCTAGAGAAAAAACGTTTAATTTGGTTAGTCTTTCTTCATAACTTAGCCCCTCCATTCCCCTTATTAGTTTTGTTGCCCTCCTCTGTACTTTTTCCAGCTCTAAAATGTCCTTTTTATGAAGTGGTGCCCAAAATTGTACTCATATTCCAAATGAGGGCGTACTAGAGATTTGTATAGTGGCAGAATTATATTTGCTTCCCTGGCTTCTATACCCTTCTTAATACATGCTAATATTGTATTTGCCTTTGCAGCTGCTGCTTGGCTTTGAGCACTGTTACCTAGGTGGTTGTCCACAAGCACTCCCAAATCCCTTTCAATATCTGATACACCTAGATTTTCTCCATTAAGATTATAAATTGCATGGCTATTTTTCCTTCCCAGATGCATAACCTTACATTTATTCGTATTAAATCTCATCTGCCATTTAGATGCCCATTCCGCAATTTTATTTAAATCCCCTTGGAGGGAAAGCACATCATTATCTGATTTAATTACCTTGCACAACTTTGTGTGATCAGCGAAAATGGAGACCCCACACTCCAATCCTACCTCTAAGTCATTAATAAATATGTTAAAAAGGAGAGGACCTAATACTGAACCCTGAGGAACCCCACTTACCACATTAGTCCAATCGGAGTATGTTCCATTTACAACAACCCTTTGCTTCCTGTCTTTTAGCCAGCTCTCAATCCATGAACAGATATTTACTGCAATTCCTGTATCCCTTAGTTTGCCCAATAGTCTCCCATGTGGCACTGTATCAAAAGACTTTGCAAAATCCAAAAAGACTACATCCACTGAGTTGCCTTGATCCAGGTTCCTACTAACCTCCTCATAGAAACTAATTAGATTTGTTTGACATGACCTATCCCTCATGAATCCATGTTGACTCCTACGTATAATCCTGTTCAAATAGACATATTCTTGTATATTATCCCTTATTAACCCTTCTAAAAGCTTCCCCACTACAGAAGTGAGGCTCACTGGTCTATAATTCCCCGGATTTGCTCTTGCTCCCTTTTTAAATATAGGTATCACATCAGCTTTTCTCCAGTCATCTGGTAGAGATCCTGTGTTGAGTGAATCTTGAAAAATTAAATATAATGGTTTGGCTATTACAGAAACCAGTTCCCTTAGTACCCTTGGATGTATTCCATCAGGATCTGGGGCTTTATTAACATTTATTTTTTCCAACCTCTTTTGGATTACTTCCTGTGTTAACCAATTATTTGGCAAAGGTAGTGTAGCCCCATTATGTTGCAGTGTCCCAACCACTTGTACCTCCCTTGTGTATACCGAAGAAAAAAACCTATTAAGCTCATCTGCCTTTTCCTGGTCACTAATTTTCAGACAGCCTGTTTCACATTCTAATGTTCCTATAGCTTCCCTCCTCGCCTTCTTCCCATTAATATACTTAAAAAATATTTTAGGGTTAGTCTTACTCTCTTTTGCAATACATTTTTCATTTTCTATTTTAGCCAGTCTAATCGCGCTTTTGCAAGCCTTGTTGATTTCCTTGTATTCCCGTAAAGCAGTTTCTGTCCCCTCTTGTTTGTATAATTTAAATGCCTGTTTTTTACACTGTATCTTGATCTTTAAATCATTGTTAAGCCACATTGGATGGGATTTACTCCTTTTACTTAGTAAGGATTTAAATGTTGTCCATTTATGTTCAGTGTTTTTACCTATCAGTTCTCTGTCCCAGTCTATACTTTGTATTGCTGCCCTTAGACCGTTAAAATCTGCCCTTTTAAATTAAGAGTTTTTGTTGGCCCCTTAAAATGTTGTTTTTTTAATTCAATCTCAAATGAGACTGTGTTGTGATCACTGTTTCCCAAAGGTTGCCCTATTTCAACATTTGATACTATATCAATATTATTTGTGATGAGTAAATCTAAGATAGCTTCATTTCTAGTAGGCTCCTGTATAACTTGGGCCAGATAATGATCCCTGAGTGTACTCAAGAACCTGCTCCCCTTAGCTGAACTGCTGGTCTCATTTAACCAGTTTATTTCAGGGTAATTAAAATCTTCCATTATTAGAACTTGCCCATGCTTAGCTGCATTTCCAATCTGTAACAATAATTGTATTTCCTCACTTTCAGCTATATTTGGGGGTTTATAGCATACTCCTACTAATATTATTTTGGAATTTGCAGCTCCGCTATTTAACTCTACCCATAAACATTCAACTTTATCACTAGGTCCACCATAAATATCTTCTCTGACTATAGGCTTAAATTCAGGCTTAACATACAGACAAATCCCTCCTCCTCGTTTACCATTGCCTCTATCTTTCCTAAATAGGTTATAACCATCCAGATTAACAGTCCAGTCATGAGATTCATCCCACCACATTTCAGTAATGCCTATTAAATCCCATTTTTCATTAATTGCTAATAATTCTAACTCTCCCATTTTTCCTGGCAAGCTTCTGGCATTAGCAAGCATACACCTTATGTTATGAGTCTGTAGTTCTGAAGTGCCTGCCACTGTACTTGAATTACTTAGTACTGGCTCATATAAAACCAATAAGCCCAGCTGGGGTCTACCCTCTGCAGCTCACAAAGACACACACTCAGCTGAACTGTGCAGTGTGTCATACTAACCAATCTGTGACCACCTCTCAGCAATAATTAGCAACATGCTGCTGCGACGTAACCACAAAGTACAAATATGCTAACAACTGACAGGTCTGAGGGTATCCCCTTTTTCCCATAGCGGGCATACTTGCCTAGTGCCCCTTTGTATAGTAAAGGAGGCCTTAGAATCACCTGGAAGTTTTAAAAAAGTCTGAGGAGAGTGGTAATAGGTACCTATCAAATTAAAAAAATGTCCTGTTAAACCAAAATTTTGAGAGAAAAGTTTTCAGGTAGTGCAAATCTAAAGAGTCTAAAGCCTTCTCCATATCAAGGGCTAGAAGGCATAGCGGAATGTGATGTCGATTCGCCTAGTGCATGTAATCCAGCGTCCACCTGATATTATCCCCTGCCTCCCTAAATGGAATAAAGCCCACCTGATCTTTATGGATTAATTTAGGCAAAAATGTAGATATTTTGTCGGCCATTCATTTAGCAGGAATTTTGACGTCCCCATTTAATAATGAAATTGGTCTATAGTTGTTAACTTCCAGTGGGTCACGTCCCTCTTTAGGAAAAAAAAACATACAGACACACAGTGCAGCTTAAATAAATAATGCTTGGAATGGATCTTAACACAAAAGTGGCTATCCTCCCAAACTTGACGCCACTGTAACAGTGCCAGCCTAGGCTTAAACATGCCTATGCCAGACAGTATGTTATGGTGCATAGACAAGTAATTGAAGTACCCTCTACTGTATAACAGTAATGAAAGTAAAGATCATTCTGAGTACCCTTACATGACTCAAACAGAAGATCTGTTTTTATCTAAGAATTTCTCACTTTGGCATTTTTTAAATCCATATAGGAAAATCCATATAACACTATCAGCCCTATTAAATTTTCCCAATGTGTAAAACCGTCGCCCGTAACTGAGCCTGCTAGACTTACGGCTATTAAATTGGCCTCTTAAAGCTAGCCGAAAATGATCTGCGGGTTACAGGCGGAAAAACCCTACGGGGTGTCGAAATCAGAACTCTTTTGCAGCAAAACCTTTGATCTGTCAAGCCCGTAACTGCTACGTTAAAAAATCATTATTAAATTGCTATGAGTTACCACAGATGCCATGGCGTTTAAACCTGTAACCCGCAAATGGAGGCAAAAATATTAGGGGCTCCAAACAGGACCCGGTTTACAGACAAGTTCTCAACACTGTAAAAGACAATATAAACACACCAGTGCACTTTAAAATATGGGGAAAGCATGAAAAGGCATTACAGTTACTTGCAGAACAATCCCCAAATAAAAAATAGGTATTTAAAAAAAAAATGTAATCATATATTGGAGTGGTTATGCCTATGCCAATATGAAAAGCCATGCTGGAACATGCAGAAAGCAATTAAAGACAAACTACCTGATTAAATATCAACACAAAAACATGAAACTGATGCCACATTAACCCTTCCTCACTCACAGAGGCTCTAATGTGTACCCTGTATGATTGCATAAACATCTCACCCATCACATCTACATTGGAAAAACAAATAGTCGCCAAAATACACCGCTATATCACATATATCCAGTACCAGGGGAACATTTTATTATTTGTTGTTCAGTCCTTCAGTCGTGTCCCACTCTCTGTGTCCCTATGGAATGCAGCACATTTAGCTAGGGCTCTGCCTGTGCTGTTCCAAAAGGTTTGCATGCCAAAGATACTGCAGTGGGTTGCCAGTTCCTCCTCTAGTACACTGAGATTTATCTGACCTCTCTGCTATTACCTGCCCACCTACAATGGCCCTGTATGGTAAAGCTCACAGCTTCATTCAGGTACACAAGCCCCTTCACCACCACCACTTAGCAATCCACATGGGGACCAGGGGAACATACACCACACTAATGAAAATTGATGAATAGCAAAACATAATGGGAGGTCACCAAATGGGAATGGCTATACATGGAAGTGAGTTTGCTGTTGATCCACATGCCTCTACATAGCCTCTATGTGTTTTTGCGGCCCTTCGTAATGGGTTAGAGTAGAATAGTGTGTTCCCCTGGTCCCCTTCAGCATTGCTAAGTGGTGGTGGTGAAGAGGCTTGTGTACTGCAATGCATGTAGGGCCACTCTAGGTGGGCAAGTTATAGCAGAGAGGTCAGACAAATCCCAGTCCACTAGAGAAGTAACTGGCAACCCACTCCAGTATCAGCTGCTGCTATATTCCTATCAGGCCCTCAGGGAATGTTGATACTCCACAGTATCACAAATTGGACTTTGCTTGTGTATTAAATCTTTATAATTATTATATATGATATCTTATGATATAATATTATATGATATCTAATGCTATTATGACTGTTATTATTTTTATATGTATTGATCTATTTCTTGTTTACTAGCGCTCATTAGTTTACATATATAGGAATGTGACACAAATGTGATGTATGTGGATGTCCCATAACATCAACCATTGAAAACACACTGACAAGGATAGAACAGTATAACAAAGCTTTATTTCATACACAGTGCACAATCAGAAATGGACAAGACTGTGCATTAATATCATGGGTGTGGTGTGGGCAGATCCCAAAAGAGCAAGAGGCTTGTGGTAAAAAAGGGACACCCACAGGGGGTAATGTGATAGTCTACAATAAGCATGATGCATAGCACCTACCAGGGTCACACGTGGTCACTACACAACTGCAACCAAAATCTGATGAAAAAAAAGACCATCACAAATCACTCCATTTAATTGAAGAAACCATTAATGTGCATAGCACTTACAACTTGTCTTGATCTGCTCAATTAAACAGATGATTCAACCTATGGACTGTGTAATCCAATCCAGTTTCACACATACAGTGTGGTGACAAAACAAAAATCTGACAAAAAAGTGGTCAACTAAAAAAAGGCGGAGGAGGATAAAAAAGAAAAATCAACATGCATGTACAGTACAGTGCTAAATACTGTAACTGCAACAATATACCAACTCACCGAAATCTTGTCTGCAAGCATTACTACCTATTAGCTAGGTCTCTAGATAATCATTAATATGGGAAAATGCCTATTACTACAGAGAGGACACAAAGATCAGCAGCCAGATTCACTGTTACTTACATCAGACACAAGGATCTGTTCTCAGACCGATATTGAGGTGAGGATCACATGCTTCACTAGTGCATACAGTGGTGGGAAAAAGTATGTGATCCCCTGTCGATTTTGACCATTTGTCCACTGACAAAGAAATGATCAGTCTATCATTTTAATGGTAGGTGTATTTTAACAGTGAGAGACAGAATAACAACAAAAAAAATGCATGTCAAAAAAGATTTGCAGGTCAATGAGGGAAATAAGTATTTGACCCCTTCGACTTAGCACTTGGTGGCAAAACCCTAGCTGTCAATCACAGAGTTCAGGCGTTTCTTGTAGTTGGCCACCAGGTTTGCACACATTTCAGGAGGGATTTTGTCCCACTTTCTAGATCCTCTCCAAGTTATTAAGGTTTCGAGGCTGATGTTTGGCAACTCAAACCTTTAACTCCCTCCACAGATTTTCTATGGGATTATGGTCTGGAGACTGGCTAGGCCACTCCAGGTCTTCTTGAGCCACTCCTTTGTTGCCTTGGCTGTGTGTTTTGGGTCAGTGTCATGCTGGAATAGCCATCTACGACTCATTTTCAATGCCCTGGCTAAGGGAAGGAGGTTCTCACTCAAGATTTGACGGTACACAAACCCGTCCATTGTCCCTTTGATATGGTGCAGTTGATGGTGAGGATGGTGTTCTTGGGATTATAGGCAGCATTCCTTCTCCTCCAAGTCCGGCGAGTTGAGTTGATGCCAAAGAGCTTGATTTTGGTCTCATCTGACCACACACTTTCACCCAGTTCTCGCCTGAATCATTCAGATGTTAATTGGAATACTTCAGACGGGACTATACATGTGCTTTCTTGAGCAGGGGGACCTTGCGGGCACTGCAGGATTTCAGTTCTTCACGGTGTAGTGTGTTACCAATTGTTTTCTTGGTGACTATGGTCCCAGCTGCCTTGAGATCATTAACAAGATCCTCCTGTGTAGTTCTGGGCTAATTCCTCAACGTTCTCATGATCATTGATACTCCACGAGGTGAGATCTTGCATGGAGCATCAGTCCGAGGGAGATTGGCAGTTATTTTGTGTTTCTTCCATTTGCGAATAATCGCACCGACTCTTATCACCTTCTCACCAAGCTGCTTGGCGATGATCTTGTAGCCCATTCCAGCCTTATGTGGTTCTACAATCTTGTCCCTGACATCCTTGGACAGCTCTTTGGTCTTGGCCATGGTGGAGAGTTTGGAATCAAATTTATTGATTCCTTTTGTGGACAGGTGTCTTTTATACAGGTAACGAACTGAGATTAAGAGCATTCCCTACAAGAGAGTGTGTGCCTAATCTCAGTTCGTTATCTGTATAAAAGACACATGGGAGCCAGAAATCTTGCTGATTGATAGGGGATCAACTTATTATTTCCCTCACTGACATGCAAATCAATTTATAACTTTTTTTACATGCGTTTTTCTTGTTTTTCTTTTTTTTTGTTATTCTGTCTCTCACTGTTAAAATACACCTACCATTAAAATTATAGATGGATAATTTCTTTGTCAGTGGCCAAACGTTTAAAATCAGCAGGGGATTAAATACTTTTTTCTCCCACTGTATATTAATGCTGGCTGTCATTAACATGCCATTGTGAGACTTTGCAAGTCCACTGCCATAGCAGTATTAGTCTACATATAAGCTAACAACAATCATGTCTTAAATATCCGGCGATATGATAGATTTAAGATTGTCGGAGCTACATATTAAGGCGGGTCTGTCATTAAAGGAATGTCTACCTGAGAGGCACCATGAAAACCTTACACCTCATACATTTCCTTCAAAACCACCTAGCTCTATGTGGGTTTTTTAATGATGTGTATTGCAATTATGCGTAATCTGTAAATATGTGTAATCAAGGATTAAGTGTAAAATTGTATATAGTAGAAGATAAATTAACAAAACCGCAATTTACAGCTCTCATAATGCTCCTGGTATCTCTCTCTCTCACTCTCTCTTTCTCTCTCAAAAACCTCCAACTCCAGGACCTGCATGCTACTTCGTCAGAAAATACAACACAGTCAAAACATGGGCGGGTGAAATGCAAATTTATAATCTCCCTCTGTCAATCATCTGTCAATCATCTGAGTCGCTTTCTATTGGCTGAGAGGCCTGTGGTGCATTACGTTATACCGCGATTTTAACTGCCGATCACGGCTTGGCCAACCCCTTAACATCTGGGAAAGGGTTTTACGGACTTCCATTACGGCCCATTACGGCCCATAGGTCGCAGCATGGTTGAATGTAATTGCTCTGTAACTAGGCCGAATTTCAAGCCCGCAGGCTTTGCGGATGTGCCGTTGCCGCTACGTGCTTGGAATTTAATGTGACTTTATGTGCCCTGCTTTCAGAGAGTATTCAGACTATTGTTTTGAATTAGGGTACAATACCAGAGTATATATACATTATATTAGTTATATAGTGGAGGGTATTTCAATCACCTTTCCATACACCACAACATACTTAGGGCCCTATTCTATTGCCCTATTTGTAAATTTATACATACCTAAAATTGCTCTTAATATTACCACATATTCTATTAGCTACTCGCAATCCAATTACACGTTAACCACCCACAACCACAAGCTAAAGACGCAAAACTGGCCTTAGAACTCCATTTGTTTTTATACATCTCGAATATTATGAGCTCTATATAATTAAAATTACACAAAATCGATATTCTATTAGACCCGTAGCTCTAGCTTGCAAATAAAGTCTAACCCGCCAATGAAAAAAGTATTACATTTCTTTCAAAAATGTGTGCTAAATAGGACTCGAAAGGGCTTTTTCAAACATTTATTAGAGCTGTAACAGCAATTAAACACACAATACAGTACTTTAAAAGCCTGGAAAGGCATAGAAAGACTTTCAAATGAATTGCAGAACAGTCTCAAACCCACAAATATGCAATTAAAAAATATTATTTTTAAATGTTATTTCAGAGTAATATTGATGCCAGGACTCAAAGGATTAATACATTTCATGAAACCCACATGGACTAGAACAGATGACCTAATGCATTTAATAGTGTCTGCTCTGTGTACTTTCTCCAGCCTCATTTTACAGTTACCATAAGTAACCTCACACTGATGAGCCCCATAAAAGGACAAACCTAAAGTATGTGAGGGGGTTCTGGCACTGGCAGCTAATCTAAGGCTATGTTCTGAAGGCCACCTGAGAGCAGGGCACATCATTTTATATGGATTCCGTAATAAGTAGACTAGAAGCAAATAAGGTGCTACCTTTTGAGCCTCATTTGCGTGTTACTACCCAGAATTCTTAGAGGCAGTGGAAATCCTGTTCACTGAGAAATTTTGTAGGAAAGACAAGTCTCCTAGCATGTTTTACACTTGTAAATGTGTTCAGATTGGTATTTTCTATACTTGTAGTAAATATTGTAGCATTTGCTAAAGACTTTAAGTATATTCAGCAAGTAAAGTGCATACAGTAGAAACAAGAAGGTCTTATCTGATTCAGCCAAGAAAAAGACTGAATTCAAGCACTTCTTTAACCTGTTTCCCTAGAGAAGCTGACATATGGCACTGTTAACACTATAATTATGCCAATGTGTATTAGTTAAGCAAAAATGAAGTAAAAATCACACATCTTCGTTAAGAAAATAAATCCAGATAACTGGAATCAATATACTGCAACTGCATAGGACAAACTGTAACATTTTATGGCAGACCTTTGCTTATCGGGATTTCAAGCTTACAAATTATGCCGTAAGAGTTAAGAGTAGCTAATGATAGGTTGATTTTAATGGCCTTTGTTATCAAAGTCTAATGAGAGCTAAATGAGCAAAGCAATGCTCCGAGAGGAGCGCTGATAGAGCATTGAGTCTTTAGCAGCTGCGGCAAATAAGGAAAATCAGTCATTTATATAAAATATGGTACGTTCAATTATTACAAATGTGATACCAACTGTAAGTGTGGATCAGCCCTTGTGGGCAGCTGCTGTTTTAAGACTGATGAAAACAGTTTTTTTGTTTGTATTTTTATCACCAATCTATTATAACATAATAATTTATTTGGAATGTGCAAATTATTCTCAGTTATAAAGATTCTAAGAGCTTTTAGTTAGTGAACTTTTATCCAAAAGCAAGGTCTTCACTAACTAAAAACCTCTGTAAAAAAAATATGCTGTGTGCTTATATAGAGCCCTATTCAATTTGCCAATCGCATTTGAATGAGGCCCTAAGTGTCCTAATTTCACAGCATTTGAATCTATTTTGCAATAAACAATTTCATTAGAGCATGATAATTTAATTGAAATATTAAAATTAATTCCCTCAGTTTTGACTTGGTAGAAAAAGAGTTCATGTCTATATTTATTACAACTACACAAAACTGATAATGCTAAGATTACAAATTAGTACACCAACAAGTGGAAGGCAACAAAATGATCTCAATTAAAACATGACAATTATCTCTTTAGAGAAAAATATTCTTCCCAATCCTAAAAACTGGCCATCAGATTATTCCAGGGATTAATAGCCTATTTAATCTAGTTAATCTAGATAAACCTTGTGTGCCATTTTATTCAAAAATATATCCAACATATTTTAAAGTGCTCTATTGTATCTGTTGTCCCAACCTCCTTTGGTAGTGAGTTCTACTGATTGCCCTTTTTTCTTCTAAACTCAAGGGTTGAACTTTTGTAAACATCTTGGCAAGAAAATTACACCTGAAAAAAACTTATATTGACTAAGGGCCTCATTCAATTGCTACTTACTACAAAAAGTAGCAGTAAGTGGAGATCACAAGTTACTTCCCTATTCAATTGTCTGCTACTTGCGTGCCCCGTTCGGGATACTTCCTGCGCGCTACTAGCCCTTACTTACTCAGGATCGCAAGTTACTTCCATCAAAGCCTTTGATCTTTAATGGCCGCAAGAGTTGCAGCCGCAAAAAAATGAAATTGCTATTCAATTGCTACTATTGACCCTTCCATCAAGCCCGTAAATGGCTAAACACCAACTACAGGTAACTTGTACCAAGGAGGTCTTGCAAAGGTCTTACTTACAAATCGTAGCACTAATTAAGCAAATAAAATAGCAAGCCTGTACTTTTATTAGAAGTGAAAGTGATGTTTGGTCTTAGAAGTAATAGCACAACATTCTCAAGCTCGCAAACCTGCAAAAATAAATACTTTATTTCATGTTCAATTTTTGTCATAAAGTCCTACGGGCTTCAACCTCCAAGCCCGTATGACTTTGGAATCCAACCTCCATTTTTTTTCAAAGTCCTACGGGCTTGAATAACGAGCTACGGGCTTTGGACTGAAAATAAACATGAAATAAAGTATTTGATTTTTGCTAAGTGCAAGCTTGAGAATGTTGTGCTATTAATCCTCATGTCACCCATTGTGTTCCCCATCATTTACAGTTCTTTACAGTGCTGGATTGAATTTATATTTGCATTTACAGTTCTCAGAGTTTGCGGGCTTGAAACACGAGTTACGGGCTTGCTGCCGCGATCATGTTCAAGCACGCAATGTGTGTATTTATATAAAGTAATTGTATGGATTAAGCTGCATTTTCTAGAGAACATTAGTCCCCCTCTGGTTAGCCTCTCATCATAGCTTTAATCCTTCCACTCCTCTTATGAATTGTGTTTGTCCTCTAAACTTTTTCTAGTTTTGCAATGTCCTTTTTCTTAGAGGAGCTCAGATTTAAAAATAGGATTTATCAGGGATTTATATATTGCCAGAATTAATCAAGCTTCCCTTGCTTCTATACTCCCTTAATGCATGCTAATATTATACGTGCCTTTACATCTACCACCTGGCATTGTGCAGTTATATAGGTATTGTTCATAAATACTTTACTCACTCTCATACTTTTAGATTTGTCCCATTTAGATAACAAATAACATGTTTATTTTTCTTTACCAAATGCATAAGTTTACAATTTAGCTGCCCATTGTTCTGGTTTATACAGGTCTTAATTGCCTTATGCAATCCAGTGTCATTACTCTCCAGCCCCACTAAAACAGTAATACATATGTTAAATAGTAGAAACTCTGTTTTTGAGATGCTGAGCTCTACGAATGGTGAGAACACCCATGAAGAGAAGTGCCAGAGAGGGAGACGATTAGTAGCAGATTAGTAAAGAACAATTAGGAGAGAGTAGTAGCCTTTGGTCTTGACTCAGATTAGGCCGTTTGTTACTTTGTTTCAATATCCTACCATTGGTACCTCCCTTGTGTATACAGAAGAACATAATGTTTTTAACTCATCTGCCTTTTCCTGGACATTAAAGGGCCAGTTAATTCAACACAGTTTGGACCACAACAGTGTAAATATCTACTAAAAACATGTTGACATACTTTTTGCATTTTTTCTTAATATTTGCTTTTTTTCACAGAGATATTAGATCAAATGAAAAGTATGATTCTGTGTGTGTTGTGGTCTGACAGCCTGTCCCCGCTCTGCCTCACAGCTCAGAGTGTTTTACCTCCTCTTAATCAGGTTGCATAGGTGTTCCTATTTAACTCTGTAGGAAAATCTCTGACTGACAGGTGGTAGATAGAGGATAGAGCTGCAACCTGTGTCAGAGAAGTGATCTCTGCAGGGACAATCTGTCTCACTAGGCAAATAAGGAACATAAAAATAACATCAAAGTATGTGAACATTTAGAAGCATATATGGTTCTACAGTATATAATAGCTTTTCTTTCTTATGATTTCTTATTTTTTCTCTATAAAAATATATGTATGTGTTTGTGTATATATGTGTGTCTATATGTGCTTGTGTGTGGTTATACAGTATATGTGTGTCTATCTATATATATCTATACATATATATATATATATATATATATATATATATATATATATATATACACACACAGTTTTATATATAAATATATATATATATATATATATATATATATATATATATATATATATAAATATAATATAGAGAAAGATAATAATATATAGTGAGATGGACACACTAATACTGTATATACAAACATACAAATGCATACACACAAATTGTATATATATATGCACTGACACTGCAAGATGTGTTTTATTGTTTTTTTGATTCTTTATTAATAAATATAGATTTATGCATTTCTTACCTTTCTGCTCATTACTCCAGGGGTATGATACAGTGCACAGGGTTGTTTTCTGACACACATTGAGCACATGCACACACACACAGCACATGGCACACACTGAGCACATTCCCACCCACTGGCACACACACAGCACATGGCACACACTGAGCACATACTCACACATGGCACACACACACAGCACATGCACACACACACACTGGCACATACACTGCACATGGTACACAGGCTCATTTCTGGGTTGCTTTCTCACACACAGCTACCCCTGTGCCTGTGCTCTGCTTGTGGGAGGGACAGATGCTGCACTGCATTTGTCACATGGGATGGTTGACAGGACTCTGAGAGCCTGGATGTAGCAGCTTGTGCTGGAGAAATCTCTGTGAGTAACAGACTTCACCATAGACCGGTACTAAAGCCACACTGGCCATTGCAGTGCAGTGATGGGCTGAGAGACACACACCTTTATTTAGATGGGGGTTGTGACCGGGGGGAAGGCTTACACATATAAATCAAGGCCAAAAAAAAACTTTTATGTCAATAAATAAATAAAACTGAAAGACGAAAACAAAGTTTTTAAATTATAAACAGAGTGCTCTGTCACATGCAAAAGAGCACCACATGGGAGGTAACTGTCCCTTTAATAATCAGACTATCTATCTCACATTTTATAGTTCTAATAATTTCTTTTCCAGTATTTTTATTTCCATTGATATATTTAAACATTTTAATGGTTTGTTTTACTCTCCATTGTAATCAACTTTCTATTTAATATTTTTGGCAATATAATAGTTTTTTTGCAAAACTTTTTTTTTTTTTAAATCGCTTTAAAAAATGTGAATAAAAGTTATAACAGAGTTAGATGTACAGTACAAGAGCAACATATATTGTATTCAAATGACATCAGACAAGGCTTTGGGTCTACGTTTCCCAGAGTTTTGTTGCATAAATTAAAATGTAATATGTCATATTATGCCAGTACTAAATAAAAGAATATATAGAAAAGAGAAACAAAGGAAAAGAGGGTGGGGGAAGATGGGGGGGGGGGGGGGGGGGGAGCTTAGTATAATATCATCCCTGAGGTCTGAATATGTATTACCTTTTTTTTTATGCTACCATCCAATTCATAGTTCCCAACAGGAAGCCCACTTTTTATAGTTGTCATCTAATTTTGCAGAGATCAAGCTCATTGAATGTATGTATGTAAGTTTTTTCAGTACTTCCCCAAACACAGAAATGGTCGTCTTCCAAGTTTAGCAATAGTGTTCCTGACTGCTAAAACGATTTGGTTGAGCTTCTTTAGAAAGACCGGTGATAGGGAGACCTAATAAGACTTCCTCTGGTTTTTTAGGTATTCTGTGTCCCCATAGCTTCTCTAGGGTGTCATTGGTTTCTGATCACATGTGGGCTATTTTAGGGCAGTCCCATAGTATGTGGTTTAGTGTACCAGTGGAAGTACAACCTCTAAACCAGTTGCCATCTAGAGAAGGATTTGAGAGATTTAGTCTAGCAGGTGTCAGGTACTATCTCATGATGGTTTGGTAGGAATTCTCTCTCAAGATTATGTTAAGGGAGGAGTTTGTTGCATTGTTATGAATTTTACTCCATTGCACGTTATCTAAGATGATGTTAAGTTCTGTTTACCATGATGTCTTGTGGTGAAGCTTAGGTGGTGTGGCCTAATCTAACAGGTAATTGAAGATGATGGAAATGTTTTTTATTACCATTTGAGTTATATATGCACCATTTTTCAAATGGGCTTTTGCTGGCCGATTTGTTAATTTTTAGTATGTTGGATAGATTTTAATTGATTTGTGCTAGATTGAGCCATTCTTTAAGTACCGTATATACTCGAGTATAAGGCGACCCGAGTATAAGCCGAGGCACCTATTTTACCACAAAATACTGGATAAAATGAGTGACTTGAGTATAAGCCGAGGGTGGGAAATGTGCTGCCCCCTGTGTCCCCCCTCTCTCTCCCGTGTCTCTTCTCCCCTCTCCCTTCCCTGTGTCTCTTCTCCCCTCTACCTTCCCTGTGTCTCTTCCCTTTCCCTTATCACCCTCCTTAACCCCCTCCTCATTCTCAACCTCCCTCCTCAACCCCACTCCTCATCCTCAACCTCCCTCCTCATCCTCAAACTCCCTCCTCATCCTCATCCTCAACCCCCTCATCTTCAACCCCCCTCCTCAACCTCAACCCCCCTCCTCATCCTCAACCTCCCTCCTCAACCTCTGTCCTCATCCTCAACCCCCTCCTCAACCTCCGTCCTCAATCCCCATCCTTTTCCTCCCCCCTCAACCCCCCATCCTCATCCTCAACCCCCCATCCTCATCCTCAAACCCCTCCTCAACCTCCCTCAACCTCAACCCCCCTCCCCAACATCAACCCCTTCCTCAACCCCCCCATACTCATCCCCCTCCTCACCCCCCCAACCTCAAGAGAGAGACACGGGGGGGTAGAGAGACACAAGGGGGTTAGAGAGACAAGGGGGGTAGAGAGACACGGGGAGTGTTAGAGACACACTAGGGGGAGTGACTCAAGTATAAGCCGAGGGGGCCCTTTTCAGCCTTGAAAAAATGGCTGAAAACCTTGGCTTATCCTCGAGTATATATGGTAGTTCTGTTCGCTAAATGTCGAAGGGGACCAATGTTGATTTACACTTAATATGTCAGCGGCGATAGTCAATGTTTTTTCTATCCACCCTACTAGCTGGGAAATTCTCTTAATTGAAGTGACTCTTTGGGGTAACCATAAAGGAGTGAGCCATTGATTTTATGGTGCAGGCTTAGCCAAAGCAGCTTGCTAGTTATGAGATTCTGTTCCTTAAAGATGCAGTTTTTAATTTCTAATGAACCACTTGGACAGTTGCATTAGTCTGGAAGCTTTAAAGTATTCTATTAATCTTGGTAGGGCTAGGCCCCCTTTACTTTTAGGGGCCATCATGGTGGTTTTATTTATTCTTGGCTTTTTGTGGTCCAAGACAAAGTGGGAGATTGCTCTCTTGAGAATTTGTCTTTTGTGTTAATTTGTCTTTTGTGTTAATCGCTGCTGGTATTGTGTGAAAGAGGTAAAAGCTTGGGAAGTGTGTTCATTTTTATAGCATGGATCTTTACCAGCCATGAAATTTTGTGTGCTGACCAAGTATTGATATCTTTATGTAATTTCTTTATAATCATTGGGGTAATTTGCTTTGTATGAGAAATGAGATTGCCTGGGAATATTGATGCCTAGGTATTTGATATATTATTGAACCCATTTAAAAGTTAAAAACATTTTTTGCAAAACTTGTTATAATAATCCTTGTACACACACAAAGCCGCCTCTGTCAAGTTGGGTTTGATTCACTTATTTTATTTGTATCTCTACATGGTATGTGCTGTCTATCTATTTTATGTATTTTTACCTGCTAGTGCTTTTATATGTGGTTTGGTTCCGTTAGACTATTAAAAAAAAAGTCCCTTCACCAGACTGGCCTACCTTGCTCGCCATTGCTACTCTGCCAACTTTATTTCTTCCATCAGGTCCCATATCCTTGAGAACCAAATTCAATATTGTAAATATACTCTATACAATTGTATTTTAATTAGAAATATTCCCAAACAAAATATTTCACTAAGAAGAGTTTAAGTTACTTGGTAGTTTTGGGTAAGAAAATACTTCACAAATGAAACCACACAAATAACCAGGGTAGACATTTTCTTGAAGAATAACTTACATCATAAAAGTGTTTTGAAAATAATCTGTTTTATTAGTATTGTTCTTCTATGATACTTCTTAAAGGACTTTGAGTCTGACTAAGGGCCCAATTAAACAGGGAAATGTCATACAGCTAGTTTTTAATTAGAAAAAAAAAAGTTTGATGCCTCTGAAGGACCCTGGAGGATTCCATGATATATTGGTGTGAATTGTGTGTGAGGGGCATTTACATTCCTTGAGAGCTATGTTTGCATCCTTTGATGCAACATCCTTTCGTCTGTGTCAGTGAGGGGATGTGGTGTTAATTTCAATCTTATCTAGTAATCAAACAAAAGCTCTTAAACATTTAAACACTTTTAATTGTCTCTAACTCACAACTGCCCTCTCACAGCCTCCACACGGAAACCATGCACTAGTAAGTATGATTCTAGGGGGCTTGATCATATGATCTGTCAATATTTAAGCAAGTCCATAATTTACTTCTTAAACACTCGCAATACTTCTTCGATACAGCCAATAGTAAATAAGGGCGTCATCATGAAGTCAGTAAAACATGGAATTTATACTTAAACTTCACTCACAGACTACAAATTAATTAGTATTGAAAAGTAAATTTTGAGATCAAACTAGCAATCTAGCAATGTAAAAATCAATAAAACTAATTAAAGCAACTGTTCTAGTCCATAAAATATATTAACCCGTTAAGTCCCAGGATGTTGTGCAATTAATTATGCTTTTTATATGCCTTCCCATGCTTTTAAAGTACAGTATTGTATGTTTAATTGCTGCTGCAGCTGTGATAATTGTTTGAAAAAGCCCTTGCGAGTCCTATTCAGCACTTAACATTTTGACAGAAACATGATACATTTTATGAGACTTAATTTGCGAGCTGGAGCTACAGGTCTAATAGAATATTGATTTTGTGTAACTTTATACTCGGAAATCTTAAGCTGTGCTAAAACTAATGGAGTTCTATGGCCAGTTTTGCGGCTTTGGCTAATCCTTAGTGATTGTGACCGGGTAACTCGCAATTGTAGGTAATTATAGCCAATTGAATATCTGTAACTTTTTGAATGGGGGCCTTTGTTAGTTTTATACATGCTTGAAAAATAAGTGCCTTTTTTTTTCTTGAACCGCAAGTCTTTAAAGTTTGTTTCATAAAATAGTCACAGAGACCATAGTGTTTCATATCTTGAAATATTTATGAAGTATATTGAATACAAGAATGAAATGTCTTGTCATAGACTAAAATTATAAAGAACTCACTCTCTTTAAGGAAGAATATGCTTTGGGACTATACCGTTCCAAGCACAGGTGGAGCTTGCAGTGATGTCTTGACATTCTATGTACATGTGATAGGTATGTTGCTTTTTTTCTTGTCAGAGAAAGCTACTGATGCTCAACATGTACAGCTGCGAGTCTTTCTCCACACACAATTGATGAGAAGCACAACAGCTTATTGAGGATTTCCACACAGCAGGTAAGAACAGAAAAAGAGCAGCAGATGTCTGAGTACTGAAGCACAACTGGTATTGGATGGCCTGATCTTTCTTAGATGTATTTCTCTCTCTCTTTTTATCCAGCTGCATAGATGTGTACAGCAGAATCACAATCCCACAAATAATACACACATCTCTAACTTCAAGAAAATATTGATTAAATCTGTACTTTTTGGGATGTGATCTTAAAGAAATAAATCCATGGTCAACTGATGGTAATTGTTATCAGACAGTCTTGTCATGTCAAGAAGTTTACAGTTTAATCTCACCCCTTGAGATTAGAACGGGTGATATCACCTTAATCAAAGAAATGGGTTTGTAGTAAGGGTAGTCAGTTCGTAGGTTATTACCAAATGAGGCAGCAAAAATGTTTAATACATAAACTTTACAATGAGATCAACACATTTTGAAATAAGAAGGCCTTATGGGGTTATGACAACTAGCATTGAATAGGTAGGATAATGATCTAGAGGGTAACACGTTTGAGCCAATTTATACTTGTTATTTTATTTTCTGATATATCTCACAAAAAATCAAGTTTAGTAGATATATATATATATATATATCACATATATAGTTGTGAGCATACGAATTGTTGCTAACGCTTGCGGGCTCGTGTAGCGAGCCCGCAGCCCCCGCGAAGCAACTGCGACCCTCGTAAACTTTACGTCGTAACGCAAACAACATACGAGACACGTTACCACTCATTACGACCTCGCAAAAATCAGCCGCAACCCGTGGACAGGAAAAAATGAAAAACACTATATATTCACACAACACATACATACAAAGCTTACCTACAGCAAGAGGGAGCATCCAGGACCTCAAAAAATGAAGTTACACCTTAATTTAACTCAAAATAAAAGAGTTTAGACACTCAAAAATTCTCTAAGCAAGAGAAAAAATGGCTGCCGAACAAAACGAAAACGAGGCTACAGCACTGTAAACACGCAAAACACCACAAGAAACTCGCAAAACACCACAAAAGACCTACGGATATTCCGCTTCAGACGCATACCACACATTACCCCCCATATTAGAACAATGCGGAAGTACACAACTACGCTAACGGTTTGGTCTCGCGCACGCACAGTAGTACACTGCACACATTCAGCACGCTTACACAGCAGCTCAACACCACTAATGATGCAGCAACATCAAAACAGATTGTCAGCTCTTCAACACAATGCTTCCTGCATATATTACTTCAAAATAGGTCAAGTATATTACTTTATTAATCTATTAGTTATTTTATTATTATACACCAAACAGCATTAGCTCACTTACAATTTCATTGCCGTCATTTTTTGACGGGCAATTCGCTAGTATATATATATATATCATTCATAATTATACTGTATGTACAGTAAATAGAGCTATTTCAGGAACTTTTTGGTGTTTTCTTCACACTATTTGGACGATAATTATTATATTACTGCATGGGCAAGGCAATTATATGCACAAGAATATCATTTTACCCCACAATCAGACTAGACATCTATTTAGTGATACAAGGAAACATAATAATTGGTGTTACATGTTTGTTTGTTTGATTTTTTTACCAGTTATAAACTAATATAATATCACATCAGAATTTGGTTTTACGTGTATGTTGGTGTTTTGGTACAATAACATATCTATATTAATAATTAGTTCCATATGACCATTGTGATTGTCAGGTTGTAATTAAAAGAGTTCTGAAGCCTGATATTTTTAGTATGTTATTATTATTTTTTTTAACTACTGTATTCAATTTTACTTTAGTGATAGCAGACATTTTGCCATTGCTCCTAACATGATTAAAAGCATGGGAGGAATGGGAGGAATTCTAGATGCAGAATAGATCTACTCTGTTCTGTTATGCCACTTGGCAATAAAACAGCATAGACTAGTAAGCACCAGTACTATAATCCATCCCCAGGATATTAACTTTGACAATGGATGTTAGACTGTAGATTCAAAAGGTTTGGGAACTGAATTTATAAGTGCATGACAACATGAGGGAAAAGGGACGTTGTTTGAGTGATTCCTCCCACTTGTAGGCCTGTTATGTCTGGTGAAGTTCTAATTGTGCTTTATAATGTAAGTGAATATTAGAAAGGATATGGGGCAGACATAATGAATCTCTTTCTTAAATTACTGTTGGCATTGATTATAAAAACGTTTGTTGATGGATTTTTATATGGCTAGAACCAATGCCACAAAAAGGTCCAGATTGAGAATTTGGTAGATGTAGCTTGTATAACTCAATAGTCCTCTTTATTGAAAGCCTTCATGAATTGCTTGGGGTTACAGCAGTAATCATTAACATCTGTATATATTTTCTTGATTCTGATCCCCTCTAAACCAGTGGTTCACAACCAGTAGTCATGGGGAACAATGGTGAGATCCAGAACATTTTTAACTGTGGGATACATCATGTGAGTAATTGAATTTTCATCCAGCTTTACACTGATTTGAACAGAACACAGATTAACTGCATTTATGTTTCATATGATCTGTCCACAAATGAGACTAATAGTGATGGTATGTCTCAAGTGTTAGGTTCTCATCACTGAGGAAAGCAGATTTTTTTTTCTCAGGGACTGGCACCAGAACTAGAAGTGGCAATTGAAAACCACTGCTCTGTATATTGCTTTAATTTATTATGATCACTTGTGGCTTGATTAACTGACCCTGCTAGATCTGAAACATTATTTGGAATCACATATATAGTTCTCAGCAATGCGGGTTGTTGCTAACACTTGTGGGCTCGCATAGCAAGCCCGCCGCAGTTGCTGGCAAGGAGCACCAAAGGCGCTCCTTGCGCTAGTGGAGATAAGCGCCGTAGAGGCTGCATTTGCGGAGGTGGAGGCACCACGACGCCTTACAACCCGGTTACAAACGACCACACCAACGGGACTTTAAAAAACAAAACAATAAACACGCAGTGACTCAAAAAAATACAAGCCACCGGACTTAGAAAAAAAAAATTGCGGACTTACACAAAAAAAATACGACCCGCGGGACTTAGAAAAAATTCATTACGGACTCGCAAAAATACGACCTTAACGGACAACTTGTGCACAGCGGCAAACATTAAAAAACACAAAAATACACACAAAAATAAAATAACAACCTTACCCACAGCAAGGGGGGACACCCAGGACCTCTGAAACACAGCTTAAACCTTGATTTCATACAAATTTACTAAGTTTTGACACTCGAAAATCCCCTAAGCGAGAGAAAAAATGGCCGACGAAAAAAATGAAAATGAGGCTACAAGACCCCTAAAGATGCAAAATACCACAAAGCAAATACGTCTTTTCAAAAAACCCGTACAACCTACAACATACACCATTAGCAAGAACGCTAAATCATACAAACCCGCGTACCACATACACATTCGCCGCCATTTTACAACACTAACTTACAGAATGTGGAACTACACAGCTACACAAACGGCTTCCCATCGCGCACGCAGCCTATTTACACTACACACTGCACACATTGCTGACACTTACACCTCAGCTCAACAACACTGCAAATCTACATTATATGCTGCAGGAACATCAAAACTGATTGTTAGCTCTTCAGCACATTCCTTGCTGCATATATTAAGTACAAACAGGTAAAGTATATTAATTTATGATTTCATTAATTATTTAATTAGCATAAAAAAATATATAAACAAAACAAAAACAAATTAACACCACACTATCGCAAACAACCACAAACACCTTCCCCGCGCCACCCACAAGGAGCGCCAACGGTGCTCATAGGACACAAACTACACCAGGGGAGAGCCTTGCAATAAGCTACAAAACCAGATTACAACAAATACACCAACCCAAAGGCTCACAATGAGCGACGGAGGCGTTCAGCACCAGCCTCGCAATGACCGCACAAGGATCTCAGACCACCAAAACACTTACTCTCTGTGGCAAACAGCATTACCTGCCTTACAATTTTATTGCCGTCATTTTTTGACGGGCAAGTCGCTAGTGTAATAATAAAAGTTGAGTTTCAAGCTTCTACATGACGTCAAGCTTGGAATTGGCCCTTTGCAGTGGGGACTTAGCAGTATAGCTTTACACAAATTTGACTATAGAAATTAATGCCACATCAAATCGTCAAGTTTTTAACAAGGAATTGTGACATTAATATCAAACTCACAATTTACTTGTTCTTGTCTTACCCTTCTGCACATTCACAGAGCTCACTAGTTTTTGTGTATTAATGCATAGATGTGTCCAAAAAAACAAAAAGTTTGCATATTTTATTTGTGACTGTATTATGCAGTTAAGTTGACTTACCTGTTTTGCCACTTTGAGTGCATAAACAAGGGTGTATGAGCCAGAATAATTCGGGGGGGATACAGCTCATTGTATACACAGGCCATAAAAAATAGCTTATTTATACATACATACAAACATAGAAAAATCTGGGGGGTTTCTCCCCCTACATCCCCCCTGTTCCTACACTCATGTGCATAAAAAAAGTAAATTTATAAAGTCATAATAAGTCATAGTAAGTAATGCAAATTTAGCAGAGATTGGCAAACCCATCACATTTGTTGAATCTGAAATGCCTTGTATTACAATTTAAAACTAGAGCCACACAATGATAGCATTAGTCTCAATTACAACGTCAAGTAAAAAATGAAAGTTATGGATGGTCAGATGGTCAAGCACAGCAATCCATTTGCGAGTTACAGGCTCAAAATCACTGCAGTTGTCAAAAACGTAACTCTGTCCAATTTCCTCCATTGATTTTTCAAGCCTGCAAATGTTACCAGTGCTAAAGATGCAAAACCGATACTCAATTACAAAATCTCAACAAGCACACAATTGCCTTCAAACCCGTAAATAGCAAATGTATCAAAATATTATACGAGTACTAGATAGGACTCGCAAGTGGGTTAAACACCTGTTGGTATAACTGCAGCAGCAAATAAACACACACTACTGTACTTTAAAAAACTTGGAAATTAATGAAAGACATTAGAATTAATTGCACAATAGTCTCAAGCTTGCAAATTTACAATAAAAAATAATTATTTGTAACTTTTATTTCTGTGTTATTTCCATCCCGTGAATCAAGGGGTTATTACAGTGGATATAAAAAGTCTACATATCCCTGTTAAAATGTCAGGTTTCTGTGCTGTAAAAAAATGAGACAAAGATAAATCACTTCAGAACTTTTTCCACCTTTAATGTGACCTATAAACTGTACAACTCAATTGAAAAACAAACTGAAATCTTTTAGGTAGAGGGAAGATAAAATAGAAAACTAAAATAATATTGTTGCATAAGTATGCACACCCTTAAACTAATACTTTGTTGAAGCACCTTTTGATTTTATTACAGCACTCAGTCTTTTTGGGTATGAGTCTATCAGCATGGCACATTTTGACTTGGCAAGATTTGCCCACTCTTCTTTGCAAAAACACTCCAAATCTGTCAGATTGCAAGGGCATCTCCTGTGCACAGCCCTCTTCAGATCACCCCACAGATTTTCAATTGGATTCAGGTCTGGGCTCTGGCTGGGCCATGCCAAAACTTTAATCTTCTTCTGGTGAAGCCATTCCTTTGTTGATTTGGATGTATGCTTTGGGTCGTTGTCATGCTGAAAGATGAAATTCCTCTTCGTGTTCAGCTTTCTAGCAGAAGCCTGAAGGTTTTGTGTCAATATTGACTGGTATTTGGAACTGTTCATAATTCCCTCTATCTTAATTCCCAGTTCCAGCTGAAGAAAAACAGCCCCAAAGCATGATGCTGCCACCACCATGCTTCACTGTGGGTATGGTGTTCTTTTGGTGACGTGCAGTGTTGTTTTTGCGCCAAACATATCTTTTGGAATTATGGCCAAAAAGTTCAACCTTGGTTTCACCAGACCATAACACCTTTTCCCACATGCTTTTGGGAGACTTTGGATGTGTTTTTGCAAAATGTAGCCTGGTTTGGATGTTTTTCTTCGTAAGAAAAGGCTTTCCTCTTGCCACTCTACACCATAGCCCAGACATATGAAGAATACGGGAGATTGTTGTCACATGTACCACACAGCCAGTACTTGCCAGATATTCCTGCAGCTCCTTTAATGTTGCTGTAGGCCTCTTGGTAGCCTCCCAGACCAGTTTTCTTCTCGTCTTTTCATCAATTTTGGAGGGAGCTCCAGTTCTTGGTAATGTCACTTTTGTGCGATATTTTCTCCACCTGATGATGACTGTCTTCACTGTGTTCCATGGTATATCTAATGCCTTGGAAATTCTTTTGTACCCTTCTCCTGACTGATACCTTTTAACAATGAGATCCCCCTGATGCTTTGGAAGCTCTCTGTGGACCATGGCTTTTGCTGTGGGATGCGACTAAGAAAAATTCAGGAAAGACCAACTAGAGCAGCTGAACTTTATTTAGGGTTAATCAGAGGCACTTTAAATGATGGCAGGTGTATGCTGACTCCTATTTAACACGATTTGGAATGTGATTGCTTAATTCTGAACACAGCTACATCCCCAGTTATAGGAGGGTGTGCAGACTTATGCAACCACATTATTTTTCCTTTTTTTTTTTCTTCCCTCCACCTAAAAGATTTCAGTTTGTTTTTCAATTGAGTTGTA
This sequence comes from Discoglossus pictus, assembly GCA_027410445.1. NCBI lineage: Eukaryota > Metazoa > Chordata > Amphibia > Anura > Alytidae > Discoglossus > Discoglossus pictus. Next base: position 61,613,838 of record CM050164.1, on the reverse strand, counting down.
CAGTTTATAGGTCACATTAAAGGTGGAAAAAATCCTGAAATTATTTATCTTTGTCTATTTTTTTTACAGCACAGAAACCTGACATTTTATCAGGCCACCCACATGGACGTGAACAGCTGCTTTAATGATTTTTATTGATTTCTACACTGATGGATTGCGAGTATGATCAAAATGTTACTTCTAACCACTAATCAATTGTAGTATATACGCTATGTTTTACTGATGTCATCATGAAGATCTCATTTACTATTGGCTGTGTCTAAGAAGTATTGAGAGTGTTTAAGAAGTAAATTACGGCTTGCTTAAATATTGTCAGATCGTATGATCCTGCCCCCCTGCAATCCTACTTACGAGTGCATGGATTGCGTGGGGAAGGTTGTGAGAGGGGAATTTGCGAGCTAGAGACAATTGAATACATCTAAATGTGTAGAAAAAAATGTAACCCGTAGCCAAAATGTCGGGTTACAAGTAAGTAAATATTATCAAAAAATATCCCAAAATTGTGAATATAAAATTAGCTACATAATAGATTAACTTGTGACATCTACTCTAAAATACACTCTAAAAGAATATTAAAAAGATATACATCTTAAAATAGGATTTTTATTTTATATGGGATATGAAACCCAAATGTTATCTATTATTCAATTAAAAGATCATATTTTAAAACCTGCAACAGTTTTTTTCTGTATGATCAAAAGAATAGTAAAATATGTTTTAACTAGCAAGACATACACTGATCATCATCAGAAGTTATATGAGGATGATGGCATGTAATCCAAAATCAATTTGATTTTAACCAAGAGGATAGTTTCCAGTCACTTGATAGTAATACTTCAGTTCATGTAATTACTTGCCTTTAGTATGGGGATAAGATGTCAAAATAATAAAATATACCTTTTATTGAAAAACCAAATATATGAGTTTAACGTATGGTTGAAAAAAGGTAGAAACTTTTACTGGTCTTATAATATAAAGTAATACTGAAGTCTCCAAATTGTCATTATGCATTTTAAAGAGTGGGTTTTGCAAAAGTTTTGTTTGTATGTAAAAAGAGTGCAAAAAGGGTTAAACATGTTATTGTTATTATTATTATTATAGTTAATTTATAACGCACCAACATATTCCGTAGCGCTGTACATAAATTAAGTTCAGACACAGATAAATACAAATTAACATATAGCAAAGCGAGGACGGCCTTGTCTTGGAGCTAGGAATCCAATGTCCATGGTGAATTCCCAAAGTACTTAGGATAGAAACTCGCAGACTTACAATCTAAGGTATAGTGAGGGTGGAAGGTGATACGCTTCTTTAAAGAGATGCGTTTTAAGTGAGGTTTTAAATATTTTGAGGCAAGAGGATAATCTGGTGGAGCGAGGCAAGGAGTTCCAGAGACTAGGGACAGCACAAGAAAGGTCCTGGAGGTGGAAGTGAGAGGAGGTGACAAGAGTTGTAGAAAGAAGAAGGTCATTAGCAGAACGAAGAGGGCAGGTGTGGGAGTATTTGGGGATGAGAGCAGAGATGTAAGGGGGAGCATTGTTGTTGAGGGCTTTGTAAGTTAGTGTCATGATTTTAAATGTTATTCTGGAGGCTAAGGGAAGCCAGTGGAGTGACTGACAGAGAGGTGATGCCGACACTGAATGTTGTGTACGGAAGATGAGTCTAGCAGAGGTATTCATAATGGATTGAAGTGGAGATAGTCGGGTGGTGGGTAGGCCAACAAGAAACGAGTTTCAGTAGTCTAGTCAAGAGATGATGAGAGAGTGTATGAGGATTTTAGTTGTGTCTTGTGTAAGATATTGACGAATTCTGGAGATGTTTTTTAGATGGAGAAGACAAGATGTTCTTTCAGTGCCTATACAAATTGCTTTTGTCATGACTTTTTTGTCGGAAATACCTAAAATTGTTGGAATCCATAGATCCCACCATCTCCGGGGCAATGAGTATTGGGGATTATAAGTAAAATTATGAAGATTTAAAGGATTGGAGATTATAAGTAAAATTATGAAGTTTTAAAGACCCCATTATAAACAATAGTTTTAATGTATGGGAAAATAAATAAATGCAAAAGGGCCCATCTACTGTAATTAGCCCATTCTGAATTGGTACCAACCATAATGCACACCTTTTAATGTGTGCTTCAATTACTCCGCTTTTGTCTACTCTGTACCTTTTCCATAGTACTTTTGATACCAGGCTTCCCTTTAAGTTTTTTCATGCTACATTGGAAAAACAATAATCTATGATCCTAACATGGTGTTAGGTGACTTATATTGACCAAGTCAACTTCAAGAATGCTACGGTGGTTGACATCAGTTCTAGAGGACAATCAAGAAATGATCCTGTCTGTGATGCTATGTATTTCCTTTACATTCAATATTTCTGATACCAACAACTATGACAAATGATTAGGCGGACATAGGCCATTTTGTCATACATAACTCAAGTAATACCAGACTCAGTGCCCACTCTACTCACAACTTGGAGTGACGTAAACTAAGAGCTGCCATATAATGGTCATCAACTGGTAGTGGATTTTAAGTCTTAGATCACATGGGATGATGACCGCTATGTAAGTAATATCACTGATTTAAACTGTTATTATATATATATACTTCCATTTCTGCAAATCCAAGAAAGAGAACATGGATGGCATAAACAAAAATTGGAGAAAGCAATGATTTCACCAAGATTAATACACCGCAACATTAACCAAAAGAATTTGGACGCATAGGCAACAAGCCATTTATATTCCTCATGAGAGTTACAGTGACTACAAAAAGTCTACAAAAAAGAGGCCATCCAGCATTATTTTATAATCTATGAAAATATCACAGTTTTTTTTTTCTAGAAATTAGTAGTAGATTCAATTATAATTAGATTAGCTAAATTCTGTGATCACCTTTCATATGTTGTGAAAGACTGGGAACAACATCACAAAGACAACAGGCAAGATAAATCAGCTTTCAATAGCACTGATATCAATTACCAAAAATATGCAACAAAAAAGCTTGTACTTGCCACACACAAAATCAAATTAGAGTGTTCAAATGAAATAGACCATGTGTACAAAAAGCTAAATAGTGTCAAGAAGAGATTCCAGCATTATTCAAATGCATGTATGAAAGTTTTTCACTTTTATCATTAATGTATTTTCAAAATATTATGTCTATGTAAGTATATATATATATGTAAGTATATATACTAATGATGTTGCTTTTGGATACAAAACCTTTGGTTCTTATAGGCACAGGCCACACTTTGGTTCCTGTAAGCACAAGCTACACTGTGGTTCTTGTAAGCACAGGCTGCAGATTGACTCTTACAAGCACAGGTTGCAGATTGGCACTTACAGACACATACAAGCTGCAGATTGGCAGTTACAGGCAGAGGATGCACTTGGGCTCTTGCACAGACAGGGAGCGGGTTGTTGCGGGCGCTTCAACTTCCAAGCAAGCATAGAATTCAGAGCACTTGGTCAGATCAGTCCCACGCATTAAGAACCAAGCAAGCTTCAAGATCCAAGCAATTTTTCCCGCTGTGTGACGGGCCTAGTACCGAAAAATACCAAAACCAGAGCTGATGGGAATTGAGTAACTACAGTGTGTATATATATATATATATATATAGAGAGAGATAGATAGATAGATAGATAGATAGATAGATAGAAAATAAATAGTGTATTTGTAAGCCAATTTGAAAGTCTAAAAATAAGTAAAAAAACGTAAAAACGTATTTCTCACTCAGGTTTCCCAGAAATACAGTCATTGTACTGCACTCTGAAAGACTGGGCGTGGACATGCAAATGAGGATATAATATATTGTTCTCTTAAATTCAAAATACCATTTTGTATATGGCTCATTTTAAGCATATGCTCACTGTATTTCACAGCTTTAAGCAGCACAGATAACATTTTTGCTCTGTGGGATAACAGTAAGATTATTTCCCTTAGAGAAACTAAAAATGTGAAGATGAAAACACCATCTTCATTTCCCAAAGCTACTCAAATGAACATAAATGCACCAATCAGGAAGCATTTCATTTTCCTCACTTAACAAAATTGATAAAGTAATTTCAAGTGACTTTCTTACAGACACAACATGATTATAACAATACTGCCTCTTAGAGGTAAAACAGAATATTGTTCTTTCACCGGAATGTGCTTAGCTGAGAAGACTGACGGAGAAGTAGAACGACTAAGACAGAGAATAAAAATGGGGAAAGAGAGGTATAAGGAGATATTAGATTCACTAAGCTGCACAGTGATTTTTCTGTAATATGTGATAGGGATATTTGCCATAGTAGTACTTTCTATCAAATCACAGTCCCTGTGATGTCTTTTTTTTTTCCCTAAGAGACACAATAATCTTGATGTCTTTTGTAGCTATTAAAATGGCCCATGTTATGGTGGAGTGTTATGTGTACTTCTAAATAACAATAAAATATATTAATGAGAGATAGAAAGCATGCACTTTTAAATGCATAAAAATACAATTGCACAACATGTACCTTTAATTAATCACTTTTGCAGTGTGATTATCCTTGCTTATTTTTTGCAATCCCAGGTGTTCTGTGGATCACCTTATTGAAAATGGACTGCAGCATGGGTACTGCTACATACTAAAGTGCCAAAGCTGTCAAAATCGTATCTCCGACCAAGCTAAGCCTTTGATCTATCAAGCCTGCAAATGTTAAGATCGCTAAAATCGCAAATCGCTATTAAATTGCTACAATTCCCCCAAGACGTACTTGCGTTCAAACCCGTAAATGGCAAATGTAGACAAAACAGACAAGTCCTTAACACTGTAAAATACAATATAAACACACAAATATGAGGAAAGCAATGAAAGGCATTACAATTAATTGCACAACAATACACAAATAAAAAATAGGCATTAACAAAAAAATGTTTATTTTATTATATGTTGGAATGGTCATGCATATGAAAAGCCTTGCTGCAACATGCATAAAGCAATTGAAGACACACTACCTGATTAAATTGCAACACAAAAACATGAAAATGCCTGCCATATCATTGCTTTCTGACTCATGGAGGCTCTCATGTGGACCCCAAAATATAAAGATAAATGCATATACATCTCACTCATCAATAGCAGGCAAATTACGCGGCCACATGACTTATATTAAGTACCAGGGGAACATACACCACGCTAATCTACTCTAACCCATCAGGAAGGGCCTGCAAACACACATGGAGGCTGTGCCGAGGCACCTGGAGCAACAGCCAACTCACCCCCATCAGTAACAAAGAGGAGAGAGGGAAAGAGAGGAGGAGGGAAGGAGAGAGCTAGAGAGGGGGAGGGAGAAAGAGAAGGATACATATGCAGCCAGTTTTTATTCTGTAATTTATGACGGGCAAGCTACCACTATTATTATATGATTTGCCTGATTAATATTATATGTATTGATCTATTACTCACTAACTAGGACCAAATCCATGAAGCTGACATGTCAGTGTCCTTGTTGGTCATACTGTACATGTGTAGTGTGTATGAAGTACATGTGGTGGCTTGTTGGTGTATGGGATATTCACCTGACGTGGAGGCTGGATCCTACTGGGCCACCAGGCCTGAAACTCCAGCAGTTGGCACCTGGCTCAGTACGTCCTTGATGTCCCTCTCCCACTAATTGTAGGTGACAATCACTTTGGGCCACCACTTGTTGATGATCCTGCGGCCCTCTCCCTCCTCACCAGGACCCTGATGTTATCAAACATGTGCGTCACAGACCTCACATGCCTTTCCATCATGCCCACTGCTGTTACTGCGGCCATTACCTCCTTCCATGCCTAACTTCCCTACTCCCAGATGGCACGCAGGAGTACCACCATCTCCTGGGGGGAGTAATTTGGGGCCCTATACCTGCCCCCAGCCTCTTGCCCTCCCGACTGTGGGAGCGGATCCTGTCCTCCCTCAACTGTCCCAGGGGCCTTTCCCCGCTTCCCAACCCCGGGATCAGACCCCTCCCCCTCTGACCCTGATGTAGGTGTGCCTATCGATATTGGCACCTGCTCACCCATCTCCCCCTCTACACTACTTCCCACCTCCTCAACCTCCTCCACCGCCTCCTACTCCACCACCTCATTTCCTACACTCTCCTCCACCTCCGCCTCCTCCCCAACACTACCCATGGCCAACTGTCTCTCCTCTCTCTCCTCCTCGCCTTCTCCTCCCACCCCTCAATTCCTCTCCCCTCCTCTCTCCTCCCTCCATATCAATCCCGAAAATAAAATAAGGATAAATGAAAAAAAGTATTTGTGTATATACTTGTGATGTAAAAAAAAAAATATGTTGTATGTGTAATTGCTAACAGTTGGGGTATAGTGTGGGGGGTATAGGGTGGGGAAGTATGTGGTGACCTGGCTCTACTTGTATCTATGTGTGCTATTTACTCTATGTGTATTTGTATTAAGTGTAATCAGTATATATGTGTAATCAAAATGTATTTGTAAAATTGTTATGATGATAATGGAAATGAATAGAAGTGTAAAAACCTGCACACCAATCTCGTTTACTCTCCCTCTCTCTAAATCCAACCACCAACTTTGGGGCCTGCGTGATACTTCAGAAGAATCTACAACAACATGTCAACACATGGGTGCATGGAACGCAGCTTTATTATCTCCCCGTCAATCATTTGCCGGGTTCCGCTTTTTATTGGCTCTGAGTCGCACACCGTAATTACGGGATTAGATTGTAACTGTGGAAAGCATCTATTCCAGCCCCTAACAGCTTGCGTGCGCGGGAAGGGTTAACATGTTTGCGGCTTTGGCCTTTTGGTTGCAGCCATGTTCAATTTAATCATCGCTCTAACTCCTTCAATTTAATAGGGCCACTAGACTTTTGAAGTACGTAATGTAGCTCCCTGAACAATTTGGTGAATTAGCTCTGTCTCTCCTCAATTAGTACAGGGGCAACTCCCTATAGGCGTGAAATGATGGGTAAATCTAGAAAGAATATAGTCCTTCCAAATATCCTACCATATTTCCTCTGAGTGCCCAAGCAATACAACTCTCAAATCAGACTAGATCACTAATACGCCAGTCCTTAGGGATCATTAAGTGGCCAAATGTTTAAGCCCAAGTGGGTAATCAGAATGGCCGAATGACTGTGCCCTAGCAGGGATATGCCAAAAATCTGGCCTGTTAGTGGTCCCTGAGGACTGGAGTTGAGAAACATTAGACTAGACTATTCATACATTTTATATTCCTTGAAAGTTTGGAACAGTGATTCTCCAATCTCTCCTTAGGATCCACCAGACAGGCCATAATTTGGTTTAACACTGTTTGAATACAACTGAGGTAATTAGAGTCTGCTCAACACTAATTGCTTCTCCTGTGTTCACATAATGTTAAACCAAAATCATGACCTGTCTGGCGGCTTTGAAGTTTGAGAACCCCTGGTCTGGAGCACTATAACTCCTAAATACAAACTATCATCATTGTCATTAACAACTCCAAGCTTTGAGGCAATTGTGTTTAGAGTATTAGAATCTACAGAAGTGTCCAGACCGACAGATTTAATTGTGGATGGAAAAATAATTTCCTTTGTATTACGCAGTATGTTAATTTTACACCCAATTGGTACTATTACATAATGTAGAATAAAACATATATTTATAGTTAAAAAATGGAGGGCAGGATTTATTTGTAGATTACAATTTAGTACCAAAGCAATTCCCGTTTGTTCCCCTGACATAATATAAACTAATTACATGTAATTAATACTGTTGACAAGAGCACCCAGTGCATAAAGACATTTCGCAAATGGCAAACTCTGCCCAAATGGGATTACTGCTATTAAATAGTTACCAAGAAATACCTGAAGCAGAATACTGAGTGCTTTGACTTTATTGCTACATGTTCGGTTAAGTAGCTTTTGATTGACATTGATGACAGCTCTGCAATCAACTGAAGGAACAATGTTCTTAAATCTGTAAATGGCAAGAAATCTGGTAGAGCGGAAAAAACTCTGATAAAGCAATGAAAAATTACTCCGAGTTACAGGTTTATTAAAGTTTATTCAGAAACTTTATGTATGTCATTTTGTTTTTTGTTTTTATTAACCTCTTGGAAAGATGGTTTACTTCCTGACTATTCAAATAATTTTACAATTTCTTTTTATATTCATGTTACATTCATCAGTGTCTATTTGTTCTCCAAGATATGTAGAAACGGATGGTTAATGTTCATAAAATATATTTATATATACTCTAGTTATATCTTTTTATATATTTTAAGTAAAAAATAGGGCCACAAATATTTAAAAAACTCAAGAGCAATATATTTTGTTAGATTACATGATGAGGCAACCTTTGTTTCACATTTAACATGCATATTATCCACTGCTAATGTTTGCGCCATATTAGCACCTTTTTAAGTCAATACAAATCGTAATGAGATCCCTCATAAATACATTACAAAAGTGTAAAAATATATCCAAAATGGTTCCAAAACAGTCCCTGAAAATGAACTCTATAAGCTTTTTTTTTCTTTATATAAATGTTTAATTAAGTGACATAAATAATGTTGGGTTCAGGACATCCTGGGGGGGGGGGGGGGGGTTTAGAATAGAGACTGCCATCCTCTACCATTGGCTGATGACTAGATACAGAACGAGCAGTTCAAGCCATAGAAGGGTACACCCAGTCGCCCAGGCTACAGTCACTGTCCCTGGTCCTCTTTATGGAGCCGGGACTAGAGGGGAAGGAGTCAAGCCTCCCCGTCTCAGTAACCGGGGAGGTTAGAGTAAGCAACTTAGCAAGGACTTCAGATCAGACTGGCAGAAGAGATTGCCGTGGAGACCCCTGGTCCATATTTGGACCAGTCCAACTCATCAGCCGGAATAACTATAGATCTCCGCAGGGCTTGACAATGACCATGTCCATCACACCATATGAACTCCTTTAGAGGCTACCAGGATAAATCAGCACTAATTGTCCCAGTAGGATAGGGTATTAGGATATACCCATGTATGACTGAACTGCCACATGTAAACTACTCATTTTTTACCTGTTATACCCTGTTCCTATGTTACATTAGGAATAGGGTTCAATGATGATTTTAATAAGAAAGTGTGGAAGCAAGCATGCCCAGAATTATGTGACTATGCCTACCTAAAACAGAAACACCTCCCCGGCTCTTAGAGTGAGTGGTGCCATGCTTCCTTGTTCAAATACCATGATTTCATGTAACAACAAGAATGAAAAATGGAAAATCAATGGAAAGACAATGCCGCAAATGACCTGCCCTGGAAGGCGGACCTATGAGATGATGGCCTACATCGATCTAGCTCTGATTGACTGAGCACCTAAAATATAACAGTTTGGGGCAAAATAGACATATAATTAGGCTACATGAAACAATGCAAAATATTGTCACTATTTCCAAGGTGCTTTACATCAGTCTAATTGTAACAAGAATAAAGAATGGGAATAATTTATTAAATCAATGGAAAAGCAATGCCGCAATTAAAAAAAGGACCACATATGAAGCGGGAAATTCATTGAGATAAACTCTAATTAGCAATACAAAACTAGCAGGTTGAAACATCACTCTAGTTCTTCCAGGGTAGGTAATTTAGCATCACATTGGCCCATCTGATTGGTTCCCTGGCTCTGTTCCAATAGTTTTTTCCACAAATAAGCGAAGGTATTCAATCCCTGGTTCTGGTTCATGCTTTTGTTTCAACCCCTATACATTTTTAATGTAATCCAGAATAAAATGTCTCTTTCAGGGAACATATACAATGTTTTCTGCCTTATATTAAAGAACTATAACACCTGTTTGTTATTTTTAACCCCTTTATCACTGTGCTTCTTCACTGATGGTCCTGATCTAATTGCCTGGTACAGAGAAGCCCATCCACTCCAGGACCCAGGTAAGGCACCGTGCAGGCGAAGCAGGAGGACTCCGGAGCTTGTGTGGACCACCTGCCCCTGGTTCCTGACATACAGAGAGGGGCTTCATACTAGCAGTCATGAGACATGGATCGAGTGAAGCCCCTCCCTGTAGGTGTGGCCTTAGGAATTAAACATGACACCCTACATGAGAAAGAACAGGAAAAAAGGGTTGTAGAAGCTGAGAAACTGCCATTCATGTTAATAATAATAGAAATAATAATAATAATAATTATAAAAATGGATCTTTATTGTGCAAAATTGCAGATTGAACGCAAAATAAAAGAGGTCAGTATCACACCTAGGAAACCAACAGTTCCTAAAGCTTTCACACAAAATATCTGGTTTAAAGTGCTGTTGATAACCTTGCTCTGATATCATATACACTTTAATATAAAAAGATATGGAGTGCATAATGTACTTAAATTTGATAATATGTTTGCTCAATAAATTAACTTACTTTATTAATACCTTAACAATATTATACGTAATTAAGCACCACTAGTAATAAGAAAATGCAGTCTGATGGGGTCTTGAGGATCTAAAAGTTATTCTTTATCGCCATCTAGTGGATAATAAACGTTACCTGAGGTATGAGATCAGGGAAAAGTGGCTACAATGTGAAGTATTTGGTACTGTAAAGGGCCTCTAAAGTCCACTGATTGCTGTTTAAGGTATATGAAAGTGAACTGAGTTATTAATGCATCTGATATAGGAGAATTTGTAGTGTCTGAAAAAAATTATTTGCATGAAAAAATTCTAAAGTAAACAGTAAAACCGTTAGCCTGAAGTTTGCTGAATTTCTTGCTTTTGCAAACAGTTTTCTCTTAATGTTGACACCCCTTGAAATTCCCAGGGATAATTAGCATAACTTATACAATGTTTCTTTTTGGCCCGGGGATAGTGCAGACATGCTCAGTTATCACCTGAAGTCTGAACTAATGTGGGAAACCACAGGATTTCAGACACGTTCTTTTAGCCAATCAGCATGCGCATGTGCTGCATATTGGATCTCTCATTAGAAATAAGATATCCAATATTCAAATCTATATGGCTGGGGGTGTCTACATCACCCGCAGCACATTTTTTTATTTTCTGCAAAAAAGTTTGCATTTTTTCATGCAAACATTTTTTGCTAGGTGGGTTATGATGCATTCTACAGGATGGATTCATAACCCACCCCACTTTCAAATACCTAAGCATTTAAAAGATCATATTTAATTAATTACCTAACAGGGTAATATAAAACTACACTTGTATCTGTATAAAGGGCATCTAAATATTGCCATGCTTTCTATAAGAGTCATATAAAGCTCATTAGTTTACAATGGCACATCTTCCCAAAAAATAACATGTAGAATCAACTAAATAAAATGCTACATTGTAGTACAAAAAAATGCATCTAAAAAATGCTTTCTTTTTTATTTTTAGTATAGTTTTTATTAGAAGGCATACAAAAATAAAACATTATGAACAATGTACGTATTTCACAAATTTCCTGGCATTGTAATTTCCCATCTGAAACTTGAGAGAGGAATCCAGAGACGATTTCCGGGTCTCCTCCACCTCAAGCTCCTCCCAAGCGTCAATTTAGCAAGATATAGGTGTCATATTAAGGGTCACTAAATGGTGATTCTAACCATGGTTCACAGATTGTCTGAAATTGGGGGATTCTATCCAGGATGACATGGGTTAATCTCTCATTAATGAGTAGTGGTTAGTCTTTTTATTTCCCCCCTGAAAATTTAAAGGCAAAGTCCTCCATCTACTGGCTATATGTATTTTTGGAAGCCAACGCCATTAATTGAAATAATTTATTCTGAGGCTGAGATAGGGTCTCATTCTATTGCGATTTGGCCAATTGAATAGGGCTCTATATAAGCACATAGCATATTTTTTTACAGAAGTTTTTAGCTATTGAACATCTATTCAAAAGCAAGGTCTTCACTAACTAAAAACGTCTGTAAAAAAATATGCTCTGTGCTTATATAGAGCCCTATTCAATTGGCCGAATTGCATTTGAATGAGGCCCTTAAGTATGAACCCCCAGCAGGCAAGTTTCTATTGAGGGTGAGATCGCCTTCTGGAAAAGAGTGGAAGCAAGTTGGGCTAATTATCCCCATATATTCTGGGTAGATGGGCATGGCCACCAAGTATGAATGTGATCCCCTATTTGTTGGCATCCCCTAAAGCATTTACAATGCCTTGCAAAAGTATTCACCCCCCTTAACTTTTTACCTATTTTGTTACATTACAGCCTTAAGTTCAATGTTTTGTTAATCTGAATTTTATGTGATGGATCAGAACAAAATAGTCTAAGTTGGTGAAGTGAAATTAGAAAAATATATACAAAAAACTATTTTTAGAAATAGAAACAGAAAATTGGCATGTGTGTATGTATGGTGCAACCAATTACCTTCAGAAGTCACATAATCAGTGAAATGATGTCCACCTGTGTACAATCTAAATGTCACATGATTTGTCATTACATATGCACACCTTTTTTGAAAGGCCCCAGAGGCTGCAACAACTAAGCAAGAGGCACCACTAACCAAACACTGCCATGAAGACCAAGGAACTCTCCAAACAAGTAAGGGACAATGTTGTTGAGAAGTACAAGTCAGGGTTAGGTTATAAAAAAATATCCAAATCTTTGATGATCCCCATGAGCACCATCACATCTATCATAACCAAATGGAAAGAACACGGCACAACAGCAAACCTGCCAAGAGATGGCCGCCCACCAAAACTCACGGACTGGGCAAGGAGGGCATTAATCAAAGAGTCAGCACAGAGACCTAAGGTGACCCTGGAGGAGCTGCAGAGTTCCACAGGAGAGACTGGAGTATCTGTACATAGGACTACAATAAGCCGTACGCTCTATAGGGTTAGGCTTTATGGCAGAGTGGCCAGAAGAAAGCCATTACCTTATGCAAAAAACTAAATGGCACATTTTGAGTTTGCGAAAAGGCATGTGGGAGACTCCCAAAATGTATAGAGGAAGGTGCTCTGGGGTCTGATGAAACTAAAATTGAACTTTTCAGCCATCAAAGAAAATGCTATTTCTGACGCAAACCCAACACATCACATTACCCAAAGAACACGATCTCCACAAGAAACATGGTGGCGGCATCATGCTGTGTGGAGGTTTTTCATCAGACGGGACTGGGAAACTGGTCAGGGTTGAGGGAAAGATGGATGGCGCTAAATACAGGGATATTCTTGAGCAAAACCTGTACCACTCTGTGTGTGATTTGAGGCTAGGACGGAGGTTCATCTTCCAGCAGGACAATGACCCCAAACACACTGCTAAAGCAACACTTGAGTGGTTTAAGGGGAAACATGTAAATGTGTTGGAGTGGCCTAGTCAAAGCCCCGATCTCAATCAAAAAAAGGAAATCTGTGGTCAGACAAAGTTTGCTGTTCACAAGCGCAAACCATCCAACTTGAAGGAGCTGGAGCAGTTTTGCAAGGAGGAATGGGCAAAAATTCCAGTGGTAAGATGTGGCAAGCTCATAGAGACTTACCCAAAGCGACTTGGAGCTGTGATTGCAGCAAAAGGTGGCTCTACAAAGTATTGACTTTAGGGGGGTGAATAGTTATGCACATTGACTTTTTCTGTTATTTTGTCCTATTTGTTGTTTGCTTCACAATAAAAAAAAAACTTCTTTAAAGTTAATTAAATGATGCAAATCCTCAAACAATCCATGTTTATTCCAGGTTGTGAGGCAACAAAACATGAAAAATACCAAGGGAGGTGAATACTTTTTCAGGGCACTGTGTTGCTATCTTGTCAAAAATTGCTTTCTGGAATCATCTTTCTCATTATTAGACTTTGATATTTAATAGGCCATAAATTTTAATAATCAAAGTATTATAGGAATGCTAAGTTCCCAAGGTATTTGCTACCCACACATTTTCTAGTATATGTACAAATTGGGATGTAGTAGTTTAAAATTAGAATATTTATTAGTAAGGGATAACAACGGCGATAAACTTTAAAAGCAATAAGGTGTTAAAAAATCCTGGATTGGAGAAAAAAGTTAAAATGGGCTGTCTAAGGTGTGAAACTTTACCCGTTTGTTATTATTTTGGACTCTTAATAGAGGGGTAAGTGGTTCACACCTAACAGTACTTTCAGAGGATGGTGAATAGCTTATCCAATTCAGTATGTCCTGTCTTTATACATGTAAACACAATTAACATGCAATTGGAGTTAGTGGATATGATGCTGCTAAGTAAATACCATGGAGATGACCCTAATTTGTTGGGATTCACAAAGTGGATTCACAAACCTGACCCTTGTTTTCTAGGGTTCACAGTGTGGAATTTCAAAGATAGTATAAAATATATCTCCAATACATGCTGTATTTGGGCTTCTAGAGGACTTTGTTTGGATGGTGATTCAGTTGTTTTCCACAAGTCTGAGCATTATGTCTTCATCTGTCTTGTAAACGTGCCACAATTTAATCACAGGAATTGCTGTCTCTTGTGCCTAATCGGGTTAGGGTATAGTTAATGTCCTCACAGCAAAAAATCCTCTTTATAACGATACACTAGTATTGTGTTTATATCCCATTACAGGGATCAGCATGATATGGAAAACAGAGATACTAAAATAAATGATATCCAGCAGGTTATCTCCCACTCTATGTTCTATCGAAATTTTGCAAAGTCTATCTCATATGGAAGTAACAGCATTCACACATTTGGAAACGGACAGGGAGGGTAAGCATACATCCTCTAAATATCTAAAATACAGTACTGTTAGTAGAGGTGACGCCGGCGTGCCCTTAACTGCAAGGCATGCCACGTCATCAAAGGCCGACGCGTTTCGACGTCATCAGACGTCTTTGTCAAGGTAAAAGATCACTGAGCCGTCTGGCCCTCTTTTAAACACTGCCGTAGCTACGGCAACCAATTGGCGTTGTTCGGACATGCGCAGTAGATTCCGGAAGCGCATAGCGCTGTGTTGTTATGCAAGTATGTGCGCAGATAGGAGTATAGGGGGTGTTAATAACGTTACATATATGTAAGGAGAGCGAGTGTGAAATAAATAGCCCATGTTATTCATAAGGGCACATGTAAGGAATGAGTATATTATCCTAGTTAGATGAAGGAAGGAGCAGGCCCCCTCTATAAAGCGGTGCATTATATAGTGAAGGGATAGTGTGGATATAAATAATCCTTGTGTGACCAACTTGTTAATAAAGGAGGAATAATAATCCTCTAGTTACCAGGAAGGTCTACTAAGACCTAATAATAATTATTGAAAAAACAATAATAGTGCTGGGAAGAATATATGACAACCTATAGAGTGAAAAATAGAGATGTGAATCACATAAGTGGAAAGTGAACAATCTTCAATACAGACTTGAGGAAATAAGGAAAAGGGGGGGGAAAAGGACTCAGCCCCTTTATGTATGTGGATAAGAGATTGACTTTCTCCAAGGAAATTGGATAGGGATAGAAGTGGGTGAATATACCTAAGTGTTACCCATAAATAAGTGCTTGTCATGTGAATGTGAATCCAAAGAGGGGACAAGACTTGACTATAATACCTCTTGGTTATAAAAACTTAAGAGGATTAATGATACTTAAATAGAGTGGTACTCCTAAACTATAGCTAGAATGAAATGAAAATTTGAGCCTACCTAGAACTTGGCAATTAATGAGTGATGTTGACTCTTATGGAAGGGTTTCTCCTTTAGAATACCTATTTAAATGAAGGGTAAGAATGTAAATCCTTCATTTAATCCCTTAGGGGATAGAGCTTTTAATTTATAGATCCATTTTGCTTCATGATGGAGAAGTTTTTTTATCTAGGTCACCCTGTCTGGGGCCTTGGTAGACTTTCTCAAGAGCTGTGAACGTTAAAACTTCACTATTTCCACCGTGAGTCATTTTAACATGGCGTGCTAGAGGAGTGTCAAGATCTTTCTTAATAGAATAGATATGTTCACCAATGCGTCTTCGCAATTGGCGTCGCGTCTTCCCTACGTAGATCTTTTTACAAAGGCACGTAGCCACATAAACTACATTTGTAGTACAGCAATTTGAGAAGTCTTTTAAGACATATCTTTCCCCACTGGATGGATGTTCATATATTTTTGTGGGTTTGATGTATCTGCAAAATTTACAGTTCCCACATCTAAAACATCCCAGTGGGGGATTGAGCCATGTATTGTTATGTTTTTTCTCTTTAAAGAAGCTATGTACTAGTGTATCTTTAAGATTTTTTCCCCTTCGGTATGTAATTGGTATTTTTTGTGGGAGTATATCTACCAGGTCCTCATCACTTCTTAATAAGTGCCAGTGCTTGGATATAATATCTTTAATTGAGGCGGACTCGTACCCATATGTCATGATACATCTAGGATATGTATTGTCTGATGTTTGAATGTTTTTCCTATAAGGTTTATTTAGCAACTCTGTTCTGTTGCAACTCAATGCATGTTGAAATGCTTTCTTTAGGCATTTATTTGAGTATCCTCGCTCTCGAAATCTCTGTCTTAATTTATCTGCTTCAATTTTAAACTGAGTTTCTGAGCTACAGTTTCTCCTAATTCTTAGGTATTGCCCCTTAGGTATACCTTTCTTCAGGGGCTCAAAATGTTGACTATCCCACAATAATAGCGTATTTGCAGCTGTCTCTTTTCTGAATGTGGTAGTTGATATATTTCCTTCATCATCTTTTTGGATGAGTAAATCTAGGAATGAAATCTCTGATCTGTGGATTTCGTATGTAAATCTCAAACCCATCTCATTTTTGTTTAATGCATTCATAAGGGTTTCAAACTCAAGTTTAGTACCATCCCAGATCACAAAGATGTCGTCTATATAGCGACGCCAAATCATTGCATGTACAAAAAGAAGTTCCATATCTGGGTCTGAGAAAATCTTTTCCTCCCAGCACCCTAAAAAAAGGTTCGCATAGCTAGGGGCACATGGGGTACCCATTGCGGTTCCCTTTATCTGATGGAACCATTTGTCATTAAACAAAAAGAAATTATGTTTTAGGACATACTCTAAGAGTTGAGTGATGAAATTATTAAATTCCCTCAGATTAGTACTTTTTGTACTCAGGAATTGTTTCACTGCTTCAATGCCATATTTATGAGGTATGCTGCTATATAGTGCTTCAACGTCAATGGTTGCTAACCAAGTGTCTTTTGGTACTGTTAGGTGTTCCAATTGTTTTAGGATATCATTAGTATCTTGTATATATGAGGGCAAATTCTGTACTAAATCACGTAAATAGTGATCCACAAAAATACTGGCATTGGATGACAGGTTTCCCGTTCCAGACACTATAGGCCTACCTGGGATAGGCATTGTTTGCTTGTGCACTTTTGGTAGTGCATAGAAGGTCGAGATACTGGGGAATTTTGGTAAGAGAAAAGTATATGTTTGTTCATCAATAATCTTTTCCATTTTAGCTTTTTCTAATATAGACTTTAAAGATAGTCTATATTCAAGATTAGGGTTCTTCGTTAGTACTTCATAAGTGACTCTATCATCCAAAATTCTATTACACATCCTTATATACTCAACGTTGCTCAGTATTACAAGATTGCCCCCTTTATCTGCTTGCTTAATTTGAATATCCTTACACGACTTGAGTTCCTCAAGGGCTTGGTATTCCTTTTTAGTCAAATTTAAAGTTTTTTCCAGTTTTTTAAAATCTAAACTTTCTATATTATTTGTTACCTGTTGTAGGAAAACCCAGATGTTAGAGTATTCCTTTAAAAAGGGCGTGAAACAACTTTTATTCTTCCATATTTTTATTTTTTCATGTGTTTTACCTAGCTCAAAAGAGGCATTTTCTTCTAGCAAAGACATTAGGAGTTTGAAGGTTTCAATATATTCTTTATTTATACCTAGCTTCATATGTTCTTTATCTTGTTTGTTTTTAAAGAATTTTTGAAGGGCCAATTTCCGAGCAAAAAGGTTTATATCCTTAATATGAGTGAATTTGTCAGATCTTGATGTTGGAACAAAACTAAGGCCTTTTCTTAGTACTGATTCGTGGTCATTGTTTATAGTAAAGTCTGATAAATTGATAATTTTCAAACTCTGGTCTTTTATAGGACCACTATTAGGCTTATTCTCAGTCTTTAGTTCTTTTTCCTTGGGTCCCTCCTCTCTGGGCCTTTCACAGGGAACTGGATTTCCTCTAAAAAACCTTCATTATTGTATTTGTTAGGCATTCTAGTCTGTGCAAATTTTCTTGTGTTATATGCCTCCCTTCTATAGTGCATACCAGGTCGTCTGCCTCTTGAGCTATGAATAGAGTGTTCGTCTATGTCTGAATTGTCATAATCTGAGGAGCTTATGTCCGAATTTCTTTGCATCGGTATAGAAGTGGGAAATTTCTTAAAAATCCTATTTGTTTGAAAATCCGTTTTGTCTCTTAAGAATTTTTTCTGTTTACGGTCTTTAATGTCTCTTTTGAATCTATCAATATTGTCATTTAATTTTTTGCATAATAGTTCATACTCTGTAGAGTCACTTTGTTTGTTAAATTCCTGCTGGCATAATATATATTTTATACTATCTTTGAAATTCCACACTGTGAACCCTAGAAAACAAGGGTCAGGTTTGTGAATCCACTTTGTGAATCCCAACAAATTAAGGTCATCTCCATGGTATTTACTTAGCAGCATCATATCCACTAACTCCAATTGCATGTTAATTGTGTTTACATGTATAAAGACAGGACATACTGAATTGGATAAGCTATTCACCATCCTCTGAAAGTACTGTTAGGTGTGAACCACTTACCCCTCTATTAAGAGTCCAAAATAATAACAAACGGGTAAAGTTTCACACCTTAGATAGCCCATTTTAACTTTTTTCTCCAATCCAGGATTTTTTAACACCTTATTGCTTTTAAAGTTTATCGCTGTTGTTATCCCTTACTAATAAATATTCTAATTTTAAACTACTACATCCCAATTTGTACATATACCATAAATTTTAATAGCCAAAAATTTACAGCATCTTATGGACTCATTACCACGCCGTCTAGCTGCTGTCCGTGCTGCACTCATTGGTTAGTCGGTATAACAGCTAGTGGTCATAATAATGTGACTGGACTATGTATTATCCTAAACTGGCTCTTTGTGAGTGTGTTGGATGCGCCTGGTCATATTAAACTCACTGTCAAAGTTCAAAGTCTTTGGTATCCACACACAATAGAGGTCTACCAGGAAGCTGCTAAATTTTCAGATATAATATTTACCACCAACACAGTGATATATATATATATATTGCCTGGAGACTTATTATGTTAGAGGGTTCCCTTAGCACCAAGCTTTTGCTCTCGGGGCAGCCTATCAATGATTGTTTATTTTGTTATTGTATACGATTATTTTCAAACCCTTTAATCCTATCTCTAAGCCAAAACTCTCACAATCTCCTTAATGACCTTATCCGGTTTAGGACAAACAATAAGGCAGATATGCTAATGATCAATCCATGAATAAAATTACTAGCAGCCCGATTAAATTCCCTGAACGCGTAAAAACGTAACCCGTAACGTAGCCCGCAAGACTTTCGGCTATTAAATTGGCCCCGTAAAGCAACGTGCTGACGATCTGCGTGTTAATAGTGGAAAAAAATCCTACGGGACGTGAACATTTTAACTGCGTGCCCGCAAAACCTTTAATCTGTCAAGCCTGTAACTGTTACTTTCGAAAATCGCTATTAGATTGCAACTACTCCACTGGCGATCAAACCCGTAAACCTGCAAATGGAGCCAAAAAGCCCACGGGTACTAGAGAGGACCCACAAGGGGGTTAAAGTCCTATCCGTAGCACTGTAAATGCAAATATACACACACTACTGTATAATTAAAGGGAAAGTGATGTTAGGTATTAGAATAGCACAACATTCTCAAGGTCGCAAATCTGCAATATAAAATACTTTATGTGTAATTTCTGTTTTATATCGATTCCTAGCCATCAATATGTTAATATATTTACTGATTTATTAATATTGCATTATTTCTGGAATGCGGGTCCGATTGTAACTTGTAATTGAAACCCGTAAGGCTTTGAAATCTAACCTCCATTTTTCAGTGACGGAATGATGACGATCTCTTTTACCATTGGCTCCCTCTAAACCCGTAACTACGGGTTTGATTAATTAATCATGTTCAGACCACAAATGCAACGTGCGCAAGAATGGTTTACGGGTTTGCGTCTCCGGCCTGTTGGCCGCGGCATGGTGGAATTTAATAGCTCGGTAATGAAGTTGAATTTCAAGCCCGAAACCTTTGCGGGTCACACATTGCCGCTATTGGATTCAAATTTAATGAGGCTGTAGGTCATCTTGCTACAGTGGTCCTTTTATCAGTATTTCAGACATTGCGATCTTTTCTTCACTAATCCAAACTCCAAGAATCACCTTTTCACACTTCTTCACACTTCTTATTACCGAATGTTTAGTTCTTCAGCTTCTCTTTCCCTGGAATGCTCTTCTCTGTTATATTTGGTTAAGCCTTAGCTCATCTGAAATAAACATGTTGAGATATAAAACTAAACATTAAGAAATGATAAAATTACAAAAAAAGGCAATTATATCATTGTTATATTATTTTAAATTCACTTGATTTAAATCTTTAACTGTGATATGCAAATAGGGTCAGGTATACACATTTTTTTGTTGCATCATTATGTCTCTGGTTGTGCTTAACTATAAGGTTCTCTTGGCAAAGTTACTGAAGTGGATGCCAGTTCTTTCTTGAATGTACCTCAATTTGTCTGATCTCTCTGCTATGACCTGCCCATCTTGGGTGACCCTACATGGTATGGCTCATCACAGCTTCACTGAAGTACGCAAGCCACTTCACCACGACAAGGTAGCGATCCAGGAGGGGCCAGGTATACATTACTATACCTGATATAGTTGTGAGCATACGGGTCATTGCTAACACTGCGGGCTCGCTTAGCGAGCCCACAGCAACTGCGGCCCTCACTTTAATGGTAAGGAGTGCCGAAGGCTCTCCTTGCGCTGGTGATCAGCGCCATAGGTGCTCATCCCTATGACCCCCTACGACTTTCGGCCAGCAAATGCGGACCCTCACGTAACGAGGGGCCGCATTTGCGAAGGTGGAGGCTGCCACGTCGGCTGCAATGAGCCGAGGCCGGACTTACAACAGAAAATTTAAGGACTTACCATCCAAAAATACGAGCTGCGGGACTAAGAAAAAAAAACATTACAACCTCGCAAAAATACAACCTTAACGCCTGAACCACGCGCACATAAAAACATTAAAAACACAATAAATACACACAACAAATACATAAAAAGCTTACCCACAGCAAGAGGGAGCACCCAGGACCTCTGCAAGTGAAGTTACACCTCAATTTAAGTACAAATTAAAGAGTTTACACACAGGGAAATCCCTGAAGCGAGTGGAAAAAATGGCCGCTGAAAAAAAACAAAAACGAGGCTACAGGATGCTAAACACGAAAAACACCACACAGCTACCCTAACGGCTTCCCCTCGCGCATGCAGCCTATTTACACTACACACTGCACACATTGCTGACACTTACACCTCAGCTCCACAACTGTGCAAACCAACATTGTATGCTGCAGGAACATCAAAAACAGATTGTCAGCTCTTCAGCACAATGCTTTCTGCATATATTACTAAAAAAAAAAAACACAATAAACACAACACCCAATCACCGCGCATCTCTACCGAACAGCATTACCTGCCTTACAATTTTATTGCCGTCATTTTTTGACGGGCAAGTCGCTAGAACCTAATAAAAAAACTGATACAGAGTCAAGGTCTGATTAGTATAATGCAATTTAATATTTCAATATACCGTGTCTTATACCAATTTTTTTTTTGGGGGGGGGGGGGGTTGTAATGTATTAAAGGAACACAGGAGTAACCATAAAATGCTCCATACCATTAGATATGGGGAAGAAAATCACGTGAAAAGAAGTACTCTCATTTTTTAAATGGCTACTAAATTGTATGAATTTTAGTTAGATTAGTGGTTTTAGGCTGACTCTGAACTCCCCTACTCTGCCAGAATACATAATAAGCCAGTGACGCTAAATAAAATCAAGTGTACACGTTGTGGGGAGAACGGTTATATTTTATTTGCGCTTTTCTTGCTATATAGGATTTATATAATGCAACTACTGCCCTCTAGTGGTCACATATTCTTATTGTTCCAGATCATTTAAAGGATCACTATTTGAAAGTTGTTTTCTTTAAGTGATACAGCCCATGTAGACAGCATAGCAAAGAGATGATAAGTGACCATATTATTAAAAAACATTTTAAAAATGTTTTATTTTTATTCAATGAGACTATTTACAGCTCTACTCAAACAATACACATTTTCCTTTGCTGCTTAGATAGTCTAGGAAACTTCTATATCTTATGAAGGTGTGTGTGTGTGTGTGGGGGGGGGGGGGGGGCATGGTTGTTTTCTTGCTCACTTTCAGAGCCTGTTGGAACAGTGTGCAATACTCACACCCCTAATGTACATAGTGACTCAGCAGCAAAGGAGGAATGCAGTGCTTGATCAGAGCTGCAAATTGATTTACATTGAATACAACTAAAACATTGTAAGTTTAAGGTTTAAGAATATGCTCAATTCTCATTCTTTGGCATACTGCCTATCCATTTATACAGATATATTTGGAGTTGATTTTAGAATGATGTTGGTAGGAGTCATTACTGGAGCATAAGAACCAGAATTGCATACTGCAAAGACACCCAGTAAGGCACCAGACTTCAAATATACCCAGTACATTTTCTCATTCTTAAATTGGCACATTGCTAAGTACCTAGATTTCCCATTGTAGAGAACAGGAGAGGGTCACATGGGAACATTTTGACTGGCATCTAACGCCCACACCCGTTTTATATTGTGGATTATTACTTTTTTCATCTGCAAGAGTTGCCATATTAATTACTTTTTATAGTACATTTGTGGGGCTATACTTGTATTCACAAAATTATCTTCTGTTGAGTTACTGTACAGTTTCCAGTATCACAGAATGGATGTCTTATGTTTAATATTCAGCTGATTTTATTAGATAAATAGAGACCATGTGTTTTTTTTCATTTGAGTTCTTCAATATTTTAGATTAGAGATTCCCAAACTGGTCTGAGAGCTCCATTCAGCTGGCTGATGGTGCAACTAGGCATCCAAAATAATTACAACACAATAAATTAAGAAAATAAATCCAAATGCATAGACGCTGTAAAAAAAAAAAAAAAGAAAAGAAAAGAAAAGAAAAAAAAGACTACCCAAAGTATATTTCAATATGGCACAGTGCATTATAACGGTTATGAAGCAGGGAGAAAATGATGATATGGTCTGCTAGAGCACAGTAGTTGGAAAGATTTTTCATCTTCTTAACAAATTTAGGACCCTGATTGAATGGCCTAATGCAATCTGAATGATCCGTGTCTTCTCTGTAAAACACAGAATAACTTGGTTCACAAATTTAAAAGAAAATAATAATACTTAAAGGGTGCAATGTAGTGGTCTTACAATAGGGTTGCATTTGTTTATTTGCTACGGATTGTCAATAAAATCAGTATTTAAATAAATTCATTGAAAATGTTAAAATTTGATTTGAAATGTAGCATTTCAGTGACTTGCAGAGAGCTACTCTTCATCCCCTATTAGGTATCTGGGGGTCGGAGAGGATCTACCATGGTGGCCAAAATCTGAAACACTCAGCTCAAATGAAAGTTTTAAAACTACATGAAAACTTTAAGTTTTTTTTTTTTTAATTACAACTGAAAGCAAAAAAAAATCATAAACCATATTTTATGGCCACCAGTGATTCCTTCAGCTGAAACTTGTCACAGTTAAAAAAGAAAATACTTTACAGGTCTCAAATAAAATATTTATGTAATGACCTTCTGTAAATTGTAAAAATATAGTTAAAAATAATAGCTTTAGTCTGTATTTAGAGAGAAACAAAACTTTGATACACAGGGCTATAGAACGAGTTTCAACTGTAGAAAGCTTCCAATTCGCTGGTCTGGTATTGGACTGAAGGCCTGGGCAGGGACCCTGCAGATTCTAAGGCGTTCTGTCCAATTACTTTTAGGTTAACAAATTTGATTTTCCAGTTTTCATCAGCTGGGTTGCGAATTAGTCCAAAGATCTGTTCAAATATTCCAAGGCAGAACGAGTCTCTGTGAACTGTACCAGCAACAGCTACCACCACCAAGCCATGCGGAGAAGTCACACATTTTAAACCTCCTGCCTCAAGGTTAGGGTGAAACAACAGTCTTTCCTCACGTACAAGAGCCAGTAGTCGTAGACTTGTCATTTGGGCGCCATTGTACTCTTCCATACTCTGCTCTGTTGTGTTGTATGCAAATTTAAGTACAGCATTCTCCCAGAAATGCTGGGGTCCCCAGTCACCCTTTTGTTGTCCCAGTAATGGGTTCTGAGAGTTCAGAATCTGGTAGAACCAGTGACAGAATTGTTCTCCAAGTAGCTGGCAGTTAAGGGACCCATTATACGATTTGTCTTCTTGCTTTACCTAAGAACAGTGAAAAAATGGAATATATGTTTGAAAAACAATAGAATAGATAACTAGTACAGTGATATTACATATATGTGATGATTAACTAAAAGTAATTTAAGAAAAACTGCTTGGATTTTATCAGAATCAAATGTTCGTACGACTGCATTAATACCTATACAATGAATTATCTTGCCAACAATTGTATTGTGAGCGCCATTTCTTTCTAACTAAGCAAGAGACCTTCACCCAGCGGTACAGATTTGACAAATATAGTATTTTTATTTTATTCTTTAGGAATTCATTTATATGCCATGTTTTAGCCTCAGTAAGGTAGCATCAGCTCACAAATTTTAAAAGGAAATCGTAATTATTGCAATGCAATATATCTATTTGTATAGCACTAGCTGCATACATAGCTATTTATAATTGGAAAATACAATATAAAATGGTGCTAAAAAAAATGTATACCAGATTGTATACTTTAAAGCAGACACTGGGTATGTCAAATCTGCCCCAAATATATTACAATTTGTTTATTTTTTGATTTATTTTTAAAAGGTCGCAATTAACCCACAATCAAGTTTTTTATTGGAGATCATGAAACACTTGCTATAAATTGTGATAATCATTTGTTTTTAAAGTGAATCATTCAGAAACATTGTAAATGAGTGACTCGTGAATACAACTTAGCTGCTTTTATTTACTAATTAGGATTAAAGTCTGCATCTGTGGTAGTAAAAACAGGGTTATCATGCAGCTAGATCCCTTTTCCATCCCTATCAAGCACTCTGAGATGCAAATTTGCATACAGAGCTGCACATTAGCATAAACGAGATGCACAATCAATGCTGAATATCTCAAATTATTTACAATCGAGAAAATTGCAAGTATAATGTAGATAACATTTCAAATGGTATTTAACATGATTCCAACTTGCTGTCAGGATGACCGTTTCGCTTTTAGCAAGTCAGAGTTACAGACAGACACATAAGTGCATAAGGAACATTTCAAAGAGACCATGGCGTTTGCTCAGAAAGTTACTGGAATGCTTGCTTGGGCGAGTTATTGTTGATGCAGTGGCAGTGCATTCCAAATATGTGCTGCTATCGGATGGAAGCAAAGTAGCCATAAAGGAGCACTGCTAAAGTGCGGCCCAGAGGTTGCTGAGGTGAGCATAACAGGCCAGTATGGGTATAGTGAGTTTTGACCTCTGATACATAGGGAGAAGTGGAAGCCTTTAAAAGGACGGGAAAATTACTAGTAAATAATAAGGCTGGAGTCTGTCACTGTTACACGTTCTATTATAGATTTACACTGTATTTATAAACAGGGTGAATGAGCACGGTGGTACTTCGAGATCTTTTTCACTGGGTTCGATTCCCCTGTTTTCCATTTGTGTTTTTGGTTAATGTACTTATTTATATCAAATCGTATGTATGATAATAAAGTTACCTATTAATACATATTTTATATAACTGAAGGGACGTATTTCTAATTTTTAAACCGTAAAGAAAAAAAAAAAAGTCAGTATATCGGGATTTGCACCCAGGACTTTCATCACCAGAGACAGCAGCCGTATCTATTGTCCCACCTGCTTTGTTGCTACTTAAGCTGCTAAAGTAGTTACAAATCACTTACGGTATTACTTAAAAGTAACAAATTAGAGGCTGTAATATGTTTTTTTTTCCATTCTAAAAACATGGTGCCCATTTTCAAGTGTAGTTCTTCAAAATAAAGAATTTTACAACATATGACCACAATTGCCTTTTAAGATTTTCTCTAAATGCTTTTAAGCTCATAGCTTATATAGCTGCTACTGATGTAAGTTTTGTTTACATACTTCACAGAGTAAAGTTTTTCCTAAACTCGTTTTGTCATTTAAGAAGAACAAAACTTGCTGTTGAGCTACCATGGCCTCTTTTAAGTGTTACAATATCTGTACATCCGTTATCGGGGGGAAAAGAAACGTTATTGCACCATTTTCTTTTAAATAAGTTGTAATCTGTGTATTGTTCACACTACTGGTGATTCCCATTATTTTCTTTTTTAGTTTCTTTTTTTTTTTAGTAAATTTTTATTTATTTTCAGACAAACATGACAAAAAGTAGAAAAAATAAAGGGACAAAAATATACAAAGTAAATGGCATCTTAACAACTTAATAAAATTGCTGACATATTTTTAAGAATTTTGCCAAGAATATTCCACAGACCATTAAATACAACAATAAGAAAGAAAAAATAAAATAAATAAATAAATCTTTTAAGTCGAACTAATAATATATTGGTCCCATAGGTGCCAGTTTAATGCTACTATGGTTTTTTTTAGGGATTAAATCAGTATTCCCCCTCATTATTTCTCTGCTAATATCGACCGAGTATTTTACTTCATACCAAGATGGGATAGTAGATGTTTTCCAATATTTTACTATAAGGCGTTTGGCAATCAATAGAATATGTGTATAAAGATATTTTACTTTCGACCCAAGGGTATCCATATTAATATGTAAAATTACTGTTTGGGGAACACAAGGCAATAATTTGCCTCCCACAATTCTAAACATATCCTTTCCCAGAATTTCCTCATATGGGGACATTCCAATTCCCATTATTTTCTGATATCTGTTGGTGTTCTCTATTCAGTATTGCCTGGACACAAATCTCATTTTTTCTATCTATCTATCTATTTATCTGTAGGGCTATTTAGCCAGAAATTGGGTAGCTACATATGTAGTATCCTACAGGTAGGAGGTACCCCTCAAGGTCACAGGGTTCTACTACGCTTACCTGTGGTGTGGAGGTCTTAACCACACTTGCTTCGTCCAGGCATTGATATCCAACTTTATTGTAGTATACAACTATACCAGGATATTTAGACTGGTGTGACATATTATTTTGCGTCTATACTAGATTTTTTCTCATCCTCGGTACTAACCTGTGGCTTTGGTTCTCTCTGTTTACTCACTGGGCCTTGCCAGTACTCAACCACACGTTGGATAAGTTGATTCTTTTCACTTGATGGCAGCACCGGAACATTCTGCAGAGCGAGATACTTAAAGATGGTCTCACGGTTAACTTTTCTCCGTTTTAACAGCACAGTGGCACTCTCGCTATATGTTATTATTGCGTGAATGGCTTCTATAAGAAAAATACAACAGAAATGCATGTTAAGGTACTTCTCTGAATGCAAAACTAGCTAAGGAAATATATATGCAGGATATTCTGAATCACTTCTGTCAAATGTGTTTTCAATCCAACATAACATGGACAAAAACGATGATTTTTCATCTCTATTCATGTTGCTGGTTTAATATTATATTCAAATAAATATTGCAGTATACTATGATACCTTTTTTTATTGGATATACGCCTTATTCATATTGGCAAGCCTTCGAGGTTTGATCTGCGTTTATCAAGTGTAAAGCAAAGCTCCAGGCTAAGTCACACTTCAATATTTCAATATATATATATATATATATATATATATATATATTCATTATTTGTTATCTCGCTGCTAGGATCATTAGTTTTATTACCTTGTATACATGTCTTCAACATGCTCAGAGTAAAATTATTTTTTTTTTTTTTCAGCTTTGTTAAAAAAGAAAAGAGTAATTGCTTAGGATCTAATTTGTAAGCTGCACCAAAAAGTTCAGTAATGCTCCAGACCGCAAAAAAGAAAAGGCTCTCTTTTTTCAAAATATATATCTATATTGATTGTTTGTCCAAAAAAAAGAGGTAATGCTTTTTACTACAATACTCTATTTGTTTGCACAGATTTTATATATATATATATATATATATATATATATATATATACACACACACATATAATTTTTTTAGTTATTAGTCAGGTCCAACTCTCCCTGACCCTATGGACCGCATCACGCCAGGCACACCTTGTGTCTGATTGTACCTATCCATAAGATTTTCATGGCAAAAATACTGGAGTCGGTTGCC
Organism: Discoglossus pictus; assembly: GCA_027410445.1. NCBI lineage: Eukaryota > Metazoa > Chordata > Amphibia > Anura > Alytidae > Discoglossus > Discoglossus pictus. Next base: position 61,585,434 of record CM050164.1, on the reverse strand, counting down.
AGCTCCTTCTCCAGTGGATTGCGATTTGTCTGACCTCTATGATATGACCTGCTCATGTTGTGTGACCCTTTAGCTCATAGCTTCATTGAGGTACACATGCCCCCTCACCACGACATGGCAGCGATCCAGAAGGATGGGTGTGTGTGAACTTATCGGGGGGGATCCTAAATTTGTATTTTTGGCTCCTAAATATTTTCCCAAAGTATAATGTATATCTAGAAGAAACCTAGAAACAGTCTGTCTTGTTTTTATAAACTCTCCTAGTATTACATATCTGCCCACTCCTGTATAACTAATACATTACCATATAACTAATGTATAAGACATACATGCATACACCCTGATAGTAATAGGACTTGCTACTACATGTGACTGTCATATGTCACATTCCTCTGGTTATATCATGTAAGATATGCACACACCATGATAGTAATAGGACTTGTTATCACCTGTCACATTCCTATGTAACATATGCACACCCCCGGATACTACTGGGACCTGCCATTACCTGTCACCTTGATATGTATATGTGACAAATAACACCTTGTTTATATGTATATGATATTAATCCAGTGCTGCCATTAGTTAACACTTAGTCCCAGTCAGGTGTCCTGTTCCCTTATATATATGCCCTCTCTCCTGCTCTCACCTTCCCTGCTCTCCACATGGATCAGGCGGTTAGTGACTGTGTCTGTCAGTGAGAGCAGTTCAGAGGTATCCAGGAGCTCCAGCAGCTGCCTGCACCCTGCCTTCTCCAGGGGAGTCAGACCCGCCATGGCTGGGACACCAGAAGCCACTAGCCAGGAACACACACACACTGCCTATGAGAGGAAAAGGATCTACAGCAGAGCACTTCCGTGTTCCGACAGGAGGGAGGGACTTCCGGTGAGTACCATGGAGTGACATAGAGGTTGTACTGCTGGTTTGTGCTCATGTTGTTCTTCTTCAGTGTGAATGTGTTATATGTCACATGTTCTGTATAATAATGTATGTTTAGTGTTATATGTATCCAGTGCAGTCAGTGCAAACCATCACATTTAGTGTGTCTAACTGCAAGTGATGTATAGCCATTAGTAGATCATTTCTTAGGGGGGTTACAATTAATTTCCTTATGTAATCTTTATAACACTTAAATACCACTGAAAACTCAGACTTATGGTTTGCACTGTTAAAAAATGTGTTTTTATATATATATATATATATATATATATATATATATATATAATCTATATCACATACATAGTTGTGAGCATTGCGGGTTGTTGCTAACGCTTGCGGGCTCGGGCTCGCCCAGCACAACCCTGCACTTAGGCAGTGAGCGCCGAAGGCGATGATCGCCGAAGGCTCTCATCCCATACGACTGCGGGACTACAGATCAACAGAAATCTCAGACAATTCACAATGCGAGACCCGTAGCACTTTGAAAAAATCAAGTGGAAAAATTACGGCCTGTAACACTTTGCAAAAAAGAAAGCAGAACTTAGGAAAAAAAAATACGACCCGCGGCACTTAGAAAAAAAAATACGAGGTCCAAAAAAATGAAGTTAACGGCTGAACCGCGCACATACCAAAACACACCGCGGGGGAATAGCCAGCAGTGATGGAGTGATGCACGAGAATTTAAACACAATTTGCAGAGTTTTGGCACTTGAAAATCGCCTAAGCGACAAAAAAAAATGGCGGACAAAAAAAACGAAAACAAGGCTACACGACCCCTAACCACACAACACCGCCAGGCACAGACTTTTACCCAGGAACGTACGAGGTACAAAATGCACTATTAGGAAACGCGTAAAATGCTCCACATCCGCGTAACACATAGACGATCACCACCATTTTACAACACTAACTTGCAACTAATAACATTATCATTCTAAAATGGCACTTTACACAACTAAACAAATTTTATTTATGCTGCACACTTGCCACATTGTTGACACTTACACCTCAGGTCAGCAACAGTCCAAATGTACATTGTAAGCTGCAGGAAATTCAAAACAGATTGTTAGCACTTCAGGGTATTGATTGCTGGATATATTATGGTAATTACAAATAGGTAAAGTATATTAATTTATGATTTCATTAATTAATTATTATTAAAAAAATATATTAATATTAAAAAAAAGAGCAGGGCCAAAGGCGCTCAGCGTGGGTCTTACAATGAACGCCGAGGGTGCTCAGAGGTGCAAAAGTTCACAAGGGGAGAGGCTCGCAATGAGCATCGAAGGTGCTCAGACGACCAAAAGTACATGAGGGGAGAGGCTCGCAATGAGCGCCTAAGTTACTCAGAGGCCCTCACAAAGGCGCTCATCCCGACGACACGCAGGACTTAGGCAATGAGCAACGAAGCCGGTCATCGCACTGCGAGCCTCGTGGGACTCATTGCAGGGGTTGACACACAGGACTTAGCTGGCGCTCATCCCGAGACACGCAGGACTTGGCCCGTACTACTGGCGGGCTCGCAAAAATATGACTTTAACGGCCGAACCACTGAACTGGAAAGCCCTGCAAAAATACACAAATAAACTTACACACTCAAATTAACTTACACACTTACTCACAGCACAGGGGGAGAGCCAGGGAGCCTGTGAGTGAGGCTGCAAGTTAATTAGAGGCATAAGGTGCCTTTTCCACAATTGAAAAGTGCTGAAGCAAGAAAAAATTGGCAGCCGAAAAAAATTAAACAAGACGAAAAGGAGACCGAAGGACGTAAAATGCAGCCGAAGGACGTAAATACGAGCCCTAGGCACTAAGAGTTAAAGCAAACCTGAAACACTTAATACAAGCCAGTAACGCTTAACCCAAGGCAGTAACACTTAACCCAAGGCAGTAGGCCCCTAAACTACACAGGCCTAAAAAGTACACAGGGGGAGAGGCTCGCAATGAGCATCAAAGGCGCTTATTGTGAGCCCCACAAAGGGGATCATTTCAAAGCAGAAAAGGTGTGGAATGCCAAAAACGTCAATAAGCGGCAAAGACTCACATTGCAGGGCTCGCCATGAACGCAGGAGGCGCTCATGGCGGGCCTGTAAAGTAGACAGGGGAAGAGGCTTGCAATGAGCACCAAAGGCGCTCAGCGCGTGGCTCGCGATGGGCGCCAAAGGCGCTCAGAGGGGCCATAGCCTCGCATTGTGTGGCAAACAGCATTGCCATGGATTCAAATTTTATTGCCGTAATTTTTTGACGAACAAGTCGCTAGTCACTAATATAGTTCCTGAAAGTGCATGCGCACCTTAGACACTATATGTACGGATTCTCACTAAAGTCACCAATGACCTGCTTACCGCCAAGTCAAAAGGTCACTTCTCAATTCTTCTTCTTCTAGATCTCTCTGCTGCCTTTGACACTGTCGACCATCCACTTCTACTCCTCTTCTCCCTCGGTATTCACACTGCTCTTTCGTGGTTCTCATCATACCTACAATATCAATCATTCAGTATCTCCTTCTCTGACACTTCTTCTTCTTCTCACCCCCTGTCTGTTGGTGTACCCCAAGGATCTGTCCTTGGCCCCCTCTTCTTCTCCATCTACACTTTCTCACTTGGTACCCTCAAAAAATCTTTTGGGCTTCATTATCATCTCTATTAAGAGGACACCCAAATCTACCTGTCTGCACCAGATCTATCCCCCTCTCTTCTAACACATGTCTCCAACTGCCTCTCTAGGATATCCTCTTGGATGTCCACCCACCATCTCAAACTCAACATGTCTAAAACTGAAGTCCTAATCTTCCCTCCCTCTCCCACAGCGTCAATTCCTCACATCTCTCTCACTGTCAACAACGACCTCATCACCCCCTCCTCCCAAGCCCGTTGTCTTGGAGTTCTACTGGACCCCGCTCTGTCTTTCATCCCTCACATACAATCACTAACTAAATCCTGTCTTCTCCATCGAAAAAACATCTTCAGAATTCGTCACTATCATACACAAGAAACAACTAAAATCCTTATACACTCTCTCATCATCTCTCGACTAGACTACTGCAACTCACTTCTTGTTGGCCTACCCACCACCAGACTCCACTTCAATCCATCTTGAATACCTCTGCTAGACTCATCTTCCGTACACAACGTTCAGTGTCGGCATCACCTCTCTGTCAATCATTACACTGGCTTCCCTTAGCCTCAAGAATAAAATTTGAAATCATGAGCCTAACTTACAAAGCCCTCAGTAATAATGCTCCCCCATACATCTCTGCTCTCATCTCCAAATACTCCCCCACCCGCCCTCTTCGTTCTGCTAATGACCTTCTTTTTTCTACAACTCTTGTCACCTCCTCTCACTCCTGCCTCCAGGACTTTTCTCGTGCTGCCCCTAGTCTCTGGAACTCCTTGCCTTGCTCCACCAGATTATCCCCTTGCCTCAAAATATTTAAAACCTCACTGAAAACGCATCTCTTTATAGAAGCGTATAACCTTCCACCTTAACACGCTTATCACCTCTCTCTCCCTCTTTTACCACTCACTATCCTTTAGATTGTAAGTCTGCGAGTTTCTATCCTAAGTACTTTGGGAATTCACCATGGACATTGGATTCCTAGCTCCAAGACAGGGCCCTCCTTCCTTTGCTAAATGGTAATCTGTATTTATCACTGTCTGAACCTAATTTATGTACAGCGCTACGGAATATGTTGGTGCGTTATAAATAAACTATAATAATAATTCTGTAAATGCCTCAGCGCGCAAAGCGCGGCACCAGAAGGGGGTAGAGACAGAGGGGGAAAGGGGGAAAGAGACACGGGATGGAGGAGGGGGGAAGAGACACAGGAGAGAGGGAAAGAGATACGGGAGGGAGAGGGGGAAAGAGACACAGGGGAGGGAGAGGGGGGAAAGAGACACAGGGGAGGGAGAGGGGGGAAAGAGACACAGGGGAGGGAGAGGGTGGAAAGCGTCACAGGGGAGGGAGAGGGTGGAAAGCGACACAGGGGAGGGAGATGGGGGGAAGAGAAAAAGAGGGAAGGGAGAGTGGGGGAAAGAGACACAGGGGAGGGAGGGGAAGAGACACATGTTATATTATACCGTAATTTATGACGCGTAAACGACTAGTGTTTATATATATATATATATATATGTATATATTACACACACACACAATGGTACCTCGGTTCCCGTCCGCTTTGGTTCCCAACATTTTCGGTTCTGAGCACATCTCACAGGGGGGAAAAACTGCTTGGGACTCAACGCTTGGGACTGACCGCGTTGCTCGGACGTTGGCGTGATCACAACACCCCGCGCCTGTCTCTGCAGCCTTAGTCTGTAAGAGCCTCAAGTCCTCTCAGTACAGTTAAAGGGAAGTTAAATTCTATGTTACTTGATCTAAATATTGTTTTTTCTTTATGTCTGTTTAGTTTTAAGGTTTTGTATCCAAAATCAATACCATCAGTTCGAAATAAAAAGTGAAAAATCTGGGGTCCAGAACGGATTATTTCAATTTACATTGATTCCTATGGGAAAGGCTTGTTTGGTTCTCATCCTGCCTTCCGGAACAGATTAAGGACGTGAACCAAGGTACACATTGTATAACCTTTTATTTATTTACTATTTATTTTTTAACTATTTTATCTTTATCTTTTTTTAACTACTATATTTGCATTTTCCATGATCCCATTTATTAGGTAGAAGCCATTAAAATCTTCATGCAGTGCTATTGAAAGGACTGCCACAATAATATGGAAATTGCTATAGAAACATAGATATGACTGCGCATTAAAATAATAAGGCCCATATGGTCTGCCAGTTCTATCTACCTAAAAATCTGGATTAAATAAGCCTTATGCATATCACAGATATGCTTACTTTCTTTGAATGTTTTTAACCCTACCACTTCCACTAGTAGGTTATAGGATTAAGTGGAAGTGCAGTTGTCAATAGGATCTCCTTTTAATTCACACTTTTAGGTAAATCAATGATTAATATTATATTTACTGGGCAGATATTTGTATTTTTTACAATCTGATTTGTTACCTAGGATGGACATTGGATGCAGATAGAATCTCCTTTCTGTGCTATAGAAATAAATGCCACAATGATGAGGAACTTAATGTAAAATTAAATAGAAGATCTCCCTCCCAGATAACAATACTGGGATTCAAATGAAGCCATGTATCCCCACAGTAAACAATAACATAATAAGACAGTACGTGAATTATCAAGACTAGGTCTGCAAAAGAGCAATAAAGTCTAAGCAATTATTTTTAAAGTCACATTTCTTCTATGTTGCCTTCAGCAGGGATGAATAAATGGGGAGACTTCAAAAGCAAGTTTGCCAAATTGTTCTGGATCACTTTGAAAGAATGTATGCAAAAGAGCTTGGGGACTCTTGGACCAAAGTCAGGTGAGATTATAGTTTAAAAGGGCATGGAAACAAAAAAAAATGTTTTCATACACTACTGATTCTTTTCTATCAGATGCACTCATAAACTTAAATATGCCTTTAAACTTCATTGATTCTAATAGGAAGTGCACATTGAATTTATACATCTGTAGATTTCATTCATAACATGTATGGCCCATAAAACAATATTATGGATGACTGACAGGGACAAGGCCCCAGAACAGTTAAAGATTTTAAGCAGTTATTCATTACAATTACCATGTCTAAGATGGTACAAAGACAAAAACATATTTGAATGTATTTTTAACTCTAAACAAACACAACCAATGTGAGATATATTATATTACTAGCGAATTGCCCGTAAAAAAATAACGGCAATAAAATTTTAAGCCAGGCAATGCTGTTTGTCACACAATGCGAGACTATGGGCCCTCTGAGCACCTTCGGCGCCCATTGCAAGCCTCTCCCCCCGTGTACTTTATAGGCCTATGTAGTTTAGGGCCCTACTGCCTTGGGTTAGGTGTTAGTGCCTGCCTAAGTCCTACGTTCCTGGTGTGGTTAGTGTAAGTGTTACTGTTTGCGCCGTTGTGTATTTTCTAAGTTCTGCGTGCCTGGCGTTGCAGAGCCTCGTTTTCATCTTGTTTCAGATTTTTCCGTCGGCAAATAAGGCTTAAAATTGCTTGCAACCTCACTCCCAGGCTTTCCTGGCTCCCCCCCCCCCCCCCGTGCTGTATGTGAGTGTGATTTTTTTTTTTTATATTATAATTTTTCTTGTTTTTGGTGTTTTTTGGAGTTACGCGCTAAGTGCTTTGCGAGGCTCGCAGATGAGCACCTTTGGCGCTCATCTCGCATTTGTAATGGTGCCGCTGGCCGCAATAAGCACCTTCGGCGTTCATCGCGTGGCTTGCAATGAGCGCCTTCGGCACTCATTACAAACTTTTTCTCCCGCCTTCTGTACGAGCCGCTCATTGCAGGGATCATTAACCTGCTAGTTTTATGCTTGGGAATGCCATGTGTCTCTTTCCAGCATCTCTCTCCTGTGCCTTCCCTTTGTGTTTTTCTTCTGTGTCTGCTGTTTGTTTGTGTGGGGGCGCTGACTGCCGTTTGTTTTATTTTCAAAGTCCTGAGTGCCTGGCGTTGTTCGTGTAAGTGTTACTGTCTTGGCTGTCGTGTAAGTCCTGGCTTTGTGCAGCCTCGTTTTCATCCAGTTTCAGAATTTTTTAAATTTTTTTTTTGTTGTTTTTCAAGTTTTTTCGATTTCCGCAGGTCGGCTGTTAAATTCGTATTTTTCCAAGGACGGATTTTTTTCCCCGAGCTTGCATGTGTGACGGGGCCGCTGGCTGCAATGAGCGCCTTCGTGCACTCATTGCAGCGCTGCTGCTTAATTTCTCATTTTAGCCTAAGTCCCGCATTGTTCAATGCCTCAACTGCTCCCCTCGCTTCGCTAGGCGAGCAGGGCAATGAGAGCCTTCGGTTAGAGAGAGAGGTACAGAGAGAGAGACATAGCACAGAGAGACAGACCGCGAAGTGAGGGAGAGAGAGAGGGAGGGAAAGAGATACAGAGAGATAAAGACGCACAGCACAGAGAGACAGACAGCAAAATGAGTGAGAGAGAGAGAGGGAGGGAGGGAGAGGGGTACAGAGAGAGAGACACACAGCACAGAGAGACAGACAGCAAAATGAGTGAGAGAGAGAGAGGGAGGGAGGGAGAGGGGTACAGAGAGAGAGACACACAGCACAGAGAGACAGACAGCAAAGTGAGCGAGAAAGGTGCAGAGAGAGAGAGACACACAGCACAGAGAGACAGACAGCACAGTGAGCGAGAGAGATAGGGAGGAGAGAGGTGCAGAGAGAGAGACACACACACACAGCACAGAGAGACAGACAACAAAGCGAGAGAGGGAGGGAGAGAGGTACAGAGAGAAAGAGATAGAGCAAAGAGAGACAGACAGCATAGTGAGTTAGAGAGAAGGAGGAAGAGAGGTACAGAGAGAGAGAGAGAGACACAGCACTTTTTTAATGTTTTTCTTTTTCGCATCTAGGGTCATGTAGCCTCTCTACCCATAATACTGCGTGAGCTGGGTGGGTAGTAAGCTGTGAATCTCCATAATGCATCATGGTAAAGCTTATAGTGCAGGAGCCTGCACCACATGGCTGTGTGGACCAACAGGAAGACACTGGTTATGCTGCGTTCATTCGAACATATAGGATAAAAAGTCACAACTTGCTGCCCAGCTACCTCACACACTGACATACTCTGTGGTATTGGAGGGGGTGAGGGGCTGTAATAACAGCTCTTAGAAGTAATGAGAAGGCAATTAAAAATAGTAATTGTCCATAACATTATACTGTATAATAGGGCTTATATTATTCTCAATGCTGTTTTTACATTTAAGAGGCTATGGCTTGTTTGACCACTCCAGCACTAATTTTTTACGTATTTCTTGCATGTTTCAGATTATCTAGATGATTAGAAAAAATATTTTAACTGACTGACTCAACACTTGTTGTATATTATCATCTCTAGGGAAGTGCTTACAACTCCTGGATCCTGGCAATATGCTGTTTTGCTGAACAATTTCACATCCCCCTTGGAGCTGGAAAAGCAGCTGCACATGAAAGGCTATCACTTACTCTTCCATGAAACCCCATCAGTCTGCCCAGATATATTGAAGTGTTATGTTAATAGAAGCCCTGGGAAATTTCCCTCTCAGCGGCACCAGATCGGCAAGCTTAAAGAGTATTATATATTGAATGCCTCATCGCTTCTACCTGTACTGGCACTACAAGTTCAAGATGGGGAAAGAGTGCTGGATATGTGTGCGGCTCCAGGTGGCAAGTCCATAACACTTCTACAGTGTGCATTACCAGGTATCGGCTCTATTTCTCAGTTGTTATCCAAGTGTCATTTCCTATACTTAATAATATGCATTTTCCTGTAGCAAAGTAGTTATCCAAAGGACTATTGTAGTTACATTCTTTCTGTATGGTCTTGTGAATAACTAAACTTGATCATGGACAATATAAAGAAACAAAACATTATTATTTTGCAAGTTTTATATGCAGTTCTTTACTGTTGGGTTGCATTTCATGTCTCTGCCTACTGCTGTCTGCTACTTTGTCAGGATGGTGTATACTTGTTTACTAAAGAGCTTCCCATTAGTCCTGCCAGGAGCATTGGTAGTTATAGTCACTTGTCCATATTGTGCAAACAGAAGCTTCCTGAATATTCAAAGTCTTCTCCCACCTCAGGAAGTTGATCAGCAGAAACCAAAATGACAGATTCCAGAACAACATAATTGTATAGAAATGTAAATAAATTAGAAACTAAATTATTTTCTTTATATTATAAAAGCATTTCCCTATTTTCAAGTGTAGTTCTACAAAATAGTATATTTTAAATTTATGACTACAGTGGTACTTTAAATATCTTGTCTAAAGATTTATGTCCCAGTAAATGAAAACTATTTTTAACAAATTGTACGCTTCCAGGTCTGCTCATTCGCCTGGCTGCGCCTCTGCCTCACAAAATATGTTCACTGAAGGCTAAATTTTGGTGGGAAAATTGTTGATAAAGTACTACTGCTAGTGGAAATGTCTGATCAGGCCCTGGGTAATGAGATATATCTCCAGAAGCCATAAGTAGAGAGATATATCTCATAACCCAGGGCCTGATCTGACATTTCCACTAGCATGTTACATTATCTGACCACTAGGGGCAGAAAGCACATTACATACTAGAGCCATCCACCTCACAATGCCAGATACCTTCCTACCTAAGTAAACTTTCACTTCCTTCCTGTCCCTTGCTATTCCCTATATGTTCTTCTTGTCCAGGTTTCTGCCTCTTCTATTCCCGTTAGATTGTAAGTAGCGAGTATCTTATCTTGTCGGATGCTTTTGAAAAAAGCTCTATCTACAACATTCAAAGCTCAAAACCAGGTCCTCCATTTTCTACATCTTGTTAAGATTGCATTCTTCCTTGTTCTTATCCCCTATACAGCGCTATGGAATATGTTGGCGTGTTACAAATAAAGGTTAATAATAATAATGTAATCATACATTTTAAAATCTACCATTTTGTAGAACTACACTTGAAAATAGCGAAAATGCTTTTAGAATGTAAAGAAAATAATTTATCCTCTCATTTATTACATTTTCTATACAATTATGATGTTCTGGAATATGCCATTTTGGCTACAGAAATGGGAACTGAGATGTTTTCATAATAGTGCTAGTTTGTAAAGCTATTATATGAAGGTATGCCTTAAATGCAAATGAAAGACTTTAACAGATTGTGTCATATTCCTTATTTATTAATAATACTTCTACAGGTTTGTTATGATCCACTACAGCTCTGCACAGCTTCTCTAGTCCATCTATCCCAACCCAACCCATATGAAGCCGGTGCTGATGTCATATGGCTTTCAGTTAGCTGCTTTATAATGGAAGTATCCAACAGGATCAGCATTTGCACCTGCCTCCTTGTCACGCTGTGGCACTTACTTTGAGATCTAAATCTCATAAACCATCCCTTGCTACCTAAATATAGCTCATCACCACCATCTTTTTTCCTAACTGCTTTTCTTTTACTAGGCATGGTGGTTTTTATTTTATTAATATAATCAATAATGTTTAATTCAAACTCACAAATTGACACTAGAATACTGGCCTCATAATAGTACACCAACAAGCAAACTGAGCATTCCCCTCCTCATATCTCTGCTCATCTCATCTCTGATTGGCTTAGATGGTAGATTATTATTGTTTATTTTTAACTCGCAAACATATTCCGTAGCGCTATACATGGGTTACGATCATATTGCAGAGAATGGAGGGCCCTGTCTTTGAGCTTAGTGTCCAAAGAGCTTTCCCCAATGGTAGATGTGAATAGGTCTCATCCCGGAACTATTACACTGTTAAAATCAATCTAATCAATTACATTGGTCATTCTTCTTGTGACAATTTCATACAGGTCATCTTCATTGTAATGAACCAGATAGTCACAGATCAAGATGGCTGAAGCAAACACTGGAATCCTTTGTGCCAAATACACAGAGCATATCTACTTCTGAATTGGATGGCAGGCTTATAGGAAAGCTCCATTCTGAATCTTATGACAAGGTTTGTATTTTTGTAGAGATTTTCTGCCTGGACATGAAAACACTACATTTGTTGCTTAAAACAAACTAGACACCATTATCTGTTCCTAAGTACTGTGATTTTAGTGTATACTATCTTCTTTCTCACGACCTTTGATTTGCACAGAACTCTCCTCCACTTTCTTTGTCTACATGGTTTTAACTTTTCTTGAATATCTCATTCTGCCTAAGAGAATTCTTCCTTTAAGCTTCCTAGCGGCTCAGGGTTAATTTTCAGTACCTAAAGCGGTAACCCCGAGCCACACTCTGGATTACAACGGAAGTGCAGGGGCAGATCTGGAGGAAGCCCAGTGCTGCCTGATTTTCCTGGGCCCCCTCATTACACCATTCCTCCCTCCCTTTCCCCTTTCCCCCTTCCCCCCCTCCTCCTCCTCCTCCTCACTTTCCCCTTCTCTATTCACCTCCCTTTCCCCTCTCCTCTTACTATGCTCTGATGATTATCCTTCCCCTGCGGTACCTCAGAGGAGTAGGGAGAGGAGAAAGGGATCTGAATGGATGGGGGAAAGTGAGGAAGAAAATAAGGGAGGGGGGAAGGGGTAATGGTGCTCTGCAGGGGCTAGGATGGAGGATGGTCCACTACACTACAGAATATAGGAAAAGTGTATATTTGAGATATATATATATATATATATATATATATATATATATATATTTATAATCTAACAAGGGGGCCCAAGGTGCGCAAACATTTTTTATGCCTCTCCTCCCTGGAGGGGGGGCGACTTTTTTTTTTTTTAGCACCGGGGCCCTCCATATTCACTATTGCTTTAACATTCAAAAATACTGACATAATCAGACTGCCTGGGAGGTTATTAATACACAACAATTGTCAAGCTATGGTGTTTGGTTCTCTGGTGATCCAGTGGTCAGGATTCAGTGCTTTCACCAATGTGACCTGGGTTCAATTCTAGTCAGGGAATCAAGCCATGCAGGGATGGGCCTGGTCAGTGCTTGGATGGGAAACCACCTAGGAATACCAGGAGCTGTATGCAGTGGACCACTGGAGAAGGAACTGGCAACCTACGCCAGTATCTCTGCAATGGATACCAACTGGATCAGCATGGTGTGTTGCCGTCCACGAGGTCATGGCGAGTCGGACTGAGCTTCGCAAACACAAAAAAAGCGTTTTGGTTCCTTTTGGATAAAGATCTAGAGCACGCTGATGTATATTAATTTATCAATATCTTCCTCTGCAGTAAATACCAGACATGTATTGACCATTTATGTTGTTTAAAAACGGTTTAGGCATCTCAGAGTAAACGTAGCCTATTTGAGCAGGAGGCCACTTGTCCAACGCAAAGGAAAATAAATTCTTCTATATTATTATCAAGCTTTAAGTATAATTACATTAATACAAAGTCTCTGTATAACTGTGACTTAAACTGGCCTTCCTTTTATTTTTTTAGATATTAGTAGATGCCCCATGTTCCAATGACAGGAGTTGGCTGTTTTCTTTGGATGTCGGACAGTCTATAGCAAGAATATCCCAGAGGAAGATGCTTCCATTGATGCAAATTGAATTACTCAGGTATCTATTGGTATCTAACATTTAAGAAACTAGCATTTAGATATATTGTTTGTTTACCTTTTCTAGATATGTATTCTAGATTTCAAATTCTGGACTGCTACCTTGTCGTGGTGGAGGGGCTTATGTACCTCAGTGAAGCTGTGAGCTTTACCACGTAGGGTTACCCAAGATAGGCAGGTCATAGCAGAGAGGTCAGACAAATTGTGGTCCACTGGAGAAGGAACTGGCAACCTACTCCAGTATATCTGCCATGAAAACCTTGTGGATTAGCACACCCAGAAACAAGATGTGCCTGGCTTGCTGTGGTCCCTATGGTCACGGAGAATCAGACACAACTGAATGACTTAACATTCTAGATTTGTATTATACTTTATAATTTGTTAATGTGTGAATATTTGAAGAATAACCCCGTGGTGCTTTGAAAGCTATTTCATTTGGGAAATATGTTTTCTGGTCCATTGATTTGTAAGTACAACCAAGTTGCTTTTTCCAAGACAAATATAAATACTTACATTGTATTATTGTACAGTACAATCACTAGCTGGGTTTCTTTTGTCTATTAACTAGAAATGATTGAACTTTTTCTTTGCTTCAGAATGCTTCTATAAAAATAGAAAATATCAATTCATGCAATAAAGCTGGGTGAGAAAACTGGAAGGTCTGGCTTGGAAAGGTTACAAATGTGGGCTCAGAAAAGGCTGCAGAAAATGGCTATTTTGTACCAGCAGATCAGTAGGTAGAAAATAAATAAGTCCACAGTGAATCCGATGCCTGATATTAAGAACAGAGGCAAGTCGTAGGTGTATATATTGGTAAGACTTATGTTTTTGTGTGGTGGAAATATATATATATTGTCTAATGACCATTTTAGCACAAGTCTCGCCAATGCTAGCCAGTTACATTATTACACACTACTTAGGTTCCACTTTTGAATTTGTTCATCTAATGTTTTTGTGACCATATGTTGGCAATAGAAATGCTTTTATGTATGTATATACATTTCTGTAAAGCCCAATTTGTAGTAACAATGAGTGCATCTTGAAGTAGAGAGAGACAGCCATGCCAAAGACTGACAATCCCTGTCCACTTGGATAGTGGGATATCTTAATTGATTGTAAAGCTGTGAAAGGTGACTTGGTATAAGGAACCTTAAATATTTAATATCACAGGGAGCTGGATAAGATTTCTGACTATCACGGTAGAAGGAGCCTAATTGCAGATGATGTAGAGTGCGAGGCAGACTGAAATAAGACAGCTGTAACATTATATGCAGAAGCTGCAGTGCAAGCTGGCTGGGACGGACAGGCAGAAGATGCGGCGCAAGACAGGCTGAAACAGAACAAGCCAAGTGTAAGGAAACCAGAGACATGAATACTTAATCAAGACAGTTGGCAGTAGCCAGGAATCAAAGACAAACACTATAATTATAAATTGCCAAATTACAGAAACCAGCTGGAAATTATACCAGGAATATGAGTCCAGATCAGAACCCAGATAACTGAGCCCTAAATGCTTAACGTGGAACTGCAGCATATGTCAGCTCTTTAAGAATAAACATTTTTCTGTTTTATTTATACGCAGGTCTGCACTCCAAGCACTACGACCTGGTGGCTCATTAGTATATTCTACTTGCACTCTTTCAAGGGCAGAAAACAGTGATGTGATTTCCAGCATCTTGGATTCTTGCAATGACGTTGTACCTGTGGATTTAAGTCACATGACAAGTTTATTATCTCATGAGTTCAAATTTGCAACAGGGCTTCCCCATGGGATTTTGGTACTTCCAGACAAAGGAAAATCGTGGGGTCCAATGTTTCTAGCTAAAATAATGAAAATATAGTTATGTGATATTTTTTACTATTTATACTGTTTTGATTAAATAAACCACATATTTAAATATGTGCTATCAATTATTTTATGTTTGTGTAACAAATCACTCATATACATACACATGCATTGCCAGACTATTTAACCAAAGCTGATGATTTGTTTTTTCTGTTAGTCGTTATGAAATTTCCTTAAAATATTCTTCATGTGAAAAGTACAAAGAATACCGCTGTATTGATGTGCCATTGTTACTGTTGCAGTTAGGTCTCTCTTAATACAATTAAGGGGGGTTGGTACAAATTCCTCCTAAGGATAGGTGGGCTTAATTTTTTGTAATTGCAAAGCACAACATAAATGTTGCTTTGACTAATAAATAACTAATGACACAGCACCAACTTATGTCCCATTTCAGAAACCTCCTATCTCCAGGGCTATGATGTGCCCGAATGGACACTACCTACATTCAATCCATAGTAATGGCATATCAATGCAGCGTCTTTTCATTTTAATAATGTCATTAAAGTTTCCCGTTTTAATGTAGTTTTCATGTAAAATATCCCATAAGAAATGTTTAAATTACTGTCACAACGCTATCTATCTATCTTATCTATCTATCTATCATTGTCTTCATTATGCTTTCTTAATGAATGGTATGTTGTGTAAATACCTCCTTACGTGCAGCCTTGGACTGGTTTCTTCAATGTAACAGACTATTTTGCATAAAGTACATTGTATTATATAAATTACATTGGAGGATGTGCATGTATACAATCCTAATCATCACAATCATAAGATAATTATTTTACCCCAGTTGGACACCATTTTAGCCAGAATGATGACTCCATCGAAAACCTAAAAATCTAAATTCTCAGAGAAAATTTAAAAACATCCAAGAGAGCATTTGAAATAAAGATGATCACATTCTTCAACACTAAAAATACAGGACGTAGTATGGACCTGGGTTTTCTAACACATTATCACAATTCCTTGTGAAGTTTTCTTATTTTACTGTAACAGGCTTGGCACTCTCAGTGAAATGTTTGTCCAACAGGAAGAATATCAATGTGGACTACATTGCTCTGTTTTGTTAATGTATATATTGATGTATATGTGTATATATGTTTCCTATACAATGTTGTGTTGATTCCCCCTATATGTACCGTATTTATCGGCGTATAACACGCACTTTTTCTCCCTGAAAATAGGGAGCAAATTATAGGTGCGTGTTATACGCCGATATTCCCTCCCCCTCCTCATCCTCAACCCCCCCTCCTCAACCTAAACCCCCCCTCCTCAACCTAAACCCCCCCTCCTCAACCTAAACCCTCCTAAATAACTCCCCCTCACTTACCTGCTTCTGTTCCGGCCTCCGCTCCCTGACCCGGCGCGCATGTGACATCACATGTGCGCCACGTCATTAGCATATACCGGGTGCACCCAGTATATGCTAATGACGTGGCGCACATGTGACGTCACATGTGCGCCGGGTCAAGGAGCGGAGGCCGGAACAGAAGCAGGTAAGTGAGGGGGAGGTGAGGGGGGGGGGGTTTAGAATGAGGAGGTGGATTGAGGTTGAGGAGGGGGGTTGAGGAGGAAGGAGGATGGGGGGGTTGAGGGGGTTTGAGGATGGGGGGTTGAAGAGGGGGTTTGAGGAGGGGGGTTGAGTAGGGAGGTTGAGGATAGGGGGGTTGAGGAAGGAGGATGAGGGGGGTTGAGGAGGGAAGTTGAGGAGTGGGTTTGAGGATGGGGGGTTGAGGATAGGGGGGTTGAGGAAGGAGGATGAGGGGGGTTTGGAGGGGAGGTTGAGGAGTGGGTTTGAGGATGGGCGGGTTGAGGATAGGGGGGTTGAGGAAGGAGGATGAGGGGGTTGAGGATGGGGGGGTTGAGGAGGGAGGTTGAGGAGGGGGTTGAGGATGGGGGGTTGAGGAGGGAGGATGAGGAGGGAGGTTGAGGATGATGAGGGAGGTTGAGGAGGGGGGTTGAGAATGAGGAGATAGGGTTGAGGAAGGAGGATGGGGTTGGAGGAGGGGGTTGAAGATGGGGGGGTTGAGGAGGGAGGTTGAGGTTGAGGATTTTGCTTCAAAGTTCTTTATTTGAAATTTTTTTTTCCCTGAAATTTCTTTCCTAAAATGAGGACCGTGTTATACGCCGGTGCGTGTTATATGCCGATAAATACGGTATTTACCTGATGATTTCAGATGCTGTCTCCACTCTCTCTGCATCGCTGTTTACATTCAAGCTAAGGGTTCCATCTCATGTCAGTATTGCTTCAGACTTGATAAAGAGAGGTCAGACCCCTCGAAAGCTCGTCAATATAAATAAGGCGTTTGCCCAATACAAAAAATATTATAATATAATGCAATACTCATATATATATATATATATATATATATATATATATATATATATATATTAATAATTACTATATATATACTAGCGACTTGCCCGTCAAAAATGACGGGGCAATAAAATTTGAAGCCATGGGAATGCTGTTTGAGACCTAATTGAAACCGTTTTGTAGTGTGAGGACCTTCGGTGCTCATTGTGAGGCTTGCGCTGAGCGCCTTTGGCGCTCATTGCGAGGCTCTCCTGACGTGTACTTTGGTCCTCTGAGAGAGATATATATTTCTATGTATATGTAGTTAAGAAATAATTAATGATTTATTCAATAAATTAATTAAGTAATAATTAATGATTTATTCAATAAATTAATATACTTTAATTATGATGATAATGATATATGCAGCGAGCAATAGGCTGAAGAGTTAACAATCTGTTTGTATTTTCCGTCTGCATACAATATACATTGTGAGTGTTAGTGCCCTGCTTATAAAGTGTAATGAATGTTTGAACTGTGCATTCTATATAGGCTGCGTGCGCGAGGTAAAGCCGTTGGTTTATTGTGTAAAGCCTGATTGTATAGTCGTAATGTTATTAATGTGGTACGCGTCTCGTGAGCATTTTCCTGCTTTTCTAATAGTGTATCTTGTAGGTCGTAGTGTGATGTGTAAAGTGCTACGAGTTTTGAAGTCTTTTGCGCGGTCCGGGGTCGGGTAGCATCGTTTCAATTTTTTCGGCAGCCATTTTTTTCCTTGCTTAGGCAATTTTCATGTGGCGAAAATCGTCTAAATCGAGTTAAATTTGCATTCCACCTCACTCACAGACGACCTGGCTGTTGCCCCATGCTGTCTGTGAGGTTTTTGTAATTTTTGGGGGTGTATTTAGTGTGTTTTTCTGGGTTTTTTGTACGGCCGCTAATCTCATTGCGTCGTAAAGCATGACAATGTCTCACAGTTTGACAACTATTATGTGTGATATATATATATATATATATATATATATATATATATATATATATATACTGTATATACATACATACATACAGTGCAACCTCCATTCAATTCTTCATTAATCCATTCCTGAGGGACAGACTGATACTGAATCAGATGATTATAAAATTATTTTTTTTCCATAGGAATTAGCTATAATTGGAATAATCTGTTCCCAGCCCTGAATCTGATACATAAATAAATAAAAAAATGAACCAGAAACTTTACCTTTACTGGGGAGCGATGGTGACAGAAACTCAAGAGGAGCAAAGGAATAATTGTTCAGAAAAGCAGTCACCTTCCATTAAAACATCAGGTAACTCCAATTCTAGCAATCAATGTCTTTTTTTTTTTTCCTTTCCCAATGATTCACTAGCACTCAATTTAGCAAATAATTCGTCCAATGTTGTTCATTGCTATCTTTTTTTTTTTTTTTCTAATAATGGATTTTTAAATGAATATAGGAGCATTTTTTTATGAGTATTTGGGCTGATGAATATAGAGATTTCACTGCATGTGTATATATATGAAACATTATTGATGTTATGACCAAACAATAGACATTGGCATATCTAACACAAAAGAAAAAAAATTGAACAATAGAATCTCAAGAGTAAATTAAAAAGTGTAAATATATATTTGATACATAACAAAGAATAACAGAACAACAATCAAATATAGATAACGGAGGTCACATGCTAAAAAAATTCCCATGAAAACTTAAATAAAAAAAAAGATAAAAATAAATATCAATAAAAACATTAAATATTATGGAACATTAAAAATAAATAAATTGCTCCTCCATTAGTGCAGGCACATAAGCACATGAATCCATGCGACCTGCGGGCACAATATATAACAACAACACCCTTATACCCAGCGCCAACAGCATACAGAATATATATTTATGTGAGCTTTGGCTTATCTCACAGTCTCCCTTTCATCAGCAACAAGTTTATAACTTTTACACAAAATTAATGCATCAGCTACAAGCTGCTGGAACCTTGCGCTGAAAGAACTTTGGCCTATAAAGAGCTACCTACAATCTCTGCACAGCACCCGGCTTTTGTCATAGCCTGATTAGGCAAGTTGGAGCGTGGGAGACCTACATTCCCCCCGGCGGGAGTACCTGCCCAGCGTCATTTGCAGCAAACTGACTATACTACTACCTGCGGGTCATTGTGGGCCGAATAGCAATTTAACCATGTCTCCCTAAGATCAACTAGACATCCCGGGGGGGGGGGGGGGGACATGCTAGCTTGAGGAGAATGTTGATGTTGTGAGCATATATTACCAGACCAAGCTGGGCGAGAGGATATAATCCAGGGGCCCTGATAGACGATCCAGCCCATTCCTTCTCTCAGACCGAGTCTTTCAAGCACAGCCGGGTTCTTGGGGGTGCAAGCATGAAGATGGGGAAAAATAAGAAGGGCGCGCAGGCAAAACGCATTATAACGGACCACTTTGGACATTCAGGAGCAAGCTCTAGCCCGCCCCATGCTTCCCACTCAGAACCGTCCGAAAACTCTGACTCTGAGGGGCAGCCAGTGGCCCTACCACAACAACACATGCATCTCTCGCCCGAATCATTGGCAATGATTGAGGAAATGTTTTTGGCCCACCTCACAAAAACAGTAGACTCTCTTAAAAAGGACATTAGTGACCTAGGGCAGAGAACCCACCTACTCGAAGAATCCACAGACCACATCGTGGAAGCGCAAGAGAGAGACAGGGCTGAGATCGGTCAGAACTCAACACGCATTTCTATCCTCGAAGAAAAATTTGAGGACCTGGAAAATCGCTCCAGACGTCACAACCTGAGAATTAGGGGTGTACCTAGAGCAGTCCAGGACCTGATGCAGTACTTGAAAGCAACCATCGGCAGCATCTTACCGGACGTCCCAGAGTCGATCTGGGAGATGGAAAGGGCCCACAGAGCACTAGGAGCCTCAAAGAACCAGAACTTGCCAAAGGATGTGATAATTAGATTTCTGAGGCAAAAGTCAAGGGACCTCATCTTATCGGCCTCCAGGAAGATGGCAGTCATTAAGGGCCCGGACAACTCGGAGCTCCAAATCTACTCGGATCTGTCTCCCATCACTTTGGCCAGACGAAGAGAGATGAAGCCAGCACTGGAGGTTTTGATCAGACATAAAATACAATATAGATGGAGCTTCCCATTTGCCTTGTTGTTCCAACATAATGGTTCCTCTTATTCAGCCAGCTCACGGGAGGAGTGCCAAGAGCATCTCAAACGCCTCCACTTGTTGCCTGCAGAGGAATCGAGCGAGGCTCAAGCTAATATGCCGATACCACTTCCTACCAAGCAATGGCGGGAAGTAATCCGCGTTAAACAGGCAAAGGAGCCCTCTTCAAGGGGAGACATTCTCTCTCTGCGCCCCTCACAGGGCGGACCATCCTGGCAGAGCCCCACCGCTTCGGCAGACCCTACTTGAGACTGCTTCTTGGGATTCCTGGAACGTTTTTTGCACTCGTATTTTCCTCTGGACGGCTGCTGACAGTTAACTGTTTACTCTGTTTGTTTTAGAATGTTGAGATTTAAGGAAGCTGAACGGCCTATATTCCATAGCCCTAATCAGTGCACTAGGACTAGGTCTAGAATAAAGAATGTGCCAGGCACTGAAGGGACCTTACGAGAAAAGTACTAGGGCACTCAGTTGTGCACTTTAACCTAAAGTAGTAGACTTCTCTCCCCCGGCACTACAAGTGTTCATTAGCCAAGTCAGCACCAGTCCTCATAGCGAGGCCCTATGGGTCTTATTCTCCCCCCTTCCCCGACTCATACTCTAACTGTTTCTAGTACCCCTCCCTTTGAGGGTAGTTTGGAGGTATGGTTAGCCCAACCTCCACCCCTGAATCTGCCACTGCAGTTAGGTGGCTAGGGAGGTTCTGTTTATTATGCCCATTAAAAAGTTTATTCGTTTGTTTCTTGTTTATGGCATCTTATGTGAAAACTGAAAGTTTAACGTTATTATTACTCTTCTCTCCTTCCTTTGTTCTTGTCTCACCTTCTCCTGGCAGGAAATATCTCCACTCCGCTCTACCTCAACATGCTCGGGCTCACAAGCTGAGGTTGTGGGCTCCGTCTGGTCTCCCCGCCCCGCGGGGCCTGGATCCAGGGATGGGTGAGTCAGCAGCTGATGAGCACTCCTCACTTCAACACGGTCATGGCTAGTGTAGAGTATACATTTGTGACGCATAATGTACAAGGCTTCAATTCCCAATTCAAGAGGAGGAAGGCTTTCCTTTACTATAAAGAGATTAAGCCATCAGTGCTCTTCTTGCAAGAGACCCACTTCTCCCGTAACCATGTCCCTAGCTACTTACACAAAGACTACCCGGTATTTTTCTCAGCGACACAACCTACTAGGAAAGCAGGCACCTCAATACTCATCCACCGAGAGTTCCCCTTCATTTTGGAATCAAAAAAGGTAGATAAGGAGGGACACTATATTATCCTAAACGGCTCGGTAAATGGCCAGCCCATAACTCTAGTCTCCATATATGCCCCCACCACATCCCCTCATAAAATTTTGTTAAGGATCTTGAGGATTCTAGAAACACAGGCCAATGGGAGGGTGATAGTGGGGGGTGACTTCAACCTAACTCTTGATCACACATTGGACAGATCTAATAGTTTAACGAATGGGCGCTTCTCCAACAAAATAAAACAAATTAATAAATGTCTGGACGGGTTGGGACTGGTGGACGCTTGGAGGGGACATTATCCCAGGACCAGAGAGTATACATACTACTCACACACTCATGGGTCTTATTCGCGCATAGATTCCCTACTAATAGACTCGTCCCTTTTTGACTCCTCCAAGGAGGCTAAAATTCTCCCTTGCACTTGGTCGGACCACTCGGCCGTTCTTATTACCTTGTATTTGGGATCCCAGCTTAAACCCCCTTATGCATGGAAGTTGAACGAGCTACTTCTCACAATTCCCTCCCTGCATGAACAAATGGCCGGTGACTTGCAATTATTCTTCGACCAGAATCTGCTCACAGACGTGGGAATTGGTTGGACCTGGGTCGCCCATAAGGCATTTATGAGAGGAACTTGTATAAAGCTATCATCGGGCTATAAGAAGCAATGTAGGCTGCGAGAATCGGAGCTTAGGGAGGAGTTGAGGTTACTGGAATGTCAGAACCAGCTTAATCCTAAGGTCCAGCTGCGCCAAAAAATTGATACTTGTAGACTTGAATTAGATAACCTCCTGAGCGATAGAACAGAAAAGGCCCTCCGGCGCACTAAACATCTATTTTATGCTAAAGCCAATAAACCAGGCTCCATGTTAGCAAGGAGGCTTAAAACAAAATCTGGCAAAACCACTATCTCTAGAGTCAAAACACCTACCGGTGGCATTACGGTGAGCCAAAATGAAATTCAGAAAACTTTTGCTGAATTCTACCAGGATATTTACACCTCAAAGCCCAGAAGCAGTGCAGAAGCCATACAATCATATTTGGATAAATACGACTTCCCATCGGTGTCAGACCAAAATTTAAGCAAACTTAACTCAAATATCACAGAGGAGGAAGTTCAAACGGCCATTAAGAACCTTAAGACGGGCAAAGCCCCTGGGCCAGACGGGTTCACTAACTCATATTACAAAAAGTTTGCGGCCCAATTATCCCCCTTTCTCTGTAAACTATTTAATTCAATTCTTGATGGTGACTCGATGCCCCCAGAGCTTAACAGGGCGGATCTGGTCCTCTTTCCCAAAGAGGGCAGGGACCCTCTCGAGGCCAAGAATTATCGACCGATCTCCCTTATGAATGGAGACATTAAGCTCCTGGCTAAGATAATGGCGGGCAGGGTCTCGGACTTCCTACCAGATTTGGTGCATAAGGACCAAACAGGCTTCATCCCCTATCGACAGACAGCAGATAATATCAGGAGGACGCTGAATGTCTTGCACTCTGCGCAAGTAGCTAGCACACCTTTGTGCGTTCTCGCGCTGGATATCGAGAAGGCCTTCGACACGGTCGAGTGGCCTTATCTCTATGCAGTCCTGAGGAAGTTTGGCTTCGGGGGACGCTTCATTAACCTAATTAAAACACTTTATCATTACCCAGCAGCCAATATTAGATTACCAGGAACAAAGAAAGTGGATATTAAAATTCAGAGAGGGACTAGGCAGGGATGCCCACTCTCTCCACTATTATTTGCTTTGGCGATTGAGCCCCTTGCCCAGGCCATTAGGACCAGATCGGATATCCAGGGCCCGGAGGTGGGATTTCAACACATTAAATGTTCGCTATTCGCGGACGATCTTCTCTGCACTCTGACAAATCCGGTAGCATCGATTGCCAATCTTATGCTGACTATCGATGAGTTTAGCTTACACTCGGGCCTGAAAATTAACTGGGATAAGACTGAGGCGATGGGCGTGGGGATGCGGCAGACGGACATCCAGGTTCTGAAACTTAGGTACAAATTTGTCTGGCCGTCAGACGGCATACAATACCTGGGGGTCTTGATCACGGAGAGAGTCTCAGGGTTGTATAAAGCAAACTACCCCCCACTGTTTCGGAAACTGTTAGACGACTTGCAAAAATGGTCTAAATATAATATATCATGGACAGGGCGTATCGCTACTATTAAAATGAATGTGTTACCTAAAATTCTTTACCTATTTAGGACGCTGGCCATCCCAGTAGAAACCCGAGATCTCGAAAGATTGCAACAACATATTTTTAAATTTATTTGGGCAAACAAACCACCGCGGATAGCTAGGCAGATAATGTACAGGCATAGAACCCAAGGGGGTCTCTCCTGCCCCAATCTTAGGCTGTATCTAAGAGCCGCCCAGCTAGCTTTCTTACCTAGAGCTCACTCAGTCAAACACCAGCCTACCTGGGTGTTTATGGAGAATCAAGATCTCAAGCCCTGGACGTGGGACACTATTATATGGCATCCAAGGTCTAACCAGCCTCTTCCTAAATTTTCCAACCCAATGATTAAAAATAACTCTCTCGATATGGGACTGGGCAGTCAAGAAGCATCAGCTGTCAACCCCGCTGTCCCCTCTAACCTCCATTAGATCCTTTCCAAATTTTAAAGACGTTTTTCACGCAGAGTCCCGTCAGTGGTGGGCTCTTGGACAACTAGATAGGATAAACACCTGGTTCTCCAATGATATAATTTACCCACATACTCAAATGCTGGATAAGTACGATATTCCGCCAAGAGAAAATTGGCACTACCTGCGTCTTAGGCACTGGTTATCGTCGTTGGTACAGAGTCTAGGACCCCCAAGATCAACCTGGTTCTCGGTGGTGTGTAAGAACCTGCCTCTGACTAGGGGTACACTGGGAGCCCTGTACTCCTTTTTTAATAGGGCTGATAAAACTCCTAAACCCCCCTTTATGCACAAATGGGAACAGGACTTGGGAAGGGGACTGGGGCCGGCGGAGTGGAAGGAGGCCTTTACCAATCTGTCTAGGGGCTCTATTACATATAATATTCTGGAGGTGTCGCTTAAAGTCCTACACAGGACATACCTCACCCCCGCTAGAATGCATTCTATGAACGCACAGAACAACGATAAATGCTATAGGGGCTGTCATCAGAAAGGGGAGTTTTTGCATACTTGGTGGTCATGCCCAGTGGCTAGGGACATTTGGGAACAAGCTATGAGTCTCGGATCCAAATTATTTGGTAGCCCAATTCGACCCTCAATTGAAAATTGCCTTTTAGGAATGCATATTGAAGCCTTAAATACAATACAAAATAAGTTATTGCAATTTATTAATTTAGCAGTTAAACAGCATATAGCTAGAAAATGGAAATCCCCAAGGCTTAGCTTAGGTGAGATAATCACCAAGGTTAACTTCATCATGATTAATGAAAGATTAACCAGTACTTTAGAAGATCAGTACCCCCAGTTTTTAAAGATATGGGCCCCTTGGCTGGACTCCCAACATAGTATATCGATTAGGTAAGGCACACTAGTCTCTCCTTTGTGTCCCTGGCCCCGCGGGGGGGCGGAGGCCGGCTGGAGCGTGGACCGGAAGTGATCATGAATGAGGTAACTAACCAGGAGATGTCTTTTGTCCCTTTTTTCTTTCTTTCTCTCTCCTTCCTTTTGTCTCTGTGTATTTATTTATTTTCTTACACCCCCCCCTTTTTTTTTTTTTTTTTTTTGTCTTCTCTTCAATTACAGTTTCTGTTTATACTAGATGCTATGTTAAGTTAATTAGTTGCAATTACCAAGTTATATTGGCTCATTTCAGAGTTCCTCGGTATTTTATGTATCGAGTAGGCTAAGTTTAGATTTGAGGAGGGAACTCCTCAGTAAGTAAATCACAGAAAATTATTCAAAAATGTGTGAAGACTGCAGAATATCCTTGGATAGATTGCACCTTGTATTTAAGGTTTATGTTTAACATATAATGTTTGGCAATGGAGAATCTGTCTATCTGACCTATCGGTACATGAAGTGTTTTGCCTGTGGTCTTCAATAAAAAAGATTGGAATAAAAAATAAATAAATTAACCACTAAGAGTACACTCAAAATCTGAATAATAAAATCTAGTATACATGAATAAAATAAAAACCTTCTGAAGTAAAGCTAGCAAGATCCAAGTCAAATTCAGGCCCTTAGGTGTAAGTGTTTCAAACATTTTTGTACAGAAGGCCTTCAGTTTGTATACTGTAATTTCCCTAGCCCAGTCGGACTCTAGTATCAGTATGTTCTATAGCCATACGCCTGAACCCTGAAGGAGCCAGACTTAGGTGGTACAAGTACTGTAGCAAAAAAAACTTGACTCTCAAATGTATTTGTGAGATTGTGAATCACTGATTCTTACTTTACTTGCACCCATTATATCTTATTTGGCAATTGCATTCCAGCATGTATATAACAAAACTTGCTAAAACAGTTAGCAAATTGTTTGTTTATATGTGTTCTATTAATACTAATATAAGAAAGTTTTAGTATTATTAACAATATTTTTGAACTTCTTCCATATATAAAATTGCACGCTATAGCCCCTTTTTAGAAACATTCAATTTTAGAAGCTCTAAATATACTTGAGGCCACTATGTTGTTTATGGTACAGGCATGTTTGTAGATAACTAGATTTAATATAATGTTATAATTGAATGTCTTTTGTTTTGCATTTCTTATACTTTCTAGGATGTAATCTACAGTTTTAGATCTAGATCCCTTTTTAACAATCTGGACAATAATCAGAAGTAAAAGATTCACTAGAAGGTAAACATCTGAAACACTTGAACACTTGTTACTTGGGACCAATGTTAAAGCACTTGTTATTTCTGTATGCCAGTTCCCAAAGCATGCTAGTGCTAGGAGTTTGAAAAAGTGTGTACAGGAATGTAACTTGGAGCCTCTACGAAATATTTTGTAATCAAATTCTATCACAAAGACATTAAAAGTAAAAGCTATTACGTTAATAACATAGAACACATTAACATTAAATTAATAATCTTTATTATATCCATATTAAAAACTTTAAAATAAGAATAAACTCATACTCTAGTGACTTGGGGACCTATGTAAATTTTGCAAAAGCAATTACGAGTGCCGTAGCAGCACAGTAAATCCTACATAGCTATGTTAACCACCCATTCCTAAAACATTGGGAGAGAACTGCTACAAGTCAATGCTATGAGTGATCTGCTTGACAAAACCAAAAAGCAAGGCAAAAATCCCCACGGATTTTCCCTCTGACAATAAATTACACGTTACTCCCTTACTCTTTGACACCTAAACCCTATGCTAATAAGATTTTATGGATCACTTGCAAATCAGGGCACTGCCATAACTGCAAAGAGCAGAAGAAAGATTTACGGGTACTCGCAAGTAGTTTTCAAACCCTTGCTGAGTCCCCCAGAAGTTTTTAAAGAGACTGTATAGCACAAAAAGCACTACAGAATGGTGGAATTTCAACATCATTGGACACTTAAAAATCCAATATCAACATATTTGTATGTTTAATTAAAAAATATGATATGTTAGTATTTAAGCCTGTTTTATGATACAAAATCCAGAGTAACACACAACCAGTACTCAAGGGGTAATACATGTCACAAAACCGTTGCCTAAGAACAAATGCTCTGATACATTGTCTAGAATCATATTTTAACAGAAAATAAATATATCTTTATTTATTATAGCTATAAATACAATTGTCACATCTTTTTTATATCAAAATATATTAATAAATAAAGTACAATTACTTCATATATATCTGTAACGTTTCCTTGCCCAGCAGGAGCTACGGCACTTGTTACAGCCCTTCCCACTCGTAATATTCCTATTGGCTCCTAGAGCCTTGTCTCATCTGTAAAGCTTGGTTTGGCTACTCCCTGCACAGAAATATTTTGCAGCTACAGAGCAGGATTTACAATTGTGCACTGAATGCTCTAACCTGGGGGAGCAAAATATTTACATTAGTGTAGAAGTTAGATAAAAAAGGCTCCTGCAGCTGATTAACTTAGAGCACCTGATTTATTTGGAGGCCTTGGTATCAGCAGAATAATCCTTTTATGTCTTTTACATCTGTCTACCTGTCTCTTAACAATTGAATACATTTATAGGTGACAAAAATTAAATTCAGACATTCTATTAGCGATCTAATATAATAATTTCCTCTTCGTCTCACGCCTGCAGGGTGTTTTGTGCGCGGGCACAACATTGTTAGTAGACTCAGAATCCCACATGCACAAAAGTGTCATTTTTCCATAACCGCCGGTAAGTGCCACAGAAGAGTCGCAACAGAGGACAGAGAGACAGGAGAGAGAGAGAGACCGGACAGAGAGAGAGAGAGACAGGACACAGAGAGTGAGAGACAGGACACAAAGAGAAAGAGGCATGACACAAAGAGCGAGAGACAGGACACAGACACAGGACAGAGAGAGACAGGACAAAGAATACAGATGGGACAGAGAGAGAGATAAATAGCATAGAAAATCCCTGTGGCTCCTTTGTGGGCCCCGTGGCTTTGTAGTGACCCCAATTGGATCTCTTTAGGCTCCTTATGGCCCCCAAAGGCCTCCTGTGGGACCCCTGTGGCCCCCAAGGGTCCTCTGTGCCCGCTGCAGGCTCTGCGGCACCCCACTGCCCCCTGTGTTCCCCCTCAGCCTCTTGTGGCCCCTCGCGGACCTCATTGGCCTCCCTCAGCCCCCTGTGTTCCCCTCAGCCTCCTATGACCCCTCATGGTCCTCTGCGGCCTCCCTCGGCTCCTTGGCCCCACCCCCATAACTAACTGTGGCCTCCCAAGGCCCCTTGTGGCCCCCTCTGTTCTTGCCAGCCCCTACATTGCTTCTCAATGGGTCTCTACAATTTAATTTACACAGGGGCATCCATTTTTTTCTGTATACCTTTTTTATTATACAAAAAATTTTTTTTTTAAAGATATTTCGAGCTACAAACAGAAGGATCCAATATTTTTATTTTTAATACATTCTATTGAACACTGCTCGCTAAATATATAACAGTGAGTAATAACTTAGGCCAACCAATCTTCAATCATTATGCTCCATCTTCCATTAATGTTCTATGATATGCTTTTTTAAATACATTTTTCGGATATGCTCCTTGTAGAAATCTATTGCATAACTCATTTGCTTGTTTATTAAATAGTACTGCAGTTACGCCTTAGGCTAAGGTACTGGAATATTGGCACAGCCCTATCTCTAGAAGATAAATGGTGACTTCTCCAGTGTAACAAACTAGATGTGGAGTCACTATATACTGGTATATCACATAAAATAGGATTATTATCTTTAACAACATTCTTGGGTCTCCATCTAAATCAGGTGCTCTAAGTTAGGGGCCTGCAGTAAAAAGTCTGCAGGAGCCTTTCTACAACAGATTGTAGATATTTTGCTCCCCTACATTAGGGCACTCAGCTCACATCTGTAAACTCTTACCACTGTCAGTAAGATATTTCAGTGTGGGAGGAACCCAAACTAAGCTTTATGGAAGCGAATCAGCTCTAGGAGCCAACAGAAACCCTAATGTCATGCCCTGGGGATTCCTTCCATTTAAAACCCTGCTGGAAGGAATCCCCATGTGACAATCCAAGGGTAGGGGCTAGTACTGCCCAGGGCCACCTGCTGTAGAACCCAAGGACCGTTGGGTTCTTGGAAATCTCTGCACCAGCACCCTGATATCTGTCTTCTGTATCAGTCAGTGTCTCTCCATCAGGAAACAGCACTTCTAGGAGTCCCCAGTAACCTTGCTGTGGTAGTAACCAGGACAAGTTACTTGCAGGGTGGAGATAGGATCAGATCACAGCAACCCAGAAGCACATACGAGAGCACACAATTTCTATATGTCTCAGAAGTGAACTGTTTTATTTTTTAAAACTCAGCAATATTTATAGCAGTTAGATACAGAGGGGGGTGTACACAATGTAACAATGAGAGGGTGTGGCAGACAATTACAGGAGATGACCCCACATGGGGTCTAGCAGTAGCTTGATGGCTGGCACCTGAGAACAATAGGGCTACTTTCTAATACACATCCTGTCACAACCTACATATCCTGTCTAGCACATCAGAGATGTACTATGCTTATCTGGCAATGGGATAAAGCAGATTACAATACAATGGAGTGGCTGGAGCCATGCCGTCTGTCCTTTAATGGGCTAAGATCCAGGAACTTGAGAGAGGGTCCATGGCACCCTGGGCACCCCCTACCCCCTCTCACTGACGATCACCCCATCTACATAACCATGGAAAATAAAGTCAACCCTTGCAAGGTGGTTCTTAAAGATCCACCCTTGCACCTAAAATGAACACCAAAAGCTGCAGGGGGTCCCCATCAGCAGGACATTTCCATTTTTACATGGCAAGGGTTAATAGTTGGGGCTCTGCAGGGGTCCCAGTAGCATGGGGGTGTTAACTTTAGTTGCCGCCGGGGGTACTTGTAGTACCCCTGGGTGGAGTTAGCTATTTAGATGCAGCGGGTCATTTAAAGACCTGCGGTAGTGGTTAATTCATGGCACGGTTCCTTTAAGGACTCGCGCTGCAATTGGGGGTTTATGTTAGGTGCCAGGGAGTTTCCCTGGCTTATGGTGGGGTTGATAGATAGTTTTATTAGGGGTGATAGTTTAATTAGAGGGGGTTCATTAATTAGAGGGGGTTAATAGTTAATTAAATGGGTGACTCATTAAATGGGGATTAGTTTAGTTAATTAGAGAGGTTTAATAGTTAATTAGAGGGCGGTTAGTAGTTAATTAGTGGGGTTAAATAATTTTATTAGTGGGGGGTTAAATAGTTAATGGACTGGTTATGTAGGTAGTGAGGGGGGTTAATTAGGTGTACATAGAGTTAACTAGGTATAGATGGACCAGTTTTCTTTACTACCTATGGTAGATACTTAGGGGCTTGGGAGTGGAACCCGGGACCACTGGGGGAAACACTGAACCTAGGACAGTTAAGTAAAAATACGAGGACAGTTAAGTAAAAAATAAAAACAAGGGGCCTCATTCTATTCCGGGCCGTAACTTGATCGCAAATTACAGATTTGCTGCGATTAAGTTACATCCTTGTGTTGCCCTACGTTTACGCTGCTATTCAATTGGCCAAGTGTGCAAGTCAGTCTGTGATTGCAAACCATGCTATCGGCAGTAAGCATTCAAGGGCTTGAACATGATCGCGGCCACAAGGCCATAACTCGTGTTTAAAGCCTGCAAACTGGGAGCACTGTAAATGCAAATATAAACTCAAGACAGCACTGTCAAGCACTGTAAATGATGGGAAACACAATGGGTGACTCTAAGGTTAAAAGCACAACATTCTCAAGCTTGCACATCATCAAAATCAAATACTTTATTTCATGGTTAATTTCCATCAAAAGTCCGACCTCCAAGACCGTAACTCGTTATTCAAGCCCATAGGACTTAGAATGAAAATTGAGGTTGGATTCCAAAGTTCTACGGGCTTGGAGGTTGAAGCCCGCAGGACTCTGATGGAAAATAAACATGAAATAAAGTATTTTATTTTGGCGATGTGCGAGCTTGATAATGTTGTGCTTTTAATTCTAATGTCAACCATTGTGTTCCCTATCATTTACAGTGCTGGATTGCTTTTTTATTTGCTTAATAGGTGCTACGGTTTGTAAGTAAGACATTTACGACACCTCCTTGGTACAAGTAACCTGTGGTTCGCATTATGCCATTTACAGGCTTGACAGAAGGGTAATCGGAGCAATTGAATAGCGAATAGGGATATTTTGCGCCCGCAACTCTCACGGCTGTGAAAGATCAACGGCTTTGAGGGAAGTAAGCTGCGATTGACGAAATCGCAAGGAATCCTAGCTAGCAGAACGTAACCCAATCGGAGCACGCAAACGTAAGGCAATTGAATAGCAACGTAGCTAGCGATCAGCATTTGCGATCCTGGATCTCAAAAATAAAACGTAGCAAGAGAATGAGGCCCTATAAGTTTAGGACCATACGTTTATAATTGTTTTGTATTGTTTTACTTTTTTTAATTATGTTTACTACCTCTCATTAAAGTAAGAAAATAGAACTTATTTTTGTTAGATCAGTAACTACTATATACTATTTTCTTATACCCCACTATAAAATTTCAGATTGGAATTTTTTTTTTTTTTTTAGATATTTAACGTAAAGCTGAGAGGTAAATACTAGAAAAATAATTTAAAAAAAAAGGCAAAAGACGGACCTCATAATCTTTGTAAAACAAAGTAATTAATACAAAGTACATCATAACATGTATTAATCTTATTGTTAATATATCTCAAGTTTGCTTTTAATGCTTTCACTTGATACATACTTTTTGATTTTACTAATGGAACTATGATTGGGAGTCCCAATCGGGACCTCATGAAGCATGGGGGTTAATTGTAGGAGCAAGTGGTGGTCCTTTAACGACACCACCCTTACAGGAGTTGGGGTTTTAGGTACCGAGGTGTCCTGTCTCTTTAAGTGCTGCTGCGGCACCCAGCAAAGGCTTTTCAAGCCTTTATGAGTGGTCTTTTGTACCCGTAAGTATTTCTTCCGTTTTTTGGCATTAGGCTGATGCTCTAGTTTGCGAGTGGGGGGAACATGTTTATTAGCATAGGGTTTTGAGGTCAGAGCGTCATGGAGTAACTCGTACTTTGTTGTCAGGGCAAAAATCACTGGAGATTTATGCCTTGCTTTTCAGCTGTGTCGTGAAGTTCACGTGGAGCAGTGACCCAGAGTAGTTTGCTCGCAGTGTTTTAGGGGAGGGGGATTAACATAGCTGGGGTGGGGGATTAACATAGCTAGGTAGGGTTTACTCTGCAGTTAGGGCACTCATAGTTGATTTTTCAGGGATTAGCATAGGGCCCTAAGTTAGGGCACTGCCGTAAATCGGCTGCGGGAGCTTTTTCCCTAACTTCTACACTAATGTAAATCTTTTGCTCCCCCAGGTTAGGACACTCAGCCCACAGCAGTTTTCTGTGTAGGGAGTAGTCAAACCAAGATTTACGGATGAGACATGGATCTAGGAGCCAATAGCAAATGCAAACTTCATAAATATTATAATGAGTGGGAAGTGCCGTAACTGCTGCGGCAAGGAAACTTTAGAGATATATATAAAGAAATTGTTTTTTATTTATTAATATAGTTTGATGTAAAAAAATGTGACAATTGTATTTATAGCTTCAATAAATAAAGATGTGTTTTTTGTGTTAAAATATGCTAAATTTATAGAAAATGCATTTAAACATTTGTTCCTAGGCAACGTGGTTTTGTGACATGTATTAACCCCTTGAGTACTGGGTTGTGTGTTACCCTGGATTTGGAATCATAAAAAAGGCTTAATACTGAAATATCATATTTTTTAATTACACATATGTTGATATCTGATTGTTAAACGTAAATTAATGTTGAAATGTCATCATTTTGTAGTGCTTTTTCTGCTATATGGTAAATGCTTCTGGGGGACTCAGCAAGGGTTTGAAAATCACTTGCGAGTGGTCTTTGGTACACGCAAATCTTTCTTTTGCTTTTTGCAGTTACAGCAGTGCCCTGGTTTGCGAGTGATCCGTAAAATCTTATTAGTACAGGGTTTGGGCATTACAGTAATAGGGAATAACTCGTAATTTATCGTCAGTGCAAAAATCTATGGAGATTTTTTACTTGCTTTTCGGCTTTGTTGTGAAGTTCACTCATAGCAGTGACCCGTAGCAGTTTTCTTGCAATGTTTTAGGGATGGGGATTGACATAACTAGGTTGGATTTACTGTGTTGCTATGGCACTCGTAATTGTTTTTTCAGGAATTTACATAGGGCTCTTGGAAATTAAAGGAAATATGATCAGACTAGCGAATTGCCCATCAAAAAATGACGGCAATGAAATTGTAAGTTAGCTAATGCGGTTTGGTGTGTAGTACTGAAATATATAATACATTAATAAATGAATATACTTTACCTATTTTGAAGCATTGTGTTGAAGAGCTGCAATCTGTTTTGATGTTGCTGCAGCATTAGTGGTGTGGAGCTGCTGTGTAAGCGTCATAAATGTGTGCAGTGTAATAGTGTGCGTGCGCAAGACCAAACCGTCAGCATAGTTGTGTACTTCCGCATTGGCGTAAAATGGCGGGTAATGTGTGGTATGCGTGTTAACGGAATATCCGTAGTTCGTTTGTGGTGTTGTGTGAGTTTCTTGTGGTGTTTTGCGTGTTTAGAGTGCTGTAGCCTCATTTTCGTTTTGTTCGGCGGCCATTTTTTCTCTCTCTTAGGTGATTTTTGGCAGTTTAAACTCGGTTTTTTGTACTTAAATGGACGTGTAAATCAACTTTTCGAGGTGCCGGATGCCCCCCCTTGCTGTAAGTAAGCTTTTTATGTGTTTGTTGTGTTTATTTCTTGTGTTTCTGATGTTTTCATGCGCGCCGTTTTCGGCTGGTTTTGCGTGTTGGGAATAGCCCGTTTCGCAGCCATATTTTTTTGCGATGCAGCCGTGTTTTTTTTGCGAGGGACGCAGTTGGCTTTTACGTGTACGATGCAGTTGTTTTTTTTCTAAGTTGTGCGAGGCGCTTTTGGTTTATTTTTTTTGTTAAGTCTTGCGTGTGTGTGTGTTGCCGACGTTGGACCTTCCACCACCGCAAATACGGCTCCTTGCTTCGCGAGGATCTGCATTTGCGAACAAACACAGCCGAGGTGGGATACTCCACCACCACAAATGCGGCCCCTCGCTTCGCCAGGATCCGCATTTGCGGGGACGCTGGGATGCTCCACCACCGCAAATGCATTTTGCGAGGGACGCAGTTCTTGCGGGCTCGCTGCGCGAGCCTGCAAGTGTGAGCAACGGCTCGTATGCTCACAACTCTATATGTGATATCATAATCAATTTGTATTAGATCTTTTGAAATTTGTACTTATTCGTAATTTATTTTTGTTCAATGGAAAATTATACCATCAGATTAAAGGAACAGCCATGGGCACTTTTTTGTACGGTGGAATCCTTTTCCTTCTAACCTCAAGAGGTGTCCTCTTGTCAGTTGAAAACCTAATATCTTCAGAGTGTTATTTAGCAACGAATATATGGTATTGACATTTACCTAAACTTAATCCTTATGTTGGAGCAAAACAGAATATTGTGATTCTTGTGTCCAAATAACATTGTGAGGCGTAATTTGAAAGAGGTTGTTTAATGATGTAGAAAATGCATAATATAGTTTGCTTGGGGGTTAACAATTGTGGCATTGTAACATATTACATATAAGAGCTGCCTTAATGGAATACATAGATATATTGTTTCAAGTAAATAGGTTTATTCAATTCATCAATCTTATATATATATAATTCACTGCCTGTTTGTGAGAAACTAAAACAATATTACAGTACACAGATTAAATTAATGAATTACAAACAACCATATGCAATAGCTTAAATAATTAAGTTTGTAACCTGTAAATATATAAAAAAAATTAGGTAAACAGAGGTAAAATAGATTTTTTTTTATTTTCAAAACTCTGTGGATTATTCCACTTATACCAGCATATAAACACTAAATTGTCTAAATATTGGAATTCCCGTCACTAGAGGCATTATCCCTTTGCCCCACACACACCCTTATATGTGTTTTTACCTTTTTAATTGATCAGAGTTTGAACTTATTTCAAAGTTTTTAGTATGGATATGATAAAGATTAATTTTAATTGTCACTTGTCAGCATCACGTGACAGTAACCCTTTCCTTCTAGCCTCAAGAGGTGTCGTCTTGAGGTTAGAAGGATGGCTGGGGATCAGGTAGATGCCATACCCCAGCAGACTAGGGGTATGGCATCTACCTGATCCCCAGCCATCTCTCTCAGTGTTCTCTGTCCCTGGCATCCTCTTGTTGCAGCAATATGTCCCATAAGTTATTGTTTTGTGTAAAATAATTAGTGCTTTGTGTCACCCAGCCAGTTGTAAGCTGACAACCACTAAAAGTAATATGTAAGGGCCTTGGATTCTATTAGGTATATAATATACCTGTGTATCTATTTGCTTTTATGAACTTTATTTTATTAAGAAGTGCTGATAAGCTCTGTTTACTGTCTAAAATCAAATAAATATTACCTGCTTGGGTCTGCCCTCTGCAGCTCACAAAGACACAGACTCTGTGTACTTGCCGTGCTGTGTCTTAAATTAACCAATCAGTGGCCATCTCTCAGACACATGCTACAACGTACAGCTGGTATGTAGTCCCTGATAGGCTGGGATACTACTTTGTACATCCAGCCCTACAGTGTCTCTGTCTGCATACACTGCAGTGGGAAGATCCATACAGAGACTATTTGTTTGATTTTAGGCACTTCTTAATACAATAAAGTACATACAAGTAAATAGATACACTGGTATATTATAAACCTTGTAAAATCCAGGACCTTCCATATATCTTTAAGTTAATACATTTTCTCATTGATTGCTCATCATGCTAAAGAATGACCTGCAGATGAAGAAAGTTTTGATATGTGCTATTAACCACCAATAACAGTTGGAAGGTACAATAAATGAAGCACATGTTGTTAGAAAGGTGAAATTCTTAATCATTCCCAGTACATTAGATAAGCGTAGCAATGAAATATTTGCTGGAACTAATTTTACTTTTAAATGGTTCTGGATGATATACTAGGCAGATTTCAAAAATTAACCTAAATTAAACCGAATAGTGACAGATAAATACACCAGTATATACACTGAATGGATGATTGGGAGTGGCATATAGTACTGATCATACAAATGTGCTATAAGAGTATAAGGGATCATTTGTTTTCTTCTGATCTTGTAACCAAATTCCTAAATACTTTGTTCTGCAATCCGTTATCAGTTTAAAATATGTGCAATAGTAAAATATGACCAACAGATAGTGCTAGATGCAACCAATGCCATGTGTGCAGAACCATCCAGCTTTTATTGTGTCCTACTTTTGCTTTATTTGTCCACTTGTACCATGACAAATTATATTATTTTTTTATAATGTTATATTATGTAATTGCTCTATTATTAAATGTTTGACTGTTTAGAATTGTAATGTTTTTGTCACTTTATAATTCTATCCCCCACCTCCTGTGCCAAGCACACCCCTTGGCATCCATTAGTATAGGCTGCTTTGGATAAAGGCACCGAGTATTCTAGGCTGTTGCCCAGGGCAGGGTCTCCTCTTGAATCGGTATGTGTAAATATGTATTGATCCCATTTAGTTGTCGGCTACTGCTCTTCCTCATACACTCAGTCCATATCCACATTGTGTATGCCAGTGTTCAGTGTGCTTGTCATAGATCACGGTGCAATGTTTATTTAGTTGAGTCCACATTGTATAATGTTTGTCCAGTGTCTGTTTAGCCAAGATCCACTTTGTGTACGTCTTGTGTGTGCTCCAACCAGTGCACTTTGTGCATGTCTAGTATATGTGTTTAGCCCATAGAGTGTATCCAGTGTGGGTGATTAGTCCGGTACACTCATAGGGCGTCATTCAAATGTGATTTGGCCAATTGAATAGGGCTCTATATAAGCATGAGCATATTTTATTTACAGAAGTATTTAGTTAGTGAAGACCTTGCTTTTGGATAAAAGTTCACTAACTAAAAACTTCTGTAAACAAAATATGCTCTGTGCTGATATAGAGCCCTATTCAATTGGCCAAATCACATTTGAATGAGGCCCATAGTGGGCAATGTGTGTGCCTGGTCAAGTCGAATGTGTTTGTCTAGCGTTGATGTCTATTTTAATGATTCTGTAGGACTTTATTGTATGTCACCTCTTTTATCTTATAGTGCATTAACAAAAAGTCAGAAGTCCAATATTCATTAAAAACATCACATTTATTTTGGAACATTTTGATATTAAAAAAATATACAACCTACAATTCATGAAAAAAATTTAATAGAATTATATAGTTAACAATTGTTCCAAATAAAAAAGTTTTGAAGCAGTTGTTTATACATTAATACATTTTCTGCTAATTATTATTAAATCTTCTAAAGTAGGTACTATAACTACAGCTATATTAAAATGCAAAGTTTTAATTAGTGGAAATAAAGTATAGAATATTTGTATTATTTTACATTATTTTATAAAAAGTAAATCAAAATACAAACTACTGTGTATAGAAATCAATGTATAGTGATGAATAAAGCTAGATAAAATACCAATCATAATAACCCAAAAAACTAAATGTATGCACCTAATAATATATGTATTTATGTATATGTCCAAAATAGTCTTCTGGAAAGGATCTTGCTAATCCTTAACTGAGAAACAGAAACAAGCACAAGAGCAGGAAGACAAAAGCAGACAATATAACTTGAAAGAAAACATTATCATAAAGAAGAAGAGTCTGAAAGAAACGTGGTCTTAACAACAGACAAAATGTTCCATGTTTATTTTCAGACTCAACCTTCTAAGTGAAAACTTGGGGCATCTTGGTTCAAAGTCCTCCATAGTCTCTGAAAAGATTCAATAAGGCTGGATGTGCTCAGATATTGTGTAGATAAGGCATAAGATGCCTCCGACATATTGAGATGTTCATATTTGCCTCAAGGAGCCTTACAGATGCCACCCTTTTGCAAAGTAATAGTGGCCCCCTGTCACTTGCCTTAACGTGGTAATTATCTACTGCTAAAATTATTAAAAAAGACATATTATACAAAAACTAAATCTTGAAACTGGAATGTCACAGATACATTCAAAGATTAATAAAAAAAAAATTAGGATTGAACCCTGAATTAACACAGACCATGTTTTATACATTGATTGAAGTGGTCCCAATGAACAGTTAAATTCTTGAAAAAAAAACTTTGTGTAACATTTCTTTTGAATATGCTTCCTGTAGTAGATATTTTGAGGTGAGCTGATTAGATGTACTATTATAATAGTAACCCATCTATCACAGTTGCCAAGCACAATATTCTTCATCAAATTACTACAGTGATTTCTTCTGGCATGTAAAAAAATACGTATTTGAAAAAAAACCACATTGAATGAAACATGTGATGACGTAACTATTACCAGTAGTAACATACGGATGTGAGAGCTGGACCATAAAGAAGTCTGAGCGCTGTAGAATTAATGCTTTTGAATTGTTGTGTTGGAGAAAACTACTCAGAGTGCCTTGGACTGCAAGAAGATCAAATCCATCAATACAAACTTTTCTCTGGAAGGTATGATCATGAGGCTAAAGCTCAAATATTTTGGCTATATCATAAAAAGACAGACTTGCCTAGAGAAGACTTGATGCTAGGAAAGATTGTAGGTACATAAAGAAGGGGACAGTAGAGTTGGATATGGATAGATGAGGTTATTGAAGCAATGAGCATGAGGTTGATAGATCTTAGAGGGGCAGTGACTGACAGATGTACCTGGCATGCTGAAAGCCATAGCATCATGGAGAATTGGATACCACTGAATGGCTAAACAACAACTTGCATTATATCCTGTTATGCAGCATATTATAGTCAGGAGGAGCCAGGCTTACTATAGTTAGAATCTGTTATCTGGCTTCTATAACAGACTCACTGAGAAGAGCGTGTACCCAGAAAATATCCTTATTTGGCTAAGAGGAGACATATGCCTAACCCTGACAATATTGCACAAAATACGACCACTCTTTGCAGAGACTGTGAAGGGCTTGTAAACATCTTGTGTGTTGTTGTTTAGTCTGTTTCTTTAAGACTTGTCTTGTTAGTAGAATTTGTTCTTCTGCTCTTTTCTTGTGCGAGTTTCTAAAAATGTACAGTGACTGGTACTAGACATTGCAAGTCTTCAAATAAAAATGGTGTCCATTGGTCTAGACTACAGTCACAAACACAAAATCTAATACAAAAACATTCATGTGAATAAGGGTGTGGGGCATAAAACTTATTTGTGTTGTAAGATATGCAAAAGATTTTATTAGTCCAGATAGTAAAAACTTGCAAGAATACCTAAGGAAATATAAGTCAGAGGATACTCTTAATTTTGTCCTTTGTACTTTTAAAGCATGACGTGGCAGCTGGAACACAAACTCTATTAAAAAACATGAAGTCTACAAACTCCACTTAAGATCTCATATATAAGAAGAATTATAATCACAGACGCAATGCAAGCAAAAAGTAAAACAGTAAAAAATGTAACAGCAGTCAGGAAAAAAACATGTTTTGTTAACTTTATAGGCATTATAGGGACTTAGTGGAGGTCTCAGATATACTGTATGGTGTGGTTAAAAGCTAGACATCAATAAAACTGCTTTATCAACTGAATGGTATTTAGAAAAATAACTTTTCTTAGCATAAACTTTGTTTGTATTTTTTACAGGTAAATCAGGCTATTTGAGGTGGTGGTATTGACTGAGACTGAGATGGTGGTTTAAGCATTAAAAATATAATCCTTCAGAATTTGATACACCACCATTTTTTCTTAAAATGTGTTTTTATGACACACTTTAAATAAAGTATGTGTGGTACTATTACACCATGTTTGGATTATCTGCTGTGTCCCTTTATTATATAATTTAAGTATTTCATTAACATTGATGGTTTAGTGTACACAATAGTGTATAGCAAAGTGTTTACTCTTGCTCCACAAGGCTTTTAAAGGGACATGGGATAGAAGGTATTTGATAATCTGTCACAATATGTTTTATTTTTATTTTTCAAATAAAGGTCTCCTGGCAAAAAATAAACCAGCAGCCAATTCTAAAGGGCTCTACATAAGCACAGAGCATATATGTTTTTACAGAAGTTTTCAGTTAGTGAACTTCTATCCAAAAGCAACGTCTTGACTAACTATAAAAACTTCTGTAAATATATATGCTCGTGCTTATATAGAGCCCTATTCAACTGGCCGAATCACAATTTAATAAGGCTGCAGGGGTTTAATTGCTCTTGGGGGGCTCTTGAGGACTAAAGAGCGCTCTCTAAATTTCCTGTTAATTTAAATTTTTTTCTATTGAACACAATAATGTTAGATCAACCACACCTCTTTTTTAGAGACTGGAGTAGGGTGGAGCATTTCCTGTGTAATTCGGCTATACATATCTTTTTTTTGCATGATAAAAAATAAGATTTCTGGATTCCTGATCACCTTTAATATCCCATTGTTCTCCAAAAGTAACCCGTGTGAGTTCAGAGATTTAGGTCATAATAGGAAATATATATATATATATATATATATATATATATATATATATATATATATATATATATATAATTATTTAGTGTATGGTGAGCAACAAGAGCAAGAGAAGCCCTCCACCGTACAGCCCATCTGCGAGTCTAACAATAAGTTTAACTACTTATTACTCGCTCAGGATTCCCAGAAATACAATTATTGTACTGCATTCTGAGCCATGGGGCGGGGACATGCAAATGAGCAGGCAATGCATTCTTGCTCTTAAATCCAAAATGCTATTTTATATATAGCTCCTTCAAATGCCTATGCCCGCTGTACCACAGCTTTAAAGCAAAGTGAAGGATTGATTTTGCACAAATCATAAACCTACTCACATACAGTACTGTTTCAAGGTTAATGGCTCAGTGCGAGGTTGGTTTTGATTTGTGTAATGGATTTTGTGGGACTGAGTTTTCCACAGCAACTATATATATATATAAAAAGTTGGCATATTTTATAACAGTGGTTTTTCTAAGACATTTGTTTATATTTAATACAGTTTTAAAGAAATTGAACAGAGTGTCTGTAAAAAAAAAGCGTCTATGTTTCTTCTTTCGCTATGAGAGTAAAATTGACCAAAGAGGACTCACATCTGTGATGTGTATTGGATGCTTGTCGTCCACCACACCTCATTTGTCTGCGTTCTTCAAGTAGTTTACTGTTGATCCCTTGGGTAACTCAACCTCAAAGCAGAACTTGATGTTCTAAAGAGACCAGCAGATAAGATTCATAATTTTAGAGAAGTAGACATTTTATATTCTCTCTCTCAACTATTCCTATATCTATTTTTTTTTCTCCAGTGTTAAACCCATTTATCTCTTTCTCATGAATGATTTTAGATTAAAAATAAAATACTCTCTCACCTGGTCATTTCCTATGGAACTTTTAACAGTCAGAGCTCTAAATACTTGAGCAGATGCAACATAAACTACCCTGAATAATGTGATTTAACCAAAACTATCCTTCATTGACTGTCATTCTAAAAAATGCAATGTGATTGGCAGATCTTTTTTAGGTTTAGGCAGAACATCATTTTTTTATATAAACCTCAAAATCAATCATTGTGAAGATCTGAGTATTGTTTGAGTCTATCTACATGAAGTTAAAGTGGATTCTTATCAATAGATAACAGTACAGTAATAACCGTAGTAGTATTACAGAATAAAATTATTTGGAAAAAAAATATTTAAATCATTGTCATTAAAATGAAAAATTGGGGATCTTGATCTGATTATCAGTTTTGTATTAATAAGATCATTGCATTTTTTTACAGAACAATTTAACTATTTCTTGAATTTCTCTTCTTTATTTCTTCATAATTTTAACCATACCCTCCTAGGGTTACTTAAAATATTCTGTAATAAAATAATACTGTTATCAGAAACATAGGGCCTCATTCAAATGTGATTTGGCCAAATTAGTAGGGCTCTATATAAGCACATAGCATATTTTTTTGCAGAAGTTTTTAGTTAGTGAATGTAACGGAGCTGGAACACGAATCCGATATCTCTACTGGTATACAGTAAAATACCCAAGAAGCACTACAGTCTCACCATTCCCGACCTCCCATATTGGACGACACACAATTTGGGAGTCAAATGAATACTGACTTTATTTACCTTTACAGAAATATATATACATCTCTTTGGCCACAGGTAATACCCATGCCCATATTTGGCCACACACAATACACATAAAGAGAACAATAGGGGGGTCACACCTCCCTGGCAACTTTGATACAATCAGACATTGATTCAATTACACTTCTTTGTTCTTATCTGAGAATGAAAACACTGTATACAATAGACTTCCTTTATCTTATGCGGAGTCGCTGTAACAAGATTATCTCCCATGCCAAGTAGCTGTAAATGTCTGGGACAATATTCTGCAGAGCATCAACCAACATACACATATTAGGATCATATTTTAACCATAATAATCATAAAACAGGGTAAAACAGTGATGGGTTCCGTTACACACCTCCCCCGTGACCATAAGCCGGCATACACGGTCTGATCCCAACGGATCTGCTTGGGGATGTCCGGAGGAGTGCTCACAGATCATTTCTCGAGTTCTGTCTGTCTGGACAACCCGTCGGCGTTACCATTTTGTTTCCCTGGGCGATACTGGATGGTGAAATCAAATGGTTGTAGTGCCAAACTCCATCTCAGTAGTCTAGCGTTGTCCCCTGACACCCGGTTTAGCCACACCAACGGGTTGTGATCTGTGAGCAAGGCAAATTGTTGGCCATATAAGTAGGGCTGTAGTTTCTTGAGGGCCCACACCACCGCCAGGCATTCCTTTTCGATGGCGGCATAGCTTACTTCCCTGGGTTGTAGTTTCCGACTTAAGTAAGCGACTGGATGCTCGCCGCCATCGGCCCCAACTTGGCTCAGCACTGCTCCCAATCCAAACATAGAAGCGTCTGTATGAACGAGAAAGCGTTTAGTTGGATCGGGAGCGGCCAGTACAGGAGCATGAATTAGGGCAGATTTCAGTTCTTGGAATGCCTTCTCACACTCTGGGCTCCAGGTCACTACTTTGGGTAAGTTCTTTTTGGTGAGGTCAGTAAGGGGCTTGGCTAGGGCACTATAATCAGGTACAAATTTACGGTAATACCCGGCGGTTCCTAGAAAAGCTAAAACCTGAGTTTTCGTGCGAGGGGTTGGCCACTTAGCTACGGCCTCTATCTTAGCGGGTTCTGGCTTTTGCCGCCCACTACCCACCCTGTGGCCTAAGTACTGCACTTCGGCCATCCCTACGTGGCACTTGCTGGGTTTTAACGTGAGACCTGCCTCCCTGATGCGGTCGAGGATGGCTCCTATATGGGTCAAGTGCTCGTCCCAGGAGTTGCTAAATATTGCTATGTCATCTAAATAGGCGCAAGCATACTCCTGGGATCCGTCCAGTAACCGGTCCACCATCCGCTGAAACGTAGCCGGCGCATTCTTCATCCCGAATGGCATCACCTTGAATTGGTATAGCCCAAACGGGGTGACGAATGCGGACTTTGGGATGGCATCCTCGGCTAGTGGGATCTGCCAGTACCCTTTGCACAAGTCTATTGTGGTGAGGTACTGGCCCCTGGCCATTTTATCTAATAGCTCATCGATTCGGGGCATGGGATAGGCATCTGAAATTGTTTTATCATTAAGTTTCCGGTAGTCGACGCAGAAGCGGGTGGTTCCGTCCCGCTTCGGTACCAGCACTACCGGAGAGGCCCATGGGCTATCTGAGTGTTCTATCA
This sequence comes from Discoglossus pictus, assembly GCA_027410445.1. Lineage (NCBI taxonomy): Eukaryota > Metazoa > Chordata > Amphibia > Anura > Alytidae > Discoglossus > Discoglossus pictus. The sequence continues at coordinate 61,541,384 of CM050164.1, read as the reverse complement.
CTCCTAGTTGTAACATTTCGTCAATCTCCTTCCGCATATGATCTTTTACGGATTCTGGTATGCGGTAGGGGGTTTGTCGAAGAGGGTGTTGCCCTGGGGTCTCTACCCTGTGGGTAGCCAGCGGGGTATACCCGGGCTGGTTGGAGAATGTATCCCCTTTTTCCCGGATAAGCTCTAGTATTTGAGCTCGCTCTCTAGTGCTCAGCCTGTCTCCTAGCTGTACTTCCCCTAATTCTGTGTTGGCCCCCCCTTGGGCTATTAGGTCTGGTAGGGGTAGATTATTCGGGTCCTCAGCGGCCGAGGCACATATGGCAGTTACTTCTTCGGTCCGCTCGTGATAGGGTTTCAGCATGTTAACGTGGAGCATGCGTCTACCGCCTGCTCCTGTACATGGGGCAATTATATAGGTGGTGTCACATACCTGTTCCACCACCTTATAAGGGCCTTGCCAGGAGGCCTGCAGTTTGTCATTTTGAACTGGCTTCAAGATTAACACCTTTTGTCCTATTTGAAAACTGCGGTCTCTGGCTCCCTTATCGTACCATCTGCGCTGTCGTTGCTGGGCCGCCTGGAGATTAGACCGTACCGTCTGGATTAGGGTCTCCAAGCGTTCCCTGAACTCTAGTACATATGGGACGATAGGGGTACCGTTACTGGTGACCGTTCCCTCCCAGTGTTCCCTAATGAGGTCTAAGGGACCCCGCACTCTCCTTCCGAATAGTAATTCGAATGGCGAGAACCCCGTGGACTCCTGGGGTACCTCTCGGTACGTGAAGAGCAGATGGGGAAGAAACCTTTCCCAGTTCTTCTGGGTTTCCATGAAGGTACGGAGCATTTGCTTTAATGTTCCGTTGAACCGTTCACAGAGCCCATTGGACTGGGGGTGATACGCTGAGTTTACAATAGGTTTCACCCCACATGTTCTCCATAACTGATGAGTGACTTCGGCCGTGAATTGGGTACCCCGATCTGAGATAATCTCTTTGGGGAACCCCATTCTAGAGAATATCCGGATTAGGGCATCTACTATAGTCTCCGCATGGATATTAGTTAGGGCTACGGCCTCTGGGTACCGGGTGGCATAGTCTACTACGGTTAGTATATACTTCTTCCCTGACGGGCTGGGTTTTGCTAGGGGTCCGATTATATCTACTGCCACTCTGCTGAAGGGCTCATCTATTATGGGTAGGGAGTGCATTTTTGCCTTGTACCGGTCCCCTCTCTTACCTACTCTCTGGCATGTGTCACAAGTTTGGCAATACTGCCGAATATCTTTGGAGACCCCTGGCCAAAAGAAGTTTTGGGTCAAACGATGCTTCGTCCTACTTCGTCCTAGATGTCCTGATAAAGGGATGTCATGGGCAATACGTAGTAATTCTTGCCTGTACTTTCGGGGCACGACTAATTGTGTGAGGGTCACGGGTACAGATCCTGCTACTACCTTCTCAGCATATCTATACAATAATCCTTTCTCCCAAGCGTATCTTTCCCCCTCCAACCCTGCCTGATTCTGTGTAACCCTATCCCGGTATACCTGCAGGGACGGGTCAGTGACTACTTCAGTACCAAACTCTAAGGGGGGAGCCCAGGGGATGAAAGGTGGGTCAGTACTATTACTTACCGGAGCCTCAGAGTGTTCAGAAGATGCGGTGGTGCGGGCCTGCTGCCGTGTTACCACGGGTAGCGCTTCCTGCGCGGGGTGCGGAGAAACAAAAGCGGAGGTCAGCTCCCCCAAGTCGTTACCCAGGATGACATCAGCTGGTAAGTCCTGCATGAGGCCCACTTCCACATTCCCCGACCCTGCTCCCCAATCCAAATGTACTTTAGCAGTGGGAATTTTGTAAATCGCCCCCCCTGCCACCCGGACTGCCACATATTCTCCAGTGAGCTGGTGCTTGGGGACTAGGTGATTGCGAACCAGGGTTATGGTGGCCCCAGAATCACGCAGACCCTGAAGGCGTTTTCCCTCTACGTGTACCCCTTGGCGGTGTCCCTGTCGGTTGTCTGCAGCTGCTTGTACTGGGTTAACCTCGTGGAGGGTGCCCAAAGATTCTTCATTAGACTGGGTCCCGAAGAAAGGTTGTCGAGGCTCACTCTGGTAGCAGTGTACTGCTGCCCGGTTTGCTGGGAAATTGGTTGGAGTATTCCACGTGGAGCGGTTTCTGTTTCTGGGACAGTCTCTTTGCATGTGGCCCTGCTGGTTACACGTGTGGCACCTGATGAAAGATCGGGCATTGTTGTACCGTGGAGGGGTTTGGTAGTTCCCACCACCCGGACGCAGTGCTGGGGTGGGGTTAATGGTGGGCGGTCGGTTAGCAGCTCCCAAGATGGACCGTGCCTGTGCCTGCTGTGCCCTCCTGGCATCTTGGTACTCATCTGCCCACCTGGCGGCTTCAGTTAATTTTTTTTTTTTTTTTTATTATTTATTTATTTTTCATTATTGCAAAAACAGATTTTAACATATTACAATAACATAGTCAAATAATTTTACAACAACAATTTATAAATTATCCTCTCTACCATTCATACTCTTTCATTCACCATTCAACCCTTCTGACGTTTAAATGTTGATATTTGTGTCTTGTTTTTGGTCCCAAATTTTCCATTTTAGTATGTTACCGTTAATAAAACCCTTTTGTTCATAATCTTTCTCTAGTTCTCGTATGTATTTTATTTTCCAAACGATATTGAAAAAGTTTGGAGCAGTTTTGGCTTTCCAGTTGGTAATTAGGATATTTTTTGCTACTGAGAAAGTCAAAATCGCAAAGGCCTTTTCCTGTAAAGTGAAATCGTTCGGAAAAATATGCAGCAAGCTGCATTCTCCCTTAAACGGGAATTGCTTTCCCACAGTGTTAAACAAAAATGTATAGCAACTTTTCCAAAATGGCTCTAATCTCGGGCATTCCCACAGAATATGCAGCAAATGGGCGGTGTTGCCACAGTCCCTCCAACACATTTTTTCCGTGGCATTATGGGAGATTTGAGCGATTTTAGCGGGTGTAAAATACCAGTGATTAATTATTTTAAAAAATGTTTCTCTATATGTTGTTTGTTTGATAAATCTGTTTGTTAATTTTAAAGATGTCTCCCAGTCTTTAACCTCTAAAACTATTTTAAGGTTCTGCTCCCATTGCTCCATACCTTTGGTTTTGAGTTTTTCTCCACACGATCTTGTTATGTTAAAGCATTCGCTTATTAGATGTTTTTTTCCTGTTCTCAGGAGAATTTTTTCTACCTCGTTTGACTCTTTACCACTTTGTAGGGTTATGTTAAGTTGACTACAACTGGATCTATATGCTTCATAAGTTAGCCATCCTTCTGTTGCAATCTTAATTTTTTTTTTTATCTGATCAAAGGATGCCACAGATCCTTCGATTAAAGTGTCTCTAACTCGAATCAACCCCTTTTTTTTCCACTCGTTTAAAGTACCTTCCATATTTCTGTGTAACAGTGCTTTTAGTGGGGTCATTAAACTGCCCTCCGGTATTAGATCGTTTTTCTTGTTAATTTGTTTCCAGTTTTTTAAAATTTCTTTTACCACCCATGATCCAGTCATAATATCCTTGTAGGAGAATTTCCCTTTATAAAACAAAGCTGATAAGTGCCATTCTGGAATTAATGCTTGTTCAATATGCCACCATGGGAGATGAGCAGCTGTTTCCAGCCATTTTAACGCATGAACTATGCTATTGGCTTCTTGGTAAGGCAGTAATAACGGGTAAGAAATTCCTCCTTTTACAAAAGTTCTTCCCATGGTTATTTTTTTTATTCTTTTATATTTGGATTGGTGTATATAAAAATCAATCATTCCTTGGAGTTTCTTTAACCATGTTTTAGGGATTTTAAAAGGAATACATCTCAAAAGGTAATTAACTCTTGGAAGAATCATCATTTTTACCACTGCAATTCTACCTGAGAATGAAAATCTATTCTTTCTCCAGTTTTCCATAATCTTTTGACATTTCACATATAAGTCTCTATAATTCTTGTCCACCATTTTTTGAGTTTTCCTCATAAACACTATTCCAAGATGTTTGAAAGATTTCGAATTCCAATTATATGGGTATAAAGCCTTCAAATTGGATAGTAGCTTTTTTGAAAAATTGAAATATAAAGTTTCTGATTTTTTGTAATTCATTTTATAATACGAAATTTTACTGTATGTTTGAATTATTTTTGATAAATGATAAAGAGATTTTTCTGGGTGAGTAAGTGATAAAATAACGTCGTCTGCATAGAGGCTAGCTTTGTACTCCCTCTCCTCCACCCTAATCCCAGAAATCCTAGGGCATGCTCTGATAGGTTCCCCTAGAGGTTCTATCATTAATGCGAATAGGGAGGGAGAGAGGGGGCAACCCTGTCTAGTACCATTTGATATTTCAATTGAGTTTGTGCTACTTCCCAACCCTGCTATTTGTGCAGAGGGGGAACTATATAATGCCCCAATTGCTTTAGACCCAAATTCTCCGAACCCAAATTTAGCTAGTGTTATCCGCATATACTCCCACCCTACTCTGTCAAATGCTTTCTCTGCATCTAATGACAAGAATAGGGTGGGAGTACCTCGGGAACTCGTTATTTCACCTAAGTTCATGATTTTCCTGATATTCTCCGAGCCTTGTCTTCCTGCTATAAATCCCATTTGATCTGTTGTTATTAGTTTTCCTATCACCTCTTGAATTCTAAGGGCCAATATCTTTGCATATATTTTAATATCTGCATTTAATAGCGAAATAGGCCTATAATTGGAGCAATATTGTGGGTCCAAATTAGGTTTAGGAATCATGATCAGTGTCACTTTTAACATTTCTTTTGGAATGCGTCCTGTACTTTTAATTTCGTTAAAGGAGTTTGTCAAATAAGGGCTCAATAGTTGACCAAAAATTTTATAAAAACAATTAGTGTATCCGTCTGGTCCTGGGGTAGTATAAGGTTTAAGAAGTTTGATTACTTGAAGAACTTCCTGGGTATTAATTGGGTCATTTAATTTTAATCGCTCCATTTCTGTTAGTTTTGGTAATTGAATACCATCTAAAAATTTTTGAATATCTTCTGTTAGTGGTTTGCGTAGGTTAGTATCTTTTTCTAAGTTATATAGGTCCTGGTAATATTTAAAAAAGGCCGGACTGATTTTTTTAGGGGAGGAGATATCATTACCTTTATCTTTCAACATTGCTATTCTTTTTTTTTCCCTTCTTTTTTTAACTTGAGTAGCTAGTAGTTTACTGTTTTTATTATTTTGGTGATAGTATGTCTGTTGAAAGCGCCACAGTGCTCTATCTGATATTTGCTGATTAATTTTATTAATTTTATTTTTAATTAATTTAATCTCTATCTTCACCTGGGGTTGTGCATCCCAAAAAAATTTAGATTCCAATTTATTCAATTCTATATATAATTTTTTTAGTGGTGTGCCTCTTTGTTTTATCGATTGTGATTTCAGTTTGATCATCAAACCTCTAGTGAATGCTTTTTGTGTGTTCCATAACGTACAATCTGATGGAACAGTGTGTTTATTAGTGTCAAAAAATTGTGATATTTCTTTATTTAAAAATTCTGTATTTTTTCCAACTTTTAATAAAAAATCATCCATTTTCCATAGTGGTCGATCTAATTTAAGGTTGTGAATTTCAACTGTTGCTATAATGTAGGCGTGGTCTGATGTGACAATATTACTTATTTCTGTGTGAGAGACCTTCTCTATTATTTGAGAATTTACTAAAATTAAATCAATACGTGAGTAAGTGTTATGTGGAGTTGAATAAAAGGAAAATTCTCTTTGATTTGGATGTTGCACTCGCCATGTATCAAATAAGTTATTTTTAATAATCCATTCGGTAAATATTTGTGCTACTTTACCAACTCTTTTAAGATTTTTAACTTCCAATTTTTTAGACCTGTCCAAAGTAGTGTTAGGGATCATATTAAAGTCCCCAGCAATGATAAGCGGGCCTTGTGCGTATTTCTTAATTAAGTTACTTATTTGGTGTAAAAATTTGCCCTGTGATTCGTTGGGTGCATAAATATTTATCAATATTATTTTCTGTTTGTTAATTTGGCCGTTCCATAAAATGTACCGACCTTCCGGGTCTGCGATGGACAACACTTCCACAATTTCTAAATCATTAGAAAAAAATATTGATACACTTCTTTTTTTTTTCCCGCACACTGAGTGCAGTGTGTAGTCAAAACGTCCTGCTACTGCGCCCCAGCTATTACTTTGCTTCCAGTGTGTCTCCTGAATAAATATTAAGTCTGCCTTTTCTTTATTACATTGTCTGAATATTGTTTTTCTTTTGCTAGGGGAATTTAATCCGCTGGCTGAGAGATCGGAAACCGCATCTTAACTGAAGCCGCCGCTTCCCCTGGCGGCTTCAGTTAAGATGCGCGGTTTCCGATCTCTCAGCCAGTTTTGTAAATCCGGGGTTAACCCCTGGAAGAATTGCTCCAGTAGCAGTAATTGTAGCATGTCCTCCACTGTGGTTGCTTGTGCGGCTTGTACCCAACCTTTGCCCGCCCTAGTTAAGCGGTGCGCCCACTCCATGTGAGTATCTTTCTCCGTCTTTCGGCTTTCTCGGAACCGCTGCCGGTATGCCTCCGGGGTAAGTGCGTACCTGTCCAGGATCGCCTGCTTTACTTTCTGGTAGTCTCTGCTATCCTCGTCTGGCATGGTGCGGTAGGCTTCTGCTGCCCGGCCCGCTAGCTTACTCACCAACAGGGTTACCTGGTCGGCGGCGTTGATCTCATGTAATTGGCATAATCTCTCAAAGTCATGCAAGTAGCCATCAATGTCTTCGGTCTCCACATAGTTTTTAAAAGCATGGTACGGGAGTTTAGGCTTCCCCGGTACTATGTGTGGTGTGATTAGGGACCCCTCTCTGGACCTCCAGTCTGCCCGCTGCTTTCCCATTATGTATTCGTGGACATCGGACATAATTCTTTCCAAGGTTTCTATGGGAGGCGTACCTGGGAAATGGGCCAGTCTGCATTGGAGTTCTCTTCCAAACTCATTCTGTGTGCTGTCCGTAAGAGGTGCTGCAGCAGCTGCCCGGTCTCCCTCCATGAGTTCAACAATAAGGGTAGCTTTGGTTTTATTGCTGGCAATAATTCCCCTTGCTTCCAATAGCTCTTTTAGCGTGGCCCGTTTCAACTTGGTATAGACTGTCTCCATTCACTATCCGTTCGGGTCTATTCACATACCCTTTCCTTTCGGTTCCATACGAAATAGCAAATCCCCAAATGGCTGTAACTGCCGAACAACGGTCTGCTGTGAGGTTTGAATCCCGTCACTGCCATCAAATGTAACGGAGCTGGAACACGAATCCGATATCTCCGCTGGTATACAGTAAAATACCCAAGAAGCACTACAGTCTCACCATTCCCGACCTCCCATATTGGACGACACACAATTTGGGAGTCAAATGAATACTGACTTTATTTACCTTTACAGAAATATATATACATCTCTTTGGCCACAGGTAATACCCATGCCCATATTTGGCCACACACAATACACATAAAGAGAACAATAGGGGGGTCACACCTCCCTGGCAACTTTGATACAATCAGACATTGATTCAATTACACTTCTTTGTTCTTATCTGAGAATGAAAACACTGTATACAATAGACTTCCTTTATCTTATGCGGAGTCGCTGTAACAAGATTATCTCCCATGCCAAGTAGCTGTAAATGTCTGGGACAATATTCTGCAGAGCATCAACCAACATACATATATTAGGATCATATTTTAACCATAATAATCATAAAACAGGGTAAAACAGTGATGGGTTCCATTACAGTGAAGACATTGCTTTTAGATAGAAGTTCACTAACTAAAAACTTCTGAAACAAAATATGCTCTGTGCTTATATGGAGTCCTATTCAATTGGCCAAATCGCATTTGAATGAGGCCCATAAGTCTGCAGTCAAATGTTCTGAATTTGCTCTAGTACTCACACAAACACCAACCACAAGGATCATTGCATAAGAATAAAATGTTTTCAAATCGACCCAGATATGAAATGAGACTCTATGAGAATATAAGGAATACTAAAGATCCGTATCAAAAGTAAGCTGTTATGCAGAGCTATATTTGTTAACGAGCAAAATGTTTTTAAATAAATACATAATAAATATAACCATAATTTATTAGCTATTAATTATAGCTATAATGTTCTGAAGGCATAAGTTGCTTTATTAATTTACCTGCTTTTCTCAAAAATAAAGCACACCTTAGAATAGTGATGGGGCAACTTATTTCACTTGAAGGGTTTCTTATGCAGCCTCTGAGCCTCTACAAAGGGCCTCACTGTGCTTAAATTTTTTTTTATTTTACCCAAAGCAAAATGGTAAAATCGCTGTTGGAAAGTCATTAGTTGATAATAAAAGTCTAGATAATGAGGAGTATTTAAGAGTACTAGTTGATATTATTTGCTAGATTTAAAGAGATAAAAAGTACTGTGTGTTATTAGGAGCATGTTCTGCCACTCCAGAGACCAGGCTGGGGTCCACGTCAGAAGTGCCTGGAAGTCACAGGTAACCCACCACTGCCTTAAAGAATAGTAAAATCTGCTTTGCTTATACTGAAAGTTTTCACTGGAAGTAATGGAAACCTTAACAATAGTCCAGTCACTTGTATGCCAAAGCCTACCTGTTGAGACGGCACATATACTACACAACTGCATATAATACTAAATCACTGGGTTTAAGTTTTTAACTTCATAAAATAATTTTGTCACATCATGATCACAAAATATAACCAAACCCGAACGGATAATAGAATATATATAAAAAATAACAAATGCTGTTTTCTTTTTATAAATATCTAGTTCTATCCAACTTATGCCGCAAAAGCAGAGAATACCTTGGAGAACACAGAAAGAATACAATGAGGGATAATCCCAATACTAACCTGAGGCCTCTGCAAAGGGTCGTGTCCAGTCCCTAGATCATCCAAATTCATATTCTGCATAGAAAAATTGTTACTGTTACATGTGTGAATAGTTGCAGACATTAATTTAGCCCGATTCAGTCATTATCTTGTCCTTTCAATGAGTAATTAATCTTACTACTAACTCACCATAACTCCTGCTTCCAGATCCTCAAGTTTGACCTGTGGTTCTGCACCTGTGCCCTCTTCATTCTGCAACATTAAAGAAAATATATTTCCAACAATCATATTCAAAATACGGGCACACAGACAGAATAATATAAGGAACATTCCTTCTACTAACCGAGGCCTCGGCGAAGGGTTGTGTTCAATCTCTGAATCATTCAAAGCCACATTATGCATAGAAATTATTGTTACTATTACATGTGCAAATTAGTTGCAGATATACATTTTTCCCGATTCTCTTGTCCTTTTAATGAGTAAAGAATCTTACTACTACTACTACACCATGGCCTACTTCTCCATCCTCAAATCTTACCTGTGGTCCTGCACATGCTCCCTCCTTATTCTGCATATCTAAAGCACTGGCAACTTGAAGTGTTAGTTTTCCATTGTGGCAGTGAACGTTTCCTCTGCATGTAAATTTTCCTCCCACCTGCAGAATTAGATCAGCAGAAACTAAAATGGTGACTTCCAGTGCAACGTAATCACATATAATAGTTATCAAACTGCGATTCGTCGTCACGCTTGTGACAAATTGTGGTTTGACAACTACGATTGCGCGCAACCCCTGCGTATGCGTTCTGCGCGGCGGGGAGCACGCATACGTATTGCATCAGGGTGCGCGCACGATAGGGAGCCCGTGCGCGCGCACGGATAAGGAAAACAGACGGGAGTGAGAGAAGGGAGGAAGAGACACAGGGGAGGGAGAGGAGGGACGGAGAGACACAGGGGAGTGAGATGGGGAAGAGACACAGGGGAGTGAGATGAGGGGGGAAGAAACAGGGGAGGGAGAGGAGGGGGGAAGAGACACAGGGGAGGGAGAGGGGGAGATATAGAGGAGGCGGAGACACGGGAGTGAGAGGAGGGGGAAGAGACACTAGGGAGTGAGAGGAGGGGGAAGAGACACAGGGGAGGGAGAGGAGGGGGAAGAGACACAGGGGAGGGTGAGGAGGGGGAAGAGACAGGGGAGGGGGAGGAGACACAGGGGAGGGAGAGGAGGGAGAACAGACACAGGGGAGGGGGAGACACATGGGGAAGGAGGGGGTAGACAAACAGGGGTGGAATAGGAGGGGAAGAGGAGAGAGGAAGAGACACAGGGGAGGGGGGAAGACACATGAGAGGGAAATGGGGGGAAGAGACACGAGGGAGGGGGAAATAGACACAGAGGGGAAAGAGACACAGGGGGGAAAGGGGGAAAGAGACACAGGGGAGGGAAAGGGGGAAACAGACACAAGGGAGGGAGAGGGGGGAGAGACATGAGGGGGGGTGAAGAGACAGGGGAAAGACACAAGAGGGAGAGGGGGTAAAAACACAAGGAGGGGGAAAGGAGACACAAGGGAGGGAGAGGAGGGAGGGAACGAGACACAAGGGAGTAAGTAAACAGAGGGAGAGACTTGCAATGAGCAATGCTCATCACGATTCCAGTAAAGTAGAGAAGGAGAGGCTCTCATTGTGTGGCAAACAGCAGTGCCAGGCTTCAAATTGTATTGACGTTATTTTTGACGGGCAGGTTGCTAGTTGCATATATGTGGTAATACATTTTTTGGGTTTTCCACATTCTAAAAAATTGGAACAAAATAACATTGATTACTCATAATAAAGAGACCATTTAAAGACTGGCATCACCAATATAATAAACTTTACCATTTGAATGTTATTGAAAGAAGTAAACTATTATTTAAATCAGCACCATATGTGCTGTGCACCATAAGACAGAGGATAGAAAATAATGTGCAAAAGTTGTTCCTAGGTAGTTAGTAAAAAATAAATGAGTTTAATTTGGTCCAGATAGGGTTAAATAGGTACAATTAGGGTTAAATAGGCCTAGATAGGGTTATTGGGTCCAGCTAGGATTAACAGGGTTTAGCATGGGGTAATGGGCTATAGTTAAGGTTAATAGTGTAGTGTAGTGCTTAGACTTTGTGTCATGAGGGTCCTGGAAAATTGGGTTAGAGGCCTATGGGTGTGTATAGACCCCCATGAGTGATGGGGTTAAATAGAGGCTCATGGCGATCTGCATAGACCTCCATGAGTGATGGAGTTAAATAGAGGCTCATGGCGATCTGCATAGACCCCCATGAGAGATGGGGTTAATATTAAGTGCCTGGTAGGTACTTATAGTACCCCTGTGGCAGGGGTTAATTGTATTATTTAGCGTGTGTCCTTGAAGGACCGCCATTAGAATAGCTAAGTAGCTTTCGGCCTCTCCTTGCGGCTACTTATTTGGAAAACGTAGCATTAGAATGAGGCCCATAAATAATAGGCTTCTAAGGTAACAAGAATCACTATCATATCCTTTGTTGATATTGTGTGATAACTTTAACACAATAGAGGGAAACCTATGCCATTTCTAGAATGAATGAGGATTCTGTATTGCTTCTTTAAACAGGCTTTGTAAAAATTGTATTACGCTCAATAAAAATGTTTTACAAAATGAAGTCATGAAAGCTCTATCATTAACGAGACTATTATAGAGTAGTATAGACTATACAGGATTCCACGTTCTGAACCACCACTACTGACCTGTGTTGGATTTGTTTTCAAGTGCTGAAGTACACTTTGGATATAATCTTCCTTTTTCCTTTTCAGTGGTACTGTAATGCCACTAGTACTAAGGTATTCTTTAATGATATCACAGGTAACAAATCTATGTCTCAAGAACTCTTCTGGATTTTTACTATATCGTAGTATTATCTCAATGGCATCTAGAAGAAATACATAAGAAAACGTATTAATTAAAACATTTTCTTTTAATCATTGAAACATAAGTAGTCTGACTGTGCAAGACAAAATAGCTGGGGCTCTCTGACATTGGTCTTATGTCTCATCTACTATGATGTTGCAAAATAGAAATTCACCTAATAAATCTGTCTGTTGGATGTGGAATTTCACCTTGTAAGGTGACCTGCAGCAAGACAAATAGTGGTTTCCTGCATATATTTGACATAAAACATTATTTAACCTCTTAAAAGAATGGAATACAATACTAACAAGTGATATATTAGATAATTAGGTAGGCTGGGATCACCTGTAGGATAATGTGGCTATAGTTATAATCTTCTAACCCCCTGCCCCTCCAAAGTGAGCATGATCCAGGTTGTCCACCATGCCTAATTAATGTTATCTCAGTTGAAATGTTTGTTTTCTTTTTATCAGTGCTGTGGAACAATGGTAAAGCGGTAAAGCAGCAGCCAATAATGATGTAAGCTGTATTTTTAAATGATATTTTCTGGCTAAAGCTTTGCTGCTGTTAGCCCGCATATTTTAATATTAATTAATGGTGAACTAAAGAATAGATGTAACATGAAAAGCTCTTATGCTGTCCCTGGAAATCTATTCCACTTATCTACTACACTTTCCTTCCTGTAAAGTAGTAATTTCACTCATTACGCCTACATCTTACAACTTCAAATCATGGTCCTTTCTTCTTGTAATCTTCTTTTCTGGAAGATAGTTCCATCCTTATTTTATAAAAAAAAATAATGCTCTGATACAGCAATGCACTTTTAAACACAATTGGTGATATTGATTCTCACACAAAACTAATATGCATGCAAACACACACAAATATAATTAGACTAGCGACTTGCCCGTCAAAAAATGACGGCAATAGAATTGTTGTTTGTTACACAAGGTAAGTTTTTTGGTTGTGTGAGTAGTTGTGCTCCTCTAAACCCTGTTGGCACTCCTTGTGAGGTGCGCGCTGAGTGCCTTTAGCGTTTATTGGGATTTTGTTTTTTTCCTTTTTTTTCTGTCTATGTATTTTGTAATGTTAATTAATTCATTTGTAAAGTTATAAATTAATATAGTTTACCTATTTGTAATTAATATATCAGGAAGCAATATGTTGAAGAGCTAACAATCTGTTTTGATGTTCCTGCAGCATACAATGTAGATTTGCACTGTTGGTGAGCTGAGGTGTAAGTGTCAGCAATGTGTGCAGTGTGTAGTGTAAATAGACTGTGTGCGCGAGGGGAAGTTGTTTGTTTAGCTGTGTAGTTCCGCATTTTGTAATGGTAATGTTATTAGTGTGTAGTTAGTGTTGTAAAATGGCTGTGATTGTGTATGTGTTAGGAGGGTGTGGAGCATTTAGCGTCCTTCCTAATAGTTTATTTAGTAGGTCGTACGGGACTGTGTAAAAGGCGTATGTGCTTGGCGGTGTTTTGCGTGCATAGGGGTCGTGTAGCCTCATTTTCGTTTCTTTCGGAGGCCATTTTTTCTCTTGCTTAAGGGATTTTTGAGTTGCGAAAATCTTTAAATTGTATTTAAAGTGGCGTGTAACCTCATTCCCAGAGGTCCTGGCTGTCCCCCTTTGCTGTGTGTGTATTTTTTTATTTATTTTAGTTTGTATTTTGTGTGTTTTTCGCTGTGCGTGCTGCGGCAGTTAAGTACGAATTTTTTGCAGGTTGTATTTTTTTTTCTAAGTGGCAGTTTCCTTTTGTAAGTGTTACGGGCAGTAATTTTTTATAGGCAATTTTTTCAAAGTGCTACGGGTCTCGCACTTTTAATTCTGTATTTGAGTTTTGTGTTGATGTGTAGTTCCACGGGTTGTAGGTCGTGTTGGTCGTAGGGATGAGCACCTACGGCACTCATCTCCACCGGCGCTCCCTGCCTAAGTTGTACGGGGCCAGTTGTGTGGGCCCCCAAAACGTTTTTGGTGTTGGCTCCTCCAGTGTCCATTTATTATATATTATAACATATATATAATATATAATAAAATATATACAGTATATTAATATTATAATAATGTATTATATCAAGAGAGAGTAATACAGAAAATGAATAGTTTATCTGTGATCCCATCTGAATGCCTAATAATAAGTTAAGATCTCCTGCTCTGGTTTCCCAGGAATACAGTTATTGCAGGGCACTCTGGGAAATTATGTGGGGGCATGCAAATGAGCCCACAAATGCATTTTCACTCTTTAATCCAAAAAACACTTTTTCAGCCATATGCTCACTCTATTATACAGATTTAAGCATAGCAGAGGATGGATAATACCTAAAAGGAGCCATGTATAAAGTATTTATTGTACGGTGGAGGGCCCACCATTATATATATATATATATATATATATATATATATATATATATATATACACACACACATATACAGTATCTCACAAAAGTGAGTACATCCCTCACATTTTTGTAAATTTTTTATTATATCTTTTCATGTGACAACACTGAAGAAATTACACTCTGCTACGATGTAAAGTAGTAAGTGTGCAGCCTGTATAACAATGTAAATTTGCTGTCCCCTCAAAATAACTCAATACACAGCCATTAATGTCTAAACCGTTGGCAACAAAAGTGTAAATATTCTATGTGGCCACCATTATTTTCCAGCACTGCCTTAACATTCCTGGGCATGGAGTTCACCAGAGCTTCCCAGGTTGCCACTGGAGTCCTCTTCCACTCCTCCAAGATGACATTAGGGAGCTGGTGGACGTTACAGACCTTGCACTCCCCCACCTTCCATTTGAGGATGCCCCACAGATGCTCAATAGGGTTTAGGTCTGGAGACATGCTTGGCCAGTCCATCACCTTTACCTTCAGCTTCTTTAGCAAGACAGTGGTCATCTTGGAGGTGTGTTTGGGGTCGTTATCATGCTGGAATACTGCCCTGAGGCCCAGTCTTTGAAGGGAGGGGCTCATGCTCTGCTTCAGTATGTCACAGTATACGTTGGCATTCATGGTTCCCTGAATGAACTGTAGCTCCCCAGTGCCGGCAGCAGTCATGCAGTGGGGTGGGGGGTCATCCTGTCAGTGCTCAGACCATATGCGGCATACTGCATCAAATTGGTCTCCATGGCTGTTGTCCCAGAAGGAATCCTCTTCTAAAGATGATGCAAAAGGAAGCCTGCAAACAGTTTGCTGAAGACAAGCAGACTAAGGACATGGATTACTGGAACCATGTCCTGTGGTCCGATGAGACCAAGATAAACTTATTTGGTTCAGATGGTGTCAAGCGTGTGTGGCGGCAATGAGCTGAGGAGTACAAAGAGAAGTGTGTCTTGCCTACAGTCAAGCATGGTGGTGGAAGTGTCATGGTCTGGGCCTGCATGAGTGCTACCGGCACTGGGGAGCTACAGTTCATTGAAGGAACCATGAATGCCAACATGTACTGTGACATACTGAAACAGAGTATGATCACCTCCCTCCTGAGACTGAGCCGAAGGGCAGTATTCCAACATGATAACGACCCCAGTTGCTCCTGTGATTTGCTCCTGTGATTTTTCCATAAACCACTGAGTCCCAATATACTTTTATCTTTGCTTTAATAAAGTATACAAAACAAACAATAGCTTAATTTCCGCATGAAAAGAAAATCTAAATATACAGGCTTACTTATTTGCAGGAACACCCTCACTAGCCCTGAGTACGCTTCTCGGTCTGCAGGTAAAAAAAAAAAAAAAATTTTTTCACAAAGAGGGGTGGTCCCTTTAAGTCCAGTCTCTCTCTCACAGCTTTTTCAGCTGCCATGGATTCTCTGCAGGTCCTCTCCTCTTAGAGCAAACAGTCTCTCAGATAAGTATTGTTGCAGTCACACAGACACATCTTCTTACTGGAAGCTTCCTGCGCTGCTCTGCAAGTCCTGCCAGGTCCTGTTCAGGAGATCTGTCTCTTTCTCCTCCCAGGTCACGCTGAAACACTCAGTGTCTCACATCATGTCTTCTCGTATAGACTGCAGCTCCAAACAGACTCCTCCCTGCCCTTAGGCCAGAGCCTAAACAGCAGCACCCTTTCCCTATGTGTGTGTGTGTCTTTTAAAAAGGCAATTTACACCTCCCAGCTCCAGGGGATTAACTCCATGTTACCTGGAACAGATCTTCTCCCTACTGCTTGACTTGCACCATCCACCGGGGGGCAGTACACCACTATATATATATATATATATATATATATACATATACATACTGTGTATATATATATATATACATATACATACTGTGTGTATATATATATATATATATATATATATATATATATATATATAAAGAGTGAGGTAGCCATGAGTGTCCAGTAATCTAGATGAATAATCAGAGTATTGCAGTATATAGTGATCGCTTTTTTATTGGACAAACATATTCATAGTTTTCATGACTAGCACCTCTTTTTCAAGTACTAAGCATCTCTGGAATTTGTGTTTCAATGGGAATCTATTTCCCCACATAACAACAAGAGCTATAACATCAGAGGCTCATATTCATGCATATCACCCAATGTAGTCTACACGATACTGTGATGATCTGAGTGGTAGGGGCTATTACTGCCCAGAGTCCACCTACTATAGAATACAGGTTAACTACTAACAAGGACCAATTGGGTTCCTGGAAATCTCGACACCAGCAGACAATTCAGATGACAGCATAATTTCGGAAGAGGCAGACCCCTTTCTTAGGATCTCAGAATCACACCCTGTACCCTTGATTAGTACAAGCAGACTCTGACACGACCTCAAACTGGTACTTTATTTTTCAAGACACATTTTCAGATAACACAAAACACCAAAGACTTGCGCCCAGTTCTAGCCCATCTTACTGGGCAAATAGCTTGCCATACCCCCCACCCACATGATTTCCAGATGTATAAAGGGGTCTGGTCTTCCTTGTTATCATTGCACATTTTATATCCAGGGTTATCTGTTTAGATCAGTAATAACCCAGGCCTGTGTTTCTCACTCCTCTTACAGAGCCATAAAACTAGCTTCCCCCTTCATGACTAAAGCCAGAGAATTCACGCATGGCCAATCGTAGGCCCATATAAATTCCTGCAGTACATTAACCCCCTTGTCACATAAGTGACTGCAGTAGTTTTTATATAATTCTAGCATCATAGGGCCTACTTCTAACACAGATACATTATTACAGTGCATATAACATGATGTAGTAACCACAAAATTAATTACTGTGGCTCACACTACACTACACACAAAAACAATCAAGTCAGTCCCCACAACAAGTTTCTGGTCCGTTGTAATAGCCCCTGACATTAGCACCCAGTGTGCCAAGATTCCAAATAGCAGAGTTACTTGTGGGGTGCAGGGGGTCCCATCATGGCCCCCAAATAGTTCATGACAGCTGGACCCCCATTTTAAATTGCAGAATCCTGGCATCCATTTTTAATCAGATGGATGCCTGCATTTCTGCGGCTTAGAGATACCACCCAGGAAAAGCATTCTGTGGTTCCGCTTTTCCCTGCGGCCACAGGGAGTAACAAGTAGTGGGGTGTGCAGGAAATAGCATCCAGTGGACCCCTATTTGTAATCCATAGAACGTGATACATCCAGACTAGAAGGCATCTTGAAGGGTCAAGTAACGGTACAAGCCCCCAATCCTGAGCAGTAACCCCATCTGTCGGCTGAAACAAGAGGACCACCCAACTCCATTTGGGCAAATGTGGAAAACAATTTCTCTAGGTCTCCACCAGCACGGGACCTGAACCTGGGTGTGCAGGGCAGATTCTTGTAATTATTCCCCTGTCCCAACTCCAGAGGAGAAATAAAAGCCAGGGGCAAGGCCTGCAGATTCCCTGCCAGCACAACCCCCAGCAGGCCAGGGCAAGTGCTCATTCCTGGCTATTAGGCCAGGAGCAAAGTCATTTTCCTTTGGAACAAAAGCAGACAATCCCAGGAGGTACCCTGCAAGCTGGATCTGCCAGGCCTTGATTGTAGCCTCCATCCCCCTCTGTTGAAACATGGGCTGAGCACCGTACTCACTTTTCCCCTGAACTACGGTCTTGTCATGGTAACCCGCTCACCTGGTACAACGGTCTGGACATAAGACTTCATTTTTCCCTCTCCTTGGACCACGGTCAGTGCACTGTATTCTATCCCTTCTGAAACCACAGTGTGAGCATGGTACTCTCACTCTCCTGAGACCACAGCCAGGGCACTGTGCTCCAGCTCTGCTTGCTTGGGCACACAATATGGAGTGCTGTCCCAGTCTAGCTTACTGACTTGGTGTCTGTCCAGCAGAGTCTCACTGCTCTGATCCAGACTTTCCCTTGCATCAGCAACCTGACAGTCCATTTCTTTTGGCCCCACTGCCTTGTTGTTAGCAATGGTGAAAGTGCTGCTGGCTGAGTCTGTCCCTTGATCTGTGGCTGGCTTTCTGGCATTGGCATCAGCTGGAGCTCCTTCAATGGTTCACAGTCCATTCCCAGAGCACAGTCCATTCTTGGTTCTTTCAAGAACCCAGGAGCATGGTGGCTCCCCTTCATACCTTCCTCTTGGCCTAACATAGTCCCAAGGTTATTCTCTGTGTTCCCCCCTGGATCCATGGCTGGTTCCTGGACTGTATTTATCCACGGGAACCCCATGCTAGGTTCACAATCCATCTCTGGTTCCTTACAGACCCTTCCCAGGCCCTCCATCTGGCCTGCTATTCCCATCTGAGACTCAGACTCCACTAATTTTGAGATGTATCCATAATGTATGGTACCATCCTCATCTGTCCCAGTCATAGTAAAAATTAACTGGGCCTGGCCCATTTGTACCTTCATATTGCTATAGTCCTGGTCAGAGTCCATAATATCCTCTCCCCAGACCCCATTGAGCATAATTACTCTTGTACATACTGTCATGAATCAGCCAGTGGCCATACTGGGTTTGGACAAAGTGCATGGCTCCTGCTGTGGAAGAAAAGATTTGGGGCCCACTTGTTATGGTTATATTGTTATTTTGTGGTCTAGGGGATAAAGTATTATAAGTTTACCCCTTAGCATATTCCCATCCCTTCCATGTTTAGGCTCATTGTAATGGGTGTCATGTGAGGGAGCTGGTGGGATGTGTTGGTTGTATGTGTGTGAAACATTGTGTGTTGTATTTGTAAATATGAATGTATGTTATTATATTGTAGAGGGGAAGCCCATTGAATACAGCCAAAACCTCCTTTGATCCCATTAGCTAAGTGTCCAGCAGAGAACTAACAATGGGAAGCTCACAGCTGGAGAGCAGACAGGCAGGCACCCAGAAACAATTGGATGGCCTGAAGGCTTCTCAGCCTTCATAGCATGGACACAGGAGAGCCAAGGTGCTTTCCCCTGGAGATTCAGACCCCAAATGGATTAGTTGGCCCTGCCTAGTGGGTGGACCTGGGGAGGAGTCTCATGGTTCCCACGTAGGGACCCTGCCTGATTGGCCAGAGGCAGTTAGGGGCTGACTAAAGGTAGCCCCTTCCTGGTAATTATGTATGCCTGTTTAAAAGATGTTGTTTTCCAAATAAAGTGGTTCATAATTTTCATCAAGACGTTGTGTGCAGGTGTATTATTGACCCAGGGGCATATGCTGGTAGAGGAGATCGTTTCTGACTCCCTGCCAGGTTTTTCCCAGGCACACTACCTTAAGCTGGGACTTATGCTCTTGCATCCGCAAAGAAGGTCCATAGGTCTAGAGTCAGCCCAAACTTAGGTCTAAAACCTACAGGAGATAAGAGGACTAGGATCCTCTATACTCCATCATCATTGTAGGTTGTGACACATACCTCATGGTTGGAAGGGGTTTGGTAACAAGTCCTCTTCATCCCTGTCCACCTGACCGGTTTCCTCCCAACTGGATGGCTAAAACCCCTCTGTGGATGCCTCATCCAGCAATTCAACATACTCAGCCTCCAGCTGCAGCTCTTGCTGAATCAGGGGTTCCAGCAAATTAGCCTCCGGGAACCATGGTTCTAGTCCGAGACCTTGATAGTGTTTAAGTAACAAGTTATTCTGCTTCCTTACAGACCCCATGCCACATTCATGATCACCATACACAATCTCCCAGAGCCCATCTATTAGCTCCAATCGAAAATAGAGATCCTCTCCAAGGGCACCAACAGGCCCTATCCTGGCATTATACTGTTTCTTCAAGGCAATCTCTTTTCATACCAGTCCCTCCAGCCAGCCAGACAACTCATAGCCCTTCCACAATCCCAGGAACACCATCCATTGCTTTAGAAGGGCCATTCCTCGGCAGTCCTTTGCCTCTGTCACCTGGCTCTCTTTCTCTCTGTCTTTGTAAGTAGCCATCCTGGCTGCTGGTAAATATGCTTGAGATCTCCCACAGACTGCCACCAGTTGTGATGATCCGAGTGGTAGGGGCTAATACTGCCCAGAGCCCATCTGCTATAGACTACAGGTTGACTACCAACAAGGACTGTTTGGGTTCTTGGAAATCTCTGCCCCAGCAGACAATTCCGATGACAGCATAATTTCTGAGGAGGTAGGCACCATCAGACCCCTTTTCTTAGGATCTAAGAATCACACACCCTGTATCCTTGATTAGTACAAGCAGACTCTGACGCCACCTTTATTTAGTGTGTCCAAAATCAGACTGGCACTTCTTTATTTTTCAAGACACATTTTCAGATAACACAAAACACCATCCTCCTGGGCAAATAGCTTGCCATAACCCCCACCCACATATAGAGGGGTCTGGATTTCTTGTTATCATTGCACATTTTCTATCCAGGGATATCTGTTTAGGTCACGAATAACCCAGGCCTGTGTTTTTCACTCCTCTTACAGAGTCATAAAACTAGCTTCCCCCTTCATGAATAAAGCCAGAGGATTTACGCGTGGCTGATCGCAGGGCCATATAAGTTCATGCAGAACATTAATCCCCTTGTCATATAAGTGACTGCAGTCGTTTTTATATAATTCTATCATGGCCTACTTCTAACACATATACATTATTACAGTGTATATAACATGATGTAGTAATTACTGTGTGTTATAAAAACGGTTAAATTAATGAATTACAATATTATTATTCATAATCATATTAATTATGATTATAATAATCATTCTAATCTCATCCTATGAGATTCTTGTCTTCCACGGATAACACTTATAAAAATATATATATTCAAGAGGCGTTACAGATTTATGGTTACAAAATGTGCATTTAGTAGAACACAATAATTAATACAAATACATTAATAATACATGATAATACTATGGAAACAACATCTCTTAACTTAGCAGAAAGGCATTCTTAAGCTACCAATTATGTCCATGTGTGTGTATGAGAGTATGATACTTTACCAGGCCTTCACAGTGTAGTGAAGAGAGCTGTAGATTGCAAAGAGAAAGAGTCCAAGAGCCTGGCATGCCACCTATATCCTGTATTCTGAATCCCACCCCCATACTCATGTCCTTTACTTCTTACTGGTCAGTTAGGTCACATGTCCTTCACAAAGTCCCCTCACTGGTCAGCTGTCCACACAAAGGATTCCTTTGGCCACATGTAAAACTAGATATATCCGGTTCTCAAAGTTACACACACCCATGCGTTGAAGAATACCATATATGGTCTTCTGCTAATTCTCTGGATTAAACTGTGCTAGTGAAATCCATTGCCATCATGTGGTCATTCAGCAAATTCATCCACTACTCAGAGAGTGGAATCTCCAAATGAGTGAGAAAAAGAACGAATATAGATATCCTTTCAGCTTTATATTAAAGCTGGTAATTATTCCCTACTTCTGACGCTAGGTGTGTATTACACTGCGGCCCACAGCACACTAAACACAAAAACAATCAAGTCAGTTCCCACAAGTTTCAGGTCTGTTGTTATAG
Source organism: Discoglossus pictus (assembly GCA_027410445.1). Classification (NCBI taxonomy): domain Eukaryota; kingdom Metazoa; phylum Chordata; class Amphibia; order Anura; family Alytidae; genus Discoglossus; species Discoglossus pictus. Next base: position 61,519,706 of record CM050164.1, on the reverse strand, counting down.
CCCCTGACATTAGCACCCAGTATGTCAGCGTTCCAAATAGCAGAGTTACTTGTGGGATGCAGGGGGTCCCATCATGGCCCCCAAATCGTTCATGACAGATACAATGTACTGTTTGTGAGAGGGGCTGTTACATTGGAGAAACCAGCCAGCAACTACATTTACGGATCAATCTACACAGAAGCTCCATCAAAAAGCACAGTGAGGACAGTTACTGTACTCCAGTTGGACACCACTTTTCACAAAATAACCACTCCATACAAAACCTGAAAATAAAATTCTCAGAGGTCATTTAAAAAACACACAAGAAACAAAGGCCTTTGAAATGAAAATGATAACACACTTTAATATGAAAAACACAGGTCTTATGGAATTTCTGTTGCATTATCTAGAATTCTTGTAAATTTACATCACGGATATGTTTTGTGTTGTATTTTTAGCTTTTTTTGTTTTCTCTTTTTTTTTCTTCTCTGGTTCATTTCTGAGGAATCCCTGTGTCTGATAGATTCCCATTGAAAGACAAATTACAGAGATGCTTCGGACTTGAAAAAGAGAGGTGCACTATCGAAAGCTAGTCATGAAAACTATGAATATGTTTGTCCAATAATAAAGGTATCACTATCTACTGCAATACTCTGCTTATTCATATATATATTTATATATAAATATTGTGAGAATAAAGGTGGAATAGTGGTTGATGGGAGATACATCAGACCTGATTTGCTAGACAGCAACCAGAGGATTTCTCAGTTAAATGCCCCAGGGAGAGATGTTACAGTTTGCAATATGCATAGCTGATGCTCTGCAAAACATGGTATGGGTCCCTGGGGCGGAGTATTTGGAGAGCAGGGGGGGCCAATGCTCCAACAGCACTAGTTGCTGTATAAACAGACCACAGCTTGGATCTGGTTTATAAGAGTTAGCTAATTGGCACTCACCTGTAGCTACTCAATTAGCAGACAGGCCTTTAAAAGAAGAGAGCAGCCTGCTCCAAGAGAGAGAGGAAAAGACAGCTAGGAGAGGCTGCGCTTATTGCAAAGACATTGCTTTTGTTTGGGAAATTGGTAAGTGGGAAAGCCACCCAATTGCAGATAGCAAGTACTGTCTAGGAAGAGCTCAAGTAAGAGCAAGGGATTTTGTTTGTTTTGTTATTATTTAAAGTACCTGCTTTCAAACTGAATAAAGAAAGGAAAACTGAGCTGAAGGTGTCCTGGACTTTGTATACCCTAGAAGGCTGTGGTTACTGCAAGATCGGTGACAATCCTACCTGTAAAAGAAGTGGTTTGTCACATATGGTGGAGAATGCGGGCATCCACGTAAGCCTGAGGGTAGAAGTCATTTAAAGCTCAACATGGAGGATGTTATCAAGGCTCTGATCCAATCCTCCTCTGTGCAACAGGAGACTAACAGGAGAGCTGCAGAAAACAGTGCAGCCCTGCAGCAACTGGTGCTGGCCCAGGCAGAGAGTGCTAAAGTCCTGGCCAAAACACAAATGGAGGGCACTGAGTCCTTGGTGAAACAGCTTGTTGTGACACAAGCGGAGATGTTTAAAGTAGCCCGTGAGGAGCAGCAAAAAGTCACCCAGGGACTACAACAGGTAATCCAAGCGATCTCTGGAAAACTGAATGGAGACCCTGATGGAAGATACCAGGGGCCAAAGGTGATTCGGGCGAGCCACTATCTTCAGAAAATGACCGCATCAGATGATGTTGAGGCGTACCTTCTGGCATTTGAGCGCACTGCTGAGAGGGACGGATGGCCGGCTGGTGAGTGGGCAAGCATACTGGCACCGTTCCTAAGTGGAGAGCCGCAGAAGGCATATTATGACCTAGAACCAGCCGATGCAAGTATCTACAGCAAATTGAAAGCTGAAATCTTGGCACGACTGGGTGTAACCTCTGCAGTACGTGCCCAAAGGTTCCACTCGTGGTCATATTCTTCAGACAAAGCCGCACGTTCCCAAATGTTTGACCTCATACACCTTGCACGGAAATGGTTACAACCTGAAATCCATTCAGCTAGCCACATTGTGGAAACCTTAGTAATGGACCGGTTTTTGCGTGGTTTACCAGCTTCCCTGCGTCGCTGGGTCAGCCAAAGTGACCCCCATACAGCTGACCAACTGATTGCCTTGGTGGAAAGATATGCGGCTGCAGGAGAACTGCTATGTCCTACTTCACAGGAAAACCCTCGCAATCCTAAGCCCCAAGATTCTGCAAGACCGGGTAAGACTGTTCAAGGTTTAAGGGGGGCATCCAGGTCTAATAGGCCTGGGAACGGAACTAATTGGTGGTCAGACTGTACTGTCAAATGTTTCAAGTGCAAAGAGGATGGTCATATGGCCAAAGACTGTCCATTTAAGGATGAACCTATGGAATGCAATATGGGCAAAAATGAGGGAACACGTTCATTTTTGCTCAGTTGTTATGGTATTGTTAACAATGACTATGATAATAACGCTCATAAATGCTGTGTAACTGTGAATGGAAAAATGTCTAAAGCATTACTTGATTCAGGTAGTATGGTTACGTTGGTAGCAGAGTCTATAATACCTTGTGTAAAACCTGATCATGGACAGAAAATAGGCATTATCTGTGTTCATGGTGATAAAAAGGAATACCCCACTGCGGAAGTAAATATTGGAACCCAGTATGGGAATTTAAAGTACCGAGTGGGTGTAGTACCTAGATTAGCCCATGAGGTAGTGATCGGTAGAGACTTTCCTCATTTTCTAAAATTATGGGCAGCTTTACAAAAGACAGATCAAAATTTATCAGAAATGAGTCAGTCTGTCGAGGATAATGTGTTCCCTTTTTCCGATATTGACTTGGGTTTTGACCACTGTGACGGAAAAATAAGGAAAAAGAAAAAATACTGCCCTAAACCAGTATTAATAGGAGATAACCCAGCTCAAACTAGTGAGGAGCCTACTAATAATGCAGACAAGGATAAGGACTTAATTGATATTGGAATTAGTCCAGGTAACTTTAAAAGCGCTCAGTGGGAAGATCCCACTTTAGTGACAGCTAGAAATGATATTAAAGTTGTAAACGGGGTTGTTAATCAGCCAGGAGGAGCACTGCCGTTCCCCTATTTTGAAGTACAGAATGACCTAATTTACCGTGTAGAAAAAAAGGATTCAGACATCATTAGGCAGCTGTTGGTTCCTCAGACTTACCAGAATATAGTGCTAAAGTTGGCTCACAGCCACATATTAGGGGGACACTTGGGAGTCGGAAAAACTAGAGAGAGAGTCCTTAGACGGTTTTACTGGCCTGGAGTGTTTGCTGCTATTACAAACTATTGCTCCTCATGTCCTGAGTGCCAGTACAGGGCTCCTTTCAAGACTTTTCGTAGTCCACTTGTACCCTTACCCATAATTGACGTGCCTTTTGAAAGGATCGCTATGGACTTAGTGGGGCCACTGGTAAAGTCCGCTAGGGGACACCAATATATATTAGTCATCTTGGACTATGCAACTCGCTATCCTGAGGCCATTCCCTTGCGTAATACCTCTGCAAAGCTAATAGCTAAGGAACTTATGTTGATGTTCAGTAGGGTGGGTATCCCTAAAGAAATACTGACAGACCAGGGGACCCCGTTCATGTCCAGAGTCACAAAAGAGTTGTGCAGGCTCTTGCAGGTTAAACATCTTAAGACCTCAGTATATCACCCACAGACTGATGGTTTAGTAGAGAGGTTCAACAAAACCCTTAAGAGTATGCTACGCAAGGTAATTGATGCAGATGGAAGAAATTGGGATTTTTTATTGCCATATCTACTGTTTTCCATTAGGGAAGTTCCACAGGCCTCCACGGGCTTCTCTCCTTTTGAATTATTATATGGAAGACATCCCAGGGGAATATTGGATATTGCTAAGGAGACCTGGGAACAGGAGACTACTCCTCACAGGAGTGTAATTGAGCATATAGCTCAAATGCAGGATAGAATGGCCACCATCATGCCTATTGTCAGGGAACACATGCTGGAAGTCCAGCAGGCTCAGAAAAACAGCTATAACCGTAATGCTAGAGTCAGAGTGTTCCAACCGGGAGACAGGGTATTGGTTCTGGTCCCTACTGTGGAGAATAAGTTCCTTGCGACTTGGCATGGACCCTATGAAATAATAGAGAAAGTGAGTGATGTCAATTATAAAGTCAGACAACCAGGAAGAAGAAAGCCTGAACAGTTGTATCATATAAATCTGTTAAAGCCATGGAAGGACAGGGAGGTCCTGGTTGCTTTAAAACCTTCAGAACCTCCTATAGTAGAGCCAGATGTGAACGTATCTAAGACTCTGTCTGTCCATCAAAAGCAAGAGGTCAGAGATTTCATCAGAAGAAATAGGGATGTTTTCTCGATAGTTCCAGGAAAGACTAAAGTGATTAAACATGACATAATAACCGAACCAGGGAAAAGAGTTAACCTCAAACCCTATAGAATTCCTGAGGCCCGGAGGGAGGTTATAAACTTAGAGGTTGAGAGCATGTTAAAACTTGGAGTCATTGAAGAATCCCAGAGTAACTGGAGTAGTCCTATTGTATTGGTGCCAAAACCTGATGGCACATGGAGGTTCTGCAATGACTACCGCAAGTTAAACGCCCTCTCAAAATTTGATGCTTACCCAATGCCAAGAGTTGATGAGTTAATAGAAAGACTGGGCAAAGCTCGTTATCTAACAACCTTGGATTTAACAAAGGGTTACTGGCAGGTCCCGCTCACTGAAAGAGCCAAAGAAAAGACAGCCTTTTCAACACCCAGTGGCCTGTTCCAGTACACTGTATTGCCATTTGGGTTACATGGGGCACCTGCCACATTCCAACGAATGATGGACAGAATTCTTAAACCTCATGTTCGTTATGCTGCAGCATACTTGGATGATGTCGTCATCCACAGTGCAGACTGGGAATCCCACCTCCCTAAAGTTCAAGCGGTACTTGATGCTATCCGCTCAGCAGGCTTAACTGCCAATCCTTCCAAGTGTACGATTGGTTTAGAGGAAGCTAAGTACTTAGGTTATTCTATTGGGAGGGGTTTGGTTAAACCACAGGAAGCCAAAGTAGAAGCCATACAAAAATGGCCACAGCCCCTTACAAAGAAACAAGTAAAGGCATTTTTGGGTTTAATTGGATATTATAGGCGGTTCATTCCAGATTTTGCTACCATTGCTGCACCCCTGACAGACCTTATTAAAGCAAAATCCCCAGTCATAGTTAAATGGTGCCCTGAGGCAGAAAAGGCTTTTAAGAGTCTGAAGGAAGCTATCTGTAGCCATCCTGTCTTAGTGACCCCAGATTTTTCCAGGGATTTTATAGTTCAGACAGATGCTTCTGATGTGGGCTTGGGGGCTGTTCTTTCACAGGAATACCAGGGTGAAGAACACCCTGTTTTCTTTTTGAGCAGAAAGTTAAACCCACATGAGAAGAACTACTCTATTGTTGAAAAAGAGTGTCTTGCTATTAAGTGGGCATTAGACTCTCTTAAATACTACCTACTAGGCAGAAGGTTTCGATTGATAACGGACCATGCTCCTCTGACGTGGATGTATCAGAACAGGGAAAGTAACTCCAGAGTAACCAGATGGTTTTTGAGTTTGCAATCTTTTAATTTCACTGTGGAACACAGGGCTGGTCTGCAACAAGGTAATGCTGATGGGCTTTCGAGGGTACACTCCCTGATTTCCATGGTCGCTCAAACCCTTGGGTATGAGCTGGGGGGGAGGATATGTGAGAATAAAGGTGGAATAGTGGTTGATGGGAGATACATCAGACCTGATTTGCTAGACAGCAACCAGAGGATTTCTCAGTTAAATGCCCCAGGGAGAGATGTTACAGTTTGCAATATGCATAGCTGATGCTCTGCAAAACATGGTATGGGTCCCTGGGGCGGAGTATTTGGAGAGCAGGGGGGGCCAATGCTCCAACAGCACTAGTTGCTGTATAAACAGACCACAGCTTGGATCTGGTTTATAAGAGTTAGCTAATTGGCACTCACCTGTAGCTACTCAATTAGCAGACAGGCCTTTAAAAGAAGAGAGCAGCCTGCTCCAAGAGAGAGAGGAAAAGACAGCTAGGAGAGGCTGCGCTTATTGCAAAGACATTGCTTTTGTTTGGGAAATTGGTAAGTGGGAAAGCCACCCAATTGCAGATAGCAAGTACTGTCTAGGAAGAGCTCAAGTAAGAGCAAGGGATTTTGTTTGTTTTGTTATTATTTAAAGTACCTGCTTTCAAACTGAATAAAGAAAGGAAAACTGAGCTGAAGGTGTCCTGGACTTTGTATACCCTAGAAGGCTGTGGTTACTGCAAGATCGGTGACAATCCTACCTGTAAAAGAAGTGGTTTGTCACAATATATATATAAATATAAATAGGTAGCTGGACTTGTATAATCAGATACCGTTATAACAGGCAAAAGCTGCAAGCAAACACAGAACTAAATAACCCAAGAACTTTACATCACAAATGGTCTGTATTTACACTAAAAACAGAGCCTTAGTAGGTGTGAGAAACTTCTGTAAATTTAGACAGCTGAATACAAGTCCCTAGATGGGTGTAGTGCTATAACCTGTATGGAACTAGCTACTTAATTTAAATTACTGCCATATATGACTTTTTACAGAGGGTAAATACAGCATAATGTATTATAAAAACCCATGCACTGTCCATGGAGGAGAGTTCTGGGGAGAGTTCTAGAGAGAACCTCCTAGAAGGAACTCCCTGAGGAAGGCCAGAGTGACCTGTAGACTTTGATTTGGTGACTATATTGATTCCTTAACTATTGAGTCAAACAGGTTTTTTTTTTTTTGATTATTTAAATAACTGATTACTTTCTTCTCGCCCTCCGTTACTGCTGAAAGGCTTATTAATGTTATGTCTGTATACTGGTGAGATATTTGTGTAGACATATTGGTTAAATTATCTTTCTATATGGGTGATGTATTTGTGTAGAAATATTAACTTATGTTTTTTTTTTCCTCTTTCTGTATACTGGTGATATATTGATTATATATTGGCGTATAGATTAATGTTTCTTTCTATCTGTATACTGAGATTATCTGTGTTGTTGACTAAACATCATTATGGTTTTAATCACAGCCAGCCATTTTGTGCCACATATATCTATATGAGTTATATTTTTCTGTACAAGTTTTTAACACCTTATTTTTTTCCTTTGTTTATATCTATTTTTCATATACCTTTACATTTGTTTAATACATACAGTTTTATCTTGAATATTGTTTACTTTGTTTTTCCCACTCGTTTTTGTATAATTATTTTTTTTTTGTGCAGTGAAATAAATATATGTTAACTAGCGACTTGCCCGTCAAAAAATGACGGTCAATAAAAGAAAGTGTTGAAATGCTGTTTGCCACACAATGTGAGTGTACTGTGTGCCTCAACTATATAGAGCCCTCTAACACAGTAATGAACGCATGTAATAACACTATAAGTGCCATGAGGGTCATCCATGACTTAATTAACACCCTCACTCATGGGGGTCAATACAGACCCCCATAAACCCCTAATTAACCCTGTCAATCATGGGGGTCAATATAGACCCCCATAAGCCCTTCATTAACCCTGTCACTCATGGGGGTCCATACAGACCCTCATAAGCCTCTATTTAACCCTATCAGTCCCATAAGGGTATATTATGACCATTATGGGCCTGTTACAACCCAACATTAACCACATAAGTGCCATGACAGTCCTCAAGGACCATCATGACACTAAGTATAAATACTACACTGCACTATACCCCCCCCAATAAAACATTAAATATCAACTAAACACCCTCTACACTAACCTATTAACACCTACCTACCTACTCCCTATTAACCCCCTCCCCACCACTGTAATTACAGAAATCCAAAAAACTAAAGTCATCAAAAATCTACATTACATAAAATAAAAAACCTAAAATCACCAAAAATAAAAATTGTACATTACAGAAAAAAAAGCTAAGTCACAAAAAATAAAAAAAGAACATTACAGAAAATAAAAAAAAATACATTACAACCCCCCACCACTACAGAAAAAAAAATTGCATACCTGAAAAGGAAATACATATAATACATACAATACATACAATACACCCCTATCTAATATACATCCCCCTTATCTAATATACATCCCCCTTATCTAATATACATCCCCCTTATCTAATAGACATCCCCCTTATCTAATAGATATCCCCCTTATCTAATATACATCCCCCTTATCTAATATACATCCCCCTATCTATCTAATACACAATAAATACTATCTATGTAATATACATCCCCCTATCTATCTAATACACAATAAATACTATCTATGTAATATACATAACCCTATCTATCTAATATACAGTACATGATATCTCTATATAGCAACCCTAATACTAAGCTTAAATAAAAATTTAAAATTAAATAATTAAGACCAATTACCTTTGAGATGTTTCTTCAGATCACCAACCTAGGGTAAAAAAAGGTTAAAAAAATTTATACAACACGTTTACATAAAATAACTAAACATTCTAAATATTCTAAATATTCTACTCACCTTTCCAGCATGTCCTGTTCCAGCATGTCCCGTTACAGCATGTCACGTCCTCCATGTTTGCTTCTGCGGCACGGCCCCTGTTAAAAAAAAAAACATTACATTAGCACACATACATAAACATGAAACAAAGTAAAATAAACACAATCTACTTACCTCCCCGCGATGTCTTCGGCCTCCTGGTGTTCTGCCCCGGAAGCATCCTCGCTAGTGATGTCGTGAACATAAAATGTTCGCGAACCGGCGAACCGCCATAGACTTCAATGGGCAGGCGGATTTTAAAACCCACAGGGACTCTTTCTGGCCACAATAGTGATGGAAAAGTTGTTTTAAGGGGACTAACACCTGGACTGTGGCATGCCGGAGGGGGATCCATGTCAAAACTCCCACGGAAAATTACATAGTTGATGCAGAGTCTGGTTTTAATCCATAAAGGGCATAAATAACCTAACCTCCCCCTCCATCATCATCCTACCCTGTATCTCTTTACCCCCTCCCTCATCATCCTCCCCTGTGTCTCTTTCCCCCCTTCCTCATCACCCTCCCCTGTGTCTCATCCCCCCTCCCTCATCATCCTCCCACCTCCCTCATCATCCTCCCCTGTATCTCTTTACCCCCTCCCTCATCATCCTCCCCTGTGTCTCTTCCCCCTCCATCATCATCCTCTCCTGTGTCTCTTTCCCCCCTCCCTCATCCTCCTTCCCTGTGTCTCTTTTCCCGCTCCCTCATCATCTTCCCCTGTGTCTCTTCCCCCCCTCCCTCATCATTCTCCCCTGTGTCTCTTTCCCCCCTTCCTCATCACCCTCCCCTGTATCTCTTTACCCCCTCCCTCATCATCCTCCCCTGTGTCTCTTTCCCCCCTTCCTCATCGCCCTCCCCTGTATCTCTTTACCCCCTCCCTCATCATCCTCCCCTCACCCTTATCCCTAACACCCCTTACCCTAACACCCCTCACACTTATCCCTGTGTCTCTTCCCCCCTCCCTCATCATCCTCCCCCCTCCCTTGATGATAAGGGGGGGAAGAGACACAGGGATAAGTGTGAGGGGTGTTAGGGTGAGGGGTGTTAGGGATAAGTGTAAGGGGTGTTAGGGTGAGGCATGTTAGGAATAAGTGTGAGGGGTGTTAGGTCTTAGGGATAAGTGTGAGAATGTTAGGGTTAGGTGTTAGGTTGATGGGTGTTATGGATAAGTGTGAGGGTGTTAGGGTTAGGGTAAGGGGTGTTAGGGATAAGTCTGAGGGGTGTTAGGGTTAGGGGTGTTAGGGATAAGTGTGAGGGGTATTAGGGTTAGGTGTTAGGGTGAGGGGTGTTAGGGATAAGTGTGAGGGGTATTAGGGTTAGGGTGAGGGGTGTTAGGGATAAGTGTGAGGGGCGTTAGGGTAAGGGGTGTTAGGGATAAGTGTGAAGGGTGTTAGGGTGAGGGGTGTTAGGGATAAGTGTGAGGGGTGTTAGGGTTAGGGTGAGGGGTGTTAGGGATAAGTGTGAGGGGTGTTAGGGTGAGGGGTGTTAGGGATAAGTGTGAGGGGTGTTAGGGTTAGGGTGAGGGGTGTTAGGGATAAGTGTGAGGGGTGTTAGGGTTAGGGTGAGGGGTGTTAGGGTTAGGGTGAGGGGTGTTAGGGTTAGGGTGAGGGGTGTTAGGGATAAGTGTGAGGGGTGTTAGGGTTACGTGTTAGGGTGAGGGGTGTTAGGGATAAGTGTGAGGGGTGTTAGGGTTAGGGTGAGGGGTGTTAGGGTTAGGGTGAGGGGTGTTAGGGATAAGTGTAAGGGGTGTTAGGGTTAGGGTGAGGGATGTTAGGGTTAGGTGTTAGGGATAAGTGTGAGGGGTGTTAGGGTAAGGGGTGTTAGGGTAAGGGGTGTTAGGGTAAGGGGTGTTAGGGATAAGTGTGAGGGGTGTTAGGGTTAGGGTGAGGGGTGTTAGGGTTAGGTGTTAGGGTGAGGGGTGTTAGGGATAAGTGTGAGGGTTTTTTTTGTCTCTTTCCCCCCTTCCTCATCGCCCTCCCCTGTATCTCTTTACCCCCTCCCTCATCATCCTCCCCTCACCCTTATCCCTAACACCCCTTACCCTAACACCCCTCACACTTATCCCTGTGTCTCTTCCCCCCTCCGTCATCATCCTCCCCCCTCCCTTGATGATAAGGGGGGGAAGAGACACAGGGATAAGTGTGAGGGGTGTTAGGGTGAGGGGTGTTAGGGATAAGTGTAAGGGGTGTTAGGGTGAGGCATGTTAGGAATAAGTGTGAGGGGTGTTAGGTCTTAGGGATAAGTGTGAGAATGTTAGGGTTAGGTGTTAGGTTGATGGGTGTTATGGATAAGTGTGAGGGTGTTAGGGTTAGGGTAAGGGGTGTTAGGGATAAGTCTGAGGGGTGTTAGGGTTAGGGGTGTTAGGGATAAGTGTGAGGGGTATTAGGGTTAGGTGTTAGGGTGAGGGGTGTTAGGGATAAGTGTGAGGGGTATTAGGGTTAGGGTGAGGGGTGTTAGGGATAAGTGTGAGGGGTGTTAGGGTTAGGTGTTAGGGTGAGGGGTGTTAGGGATAAGTGTAAGGGGTGCTAGGGATAAGTGTGAGGGGCGTTAGGGTAAGGGGTGTTAGGGATAAGTGTGAAGGTTGTTAGGGTGAGGGGTGTTAGGGATAAGTGTGAGGGGTGTTAGGGTTAGGGTGAGGGGTGTTAGGGATAAGTGTGAGGGGTGTTAGGGTGAGGGGTGTTAGGGATAAGTGTGAGGGGTGTTAGGGATAAGTGTGAGGGGTGTTAGGGTTAGGGTGAGGGGTGTTAGGGTTAGGGTGAGGGGTGTTAGGGATAAGTGTGAGGGGTGTTAGGGTTACGTGTTAGGGTGAGGGGTGTTAGGGATAAGTGTGAGGGGTGTTAGGGTTAGGGTGAGGGGTGTTAGGGTTAGGGTGAGGGGTGTTAGGGATAAGTGTAAGGGGTGTTAGGGTTAGGGTGAGGGATGTTAGGGTTAGGTGTTAGGGATAAGTGTGAGGGGTGTTAGGGTAAGGGGTGTTAGGGATAAGTGTGAGGGGTGTTAGGGTTAGGGTGAGGGGTGTTAGGGTTAGGTGTTAGGGTGAGGGGTGTTAGGGATAAGTGTGAGGGGTTTTAGGATTAGGGTGAGGGGTGTTAGGGATAAGTGTGAGGGGTGTTAGGGTTAGGTGCTAGAGTGAGGGGTTATAGGGATAGGTGTGAGGGGTGTTAGGGTTAGGGGTGTTAGGGATAAGTGTGAGGGGTGTTAGGGTTAGGGTGAGGGGTGTTAGGGATAAGTGTGAGGGGTGTTAGGGTTAGGTGTTAGGGATAAGTGTGAGGGGTGTTAGGGTTAGGGTGAGGGGTGTTAGGGATAAGTGTAAGGGGTGTTAGGGTTAGGTGTTATGGTGAGGGATGTTAGGGTTAGGTGTTAGGGATAAGTGTGAGGGGTGTTAGGGTAAGGGGTGTTAGGGATAAGTGTGAGGGGAGTTAGGGTTAGGGTGAGGGGTGTTAGGGATAAGTGTGAGGGGTGTTAGTGTTGGGTGCTAAGGTGAGGGGAGGATGATGATAAGGGGGGGAAGAGACACAGGGGTGTCCTTGCAGCAGAGATCAAAAGAGTCCTTCAGGACTGTATTGCACACTGTGTACAGTAGCCTAGCTATGGTTTTCCCTATTGATGCAGTATCACCTACACTCAGCCTCCTCTCAGTAAGACTGCAAGTTAGTTATGATTCCAAAATGGCTGCTGTCCATAAGGTTAAAGGGTCTGGAAGGCAGGGTATGATGCTGATTGGCTGGAATGTGTCTGCTGACTGTGAGTTGCAGGGTCAAAGTTTGCTCAATGATAAAGTATAGGGGGCGGATCAAACATTGCATATGTTCACAGTTCGCCGCGAACGCGAACATGCTATGTTCGCCGGGAACAGTCTCCGACGCTAATGAGCTTCCTACGGAGTGTTCCAGAATAAAATTGGCAATGGCAGCTTCTGATTGGCTGAAAACGCTGTCTATCAAATTCAGCCAATGAGAAGACGCCAATTGTGAACCAATGAGAAAGGGATACACCCCAAAATACCACGCTGATTGGATAACGCACCTGTCAATCTTTATTTAAACCAATCCGAAGGCTTTATTGCCATCAGCTAATCACAATGGGATACATTCCCACTTACTGATAGGTGAAGACATCTGCGCCTTCCCATTGGCTGTAATACTGATTGACATTGACAATAGCCAATGAGAAGGTGCAAATCCTTCACCAATCAGTACGTGGGGGTGTATTCCATTGTGATTGGCTATTGTCAGTGCAACCAATCTGAATGCGCAGATGCCTCCAGCCAATCACCCTGTGGGGGTGTATTCCATTGTGAATGGCTGAAGGCATCTGCGCCTTGTGATTGGTTTAAATAAAGATTGACAGGTGCATAGGGTGTATCCCTTTCTGATTGGTTGAAATCGCTGTCTATCAAATTCACCCAATCAGATGGCGCCATTGCCTATTTTCTTCCGGAAAAGTATCCGGGAGCCTCATTAGCGTCGGGGATGTCCGGGAGTGCGGATGTAAGTATTTATTTATTTTTTATTATTGTTTTACAGGGCGTGGCAGAAGAGGAGCAGGAGGAGGCCGGAGACAACGCAGGGAGGTAAGTACAATGTAGATTATGTTTATTTTGTTTTTCTGTTTATGTGTTAATGTTATTTATTATTTAACAGATACCGCAACAGAGAATCAGGACGGGACATGACGGAAAGGGGAGTATAATATTTAGAATGTTTAGAATGTTTAGTATTTACTGGAAACGTGTTGCACTAACTTTTTTAATTTTTTTTCCCTAGGTGGCTGATCTGAATGGACATCTGCAAAGGTAAGTGGTCTTAATTATTTTATTTTGGCTTAATTAGATTATTTTATATATAGATAGCATTTATTGTATGTTAGCTGGGGGTATGTGTTTTATATAGATAGCATAGCATGCATTGTATATTAGATTGTGGTATTTATTTAGATAGATTGGGGGATGTATATTAAATAGATAGATTGGGGGATGTATATTATATAGATAGGATGTATATTAGATTATGGTATTTATTTAGATAGATTGGGGCATGTATATTATATAGATAGAATGTATTGTATATTAGATAGGGGTGTATTGTATTGTATTTAATTATATTGATTTGTATTGTACTGTATGTATTATATTGTAAGTATTGTATGTATTGTTTTGTATGTATTATATGTATTTCCTTTTCAGGTGTGTATTTTTTTTTTTCTGTAGTGGCGGGGGGGGTTTAATGTGTTTTTTTATTTTCTGTAATGTTCCTTTTTTTATTTTTTGTGACTTTAAGCTTTTTATTTTATGTAATTAGAGTGGAGGGGGTTATTAGGGGGTAGGTAGGTAGTGTAGGTGTTAATAGGTTAGTGTAGAGGGTGTTTAGTTGATATTTAATGTTTTATTGGGGGGGTATAGTGCAGTGTAGTGTTTATACTTAGTGTCATGATGGTCCTTAAGGACAGTCATGGCACTTATGTGGTTAATGTTGGGTTGTAACAGGCCCATAATGGTTATAATATACCCTTATGGGACTAATAGGGTTAAATAGAGGCTTATGAGGGTCTATATGGACCCCCATGAGTGACAGGGTTAATGACTGGCTTATGGGGGTCTATATTGACCGCCATGATTGACAGGGTTAATTAGGGGTTTATGGGGGTCTGTATTGACCCCCATGAGTGACAGGGTTAATGAAGGCTTATGGGGGTCTATATTGACCCCCATGAGTGACAGGGTTAATGAAGGGCTTATGGGGGTCTGTATTGACCCACATGAGTGACAGGGTTAATAAGGGGCTTATGGGGGTCTCTATTGACCCCCATTAGTGACAGGGTTAATGAAGTGCTTATGGGGGTCTGTATTGATCCCTATGAGTGACAGGGTTAATGAAGGGCTTATGGGGGTCTCTATTGACCCCCATGAGTGACAGGGTTATTGAAGTGCTCATGGGGGTCTGTATTGACCCCCATGAGTGACACAGTTAATGAAGGGCTTATGGGGGTCTGTATTGACCCCCATGAGTGACAGGGTGAATGAAGGGCTTATGGGGGTCTATATTGACCCCCATAAATGACAGGGTTAATTAGAGGTTTATGGGGGTCTGTATTGACCCCCATGAGCGAGGGGTTAATTAAATGCTTATGGGGGTCTGAATTGACCCTCATGAGTGAGGGGGTTAATGAAGTGCTTATTGGGGTCTGTATTGACCCCCATGAGTGACAGGGTTAATGAAGGTTTATGGGGGTCTATATTGACCCCCATGAAGGAGGGGGTTAATGAAGTGCTTATGGGGGTCTATATTGACCCCCATGAGTGAGGAAGTTAATGAAGTGCCTTTTGGGGGTCTGTATTGACCCCCATGAGTGACAGGGTTAATTAAGGTTTATGGGGGTCTGTATTGACCCCCATGAAGGAGGGGGTCAATGATGTGCTTATGGGGGTCTATATTGACCCCCATGAGTGAGGGGGTTAATGAAGTGCTTAAGGGGGTCTATATTGACCCCCATGAGTGAGGGGGTCAATGAAGTGCCTTTTGGAGGTCTGTATTGACTCCCATGAGCGACAGGGTGATAGTGTATATTTGTTTTCTTTTATAACGGGTCCTTTTAGGACCTTTACAGTCCTTTAAGGACCCGTACCGCGTGAATTTAGAATTTTCATTGCAGCGGGGGTCCCCGATTGCATGCGATCGGGACCCCCACTGCGATGGTTAATGGGTTAATGAAGGTCTCCGAGCTTATCTCGGATCCCGTGGGGTTAATGCAGGTTTTTGAGCTTATCTCAGATCCCTTCTTGGGTAAGTTGTACGTGGCTGGGCTTTGAGCCTCGTTTTCGTTTTTTTTCGGCTGCCATTTTTTCTCTTGCTTAAGGGATTTTCGTGTGTCTGAACTCTGGAATTTGGACTAAAATGGAGGTAAAACTTCCCTTTCAGAGGTCCTGGATGACCCCCCCCCCCCCTCCCCATTGGTAAGCTTTTTATGTATTTTTTGTGAGTATTTGGTGTGTTTTGACTGTTTTTAGGTGCGTGTGGTTCGGCCATTATGGTCGTATTTTTCGTGCATGTGGGTGTTTGTTACTTTAAGGTACGTTCCGAGGTCGTTTTTTTTTCTAAGTTGTGCGTGTGTGTGCGTTTTAAACCACATTAGGCGCCTTTGAGCCTCCACCTCCACAAATGCGGACAAACACAGCCGTCGCTTTGCGAGGGATGCAGTTATTGCGAGCTCGCTTTGCGAGCTCGCAAACAGTGTGACGGCGTCTCGCAGTTGGACTATTATAATATGTGATTTATAAATCTTATTTGGGTGTTTTATTTTTCAATCATTCTTAAGAGAATATAATATAGAAATTATACATAGTTGTTTGGCTCCTTTTTAAAACAGAAATCACCCAAATGGCCCGGATCAAAAGTTTTCATACCCTTAGTTCTTAATACTGTGTATTGCCCCTTTTAGCATCAATGACAGCGTGCAGTCTTTTGTAATAGTTGTCTATGAGGCGCCTAATTCTTGTAGGTAGTAAAGCTGCCCATTTGGTCTTGGCAAAATGCCTCCTGGTCATGCAAAGTATTTGGTCGTCTTGCATGAACTGCGCGTTTGAGATCTCCGCAATTATATTAAGGTCAGGAGACTGTGATGGCCACTTTAGAACCTTCACTTTTTTTTGCTGTAACCACCGGAGGGTCAACTTGGCCTTGTGCTTTGGGTCATTGTCATGCTGGAAAGTCCAAGAGCGTCCCATGGAGAAGAATGCAAATTGTCTGCCAGTATTTTCTGATAACATGCTGCATTCCTTTTGCCATCAATTGTCACAAGATTCCCTGTGCTATTAGAGCTCACACTCCCCTAAAACATCAGTGCGCCACCACCATGCTTCACAGTGGGGATGGTATTCTTTTCACTATAGGCCTTGTTGACCCCTCTCCAAAAATATTGCTTATGGTTGTGACCATAAAGCTCTATTTTGGTCTCGTCACTCCAAATTAGTGTGCCAGAAGCTGTGAGGCGTGTCAAGGAGTGCTAGGGCATACTAAACCCCGGCTTTTTTTGTGATATTAATGCAGTAAAGGCTTCTTTCTGGCATCTCGACCATGCAGCTCATTCTTGTTTAAGTATTGTCGTATTGTGCTCCTTGAAACAACCACACTGACATTTTTGACTGACATTTTTGCTTTAGATATCTTTTTATATCTTTTTCCATCTTTATGAAGTTCCATTACCTAGTTACGCAGATCTTTTATGCTCCCCATGGCTCAGTATCTAGCCTGCTCAGTGCATCCACGTGAGAGCTAAGAAACTCATTGACTATTTATACACAGACACTAATTGCAATTTTAAAAGCCACAGGTGTGGAAATTAACTTTTAATTGCCATTTTAACCTGTGTGTGTCACCAGGTCTGTAACAAGGCCGAACATTCAAGGGTATGTAAACTTTTAATCAGGGCCATTTGGGTGATTTCTGTTATCATTATGATTTAAATATGAGCCAAACAACTATCTGATAATAAATGACTTCATATGACTAAATACGGACTTACACAAAAAAAATACGAGCCACAGGATTTAGAAAAAAAAAAAAAAAAAAAAAAACATTACACAGCAAGGGGGGATAGCCAGGACGTCTAGGAGTCAGGTTGCATGCAAATTTAAGTCCAATTTACAGAGTTTAGACACTCGAAAAGCGAGAGAAAAAATCGTCACCAAAAAAAAGAAAACGAGGCTACAGGACCCTAAACCCGCAAAACACCGCCAAGCACATAAGACTTTTACAAAAACCCGTACAAGGTACAACATACACTACTAGCAAGGACGCTAAATCAGCCACACCCGCGTACCACATACACGATCGCCGCCATTTTACAACACTAACTTACAGAATGCGGAACTACACAGCTCCACTAACTGTTTCCCCACGCGCATGCAGTCTATTTAAACACACTGCACACATTGCTGACACTTACACCTCAGCTCCACAACACTGCAAACCTACATTGTATTCTGCAGGAACATCAAAACAGATGGTTAGCTCTTCAGCACATTGCTTGCTGCATTAATTAATTATAAATAGGTAAAGTATACTAATTTATGATTTAATTAATTAATTATCATTAAAAAATACATATACAGAAAAAAAAGCACCACAGTATCGCAATAAACGACAAAGCCCTTCCCTGCGCACCTCACAAGGAGCGCCAACGGTGCTCATAGGATACAAACTACACCAGGGGAGAGGCTTGCAATAAGCGCAAAAAGGAGATCAGCGCGGACCTTACAATAAGCACAAAAGTGGCAAACAGCATTACCTGCTTTACAATTTTATTGCCCCATCATTTCTGACGGGCAAGTATATATATAATAATGATATCACATGATGATTGGATACTATTAACGAGAACACTTTGATAAATTAAAGAGACATAGTCATATTTTAACCAGGGTTACATTAGAATCAGGGGCAGTGGGGCTGATCTGACTGGTCCCTGGGTGCGGGCTTACAGTACCCTGACAGGCCGAGTCAATGGGTTAGAAAGGGATGAGCAATTATAGGTCCCGCTACTAGCGGCTAATGATGAAAGGACAGGAAGATGGTGATAAGGGTGCAGCGCCCACAGGTGAGGTACCCATATATTTTATCCGTTAGGGTGTGGTGCCACGAGGGCGCAAGGTCCACTTCCCGGCCTGGAATGGTAGCTCGTTCTCCCCTTTCCTCCAGCATCAGGTGCCAAGCCACTGAGCATGTATTAGGCAGTACCAGTGCGGGGAGGTGACCCAGAGGAAGAGGACTGTCCAGCCTGGAGCAGTACACTAAATAGTGACCCGGATAACGGCCATCCGCCCAGCTGTATGTAATATCTGCAAGGGGCACAGAACTGGACATGTGATCCATGCACAGGAGCAGTCTCCCAAGACACCATCCTTCCCATCTTTGTGGCTGCACACCCGCCCGCCTGGAGCTTAGGCAATAACTCAGGTGGCAGTGCCAGGGCAGGGGCTATACTACAAAAATATATATATAAAAAATAACATAAAAATTAGACTGAACTGGGGCCCCCCAGAGCTGGGCCCCGGTGCATTGAAACTCCTGCTTCACCAGTGCTTTTACACACACAGGCGTTCTCTCTTTCTCCTTTCTGTGCCGATATGCACACTTACCTTTCTTCTCTCTCTTTCGTACAATATCCACTGCAATGCTCTTTAGATTGTTTTCATCCAGGCGCTCCAGCAGCTTCTTGCAGTTCTCCTGGTTATTTGCCATTGCTATTAAAACCGAGAGACTTTAAAAATGGCTGCTGTTTATTAATGAAACGAATGGTTACGTATACAATATGCACAAAAAGCAGTTCTGCATTCCAGAAATAGGGCAGGGCTTCCGCTGATGTCATTAGAAAGTTAAACCCTAGGCATCTGGTTTCAAGAGATTTGACTACATGACCGTGCTTGTTGTTTCCTGTTTGTGAGACAGTATCTGACGCTTGCATGTGTAAGCACCGCCATGTTGTATCAGTTAAGGGGCCCACGATAACGATTTGAGCAGCACACTTCAGTAGCAATCCCCAGTTTTGAACCTTTCCTGTTACATGTACTGCTTTCTGAAAAATGACCTCAATCATAATTACCACCATCCTGAGGTGTTTGGTTAATTTGTTTGCCTTGGACCCTTCCTGTTATATACCCACCATGCACCAATCTGCCTGCCGCAACATTGTTTTTAGGGATAGTGTTCATGGTTAGGGCTTAGGAATCATTCCTGTTATCTGCCCATCACTTGCACATCACCTACTGGCGTCCACAGCAGCTTCTTGCGCCACTATTTTACAATCTACCCTAACCCCTAAACTTTAACCCTAAACCTTAACCCTAACTCTAAACCCTAACCCCTAAAAACAAAGTGAACAAAGTTGCAATGGACAGATCGGCACAGGAGCGCAGAGCAGTGTGGCGGCTATATAACAGGAAAGGCCTGGTTAGGATAGTGGTGGATAATTCATACTAAAATAGTGGCTTGCGCAATGGTCTGCAGTGGCCAGCAGGTGGTGTGCCAGTGGCGGGCAGATAACAGGAAACAAATTACGAAATTACGAAATGTAAGAATATTTAGCAAAAGAATATTTGTATGTAAGAATAAATGAACTTTGAGATTAGTAATATTTCTTAAAACTTAGTTCTCTAAAAAAGAAAAAAAAAACTTAGCTTTTATTAGATATATATTAAAGTATATTTTCTATATATACAACTAGAAGTTAAAACATTGTGGTCCCAATAACGCTATAAAATCATATGGCCACATTAAGCAGTTGTCTCCTTTATTTAGCAGCGTGCATGCTCTATCCAGCATGCACTCTGCAACTACTACTTCTGACCAATGCTAATTGGTGGTGTCCTACACTTGTTTAAATTACGCAATTTAAGTGATCTCATCAGGGGCCCTCAAGGAAACATGGCTGGAAGTAGTAGCTGAAGAATTCATGCTGGATAGAGCATGCACGCTAGTGAATGACAGAGACGTCTGCTTAATAGAAACTATAAATTATGAAGGATTATGGGGTCTTGTGTATATCTTAACTAGTGTAATCGTTGTAGAGATGTGAACAGGTAATCCCAACCCATTAATCCGAACCAATTTACTGTTCTGAAGAACTACACTTAAAACTTTACATGTCAATGTAAAAAAAAATAATACAGCCACTTATTTTTTATATCCAAGCATATTATGTTTAGTTATTCAAAAAACAATATAGAAAAAAATTGATCACCTATGCTGTATAAATATTAAGAAATGAATTTGTCCACATGGTCCATTTAAGTCAACTTAAGTTGTAGTACTTTATATTTGCATTACATGTTCATATCTATATTTACATAGTAATTGAGGTTGAAAAAAGACTTTTAGCGCATCAGTTTCAACCTTTTTAGATCTCCTCTGATCTGCAATATGCAGATTCATTGTTAATTGATCAAGAGGAAGGCAAACAGAAAAACAAACCTCAGTGAAACGTTGCCAATTGTCTCAAGAGGGAACAAAAACATATAAAATTCCTTCCTGACCCTAGATACTGGTGATCAGATTCCTCCCTGGATAAACCCCCCTCCTCATCCTCCCTCCTCAACCCCCTCCCCTCATCCTCAACTCCCCCCTCCTCATCCTCAACCTCCCCCCTCCTCATCCTCAACCCCCCCCCCCTCCTCACTTTACTCCTCTAAATACCTCCCCCTCTCTTAACCTTCATCTGCAGCTTCTCCTCCGGCCTCCGCTCCTTCCTGCGTCGGCACCCGTATATGCTAATGACGTGGCGTCACATGTGCGCCACGTCATTAGCATATACCGGGTGCCGACGTAGGATGGAGCGGAGGCCGGAGGAGAAGATGCAGATGAAGGTAAGTGAGGGGAAAGGGGTAAAGTGAGGAAGGGATTTAGAATGTGGAGGGGGGATTAGAATGAGGAGGGGGGGTTGAGGATGAGGAGGGAAAGACACGGGGGGGTTAGAGAGACACGGGGGGGTTAGAGAGACACGGGGGGGGTTAGAGAGACACGGGGGGGGTAGAGAGACACAGGGGGGGTTAGAGAGACACAGGGGGGTTAGAGAGACACGGGGGGGGTTAGAGAGACACAGGGGGGAGTGAATCGAGTATAAGCCGAGGGGCCCTTTTTAGCCTTAAAAAAGGGCTGAAAAACTCGGCTTATACTCGAGTATATACGGTAGGTTTGTTTGACATTACCTATCACTCATAAATCTGTGTTCATTCCTACTTATCTTGTTTAAATAGACATATTCTATTATATATATATTATCTATGTTGATTTGTATTTATTTACCAAAAATGTACCTGTTATATGATAAATAATGTGTATTTGTGTTGATTTAGTTAATGAGGTAGAGGAAAAGTGCTCAGGGCTACATAAATGACATGCGCTCAGAAATTAGATTTAAAAAAAAAAAATGAAAAAGTTTTTTTCCAATATATTGCTATTAGACAAATCACACATCAGTGGTATCAATAAAGAAATATTTTATTGAACAAATCTATATACAATACAAAAACTTCAATGAAACTGATTTATTGCAGTTCAATGGCTCAGTTTTCATCTAAATCAATATTAAAATTGGAAAGTAAAAGATTTTGATCTTCAAGAAGGAAGCACGGATGTTTTCTTTGCCAGGTCAGAAATATCTTAGTCCATAAATGCAAACTATGCATTTTGTCACCCAAATTACTACTTACATAAACAAAAAATAAATTAACAATAATTTAATATTTTATGCCATCGATAAAAACCCATAATAAAATAATCACAGTTTAATTACAATATTATGTATTTAAAAAAAATGTATTGCTGTTAATGCATTGTGAAAAAAAGTTCTAATATAGAGTTTAAATTGTCTACAGATTCAAATATCAGATCGCAACGAGAAAATGTTTGCATGGAGAACATGGACATATGATATATACACTATTAGCAAGTAAAACAAAATTACATTTTAATTTCTTGAAAATCATACAAATCAAGATTAAAAAATAATTTCTTACATTCAGGATGGTGATAAATTCCTGAAAAAGAGGCTAGGAGAGCCCTGTGTATTCCAAATGACTTAGCATCTCACCTCATTATGTACACATTGTTATGAAGATATGTCCCTCTTAAAATTCATCTGCAAGCTTATACTTACAAATAATTAAATATAAATAATATGAATCAAACTTGTACCTTGAAACTGAAGCTCTTGTGAGATTCTCATTATAAATATAAGGACCTGTGCATTAAATTAAAAATAGAAAATAAAGGCATTTGAGTTACATTTCCTATATAACATTATAAATTAATATAAAATAAATTTATATAACTGGAAGCCGAAGCCTTTCAATATCTCACCTGCATTACAAAGAAATCTGAAATTAAATCTTTCAACTTCCTTTCAGAGGTGCTCAGGACTCATTAATGGTGAACTAAAAAATAGGATTAACATGAAAAGTGTTTACACCGAGCCTTTAAGTAATCTATGCCAAAATGAAGTACACTGGACCGAAAAAAATATACTAATTAAAAACATTTCTTATTTTAATGTATTTCATACAAACTTATCAATATCCAAAATAACAAAACTATGAAACAATTATTTCCAGGATTTAAAAATACCAAAACACGCCATAAATAAGTTGCTGTGCAAAATGAAAATGTATCAAAGCAGAAAAAAGTGCAAGTAGAAAAATATAGATACTGGTCACAAATGAATATGAATACAAATACTGTAGTTGAATATAAAAGACTCTCTATCATGATCACTTGGCTAGTATGATACGAACATGTTTTAGTACAAACATACAATACAATTGCTATGACCGCCATTGGTCAGTTTAGGAATAAAATCCATTCAATCAGCGATTATAATGTAAAATGATCAAGTTGTGCTAATAAAAGTGAATTCTTAATGATTGAATGGCAATATTAGTGTTAAGTAATGTTATATAAAAAGGTTCTCTAAACCTTGGGTATCAAGCACCACGAGGTCTAATTTTCATAATCTCTTCACTTGAGTTCAATTAGTCAGATCAAAAGGACGCTCAAAACAAACATCTTTAAATCATGGTCAATCTGTTTAAACTAATTTCAAATTAAAAGTGTTAGTGTCACAGAAGTTAAATTTGCAATCATTTGAAGCCTATATTACTTCATGAAACCATTCATACAAGTCCGTCTTGTGTTCCCCTTTTGAAAAAGAAAAAAAAAGATCACTATAATCGCATAGGCGCTTCTGAAGAATTAGTCTTTATAGTAGGCTAAAAAAAAAAAAACTTAATTAAATAGTGTTAACTATATTAGATTTAAAATAATAATGTCTGTCCATATATAATAATGGCTTCCATAGTAAAATTCAATTGCATATACCGGTTAATAACTTAAAAAGGTGTTCAACTTTTATCTTACAATTTTTTTCTCCAGTTGAGCATACAGTAAATAGGGCTTAAGTTGATTTTTTTTTTTTTTTTTTTATAATTTGAACAGCACAATTTTTTGTGTGTAAGGGCTTATAACCAAAGATCATTGGAATAAGTTCTTTGCAGATTTTGCTGTTCTTTATCTTTCTTAGGTTGAATATGTATCTGATATCTTCAAGACCGCTTTTAGCACGTATATAGTCATGCTTAAAAAGGACAAAACAAAAATCCCAAATTAGGGTATAATTAAAATTTAATAACGCATTGGTTATTTAAAAAAATCTTAATTTAGGATTAGATAATTGATGTTGAATGTGGTTATTTTAGGCAGAGATTACTTTTCAAATTCCTCATACCTGGCTATGTCTCTTTATTTTCAGGCTAATGCTCAAAGTGAGGCATGATTAGCAAGATAAATATGTCTGGTTGATTTAATCCGAATAATCTCAGAGGTTTAACCAGAAAAAAAAGGAAAAAAGAAAAAAGAAAGACACAAACAAATGGAAAGAAAAAATTGTAAACCGAAACTTTCAATAATACAACAAAAAAGGAGTATATTCATATTAAACAGACCACGGGCAGAAGGTATTCAGATATCTGCCCAAAAGTTTTAAGAAGTAGGAATGGCCTATTAAATAGATATTGCAAGCTTCCAAGAAGAAATGTAAAAGGCAGTAAAAATATAAATTTTCTGTTGGAAAACAACAATTTTGTCGCAATATTCATATATTAATGAATGCCTATGTTATTCTGCAGCTTCACACAGAGATTGTTTTCTATGATTCACACTCTATATATCCGGTTTACAAATGAAATACCCAAAATGTATGTACAATTTAGGGGCCGGAGGAAAATTTTCCGATAAAAAAAATGGCAGTTTTCTAAAAAAAAAATCTATTTAGAACAGTATTAAATTATGTAAGAAAGAGAATAACAATCACATTGCATAACAATCACATTGCATTTTCTTGTATCAAGCTGTGTGTCTTACATGTATATTATATATTAAATATAATATAAAGTGAAAAAGAAAAAAAATATTTCTGTGTAAAATAAGATTGTATTTCAGGCTACAGAGGAATAGAAAAAATTTAAATGGCACAGCAAACGCTTAAAATTTGGTAGAATTTAAAACTATATGTAGTAATTACCTGGTTGTATGAAATAAAAAAATGGATCTAAAACATACACGGAAGATTGCCATTTTTAATCTATCAAGCTGCCTTTTTTGATCCAAACAATTGTTTTTACCTTTGTGCTAGAATCAAATCATAGTTATAATTTTTACCCCCTGAGAGTCTGTACACAATTATATTGTTTTTAGCAATTCCTTTTGGGTTGAGTTGTGTGCAGATGCCCAGAGAATAATTAACAAAGGTTTACATTCAAGCACTAGAGCTTGGTGAGTGGGTAAGAAAGGGTTACTGACTAGCTAGAAAAATTACAAAACCGTGTAAGTTTACTATGAAAAATTTATTTTAAATAATATTCAGACGAAATTACTTGTTATTAGCTCTAGTTTTAAATGTATTAAATGTGCAGAGTAAATTAAAGTCATAAATAAACTTGTAGTTTTGTTGACTCGTTTGGGTGCTACGCCATCTCTTTACTACTGCTGTAATGAAATTAGATGAGATGGCATCAATAACACTGATTTCTTTACTTGAATTTCTGTGATTATTAATGTAATATCTTAAATCAATGTGCATATTTCAATGCAACAAGTTCTACCAGTTATTACTCTTTATGACTTAAAATAAAATCAGTGTCTATTTGTATTTTAATAAGTAAGTTTGTACCTTTATAATAAAGTCTGTTACTCCTCTGGATATTAAAGGGATATAGAAGATTCTGTATATTTAATATTAAGATAAACTACTTAAGTGCTTGTTTCCATATCTAAACATCAACACATACTTAAAAGCTATTTTTACTCACTGAACCCTTCCAAATAGTCCCAACAAAGGTCCACCCCTCATGCATAAAGTGTTTCTATTGATACTAGATGCACTACTCAGACTGTCTCCGCAGCATTTGGAAACATGTGGTTGAGAAACATTCTTTTATTGGCTAGTACATCTATTACCAATAGACGCACTGTGTCTATGCGCTCCTGGGGTGGACCTTTGTTGGGACTATTTGGAAAGGTTAAAATAGTAAAAACAGATCTTTTAAGTACTTAAAATGATGTTTAGATATGGAAGCAAACACTTAGGTAGTTAATTAATATTAAAAAATGGAAACTTCCATATGACTTTAATATGATCCATATACTTTGTCATTTAGGGGGAAATACAGGACTGATTTAATAAAATAATGAGCTCAAAACTTAGCAGTGAGGTATCAGCGATGAGATATTCCACAGGTTTACGGATACAGTTTTAAAAGATATTTTCAAAACCAAATAAATAGTTTGTCATAAAACATCGGCTCCCACTTTTAAATGTATCAAAGATGACCTAGCGATTTCATCTTCCAGTCTATTCACATCTCTTCCACTTAAAATTGCTACAGAGTGTTAAAATACAACCATAAGCCGGGACTATTTTTCACCAAAGATCATGCATTATCAACACAATTATTTCAAACCCTAGAAACATTACAAAATATGTTTTTTCAGTGAACGGATATGTAACTCCATTTGCATTTATTGTTGAGTACAATTCTGTAGTAAATGTGCTATTAGGGCAAAATCTTCCAACAGTATAAAGCTTTGGTAATCACAAACAAAATGAGCCAAGAACCATAAATTAGGTCTGTGAACTGGAGATGGTTTATGGTGGAAAGAAGTTGTGTAGGATCCTATTTAACTTTTAAAAGTTCAATATTTCTTACAAGTTTTGCAAACAAATTGGACTAAAGCTTTATAGGATCCAGATCTTGGCCCAGATTGATCAGGCAGCGAGTTGGAATTCATTACAGCAGGAAGTAGAACACCCCAATCAATGTGATAGAAGTCGGCTGCATCTAATCCAACAGCACAAATGGTGGCAAATGGCTTCAAAATGCCTATAGATACATCAGCAATAATACTCTTCAACATATTTACGCTATTTCTTTTCTTAAGTTGTTGTAATGACAGAGCAATATGGTAGAAATATTGGCAAATAATGACATTTTTACATATTAAAATGCAAAAATAATTTTAATTATATATCATACAATTTTTTTTTTTTAAAGTTACGTGTTTGCAGAGGACTGCAATGAGCGGCAAAGGCTCATCATGAGGCCCATAAGGTAAGGGGGGGGGGGGGGAGAAGAGAGGCTTGCAATGGGCGCCAAAGGGGCTCATCGCGAGGCTCGCAAAAGAGGATCCGACAGGCTTCCGGATTACGGGCTTGAAAAAAAAGCCAACATTGTTTTTTCAAGCCTATAACTCGGAAGTTGTTGGGATGGCGCCAATTGAATAGAAAATTAGCTACCAAAATTACTTATGGTGTCCCTGCCTCCTCTCCATAAGTGAGGCTGAAAGCTAATTTGCTATGCAATTGGCGTCTTTTGGCGGCCTTCCAATGGCTGTCAAGTTACGGCCTTGAAAAAAAAATGGCGGCGTTAAACCCATAACTTTTTTCAAGCACCCAAGGCTTGAAGCAATACCGATTTCAGCTTCAAGTCTTGTGGGCTTGAAAAAAAGTTACAGGTTTAACGCCGCCAAGCCCGCAAATGAGAGAGGGGAGGGAAAGAGACATAGAGTAGGGAGAGAGTGGTAAAGAGACAACAGGGGAGGGAGAAAGAGACAACAGGGGAGGGAGAGGGGAGGCAAAGAGACACAGGGATGAGCGCCGATGGCGAGTCTTGCAAGTTAGAGTGTGTGGCAAACAGCATTGAGAGGCTCCAAATTTTATTGCCGTCATTTTTGACGGGCAAGTTGCTAGTAATAAATATAATGACGTACTAATGACGTGATATATAACGTACTATAATAAATATTAATGTACAATAATTGTGTAATATAACAATGTAATAATAATAACTGTTTGTGAATATGTGTCTCTCTCTCTCTCTATATATATCTATCTATATATATATATATATATATATATATACACACACACACTACTGTACGGTGGAAGGCTTCTATCGCTCTTTTGCCCACCATATTACCTACTCATAAGGTCCACAACACAAGCTGAGATCCGAGATCCTGCTCCATGCTGATGATAGCCAGTTAGGCCCTCATTCAATTGAGATTTTGGCAATTAAATAGGGCTCTAAATAAGCACATAACATATATTTTTAAAATAAGTTTTTAGTTAGTAAACATCTATCCAAAAGCAAAGTTTTCACTAACTAAAAATTTCTTTAAAAAATATATGCTGTGTGCTTATTTAGAGCCCTATTCAATTGGCCAAATCGCAATTGAATGAGGGCCTAAGCTTGAAACAGCTGTACATGGAT
Organism: Discoglossus pictus; assembly: GCA_027410445.1. Lineage (NCBI taxonomy): Eukaryota > Metazoa > Chordata > Amphibia > Anura > Alytidae > Discoglossus > Discoglossus pictus. The sequence goes on along the minus strand of CM050164.1, from coordinate 61,491,837 downwards.
TGGATACTCAGCTTGTGTTTAATCCAACCTTGGCTTTGCATTAAAGCTGTGTAATACAGCATGCATAAGCTTAAAGGAAGCCATGTTTGATAATGGCTATGGATTGAAGAACAAAGCATTTGTGGGCACATTTGCTTGTCCCAGCTCAGCTTCCCAGAATGCAGTGTAATAACTGTTTTTTCTTAGAATTCTGAGCTGGAAGCTACTGCAAACCTATCATACACGCTGACCATTACAACATCAAAAACATAATTCCCAATTAATGGATTCTCATATGCCACTTGATAAATTTGCCGATTTCAGTGCTAAATGCCAGGGGTGTATTGAGGTGAACTGAGGTGAATCAATGCTCCAACGTGCATTCTCCCCTTGATAAATATGGGCCATAATCTTTTAAAACCATGTACAATTATGATTATTAAAACAAATTCTATTGAAATAAGTTTTGCACAAGTGGTAGCATGTATTTCCATGGGTGTGGTTTGTATTCCTATTACCCAACATAATTTCCATTACCAAACACAATGATCACAGGGTAATGTTCACAGATAATGCTGCCACTGGATCCTATGCATCAAATGCACTGGTGTAACTGAACTTATATTTCTTAAATTTAGAAACCGTCACGTTTTATATCTTTTAGGTTGTGTATAGGATGTAAATGCATGTCTGCCTATTTTGTGTCTTATACGGTTACATAAAGTCTGTATTTGCAAAAATTGCTACTAAGGAAATAATCTATGCAAGTACTACAGAATCATGTTACATTTCTTTAAGAAGATGATATATTCTAGACATGGATCAACTTAAAAAAGGACAATGAAGTCCAATATCTCGTAAGCTCTTTTAAAGAACTGGTCTTACAATACAATTTTTTTTAGAAAGTAATAACAAAATAAAATAATTATTTTTAATGGTTATACAAAATTTCCCATAATTACAATGGTGATTACTATATTTGCTTTTTTGTTCCAACCTGGAAAGGTGATCCTATTCAGTTATATTTTGCAAGTTGTACATTATTGTGGTAGCCTTTCAATAGAATTTGACTTATATACAATACATATTTTTTTACAATACAATAAGGTACCTCCCAAATGACTAGTCTGGTTAAGAGAAAACAAAAATACATTAAAGAAATAGGATCATGCTCATAATAGTTCAAATTAAAGGCTGTGGTTTATTGTATTTTCTAAAAATATTTTGCCCATTGAAATTATCAAAGGAACACCCTATAAATATAATGCTTCAATTATTTTATCCCTTATGATAAGACTCTGCTGCACTTTGTGACATATCTTTATGTTAGACCAGACATGTCCGACTCCTCACAGGTCGCTATTGAGATTTTCACATAGTTTAAAAGATCACTGTAATTACAGAATATCAGGACCAATACGTTTTAATTAGGCATTAATCATTAATAAAACGCCAAACCAGTCATTTAAAAAGCAATTTTCAATATTAAACTTGTTTTCAAAGATAAGACTCAGCTGCTACTGGTCTCTCCCTACTATTAGGTCACACAAATGATAACAAAGTGACCTCCATTGTCTGGAGACTTGCTGTGTTAAGGACATTATATTTTGCAACAAGGTTTTGCTGTGGGGTATCCTATAAAGCTTTGTTTGTCCTGTTATCTAATGACATTAAAATCCTTCAGGCCTGTCTCCCCCCCTCCCCTAATATTCCCTTGATGACCTTATCAGGGTGGAGACAATCAGCTAAACTAGAGGCTAAATACCCAATATTGCTATTATAAATCATTTAATAAAAATTACATTAATGTTCCGTGCATAACTAAAAACAAGCTCCTCTTGTTAGGGGACTACATGGCTCCTTCAAGATCATATTCATGTACACACCTGGGCTCAAAAGTGAAAAATTGGAAAACTCTAAAAATTCAAGGCCTAAATTTGTCTAGTCCTGTAAGAAACCTTGCAAACCGAGGGCCTGCATTAAAATACCTTGTGTGACTTAAATGGGCATGGAAGGTTCCTTGTCTTTAATATTAAAATAAAGTGTTTATTTGCAGGTTTAAACATCATTTTACTAACAAGCTGTTTGTACTCACTGAAACCTTCCACACAGTTTGCCCCTGTAGTTTCATGCATGCAGTATTTCAATAGTACTAGATGTATTAGCCAACTTAAAAACAAGCTGCCGAGGCACAACCTGTGACTGGCTAGTACATCTAGTACCATAGAAACATTGTATGTATGAGCTACGGGGGCAGACCTTTGCAGGAACTGTTTTCAGTGAGTAGAAACAGAGTTGTTCAGTTAATGTTGTTTACATATGCAAATAAACAATTATGTAATATTTAAAACCGGGAACCTTTCATGTCCCTTTAAAAAAAAAAAAAAGTTTTTGACATTTGATACACAGGACCCATTGCTCATCATATCAGTATTGAAACTAAAACTTTATAAATCACCATAATTGCTGCATAGTCCAAATTCACTGCTGTATACCAGGGGTGGGCATGTTCGGTACTGGAGAGCCCCACACGGGCCAGGATTTGAGGATATCTTTTCTGTGCACAGGTGAGTCAATCAATATGACAAAAAATTGATTGGCTCAGCTGTAGGAAGCAGGGATATCCTTAAATCCTGGCCTGTGTGGGGCTCTCCTGGACCGAACTTGCCCACCCATGCTGTATACTGATAGGGAAGCATATGCATGTTTTAACATGGGGAAAACTATACACAAGCCGATTAAAACACCCTAAACAGGTGCATTAGAAATAAGCGTCATAACATTGATATGTTATTTATACAATGTCAAATGAAAATGTATATTTTAATACATTTTTAATTAATATCTGGACTATAATATTGTAATCATCAGAACAGATGAGGAAACAAATAAGAGACTATTTACCAGACATACAACTACTGCGGTGACCCTTCATAATTTACAATGACTTTCAATGAGCAAGTACCTAAAAGAATAATAAAGCAGCGGTAAGAGGAAGTTTCAACATAGGCAAAGTTAGTAAATATAAAATCATTTTTATTTCTTTCAATTTTCAAGGCAGTATACACATGAAAAAAATTACATGGCACAATTTTTTCCTGTTAGGTGGTCCTGAAATACTCAGACAGTACTTCACTGACTTTGTGAAAATGTGAAAGCAGACAAAGCCTGTTCCTTAAGGCCAACTTTGAATCAGAAAACTGATGATATCTTCTAACAAGGTCTTACCAGGCACCTACAAAGACAGACAATACAAAGTATTAGTCGCAAGTACGTAATGCAGCATTTTGGTATATTTTACGCCATCAATTAGACACATTTTATCTGCCAATAATGAACCACTGTGGTCATAACATTTAAAATATCCTCTTTTAAAGAACTACACTTGAAAATAGGCGACCTGTTTTTAGAATGTGAAAAAAAATACAGCCTCTAATTTCTTAATTTTATATGCAATTGTGCTGCTGTGGAATCCACCATTACAGATTTCGGTGATCTCCTTCTGAAAAGCAGGAGGAGACTTTAAAAGATAAGTTTCTATCTATTTTATGGAAAAGTAGTATCTACAATTGCCAGTGCTTTTATTATATCTAATGGAGCACATTAGTTTACAGGGATACATTCTGTTGAGACAGAAGCTACAAGAAGTAGTTGCAGGAAAGAAAATGGAAACCTTCTAGACAGACTCCTCAAACATGGAGCAGTAACTGCAAAAGTATTTACCCCCTTGGCATTTTTCACAACCTGGAATTAACATGGATTGTTTGAGGATTTGCATAATTTAATCTACAGAACATGCCAACAACTTTGCTTCACAATAAAAAAAATAAACCTCTTCAAACAACAACAAATAGGACAAAATAACAGAAAAAGTCACTGTGCATAACTATTCACCCCCCTAGAGTCAATACTTTGTAGAGCCACCTTTTGCGGCAATCACAGCTCCAAGTCGCTTTCGATAAGTCTCTATGAGCTTGCCACATCTTACCACTGGGATTTTTGCCCATTCCTCCATGCAAAACTGCTCAAGCTCCTTCAAGTTGGATGGTTTGTAAACAGCAATCTTTAAATCTGACCACAGATTTTCCATTGGATTAAGGGTCTGGGCTTTGACTAGGCCATTCCAACACATTTACATGTTCCCCTTAAACCACTCAAGTGTTGCTTTAATAGTGTGTGTGGGGGTCATTGTCCTGCTAGAAGGTGAACCTCCGTCCTAGCCTCAAATCACGCACAGAGTGGTAAAGGTTTTGCTCAAGAATATCCCTGTATTTATCACCATCCATCTTTCCCTCATCTCTGACCAGTTTCCCAGTCCCAGCTGCTGAAATACATCCCCACAGCATGATGCTGCCACCACCATGTTTCACTGTGGGGATGGTGTTCTTTGGGTGATGTGATTTGTTGGGTTTGCGCCAGACATAGCGTTTTCTTTGATGGACGAAAAGTTACATTTTAGTCTCATCAGACCAGAGCACCTTTCTCTATACATTTTGGGAGTCTCCCACAAGCCTTTTCACAAACTCAAATCGTGCCATTTTGTTTTTTGCTGAAAGTAATGGCTTTCTTCTGGCCACTCTGCCATAAAGCCCAACTCTATGGAGCGTACGGCTTATTGTTGTCCTATTTACAGATACTCCAGTGTCTGCTGTGGAACTCTGCAGCTCCTCCAGGGTTACCTTAGGTCTCTGTGCTGCCTCTCTGATTAATGCCCTCCTTGCCCTGTCCGTGAGTTTTGGTGGGCAGCCGTCTCTTGGAAGGTTTGCTGTTGTGCCATGTTCTTTTCATTTGGTTATGATAGATTTGATGGTGCTCATGGGGATCATCAGAGATTTGGATTGTTTTATAGCCTAACCCTGACTTGTACTTCTCAACAACATTGTCCCTTACTTGTTTGGAGAGTTCCTTGGTCTTCATGGCAGTGTTTGGTTAGTGGTGCCTCTTGCTTAGGTGTTGCAGCCTCTGGGGCCTTTCTAAAAAGGTGTGTATATGTAATGACAGAGCATGTGACACTTAGATTGCACACAGGTGGACATCATTTCACTAATTATGGGACTTCTGAAGGTAATTGGTTGCACCAGAGCTTTTTTTTTTTTTTTCTATTTCTAAAAAAACTGTTTTATGTAGATATTTTTCTCATTTTACTTCACCAACATTGACTATTGTGTTCTGACCCATCATATGAAATTCAGATTAACAAAACATTGAACTCCACACACACACAGTCTTTGAACTCAGATCTTTGTCAATTTGTTTTAGATTCTGAAAGAGCTGAATAGACTGCAGCTCCAAAAAATAGAATATGTTTGTAGATAAACACTATTTATGCAGTAGGCCTGTAAATAAATAGTACATTTGTGTTCACATCTGAATGTCTAAATAAGTTAAGAAAACTTGTTTCCTGGTCAGAATACCTAGAAATAAAGTTATAGCATTGCATTCTAGGAACCTGTGCATGCAAATATGACCACAAAGGCTTCGCTCTTTAATCCAAATACTATTTCAAACATGGCTCCTTCTAAGCATATGCCAGCTGTATTTCACTGCTTTAAAAGAAAACATTATATAAACAATCATTTGAAATCATCCGCATTTTTTCTTCTCCCTCCTTTCTTTGACCCTTTTTACCCCCCTCTTATTTTCTAGTTTTTTACTTTTATATACATGTATTGTTTACTATAGACAGACTACCATCTTCTTTTCTGATTGGATTATGTCTGCTAAACTTACAAAAGGCTGTGTTCTTGTAAAATAATGATATATCAGGCTTATTGAAAGCAATGGAAGTTGTATATTTTAAATTCCTTTTGTGATGATAGAAGCTTCTTTTCCTCCTCAGTAAATTGATACTGTAGATTTCTCAGCAACATAATCGTATAAAATAGGTAATACATTTTTCTACATTCTGAAATCATGTGGCTCATTTTAAGTGTAGCTCTTGAGAAATGAATACTTTAAAGGATTCTTAGACATGTTTTGTTCTTTATTAATGTATTTACTAGGTTAATTAAGTTTATTCTTCTCAATGTAACGGTCATATAACATTTACACTTCATTCAGTCTGTGAAACTACTCCCTTCTTGTTCTTTCTCAGTGCAGGCAGCCATCTTGCACAGCTGTGCCCTAAGGACAAACCTACAGGGGAGGGGCTTAAAACTACAAGTGTAATGGTGCTGTGCGTAGACACACGCGATGTACCTGTCTGCTTGCTAACAGCATGACATATAGTATGAAGCCCCTCCCCTGTGCAACATGATAGCTCTTATAAAGCAGAACAGGAAGAAAGGGTCAGTTTCATAAGCTAAGAAACTATTACTATGGGGACTTCTTAAAAGTACGTGAAATTAAAATGTTATATTAGAATTGCTTTCAGGAGGATAAAGATAATTAATTAACCTAGCTAAAACATTTGTAAGAAACAAAAAAAATTGCTTCAAGAGTCCAACATTTTCTTTCATAATGTGTTAACGGTAATCGTAGCCCTGGACCTAGTGCAGAACCAAAGAAATGCTTTAATTGTAGGAATCTAAACATTTCTCTACTTGGCATACCAACCAGCAGGTCTAAAATCTCCAAAATCCTGCTTTTTTTGACAAAATGTATATTTCTGACTAGGCCTTGTTGCATTGACACTGAAATGCCAGCTCCTCCCTTCCTGGTCTGAAGTTCTTATTTTGGAACTTCAGAGTCATTAAAGATTTTGTTTCTCTTAAGGTACCATTTTATCTTATATTTATTCCATAATGAAATGGAGTGTTTTCACATAAAGGATTTGTGTTTCCCTGATTTGGGATCATTAGATGTCCACATCAAAAAATTCATCCTACAAAGAATCCTGCTCTATCAGAACCCATCTTAGCAAATAATCTGAGGCCAGAACAGTTACTGAACAGTTACTGAAGTTATCTAACATTTCATACAAGTTAGGTAATGGCATACATAAATGTATGGATTGTTAACAAGATATAATCTGCAAACAAACATTTAAATTCCAGATTTTTTTTATCGATAATACCTGTAACATGGACATTTTACCTAGTGCTAGTGGTTCAATTACAATGGCAAAGAACAGTGGAGATAGAGGACATGATTGCCTTGTCCAAATTCTATTGGGAAACCTTGGAGAAAAAGATTCCCCATAACTTTTACCTGTGCTAAGGAGTTTTTTTTTAAAGCCATTATAGCCTGAATAAAGGGTCCATCAAAATCAAATCTATGCAATGTGAGAAACTAATTGTATCAAGTGCTTTCTCCAAATCAAGCACCAACTAGCAAGCTGACTTATTTGCTTGTTCTGCTACGGTTATTAGATTTAGTATTCTTCTAATGTTATCCAGAACTGGTCTATTTGGTATTAGCCCAACTTGATCTACATGGATTAGTGAAGGAAGATACTGATTTAACCTAATTGCTAATACTGTGATGACATCCAAACCCCCAAAAAATAAAAAAATATATAAACTAAAATGCCAATTACCAGTAACCACACATGTTAAGTCTGCATGGAATGACAAAAGCATTATTATGATAGTAGTAATAATACTGCAAAAACATGTCACAAAATGCACAGGACTTCAGCAAATAGAAAAAAAAAAAATAGATGTCAGTATAGCTCACGGCCCAAAGGCCTGGGAATGCATCTGCCTAGGAGACTGTCCTAATGAGTCTGTCCCTGCTATGGCCATTTCTAACAAACAGACTGGTCTGAACATTTTCAGACCACCCCCTGGGCAGATCCATTCCCACGCCCTGGACAAAAGCATCTCTGCTGGAGGTTGCTACACTTCAGTTCAAATTGAAGTTTTCAAAGCTATATTTTTCTTCAAATACTGACTGTATTGATGATGAGTTAAGTAAAACCACACTGTAGGACTACACAAAAAAACAAAAAGAAGTCTAATATTACCTGTAACATGCAATGCCAAAAATGAAATTATTTCAAAGGGGAATCTAAATCAATAAAAACATATTTAATAGTTTCATATATTTTAATGCTTATTTAATACTGATTGGATGACAAAGTGAATGTTCAATGAATAAAAGCAGCATGCACGAAAGTAGCAATATAATTTGTTAAAAAAAGAAAACAACATTTTGTCCTTTAAATGTGTAGGATGGACAAATGTATCTGAAACCTAAGAACCAGGTTATTTAGGAGCCATTCAAGTATTTTTAAAGCAGCCATCTTATGAATTAAATATTAAAGTATATGTATAATAACCAATGTTAAAGAAAATATTTTAATTGCCCACATCTTGCGTTGTGCTTAATATTTTTAATTAATGTTTAAAAGTCACAGTAGACAAAATGTTCTTTGTGTGCTCATGTATTTCTGTATTGCGTGTATGAGTTTGCGGTGTCATTTGGTGACGTCAACCACCCGGCCATCCAGATTCTGCAGATACAAGAAGAAGCCCAGAGTTGGGAAAACATGCAGGAGACTTCCATTGGTTAAACCACGCCACTGGAACATCTTCAAGAAACTATATAAACCCTGTTTTATCTGATTGTAGTGCGCGCCAGCAGAGTTACTGGTTCAAGTGCTAAAATGTAGTCACTTTGCTTTTGTAATCTGTTCATTGTACAAATAATATATTTTAATTTGGACCAGTTGTTTCACGTTGTCCGATTTCCGTAACAGATTCTTGGTGCCGAAAAGTCCGGGAGGTGAAAATGACCAGCGGACGGAATCAGGTTTGGAAACAGAGGACAGGAGACCACCGGCGCCTCTAATGGGTGAGAACCTTTACATCTCAATAGCTCTCCTTTCCTCTGATTCCTGAACCCTCTGTCCACTGTCGTAAGTACAACCTTCTAAGAACCTAAAACAGCTGTTTTATGTTTTAATATCTTTTGTTATGAATGTGTGAGTGAGGATACTGGTGCATAAAACCCACCGTATCAGTATGCAAGAGGTCCTTTACGACGTATGATTGAGCTGCCCCAAGACGCCCCTCTTCGGAGAAAGCCAGTGGGGGCAGTGATGTGCTAAGTAAGAGGACCCTATCGTCCTCAGACACAAATGTTCTCTATCTCTCTGAGTTTGTCAAGTAAATTGTAACTAACCATAGTCTGCATGTCCCAGAGCTGTAGCTGACTTGTCTCCCATGAATAATCAGACTGTTAGGTCAAGTACCTTAGCGTGGTTTGACTTAGATGATACTTTTTGGGATAGTCTGCCTGCTGTTTCTCATTTGGTTCTGTTTGGAGTGATTAAAAGCGGGGATTTATAGTGTGGTAATTCTAGTGAGGAAATTACCCTGACAGCCACAGCCAAAGTGTAGCTAAGAATTCGAGAGAGAAGGGTAAGAGTCCCCTCCATCATAGCCGGGCTATGGGAAACTATCTTAGCAAGGATGATAGTGTGTTAATGGATGTCCAAAGAGTCCTCCTACCCCACAGGAGAGTATGAATAAGAAATATGGCAAGTGGGTCAGCCGGCATCTGCAAGAGTGGAGCAAGCTGACTAAGGGAATGGATCTTGGGATACAAAGGGGGCACTTTTGAATTACCCTGCTGGGAGAATCATAACATTAGTGAGAACAGTAGGGGGGGGGGGGGCAGACATGTGTACACACTGATGTATGTATGTATGTGAGAATTACATGCGTGTATATAGTGTGTCAGTACTATTACATATTTGTATCGGTAGGTAGATACAGATCTGTGTGTTTGTATATACATAGTTATGCATGTTTAGCTACGTGGATGTGCATTTTTGTTATTGTGTATCTAATGATGTGCATATCTGTGTATTAGTGTGTATGTTGGTACAGTATATGTGTGTACTGATTTGTAGGTGTGTCCTGCTTGTGAGTTGATGTATGTAGGTCGGGAGCGTGTAAATGTGTCTATATATACACAGTATATATGTGTCATTAAGTGATCAGACAGACTTTGAATGTTATTCATCCTAAGAAAAGTTGAATGTGTTGACATCTGGTAACGTGTGTGTATGTACATGTTAATACATGTCCACTTGTATGCGTGGTCTTGTATAATAATGATTACATTTTTATTTTCTCATAACGGGAGGTTTTTACAAAGTACTGAGTTGCTTACCCTGACCAAGGCATGTGAATTGTCAGAAAGGGAAGAGGCAGAACAGATAGAAATCTGTAGTAGGGCTGTAAGCATTTGTTGTTGATAAGTATTTGCAAGACTGGTGAGCGAGAGTAATGGCCCGTGTGTGGTTCGTGTGTTTCTGGACTTGAGGGAAGGGGGGTTTCTCCTTCTCTTCTGATCATTATTTAAGGGTGTGTTTGCATAAGTGTTATTTCTGGATATGAGTGTTGGTGTATGTCTGAGAGCTATGTGAGCGTATGGTTAAAATTCTTGGAGCTGTGAATTTTTACATATACAGTGGATATAAAAAGTCTACACACCCCCTGTTAAAAGGTCAGGTTTCTGTGCTGTAAAAAAAATGAGACAAAGATAAATCATTTCAGACCTTTTTCCACCTTTAATGTGACCTATAAACTGTACAACTCAATTGAAAAACAAACTGAAATCTTTTAGGTAGAGGGAAGAAAAAATATAAAAATAAAATAATATGGTTGCATAAGTATGCACACCCTTAAACTAATACTTTGTTGAAGCACCTTTTGATTTTATTACAGCACTCCGTCTTTTTGGGTATGAGTCTATCAGCATGGCACATTTTGACTTGGTAAGATTTGCCCACTCTTCTTTGCAAAAACACTCCAAATCTGTCAGATTGCGAGGGCATCTCCTGTGCATAAACCTCTTCAGATCACCCCACCGAGGGGCCATTCCAAAACTTTAATCTTCTTCTGGTGAAGCCATTCCTTTGTTGATTTGGATGTATGCTTTGGGTCGTTGTCATGCTGAAAGATGAAGTTCCTCTTCATGTTCAGCTTTCTAGCAGAAGCCTGAAGGTTTTGTGCCAATATTGACTGGTATTTGGAACTGTTCATAATTCCCTCTATCTTATCGAAGGCCCCAGTTCCAGCTGAAGAAAAACAGCCCTAAAGCATGATGCTGCCACCACCATGCTTCACTGTGGGTATGGTGTTCTTTTGGTGATGTGCAATGTTGTTTTTGCACCAAACATATCTTTTGGAATTATGGCCAAAAAGTTCACCCTTGGTTTCATCAGAACATAACATCTTTCCCACATGCTTTTGGGAGACTTCAGATGTGTTTTTGCAAAATGTAGCCTGGCTTGGATGTTTTTCTTCGTAAGAAAAGGCTTTCGTCTTGCCACTCTACCCCATAGCCCAGACATATGAAGAATACGGGAGATTGTTGTCACATGTACCACACAGCCAGTACTTGCCAGATATTCCTGCAGCTCCATTAATGTTGCTGTAAGCCTCTTTGTAGCCTCCCAGACCAGTTATCTTCTCGTCTTTTCATCAATTTTGGAGGGAGCTCCAGTTCTTGGTAATGTCACTGTTGTGCCATATTTTCTCCACTTGATGATGACTGTCTTCACTGTGTTCCATGGTATATCTAATGCCTTGGAAAATCTATTGTACCCTTCTCCTGACTGATACCTTTTAACAATGAGATCCCTCTGATGCTTTGGAAGCTCTCTGTGGACCATGGCTTTTGCTGTGGGATGCGACTAAGACAATTTCAGGAAAGACCAACAAGAGCAGCTGAACTTTATTTGGGGTTAATCAGAGTCACTTTAAATGATGGCAGGTGTATGCTGACTCCTATTTAACACAATTTGGAATGTGGTTGTTAATTCTGAACAAAGCTACATCCCCAGTTATAAGAGGGTGTGCAGACTTATGCAACCACATTATTTTTATTTTTATTCCCTCTACCTAAAAGATTTCAGTTTGTTTTTCAATTGAGTTGTACAGTTTATAGGTAACATTAAAGGTGGAAAAAGTTCTGACATGATTTATCTTTGTCTAATTTTTTTACAGCACAGAAACCTGACATTTTAACAGGGGTGTGTAGACTTTTTATATCCACTGTATGTCTATGTATGTTTTGATTGTGGAGTGGTTTGTGATACTCTAGATGGGGATTTTTTATTTACCCTGGATAGTATACTGAATATTGGTGTTCACCTAGGGAAACCAGTGTGAAGATTGTATTATGTTTCTATGTAAGGAGTATCCACTCTGACTGACAAGACAGTTTGATAAACTGTGTTTATAGATTGTAATATAATGCAGAATCTGATCACTTTTGGATGAATATTATAAATTATGTTTGTATGCTGTTGGTTATTTTGGATATTTATTAATATTTATGTAAAATATTATTGAGATTAACATTTCAGAAAATGTGGTTACAAATAAAAATAGTGATTGCTAAAGAATTGGATTAAAGTGACCAATAGAAAATAAAGATAATATAATGTAAAGTATATGCTATTATCATTTTGACTTAAGGGTTAAACATTATACTGGATATTGGCTAAAGTTTTTATATTGAAACAAAGCAGTATCATTTAATTTAAAGTGACCAGGCAAAGAATGTATTTTATTTTAAAAGGTTTATGAAATGTTATGTTATTTTACTTTTTGAACACCCCATTGATATGCAATGCATTAGGACATGTGACAAAATTATGACAGATTAGAAGTATAATTTTTATAGCGACATAGCATGGTAGAATTAATGTAGTCGTTTTTTGGGTACAAGTCTAATGAGACAATCAGGTGTCGCCAGGTTATGATTTGAGGTACACTACGTGTACAATAATATTTACCTGTTCCTAAGATATAATTATAAAGGCTTTAAGATAACAACTAATAAGGCCCATTATGTTGTGGGTTCTGATAAGCATGAAAGGACAGTCAATGAATTTATATGTGTTTGCATGCTATAGTCTTTATTGTCTGGAGTAAGAATGGGGCGCTTTAAAAGCTGACCATGAAGAAATAAATTAATGCTCAATTATGTGCTACAGACCTTGTAGGTTTTTCAGTGTATGTTATTGAGCTTTGCTGTTTAGTGTTGCTGAATATGTAGGGAGGGCACATAGCCATTGCTTGACTTGTGATTAGGATGCATGAATAGTATACTTTGGCATGATCTAAAAGGTGTAATTAGACTATACATTTAAAACAGGTTCCCAGACTCAGAGCAAGTGGGAAAATGCTGGTTGCAAGTTAGAGAATGATGGTTGGAAACATGGGGATGGTTGATTGTGTGATATCCTGTTCTAGACAGTTTCTCTCATCTCCCTTCCCATATTTCCAAAGGGGGAATGATTGCGAGTGTCAATACATTTGGTTTTGTGCCAGGTTTCTCATAGTTTGCAACTGAGTGTTGGAAGAAATGCATGATCTGTGCCAAATACATTCCAGGTAAAATGACCAAAGGTAGAGATGAAACATCTTGTAAAGTCTGAATATCCGTTCCAAAGATTGCAAATAGACTACATCCAGCTATCCAAATGTCGTGTCTATGAGTATGTTTTGGTATGTGTGGATATGTTCTCCTTCCGGGTAGAGGCTTGGCACATTGCCTATGCAATAGCAAGTGTGACTGCTAAAAAGCTAATATCTGAAATTGTGTGCAGATATGGTCTATCTGAGATAGTAGAGTCTTATCAAGGTACTCATTTTACTGGGCAAATAATAAAAGGGTTGCAGATTAACCAGCATCTGCATACTTCTTGCCACCTACAATCATCTGGGAAAGTAGAGCGAGCAAATGGTGTTTTAACAAATAAAATAGCTAAGATCTGTGAACAGACGAACCTTACTTGGATAAAAGCCTTACCATTAGCCCTTTTTGCAGTGAGGTACACCCCAAAGGGAAAACATGGCCTTTTGTCATTTGAGATACTGTGTGGCAGACCACCACTGAAAGGACTTTTCTTTCCACAAGTGTTACATGGACAGTATGCTTCTTTGACTGATTATGTTGTCCAGCTACAAATGCAACTGACTAAATTGCATGGAAAAGTTTTCTCTTCATTACCAGATCCAGAAGAAACAACTGTAACTTACCGCCTGCACCCTGGGTGGTGATAAGGAGATACGTGAGGAGACATTTAGAGCCCATTTTGACGGCCCATACCAGGTATTACTGACCAAACCCACCTCAGTCAAGGTGGAAGGGAAACCAAACTGGAGACATGCTTCCCACTGTAAGCTAGTAGATTTCCAGGTCAGTGATAAAAAAAGTGTGTTCAAAGGGTCAGGCCACCGGGGACAAAAAAAAGCTGTCAGAATGCATATACTGCTCTGCTTGTTTTTCTGTGTTTTATACCTTTATGGACAGGTGGATGGTGGGAAACAGACAAATTCCATCTGGCTCCTACATCAACAAACTGCCAAGCAGCTGACTGCTACCTACTGCTGGATATGTTCCTGCCACTCATAAAGGAATCCTTTTAATTGGTGTACCAATATCAATGTATGATTTGAATCTAACAGATTATAGTTATGGGGGTTTAAATAGATGTAGATCACTCTGTTCAGATCTCAGATCAAGGGACATATTTAGAAATTGCTGGTATAATCTCTCCACCTACAATGGTTCTGGGGCCCATGTACGTGAATCACATAGCAAAAATAAAAGGTTACTTTGCCAGTTTAACCAAGGTACATGTGGGGGAAACAGATTGTAGAAATGCTACCTTAACATTTAACATGGAACCTAATGATACACCATGATATGGTAGATGTGGGTTGCAACAGCTTATGTTTTTGTCCAACATTGAAAGTTTTGTGTGCCCACAGGTGTTCTTGCCATGAACGAACAGATGAAGATGAGGGGTACTGTCAAAGTCATGTGCAACATAATATGGTATGGTTTCATAAGGGGACTGAGACAAGGACTCTATTACATTTGTGGTAATAAGGCCTACTCATAGCTTGACATGGGATCATGGGATAACTGTACCATAGGAAGAGTTGTACCAGGCATTAGGCCACGTTTAAATATCTCATTTTCTGAAATATCCGAAGAGGGAACTAGGTATAAACGAGAAATATTCTCATCAGCAGATAAAGCCTGGATGTGGTTCACCTCATGGACAGGTTGGGGAGTCGAATTGGCAAATAAGATAAATAAATATGCTAGTATCATGGATGGGATCATTAATGAGACTACAAGTTCTATCCATGCTCTAAATGAAGAGTTAGCCCAAGTCAGAAAAGTTGCCCTACAAAACAGAATTGCTCTTTGTCATGAATCACCCAGGGGCCATATTGGATTTGGTGTGAACTATGCTGGGGCCATTTTGTGACTGGCAGCAGTGGCCATCTTGGGCTGGGTTATCTTCCACATGCTGTTGCCATGTGGAAGAACAAAAGGTTTGGGCTCACAAAGTCACTGCTTGTGAATGGTATGAATAGGGGGTTCCACTGTCACCATTAAATAAAGTCAGCATTACTGCATAAAATGGATTGACGTGGAAAACTTGCCCCACCCTGATACCATGTGGGAATGGGGAAATATGGTTTGGGTTGTAATGATTAATTACAGTATAAGCTTGTATATAGTATCATGGAGTGATTGTATTTAGTTAACCATCCCCCATTAGGTAAACACTGAGGCAGGAGCGGAGAAAGATCCTGAACAAGATAAACCTCACAGGGTGTCGCCAGGACTTGAACAAAGAGCCAGTATGGGGTTTCCCCAGGGGCATAGTCCAGGAGGAAAAACAGGAAGTGTCCACGGGGAGAGTCTGGGTTAGAATGAGCTTTGTAGCCACGCCTGGGACCCTGCATGATTGGCCAGAGGCAGTTAGGGGCCGACTAAAGGTAGCCCCTCCTGGTAATGTGGTATGCCTGTTTAAAAGATGTTGTTTTCCAAATAAAGTTGTTCATAATTTTCATCAAGACGTGGTGTGTAGATGTATTATTTACCCGGGGACATATGCTTGCAGTAAGATTCGTCAGACTTACTGTCAATATTGCTCAGTCTAAACCAAGGGCTGAGACATGATGTTCCTGTACTCAAAACTGCTGAAGGTCCAGAGTCAGCCAAATCCGGTCAACAGACCCCAGCCAGAGAGTGGGTCGTGACAACTGGTGGCAAGTGGTGAGAGACTCTGAGAAGGACTAGAAATGGAACAGCAGTATGAGGACATGTCAAAGGAGGCAAGACGCAGGTTCAGTGTAGCCAGGGAGTTTTGCCCCGGGGAGATAACGCTGGAAGAGGCAATTAAAAGGACTGAACCTACAGGGGTGAGTGTCCAAGCTCAGCAAAGGCTTGGGGTCAACCCTGCAGAGATGCCAGTAAGAGTCAAACTGGCATATCAGAATTTTAAACAGTTCCAGGATGATAAAGACAGCATTAACGGATTTATCCAAGAGGACTACAGAGCAAGGGTCCTGCTAAATCAATGGATGGCATTCCTGCAATTATGGCATGGCCATGAGCTGGCAAGCTGGTTGGAGGAACTGGTAGAGAAAGAGATGGACTTGGAGGAACAGTATCTTGCCAGGGTAGAGTCCTTTGGTGGCCGGAGAGAGGATCTCTATTTTCGTTTGGATCTACAATATGGGGTTGAGGAGATTCTGAATGGTGATCCAGAATGTGGCATGGGAACTGCAAGGAGGCATAATAACTTGTTTGTTGAACGCTGCCGGGGTCTGGGACTGGAACCATGGTTCCCGGAGGCTCTTTTGCTAGAACCCCTGGTTCGGCAAGAGCAGCAACTGGAGGCTGAGTATGTTCAATTGTGGGATGCGATACCCAAGAAGTATTTTGGCCCATCCAGATGGGAGGACGGCTCACCAGACCCTTACAACTCAGACGGTATGTACCAGAGTGAGTTTTCTCACTGGAACTGGGGAGAGGCTTTTATGGACGGTAAACAAAGTGAGGAGTGGGAAGGGGTAAACACTGTTCCTTTTCCAACTCCTAGAGATGGAGAAGGTTTGCCCCTAGAACATGCAGCGACTGTGTCAGGGCCTAGTCACCAGCCCAAAGAGCCAGTGGAATGTTCCCTGGGTGGGGTCAGATAATCCATGTCTGCCCCTTGATACCCCAAGAGATTTAATCCCAGAGGAAGTGGGAACTGCTCACAAGCTAGGGCCAGATAAATTAAGTCTGCCCTTAGAAGTTCTAGGCAAAGTGTGTTGGCCAGAACTGCTAATGGATCCAGAGGCTCGGGATGATTATGTGATGGATGGTGGGAAGGGAGCCTTAGAGGCCAGGCTGGGTGGGAATGATGAGATTCCCCAGCCTGCATCAGATAACCACTGTCTGTACTCTGACACCACAGGGGAGTTGTTCCCAGATGTGCTAGTGAAGCACAGAGCCCAGGAGGGTTTTTTAAGAGACTGTGGGGAGGGAAAGGAATTGGTTTCTGGCTACAGGGAACCTGACCTCACACAGCAAGAGAGTGCCAGGGGCACAAAGAGCCAGGCCGGGGCAGCAAGCATGCCAGCCTTGGCAAAAGCGTTATAGGTGCAGAGTGGCACCATGAAAGAGGGTGTACCAAGTGGGGAGATACCCTGGATAACCATTGTCCAGGGGCCCACTGGAACAGACACCCCTCCAAAGATCCAGTTCAGCATAAAGGACTGGGATAAAGTTGCTCAACCCGGGCAATGGAGGAGTCCGGCACTTCAGCTGGATGGGAGCAGCATAGCCCCCCAGCCAAGTCAGAGGAGTGTAAGCACAGCGTAGCGTATCTGATTGTAGTGCGCGCCAGCAGAGTTACTGGTTCAAGTGCTAAAATGTATTCACTTTGCTTTTGTAATCTGTTCATTGTACAAATAATATATTTTAATTTGGACCAGTTGTTTCACGTTGTCTGATTTCCGTAACACTAAAAAGTTAGGATCCGGCATTAACATGTTGGGAGCTGTGGCTTCTCTGCAGTATACAATGCAACATGCTGCTGAGACAAGGTTTTTGTTTGGCTAGGTCACAATGTAGCACATGGTTTTTAAGTGCCTGTTAATTAACAAAAAGGTATAAAAAATATTTAGATATTATAATATTAAAAGTGAAAAAAGTCCTCATCTCTTTAACAAACATGCAATTTACCTTCCTGTACACTTTGGCTCATTTAGTTTTGTGGCAATAGAGCGGCCCTTCAAAAACACTTCAAGGACTACTGTAATGTCCTTGCAAAAAGAACTAGTTTTAATTCGGAATTGATAGTAAAATGCCTATTTAATAATTTATAATAGCAATATTCACTATTACATTTATTTACAAAGATTAAAGTATAGGACTCCAGTGTATGTCTCCAACCTGAGACGGTCATTTTGGAGAGCGTGAAGACGGCAGGGTGAAAGAAAAGTCTAAAATGAATTTAAGAACAATTACATAACAGAATAAATAGTTATTCATAGACTGAGCCCATATTCTAAAATCACATTCCCTATTTTCAAGTGTAGTTCTTAGAAAAGAGATATTTTACATTTTAGATCACAGTGGTCCTTTAAACGTTACAAAATGGATAAATTCTTGCATGAAAATGTGTACTGATTTCATGGTATGGTCATGTATTTTTCTTACTTACTTTCATCATCTGAATCGAATCCAAAATAAAGTTGACATTTATTTTGTGCTCTATGTTCCTCAAGTGCTTTGGAGCTACAGTAATTTGTTAGGCACTTCCCACATCTGAAATTTTCTACAGATTGTGCACAAACAGTTTCTTTTGCAGATGTGAGTTCCTCACCAGTTTTTCTGCGTTTTGGCATGCTGATGTACTGCTCATCCAGATAGCTGGAGGGCAGTGGCCTAGAAAATGGCCATGTTGTTGTTGCCGTTGCCGTTGTACCAGGTTTTGGTTTGGAGGGACTTTGCTCATTATCAGCAGCACTTTCTTTAAGACTTTCTTGTCCAATTTCTGATACAGGCAAACTTTTCATACTAGCGTCTTCATTATTATGTGCAGAATTAGAAGGAGTTACTTGTTCCACAGGCAGATCTTGTGCATTGTGCCCATTCAGAATAGCTTCCTCAATTATAGGATTTTCAGAATGTGTTTCTAAAAGCCGTGATGGATTTTCTTTAATGTCTGATATATTAGAACTTTGCAAGGGGTGGCCATCATGGTTTTGAATGTCACCATTTAATTTTTTCTCTATCTGAGTATAAGTCTTTGGTTCAGCTACATCCTTTCGTGACTTCCATGCAGGAACTGGTAAATCTAAAGTGTCCTTTTTTTTTACTGTATATACATATTCATTACACAGTGCAGATAAGTCTTTATGAGTAACTAACAAGTCCTGAACATGATCTATAGGCTCCATTTCGGTCAATGGGGCAGCCGTCTCACAAACATTTTGTTCGTAGTGCTGAGCTTCATGTTTATAAAGGATTGAAAGGTCTTGAAAAAGTTCAAAACAGTTCAAAAAGCTACACTGAGCCTTGAAATATTCATGGCTTGACATATGCTCTGTGAGCTGAGTTGCTAGTTTGAATTTTTCATTGCAGTTTAAATGCAGACAGAAATGGACATTTGGGTAAACATGTCTTTTCAGATGATCCATGAAATGTTTTGAATCGGCAAACTTCCGTTGACAAAACCGGCACTTTCCCTTATTCCACTTCAATATGTGTTGTTGTACGTTGACATCTGCTGGATGAGCTTTCCTTGCATGCTTATTAAGGGACGGTATCTTTTTGAAAATACGAACACATCCCTGAGCAGGACACTTGTAGTTTTCTTGGTGATTTAAAACATGATCTTCGCTTATAGGATCGCCCCTAACAGAACACAACGTACCATTTATTTTAACAAGATCAGGCAAATTTTTATTTAAATTGCCCTCAACATGATTCACTCCATCTAGTCCAAGGCAATTTTCCAAATCAGTCAAGTCTGTTGAAGGATTTAGATCTTCAGTTACATGATTTTCAATGGGAGATAAGGATATGGGGACAGGCCCTTCGTGTTCTACAACAGTAACATCTGCTAAAGCTTTGTTTGTGGAACTACTCGAACTTCCATTTTCTATTGAAAGAGAGGAGGTATCTGAAGAATTCACATCACTGGTATCTAAAGATTCCTGGAAAGAATCATTTGAAGCAGCAGCAAGGGTGGCCATATGATGCCTCTGTATCTTCTTTATATGGTTCTTTAAATGCTTAAGCAGAATTACTTTATTTCTAAATTTCCTGGCACATATTACACAAGAAAAGCAGCCCTTTTTCTGATGCGCCTGTGCATGTCTAAAAATATGACCACCAATAAACTCTTTGTTGCACAGAGTACAATGGTATCTGGGGACATTATGGTCTATTTTAGATGGAACAGGCATAGGAAGATGTTTCCTTGCACTACCAGCTCTAGTCTTGAATCTGACCGAGTCATTCTCCTCCTCTATACCATTGCTCAAGTTTTTAAGATTATTAGGTTCCTCGGCGTGTGGAATTATCGGAGCAATTTCTGTGCTTGTTACTTTATCCAGTGTATTTAAAGGTGATAAAACCGTGGCAGCCACATCTCCAAGAAGGGAAGCACAGTTTTGCTGAATCATAGAAAAATTCCAAAATTCTGGATCGAACAATAAACCCCTTTTTAGGATTGGAAGCAACTCAAAACGTACACGGTTCTCCACATAGCTTGTAAACTCATTATAATCCTCGTCTGAGCATTTGTACAAGCGGTCAATAGTGTGGTAAGCTTCTATGGTCCTCTCCAAGAAAAAAACAGATAAAGCACAGATCCTGCAAATCTCCAAGTCCGTGGGTAAAAGACAAGCAATTGTTTTATAAATTAAAGATTTTGTATCTGGGGCATCATGTAGGTCAAGTTGTAAAGCGCACCCACACAGCTCCACAGACAGCTGCACACCAGCTTCTCCAACCTGTAAGAAAAGACAATTTAGACGACAAGTACATGTATATATGAAGCACACCACAACTCAATGTTTTCTTTCACATATAAGCAACATTGCTCTTTTGACTTTGCTTTTGATGTGTCAAGCTGTTCTTTTCCCACAGTAATTTAGAATCTTTGACCTGAAAATACGTTTTGAAAAAAAAAAATACAAAATGTCATATCAATCATATTTATAAGAGAAAAGAACCACAATTTCAAAACACAAACTTAAAAGTGTGTAACAGACATATGGACTTAAGTGAGCATATTTATGAAGTTCACATATTTTCTTCAAACCATTACTAAGAACTTTAATGATGACCAAATATTATTAGCCTGCAGATATAATAAAAAAAACTAACAACTTACTTCATCCATGATCGCTTTCATGAAGGGGAATATCACTTTTACATTCGAGGCAATCCTTAACATATGATAGCATTGCTCAATATAGGTCTGCTTACAATGATTCATTTTCAATTGAAGTTTAGTCCAAAGAAAAATCAAATCCCTAAAATGACAGTTTAACAAAAAAGAAGCAAATATTAGTGTTGTATTGTATATTATGCTTTATTTCTAACTCGCCAACAAAATTAACATATTCCAAAGAATGGAGGGCCCTGTCTGAGCTACAGTTGTGCTCAAATGTTTGCATACCCTGGCAGGAATTGTGATATTTTTGCATTTATTTTGAAAATAGGACTGATCAAGGGGGGGGGAAATATGTATTTTATTGAAGGGTAGTGATCACATGAAGCCATATATTACCACATAATTGTTTGGCTCCTTTTTAAAATCATAGTGAGAACAGAAATCATTCAAATGGATCTGAACAAAAGTTTATATACCCTTGAATATTAGGCCCTGTTACTGACACACAAGGAGACACACACAGGTTAAAATGTCAATTAAATGTTTATTTCCCACACCTGTAGCTTTTAAAATTGCGATTAGTGTCTGTATATAAATAGTCAATGAGTTTGTTAGCTCTCACGAGGATGCACAGAGCAGGCTAGATACTGAGCCATGGGAAGCAGAAAAGATCCGTCAAAAGATCTGCGTCACAAGGTAATGGAACTTCATATAAAAAGATATCCAAAGCCTTGTAAATGACAGTCAGTACTGTTCAATCGGTAATTAAGAAGTGGATACCAAGCCATGGTCAGGTAGACCAAGAAAGATTTCAGCTAGAACTGCCAGAAGAACTGTCCTGAATATAAAAATAATGCACAGGTAAAATCAGAAGAAATACAGGCTGCTCTGGAAAAAGACAATGTGATTGTTTCAAGGAGCACAATACGACGATACTTGAACAAAAATCAGCTGTATGGTCGAGATGCGAGAAAGAAGCCTTTACTGCGCCAATGCCGACAACACCTTGACACAGTTTCTGGCACACTGTAATTTGGAGTGACGCGACCAAAATAGAGCTTTATAGTCATAACCATATGCGCTAGGTTTTGAGAGTGTCAACAAGGCCTATAGTGAAAAGAATACCATCCCCACTGTGAAGCATGGTGGTAGCGGCTCACTGATGCTTAGAAGAAGTGTGAGTTCTAAAGGGAATTTTGTAAAAAATGGTGACAAGATGAATGCAGCATGTTATCGGAAAATACTGTCAGACAAATTTTCTGCACGAAGGCTGCGCATGGGACGCTCTTGGACTTTCCAACATGACAATGACCCTAAACACAAGGCCAAGTTGACACTCCAGTGGTAACAGCAGAAAAAGGTGAAGGTTCTGGAGTCTCCTGACCTTAATATCATCACGCCACCCTGGGGAGATCTCAAACATGTGGTTCATGCAAGACCACCAAAGACTTTGCATGACCAGGAGGCATTTTGCCAAGACGAATGGGCAGCTATACCAACTGCAAGAATTAGGGGCCTCATAGACAACTATTACAAAAGACTGCATGCTGTCATGCTAAATGCTAAAGGGGGCAATACACAATATTTAGAACTAAGGGTACAGTCAGGTCCATAAATATTGGGACATTGACACAATTCTAATCGTTTTGGCCCTATACAGCACCACAATGGATTTGAAATGAAACGAACAAGATATGCTTTACCTGCAGACTTTCAGCTTTAATTTGAGGGTATTTACATCCAAATCAGGTGAACGGTGTAGGAATTACAACAGTTTGTATATGTGCCTCCCACTTTTTAAGGGACCAAAAGTAATGGGACAATTGGCTGCATAGCTGTTCCATGGCCAGGTGTGTGTTATTCCCTCATTATCCCATTTACAAAGAGCAGATAAAAGGTCCAGAGTTCATTTCAAGTGTGCTATTTGCATTTGTTGCTGTTAACAATCAATATGAGATCCAAAGAGCTGTCACTATCAGTGAAGCAAGCCATCATTAGGCTGAAAAAACAAAACAAACCCATCAGAGAGATAGCAAAAACATTAGGTGTGACCAAATCAACCGTTTGGAACATCCTTAAAAAGAAATAACGCACCGGTGAGCTCAGCAACACCAAAAGACCCGGAAGACCATGGAAAACAACTGTGGTGGATGACCGAAGAATTCTGTCCCTGGTGAAGAAAACACCCTTCACAACAGTTGGCCAGATCAAGAACCCTCTCCAGAAAGTAGGTGTATGTGTGTCAAAGTCAACAATCAAGAGAAGACTTCACCAGAGTGAATACAGAGGGTTCACCACAAGATGTAAACCATTGGTGAGCCTCAAAAACAGGAAGGTCAGATTAGAGTTTTCCAAACACCTAAAAAAGCCTTCACAGTTCTGGAACAACATCCTATGGACAGATGAGACTAAGATCAACTTGTACCAGAGTGATGGGAAGAGTATGGAGAAGGAAAGGAACTGCTCATGATCCAAAGCATACCACCTCATCAGTGAAGCATGGTGGTGGTAGTGTCATGGCGTGGGCATGTATGGCTGCCAATGGAACTGGTTCTCTTGTATTTATTGATGATGTGACTGCTGACAAAAGCAGCAGGATGAATTCTGAAGTATTTCTGCCAATATTATCTGCTCATATTCAGCCAAATGCTTCAGAACTCATTGGACGGCGCTGCACAGTGCAGATGGACATTGACCCGAAGCATACTGCAAAAGCAAAGATTTTTTTAAGGGAAAGAAGTGGAATGTTATGCAATGGCCAAGTCACCTGTCCTGAATCCGATTGAGCATGCATTTCACTTGCTGAAGACAAAACTGAAGGGAAAATGCCCCAAGAACAAGCAGGGACTGAAGACAGTTGCAATAGAGGTCTGGCAGAGCATCACCAGGGATGAAACCCAGCGTCTGGTGATGTCTATGCATTCCAGACTTCAGGCTGTAATTGACTGCAAAGGATTTGCAACCAAGTATTAAAAAGTGAAAGTTTGATTTAGGACTGTTAATCTGTCCTATTACTTTTGGTCCCTTAAAAAGTGGGAGACACATATAAAAACTGTTGTAATTCCTACATCGTTTACCTGATTTGGATGTTAATACCCTCAAATTAAAGCTGAAAGTCTGCAGGTAAAGCACATCACTTTCGTTTCATTGCAAATCCATTGTGGTGGTGTATAGAGCCAACAATATTAGTATTGTGTCGATGTCCAATATTTATGGACCTGACTGTATGATCAGGGCCATTTGGGTGATTTCTGTTATTACAATTTAAAAAGGAGCCAAACAACCAAGCAATAATAAATGGCTTCATATGATCACTGTCTTTCAATAAAATATTTTTTTTTCTCATGTTGTATCAAGTTTTCAAAATAAATGCGAAAAATATCACAATTTCTGCCAGGGTATGTAAACTTTTGAGCACAACTGTAGAGCTTGTTTCCAAATCACTGACACAAGATTGAGAACTTGCACACTTACAATCAAATAGTAAAGTATACTATAAACGAATAGCTTCTAAACCAGGGGTGTCCAAACTCCACACACGTCTGGATTTGATAATAACCCTGCTGTGCACAGGCAAATCACTTCTTCAGTCATCCTGATTGACTCTGTACACCGAAAGGATATATTCAAATCCAGGGCTGGGTGCGGCCCTCCAGGACCGAGTTTGGAAACCCATGTTCTAAACCAAATACCACATCCCGACTATGAATTTAAAATATGGAAGCAGAGTACAGTTTGTTCAGTAAGAATGACTGAACCACTATTTACTACACCTACATTCAAGTGGGGATATTCCCCAAATCCTGGCCTATTGGGGATGCTTGATGACTGCTTTGTGATCTGTAGAACTATCTATTTTACTAGTTCAATTAAGTTGGTATGTTCTTTATGGTAAAAATGCAACAGTTATTTCAGGGATGCCATAAAAATACTCTTGTTCTGTGTTCTAGATTCGCATTCTTGCGATTGTTTTAATAATGTACCAAATAAATCCCCAGAGTGTTATTGTAACCACAGACAAGTTTCAAGTGTTTTCAGTTAACCGCAAGGCATTTCCTTGGTAAAATTTACATAACTGTCTATCCAAAACCACAGATGAAAGATACAGGTCCCAGGGAAACATATTACCACTTATATTACAAACAGAAGCCATTATAGCTGAATTTTCAAAATTAGAATGAAAAGAAAAAAGCAAATGATGATGCCTTACAGCAGTGGGTTAAGAACTGAAAGGATCATTTGCTAAAGATTCCAGATGTCTTGTGTTGAAATAATGGATCTCTTATTAAAAGTAATTTATTTTGAGAATGTAATATACCAATACAATAAAAAAATGTATAATAAGCAAGATGAAGGCAAAGCTTCCTAGCACCAGTGTATGGCTATTATATATAATCGGAAAGGAAAAATACAGAAGGATTCTACTACCAAGAGAATATAACTATACGTTCAATCTCTACATATGCCTAAGATATTATATATTCATATGTATTTCTATCCACAGTAATGTATTTCTATAAGTACCAACTTTTGGAACACAGAGATGTCTACATGTATGGATGTTTATAACCCATGGTAGACAAATGTATTCAGTATTTAGGAGCCAGACCAGCTGTTTCTAGGAGCCTTGAGTGTGTTTCTGAAATGCACTTACCAAACACAATACATGTCTCCACTTTGTAACTGTGTGATGAGAAACGTTTCACTCAGCAGCAACGCCAAAGCAGCTTTACCTTCTTTTTCTGTGTTGCAGATAATCTTTACACCATCACTGCAGTCTATTCTTAGGACATGCTAAATAATACAAAAAGGAGAATTTTAAAGAGCTTTAAAAGCAGAGTAAGCAGACATTATGGCCTCCGGGAACACTTATGTCCCCTTGGTAAACCTATCACTGGACACTGAAAAGTGTCAACTGGGATCTCTTTAGAGACCCTTGCATGATTTGGGTTTAATTATTCCAGATTGAATTCTAGCTTCATAAAAAAATCCACCTTCAGGAAATTATGGTCAAAATTTGGTATAACAAATGGTAGAATGCAATCTTGCCCAAGGCTTCATCTTTGGCTTTTAAATATACTTATAGAACTGGCTGAGGGAATTCAACTTTGAAATAGCAACCAAAATGACTTTCTATGGAGTGGACATTACGGTAATTTACATCTTACAAACCCATTTGTATTCTTGCATACTATGAATTAAATATGTCTAAATCAGAGGTATTGGGATGCAGTAGAAACACAGAAACATGTGAACATCTTAGATCACATTTTAATCTTAAGCAGGCCAACTGCATCACACAATTAATTAAAATAGATTATAAAAAAAATATTAAATATTAGAATATATTAGTGTGAATTATAGGTAAGTAAAGTTAAACCTTTTGCTTCACTGATATATGGTTCCAACAAGATTGGCCCTATTGTCAACAACTTTTCTGACCAGTGTTGGAGACATCTGGTGGTTATAGCCATATAAGGACCTCTTGCAAAATAGATTTGTTTTAAAGTTTTGTCAAAAATTAGAATTGAAACACTGCTAAATATTGCCGTTTCACTTTTAATTTGTTAAACATGAATCAGAGCAAAATAATTTTGATGGCACACATTTTGTTAGCATATAAAGCTATCACTACCACTTGGAAAACTAGAAATCACATTCAGTGGGCTGAAATAAACCCTAATGTAAATCATAGAGATATGAAGAGAGGCTTATAATAAAAACTGGGGAAATCTGTATTATGGAAAGATGTACTGATTATATAGAACAGAGCTCATTTGGAACAATTAAACTAAGAATCAACTCTGAAAAAGAGGTCTGGTAAAAGATAAAATAGTTATAGATTTAAAATGGGGAACATTTTTATTTCCATATTCCATTTTTTTCCAATATTTCTATTAAACTGAATAACATGTTTTTGGATTTGATGGAAGTTTAGCTGTTATATGTAATGGTAAGTATCATGAATGGCACATTTAGTCACTGAACACTCTCAATGTTGATAACGATAGGACAAGTTAGCGATTCAGAAGCAATCACGTTTCAAACTAACTTTCAAGACATGAAACGAGTAAAGTGTATTGGAGTGATATTACAATGGTTTAAGGAATCTAGTACATTTAAAAACATCTTCTTACTGATAATATGGGAATACATATGTATTATATGTGAAAGACAGAGAACTACTTTACCAGATTGACACAATGACCATGGTAAAGGTACACGGTCACACAGAGAGCTCAACCAACTACTAGGTTGCTCTGTAATGGTATAATAGTTACAAATTTAGAGAACAGACCATCTCATTACTCTGCGATGTGGGAGGAAGGCATACGGCATTTTACCTAAACACTAGGGACAAAACGCAACTGAAAACATTTAAAATTCTTAGCACATAAAATCAGCAGAATGAACTGTACACTTGTAATGTAGCAGCACTAGATCAGCAATATATTACATGAGCAATCCTGGTGGAAAGATAATTTCAAAAGAGCTGTAAGAGAGAAACAAGTGCTTTAAAATAATTATAATATCAAACCTCATGGAGGAGCTGATCCGTTAACCTAGTCATATGTAGACATATGAAATAAGCTTGATGGTAGTACAGGTTCTTACTGACTTCAGGATGACTTAAACAAGTTGTGATAAGAGCCATTGCTTCTGGGATGCGCTCACAGGCAATGAGGTATCTGACACGTAATTCAAAGAAGAACTGATTTTCAGACCTCAAGTATTTATCCACTGCAAAAAAACAAAACATGTTATGAATCGGATTAGATCAGAAAAAATACAATATATTTAGGTAGAGAGACACTATATATGTGTGCAAATGTGTGTATCTATGTGTGCAAATGTGTGTGCAAATGTGTGTGCAAATGTGTGTGCAAATGTGTGTGCAAATGTGTGTGCAAATGTGTGTGCAAATGTGTGTGCAAATGTGTGTGCAAATGTGTGTGTATCTGTGTGTGCAAATGTGTGTATCTATGTGTGCAAATGTGTGTATCTATGTGTGCAAATGTGTGTATCTATGTGTGCAAATGTGTGTATCTATGTGTGCATCTATGTGTGACCAGGCCCACCCCTTCATGGCTTTGGGGTGTTTGACCTAATGGTTCACTGACTGGAATCAAACCCAGGACCTAACCATTGGACCACCAAGGAACCCATAAGCGCATATATGTAAACATATATTATTAATATTCATTGACAGTTTAAAGATCTGAAATAAGTCACCTATATCTTGAGGTTCAGATTTTCCCTTGAGGATTGCTTGCAAAACTGGATTTTCCCATGGTCCTCCATCTTTAATTACACCAACCACCAACCTAAGATCTGTGTTATCATATCGGTTCAGGAGGTCATGACATTCCTACATTAAAATAAATAAATAAATAAATATCAGCTTTAGTTAACAATTGCC
This sequence comes from Discoglossus pictus, assembly GCA_027410445.1. Lineage (NCBI taxonomy): Eukaryota > Metazoa > Chordata > Amphibia > Anura > Alytidae > Discoglossus > Discoglossus pictus. The sequence goes on along the minus strand of CM050164.1, from coordinate 61,463,326 downwards.
TGTCAAGGTTTAAAACCAAAGCAATGCCTTAAATCTTGTTGCTCTGATTATTTATATCTCTGCAAACCTTATGCACAAAATGAAAAAGGATGACTGGTAATAATGTCTTGAAATGCAAACAAATTCATAACAAAAAGAATGTATATGTAACCTTACAAAGTATTATTCTAAAATAAAAATAAAATAAAATAATTATCCACAACACATTACCTGGACTGAACCAAGAATCTCCTTTAAAGGGACTTCATAGAACTCATCTTTACCAAAAAACAGTAGCAATTCAAACAGACTCCTGAAAGAAAAGTAATACAATCTATTAATGTGCTGCTTTAAAAAGGACAAACACAGCAAGCTCTGGTTAAACGGACACAACACCACCAATAAAACATTACCTATAAAAAAAGGATATTTACAATTGGTCGTTATTTACATCTATCTAAACTATGGTTAAATTAAAGAGTGTGTGTCACGAAGAGTAGGCCAGTATGCCCAGTTGATTGCACCATAATGACGACCCAAATGACAATAAGAGACCCTACCTGGAGGATATGGATATGGATATATATATATAAAAAATTATTTATTTTTTTAATATAAGTTGTTCACATAATTACTCTCATCATCAAGACAACAGTACCTCATACTGACATATGCAAGAACATATATCTGATTTTTTTAAACCATAAAGAAAATATCTGTCTTTGGGGAGAGTTGAACTCAGGACCTTTCAGCTCCACAGGCAGCTGCATTACCTACTGAACTATTTAGCCAGCTATTATGTTAGCTGCTAGAAAATAATGAAGTAGGTACAATGACTTGGTCACTCTCAGATTCAATCACTGAAGGTTTCTGTGCCTGATTCTAATTATTTATTCTTTGTTCCACATGGTACAAAGCTCATTACTTTATATATATATATATATATATATATATATATATATATATATATATATATATATATATATATATATATATAATTAAGCACATTTTTTATTTAAAAAAAAACAAGTGGAAGGCAGGGGAATATAACCCATAAATTAGCAATTAAATCATTGCTTACCACTGTACCACCATACTTTGCTTAGAAATAGAGTAATCCCTAATGCAATGCATAACAGTTACAGATCCCAATCTCATTATTTTTTGCAGGTTCTTGTGGGACGGCTTCAAGGGCTAAACTAAATGACAATATCGAGTCTAATATGAGTCTAATCTTGATCAATTATAAAAATGTAAACAAATTTTCCACCATCTGACATTGCAGAGAACATATGACAACATTTGTGGTTCTTTAAAGATCATTAACAATTAGCAATAAATTATACTAGCTGTTTTTCTCTACAGTGAAAAAGTTAGCATAATTTGAGCAAATGCTTTATTAATGGGTCTCTGTACGGTAATTGGCTACTGAGATCTAGGGGACGGTATCGAACTGCATAATAACATTGCATATCATTATTTTTTGCTAACCAAGTAAACTAATTAGTATTTGAGACCTGCTAATTTACATAATTATGCAATAAAAACAAATGCTGAATATTTCAGGAATAAAACATTTTCAAAAAATGGCTTGTACAACATATAGCCAGTTTTTTAATGTTTTCAGCAAACTCCTTTCTACTTTAGCCATAAGTAGCGAAAGGGTTTCAAGCACACAATTGCAACAATCCTAAAGCAGATTACCTCTGAAGCCTATCAGATCACTGATCATCACACCATGGCTATGGCAGTTACTTGGGCAGTGCGGATACAATCATCATGCATGCAGATATGTAGGATCCAGGCACGAAGCTCCTGCTCACCCTTTTGATTTCTTTGTTAAAAGGTATATATAAGTTTCCTGGATTGTGAATGCATCCAATAGAGGAGAATCCATAGTGTATCACACCCTGATATTTGCTAAATCTCTTTGCAAGCAGTTGCTTTTGTGAGTTAACAACCCTGAAGATGCCTGCTAAAATTAGCATAAAATGCATAATTAATTTTGGCCAATCATAGACAGCTAAAACATTTTACTACATTGTAACAATCCGTGATGGCAGTTTGTGCAAGAAGGAATCATGGGATGTGTAGTCCCTGCTCTAAAAGGAAGCAGTAGGAGTCAGGCACTGATCTAGAACTCTGCATTGAGCAGGTGCTGGCTTGAAGGTTAGTAAATGGTTAAAATACATACCCAAATGCAGTGTTTCTATTGGTAGGTACACTGTGCCTATGTATGCAGCACTGGGGGTGGAGGTGGGGTGGAGAACAAGTTTATTTTTAAATCACATAAATCTGTATGTATATAGAATGACTGGTTGTAATGAGTGTGTCTGATATAAGCAGCATGTGTTAGATGAGAAAAAGGTAACAGGGAAACTTAGATATACATTTAAAATTATCATGTGTGTGTATGGGAAGGCAATGAAACAAAGATATCTTGGTATTCAGTTTCCTTGCCTTGAAGAGGAGCTATCAATTAAGGCAGAGCTTGACAAACCTCAGGAACCCGACAACCATGGCAGTTTTTACTGCTGGCTCCAAACTTTTTATTAATTATACATATACTAGCTACTTGCCCGTCAAAAATGACGTCAAAATGTTAATCCTGTCACCTTTGGCGCTCATTGCGAGTTTCCCCTCCAGTCTACTTTACATGCCTCGCGATGAGCTTTGCTGCTCTTTGCAGTTTATGGGCCCTGCAATGAGCGCTCATTGCAGACATTGTGCAACCTGACATTTTCGTGCCTCGCGCTGAGTGCCTTTGGTGCTCATCACGAGGTCCACAACGAGTACCATTGGTGCTCATTGCGAACCTCTCCCCACTCTCTTACCCGTGTCTGTTTCTCCCCCCTCCCTTCCATGTGTCTTTTTGTCCCTCTCTCCCTGCCCTGTGTCTTGTTTTTCCTTATTTCCCTCCCTTGTGTCTCTTCTCTTTCGTCTCTCAGCCCTGTGTCTCTTTCCACCCTCTCCCTCCCCTGTGTCTCTCCTCTGTGGGGGCGTTGCTTTTCTTTTCAAAGTCCTGCATGCCGCGCGTCTTTCGGCTCTGTTACTGGCTTCTGCATCGTGTTTTTTCTAAATCCCACGTGCCTGTTCACGTAAGTGTTACTAGCTTCGGCCTCGTTTTGATCCTGTTGAGAAAATTTAGGTTTTTTTGGCTGCTATTTTTTTTTCCCTCACTTAGTCGATTTTCGATCTCTGAAAAACGCCAATTAAGCCTCAAATTAGCTTGCAACCTCACTCACAGACTCCCTGCTTCTCCCCCTGTGCTGTGAGTGAGTGTTGAAGTTATTTATTTTTATTTGGAGTTTTTTTTCAAGTTACATGGATGTATCGTAAAGTGCTACTCGCTTCTCCGCTGATTGCGTCCATTGACATTTAGGCCGTTTTAAAGTGTTGTGGTGCTCACGATTTGCGCCTTCGGCGCTCATCGCGAGGCTTGCAAGGAGTGCCTTCGGTGCTTATTGCAGCCTAAGTCGTGCGCATGCTCGTAACGTTTAACATGGTGTGACCATGAACATTAATAACAACGCCAACTATTATATGAGATTTTTATATATAACCAATGACCTGGCTCCAAAAAAATCTCTCCTAACTAACCTGCCAGTCTCCTAAGTTTTAGACACATTTGTCAACCTCTGATGTAAGTGCTACTGACAATGCAAGGAAGTTGTTATCACTTTAACAAACCATTTAAAAGGTATATGGAAGTTTCCCAGTTTTTTACTTTTTCTAATCGAACACAACCTGCTTATATACAAAATGTACATTACATCGATTCAAAAAAAAAAAAACAGAAGTGCCTATGTACTAATCAATAGAGAGGGGGGGGGGGGAGGGATACTACACATCCCATGATGCTTTGCTACAGAATTTTATGAATTATGAATTTTATGCTAATTTAGCTTGGATTTAAAGGGGCATTCATTCTCAAAATCAAATGCCAGAAAACCGAACACATTTTATAGGGTAAGTTTATTAATGCTTATTTTGGGATATTTTCATGCAAAAAATGTTTGGATACACTACTGATTTTCCTCTACAAGATGCATTCATATTCAATTAAACATCTATATAGCTTTAAATATTGCTATGTAGCTCAGAATTTCAGTAGTAGAATTACTAATCAGTAATATCAATTAAAAGAATTTGAATGAATCCATTCCAATGGGTTGTTTGTTTCTGCGCATTTGATTTTTTATACTCACTTACAGTAACTATGTACAAAATGTATCAAACACTAAAATTAGATCAAAACTATACAGAATTATTTCAGTCCAGCACACAGGATGAACATGTTGATACTTTGACATAATAGCAAAATGTGTTCAAAGAAAAACTGTACTTACAGAGCAAGTCTACTCAAAACATACTGTACGTGCTCACACTCCGCTGGGAAAGATACACTGGCAGATGTGAGGCAACAGATAGCGGTCTGAAGAACTTGAAGTTGCGGTAAGGGAACCTGCCATCTTGCTGTATACTCTTCTACCACCTGTTAGAGAAATAAATAGTGTAACTGATCATGAAAGTAACAATAGACAAAAGTGGCCATATGTGCTCTGGAAAATGATGCTGAAAAGGTAACATTTTTAAAACTAATCTAGAACTGACGTGGATATTGTCATTTTAGTATAGCCATTGAAGCCATCACACAAAAGCCTCATAAATAATAAGTCTGTAATGGTTACACATTCTATTATAGATTTTAGTCTTTAAAAGCGAGTGTGGTGGTGCAGTGGTAAAGATTTAAAAAATGTAGGTTTGATTCCTCAGACTTCCACAAATAAATAAATAAATAAATAAATAAATAAATAAATAAATATATATATATATATATATATATATATATATATATATATATATATATATATATATATATATATATATATATATATATATATATATATATATACACACACACACACACATATACATACACATACATACACACTAGCGACGGGCGATAAAATTGTAAGGCAGGTAATACTGTTTGCCACAGACATTTTTTTAGGCGCTTTTGCTTTTACGGTTTGGACGGCGCTGATCTGCTTTTTGCGCTTATTGCAAGGCCTTGTGTGCCATGAGCAGCGTTGGTATGGGCTCGTTGTGAGGTGCGCGGTGAATGGCTTTTGTGTTTATTGCAAGTGTTTTTTTTTTGTGTATGTATTTTTGTATGCCAATTCAATAATTAATAAATTAATATACTTTACCTATCTGTAATTAATATATGCAGCAAGCAATGTGGTGAAGAGCTAACAATCTGTTTTGATGTTCCTGCAGCATACAATGTCGGTTTGCACTGTTGTGGAGCTGAGGTGTAAGTGTCAGCAATGTGTGCAGTGTGTAGTGTAAATAGGCTGCCATTACGGTAGCTGTGTACTTCCGCATAGTGTGAGTTAGTGTTGCAAAATGGCGGCGAATGTGTATGTGGTACGCGGCTGTGGATGATTTAGCCTCCTTGTATCGGGTACCTCATACAGCTTTTTTTAAAAGCTGTATGTGCGTTTTGCGTCTTTAGGGTCCTGTAGCCTTGATTTCGTTTTTTCGGCGGCCATTTTTTCTCTCGCTTAGGGGATTTTCGTGTGTCTAAACTCTTGAATTTGGACTTAAATTGATGTGTAACTTCACTTGCAGAGGTCCTGGGTGCCCCCCTTGCTGCTTTTTATGTCTTTATTGTGTTTATTTATTGTGTTTTTAATGTTTTCACGTGCGCCCAGTTCGGGCGTTAAGGTCATATTTTTGCAAGGCCATAATGTTTTTTTTCCCGTGATTCGTATTTTTTTGTGTAAGTCCGTATTTAGTGATTGTTTGTTAGATTTATTTTGTTAAAGTGACGCTTGTGTGGGTGTTTGTAATCGCGTGTGAGGTGCCGTAGAGCCTCCACCTCCGCAAATGCGGCCCATCGAGGGACGCAGTTCTTGCGAGCTCGCAAAGCGTGACGACGATTCAAAGTTTGACAACTATTATATGTGATATATATAATATAGTTTCAAATGACTGCCCGATTCAAAGCTTCTACACCTAATTCTAAATAATATTCATTATCTACCACATGGTACAAAGCTCATTACTCATTCAGGCTGAGGCAACACACTGAAATAGCCTGATATCGATCATAACTTCATGAATTCAGCATCATTTTCTAAAAATGAAAACCCCTTTCCACATGCTTCTTCATCCTCACAAATAGGGGGCTTTTGTGTTTCTTTAAGCGCATGGATTGTGATTCTGCAAAACTTCATATCGTGTCATAAACAGTAACATTTAGGAACATTTGCTTTTTTTTTTTTTTTAATATACAAACATTAACCATTAAACATACTAGAAATTCAAATCAGTGAACAACTATTTATCAGCCTTAAATCTATTTAATGTATACTTTTATTATTAAAGCCCAGATAGAAAAACTGTATTTGTTTAAGATGCAAACAACTCCACAAATGTTAAGATTTGCTTTTTTATTTAAGCAAATAGAAAGCAAATTTCAAATGAAAGAATCAGAAAAAGTATGTATTGTATACCTACTACTGCAATAAGAAATATGATTTATGTCTTGGAGACGCTGGGGACATATACCTAAAAAAATGCTTGCCCTTATATTATCATATAAAGTAAACATGTTACTTCTATTTGTAAAGTAAGATGCATTTATTTGGAAAATTCTGCTCCCCTACTTTTGTGCCTCAAACATGTGGCTTGACAAAAAAGGTTCCTAAAATGTTATCCCTTTTTCAGTTATTATACAAATATGTTTCTATATAATCTATTATCTGGCTCCTGACATTGCTGGCTCCTAAGTTACAAAAAAAAAAAAAAAAAGTAAATCTAGGTATCAGCATATCACCCAATAAAGCAAAGAATACATGTTGAAAAATTAACTGTAAGTTATAAATGACACAACATAAAGTGTACAATAAAAAGATGACCGTCAAAAACAAGCATAACTAAACTTTAAAGCAACAAATCAAAAGTTTCTTTAATGCAGAAATCAATTGCAAATGCCCACCGACGAAAGCCATTCATGGCTGAAAAGTACATGTGGGAGTTGCTGTTCCTCCTATGTAGACATGCCTAGCATTTTGGTCCTGGACTACCGAATATTTCTTCTCTGTAATGGCAGAAGTGAGTAAAAAGAGACTGCACTCTTAATGAGTTTTATTCCATAGGGCACACTGTTAGGTGATATCCATCGCAAGTATGTGCCTCACTCTTTTTGTGTTGAGTAGAAATTCACAAATACAATTACAATGATTGTTACTAAGAAAAATACAAGTAAGTATTTGATAAATTCGCTTAGAGGCATATTTCAGTTTCCTGGATTATGAATACATCTGATAGAGGAGAATGAGTAGTGTATGAAAATGTTATGAAAGAATTATTTTGCATGAAAAAATACCCAAATAAATATGATCAAACTCACCCTGACGTTTGCTAAATATCTTGAGTTTGCAGGCAGTTGCTTTTGTGAGTTAACACCCCTGTTAATCCCTGCTAAATTTTGCATAAAATTCATAATTCGTTTTGCCCAATCACAGACAGCTAATATATTGTAACAATCTGTGATAGCAGTTTATGCAGGTAGGAACCATGGGATGTGTAGTCCCCTGAACTAAGAAGCAGGAGGTGCCAGACACTGCTCTGTAGATTTCTGCACTGACCTGCTGCTGATTAGTAAAGGGTTAAAATCTAAACCTAAATGCAGTGGTTCTATTGGTAGGTACACTGTGCCTATGTAGGCAGCTCTGGGGGGTGAGCTATGCCTTTAAAATGTTGCATATTTTAGGGTAAATTTACATGAACTATTTTACTTTAATTTAAAGGTACGGAGTGACAGTAAGATATATTAATGTTTAGAAGATATTTTCCCTATGATTAAACTACAGTAAAACGCCAAATAAATATAAGCACAAAAATCTGATGTAAAAGAATAAAAATGAATATCTTCGACTTCAGTTTGATCTCTTAATTACTGGGGTTTCTAAATGTAGAGAGTATATTTGTATACTTTAGGCCGCACAGGTTTCTGAGACACCACCTCATCCCATCTAATCATATCACCCACATTACAGCCTTATCCCATTAATCAGTCGTCGTAATTGCGGGCTTAATCAGTCGCTCCTTGCACTGGTCGAGATGAGCACCAAAGGCGCTCATTAAGCTGATCGAGATGAGCGCCAAAGGCGCTCATTAAGCTGGTCGAGATGAGCGCCAAAGGCGCTCATCCAGAGACACGCGGGACTTAGATAAAAAGAGCGCAGAAGGCGATCACTGCAACTTAGTGACGCCCGCAAAATTACGGCCCGTACATCTTGGGACTTGGCGATGGCAGAGAAATTACGGATTGCAAAAATACGAATTTAACAGCCGAACTGCCAAACTGCAAAAACACACAAATATGCTTAAAATTTACTTACACACAGCTCAGGGGGAGAGCCAGGGAGCCTGTAAGTGAGGTTGCAAGTTAATTTGAGCCATATTTTGGCTTGTTTTATAATCGAAAAATCGCAGAAGCAAGAAAAAAATGGCGGACGAAAAAATTAAACCGAAAACGAGGCCGAAGGACGTAAATACCAGCCCTAAGCACTAAGACTTAACGCAAAACAGCAACATTTAATCAAAGCCAGTGACACAATCAAAGGTAGTAACACAGGGAGAGAGGCTCGCAATGAGCACGGAGTGTGCACAAGTGCAAGGCCTATAAAGTACACAGGGGGAGAGGCTGAAGGCGCTCATCACGGGGCTCGCAATGAGCGTCAAAGGTTAGCAAGTTGTGGCTCGCAATGAGTGCCGAAGGTGCTCAGAGGGGCCATAACCTCACATTCGGTGGCAAACAGCATTACCATGGCTTCAAATTTTATTGCGGTCATTTTTTGACGGGCAAGTTGCTAGTTTCTTATAATTGTATAACTCCCCATTTCATTATATCAAACTTAACCCATACAGCACTACATCTAATCCTCAAAACATGTCATCAGTACCATCACCCCATCTGATTGTCACTTCTCCATACATTTCTATCAGATCACCTGCATTATATCTAAATTTTATTAAACAGCTATCATCACAACCAACCCCATCACCGCATTCTTAGTTGGCAGCCCTGACTCCTCACCCGGGTGCTACACAAATATGATGCTGCTTCTGACAGTGCTGTAGATAGCCCTAAAACATACATGATAAAGATTACAGAATAATTATATTAGAGAATAATATACCTTGTAATGGAGTCTCAAATTATAAGATCTGTATAAGGGAAGATCAATGAATAAGTGAACAGGGAAAGAAGTATACATTTTAAAAACAAAGAAAAAGGACTTCTCTTTATAACCAACACAAATCCCACTAATTAATTGTACTAATATCTATATCACAGGTTCAACCAGAACAGGAATAGAAGTTACACACCTCAGCATGAAACCAAATTTCTTTATTATTAAATAGTAAAATTATTTTAAAAATATGCCGTTTAAAAAAAAAATATATATATACAGTCTGGTCACAAAAAAGTAAATGACATCAATTTATATTGTCATTGTTGAATCAATCATATATCATCATAAATCCTAGGGCATGAATACCTGTAGAGCTGATCTTATATTGTTTACCATGTATATGAGGTATGTCAGAGATAGTTTATGTCAATGTAGTTATGGAAATAAATATATATACCACTGTATATAAATTAATACTAATGTCATTTGTCCGATAACACTAATAAATGTTAGATTTATTTTAAAAGCCACAGAAATGTTGTTAAAGTATGGTCTTCTACAGAGCTATCTGCAAGCAGCTATTAATCAATAATATGTATAAGTACTTTGAAGATGTTTAGCATGGAGCCACACTTTACCATGCTACACATGGAGCAGTGTCCGTGCAAAACATGGAAACTAGTGTGCTTTATTGCCATTACGTTGGTGGACACAGCTAATGTAATGTGGAGAGGTGGGGTCCTTCTAGCAATTTGCACACACAATTTACAACATGTTTTATGCCAGTTATTTGGTCGTCTGGGAGTAGCCACTCCTATATAACCGTAATTAAACAAAAAAACATTCAGTAATAACCAATCAAGCTTATATATGGAGACATAAGACTTAGGAATGGTGTAACGGCTACCCCGGTAGTGAGAGGGTACCAGTCGTTGGAGACGTCCTTTTCCCTGGCAAGCTGCTGTGTAAAAGTGAAGTTGGTATAATCCCATCCAAGAGTCTCAGAAGCCCAGACCACCCATATTGGACGACAGTTTCTTGGGAGTCAAAGAATACTGACTTTATTTTGTTGTGCAGAAATATTTATACACATCTCTTCCCACAGGCATTACACATGCCCATATTTGACCACACAATACACATAAAGAGAACAATAGGTGTGGTCACACCCCCCGGGGGCTACCTGGCTACTTTGATGCAATCAGACATTGATCAGATTATACTCTTTGTTCTATGTCTCATAATAAAACACTTTATACAATAGACTTCCTTATCTTATAAAGGAGTCTCTGCAATAGGATTATCTATTAGCCTAGTAGCTGTAATATTCTGAGCCAATATATTCTGTAGAACATAAAACAACATATCTACAGTACAGCAATGTGATCATATTTTAACCATAATAATTAAATAACCATAAAACAGGGTAAAACAGTGATGGGTTCCGTTACAAATGGTTTATCTCTGGTTTTTGCCATTACTTTATATTCAACACAGAGGTAACTACAAACCTTTCAACCATATCTTTAAAAGGAAAGTTGACTGTAGATAAATACATATTTTTATGGGAAACATTATGTTTAGGTACTAGCACAACTATATACTTTTGACAGTGAAAAACGTAATAATGCATACTTGGAGCCATATTTCGTAATCATAATTAGCAGCTTTCTTTTCATGCAATGACATTTCCCTCAACGAGTTGTATGGATTGTTTTACCAGGACTACCAAGCTAAACCAGCTTTACAAAGTGGAAAAACATGGTCAATAGAAATAGCTGCTGACACGCGGGGCTAACGATTGCCAGACAAGAAAGAAGTTGCAGCAAGTATTACATTTGCACAGCAGTGTTATTTCATATATTGATAAATACTATCATATCAGCCTTGTATTATACCCACAATTCTATGAAATTCAGTTCATTGGCTCCTAAAAAGCTTGGCTGGCTCCCACGTATAAAGATAAATAGGTCAACTCCTCTATTATATTTAAAAACGAAATTAAACAGAAAACTATTTTTTGTTTCGGTTGTTGACTTTTCTTTCATGATTTACACATAAAAATCCAGTAGTGGGTAACCACACCTAAACATTGCTAGAATTCTTGAGAAACATACATTTATATATATATATATATATATATATATATATATATATATATATATATACATATACACACACACACACACATGTATATGTAGCAGTGGGTGTCCAGTAATCCAGTTGAATAATCAGAGTACTTTTTTATTGGACAAACATTTTAATGATATAGCGACAAGATAAAGAGAGGATTATCTCGCAAAAGGTCGTCACTATATCATGAACACGTTTGTCCAATAAAAAAGGAACACTATTTACTGCAATACTCTGATTATTCAACTAACATATATAAGTTTACTATATGACACCTGAAACGTCAATACTATTAAAAAAACTATGACGTACAGGCATATCTAAGTCTCCTGGATTATAAATACATTTCATAGAGGAGAAACAGTAGTGTACGCAAACATTTATTTGCATGAAAAAAATGCCAAAATAAACAAACTCATTTCTTGAGTTTGCAAGCAGCAGCTTTTGTTGACACCCCTGAAAATTGCTGTTATAAATTAGCATAAAATTCATAATTCGTTTGGCCAATTACAGGCAGCTATGCATTTTAATACAATGTAACAATCAATGATACCAGTTTGTGCAGGAATGATTAACGGGATATGTAGTCTCCCTGTGGAAGGAAGTAGGAGGAGCCAGACACTGATCTGTAGATCTCTGCATTGTGCTGCCGCTGGCTTGAAGGTTAGTGAAGGCTTAAAATCTGTATGCGGTGTTGAGTGCAATGTTTTTATTGGTAGGTATCAGGTGAGTATGTAAGCAGCTCTGGGGTGTGGAAAACAAGTTTTATTTTTAAATAAAATAAATCTGTATGTGTATAGAATGACTCAATGCGTTAGATTCGAAAAAGGTAAACACAGGGAGGCTTCGATATACCTTTAAATTGTGTATTTTTGCTGTGGTCATTTAAATACGTACAAATCTTTTCTGTCCTTATTTGATGCCATTATAGTTATATTATGTGTGCGCAGATCTCAACTTCATTTACACAGGTATATTTGGACCTTGGTGATTTATTTTTAAACATTAATTGACTTACCCTGTTGTAATGTGTTGCACCCAAAATGAATATTGTGCTGTTCTTTTCAATATGAGATCTGATATATAATAGGAATACTAATATTCTGTTCATGTTAATTTTGACTATGTAAATACCAATGCATTATGCATACTCGTAATCTACAATTCAAACCACTTTGCCAATCTGAACCAATTAAATCCTAGAACCGCAGTGGGCTAAATGCTCTACTGTTGACTTACCCATCCATGCATTCTAAATTAATTTAAGATAAGAAATTCTTCATCTTAGTTTCCACTTTCAGTATCTATGCATTTGGTCCAAGGAGCTTTGTGGGATGCCAAATAAGGGTCACAGGTGCATTCAAATTTATGTCAGAACTGAGGGCTCCCAATTCTTTAATTTTACTCAGAGTTAATCTATATATTTTCCCTTATATAGTATAACTATTATCCTAAGCTTGGTTGAATTATTTAACACAGGGCTTGATAAATCCCAGGTGCCATGGCTCCTAACTTTTCTAGTTATTATACATATATTTATCTATATAAATTCAAAAACTGGCTGGCTTATAACCTTTACCCAAGAGGTAAGAGGGTTCCCTAGTGGTACAGTGGTTAGGATTCAGTGCTTTCACAGCATTCCAGTCAGGGAACCAAGAGGTCACACCACCCTGAAGCCAAGCACGGTTGGGCCAGGTCAGTACTTGGATGGGAGCCTGGTAGTGTTTCAAAGCCACTGGAGAGGGAACTGGCAGCTGTTACGCCCGCCAGATTTGGGGGACTACGCTCACCCCAATTCTCACTCTATGGTTTGCAACTTTTTGTTCAGATCTCGACACCAGCAGACACTTCAGATGACAGCATCATTTCTCAAGAGACAGGCACCATCAGACCCCTTTTCTTAGGATCTAAGAATCACACACCATGCACCTTTGATTAGTACAAGCAGACTCTGACACCGCCTTTGTTTAGTGTGTCCAAATTAAGACTGGCACTTCTTTATTGTTACAGAGATATATAAAAACACAGAAAGATCTCACTCCCCCCACATGCCTAACCCCTCCTCTTGTGGGCAATAGCTTGTTACACTCTCACCACTTGGGAGATGTCTATCCCAAGATACAGTTGCCAGATCTCAACTTAAAGGGTTATAAAACTAAACTTCCCCCTTCCAGACTAAAGCCAGAGGATTCGTGTGTGGCTGGCTCTCAAAGCCGTATAAATTGTTTAGAATTCTTTAATGCTTTGTATATCCCAGATATGACTGCATTAACTAATCTAAGCATAGCCTACTATCCTATTGCTAATAGAGATACATTATTTTAATGTTAATCAATGACAGTACTATATGCACTTATTATATCCATCATATAACTTCATGTTTGCATTACACCCATGATATAACTGTTAAGCAAGTTGTTAGTACCTTCTAACCACACATATAATAACTGATGAAACCCAAACAGTCTAGTGGACCCTTCTGTTCATAACCGCGACCGACTCCAGTATCTATGCCATAAATACCAAGTGGATCACCATGGCATGTTATGGTCCATGAGGTCGCAGATAGTTGGACACGACTGAACGACGCAAACACACACAAGTAAAAGGCAGTTTACCTGCCCTGATTAATGACAGATCTACATAAGTATAGGGAAGTGTATAAGGCCTGCAAGACTAATGTATGGTGCACAGAGTGCCATACGTGGGACCATTTCTCATTTATATGAACATGTTTCTTCTATCCAGACTAAGATTTCAACTGAACACCAAAATAAAAATCTGCTAAATTCCTGATCTTTTAAGACCGCAAATTGAAATGTTATAATGTGACGAACAGCAGAAAGGCCTGTTAAAAATGCAAAACAAAAAAGTAGTTTTATATATATATATATATATATATATATATATATATATATATATATATATATATATATATATAGCAGCTCAAACATGGAACAGATATTTGCAACACATTTATAAAGGGCTGAAAGACGAGATTCATCAGAGCTAAATGAAAGAAGTGTAGGCTTATAGGACAAAATAGCAAGCAGTCACATGTTCTAATACAGGGGTTGACAAATTTATCTGAAACTTAGGAGCCAAGCAAATATTTTTTTTAAAGGAGCCAGTGGATGGATTATGTATAGAGAGATATGTATGACAACTAAAAGGTTAGGATCCAGCAGCCATAACATCTTGGCTACTTGGATCTTTTCTAATATAACTAAAATAATTTACATTACACCGAACAATCAAATAATTCCCTAAGAATGTGCTACAAATAGCACTTTCCTTTTTTCTGAGCGCCAGCAGTGGCAGGTGGCGCGGATGAGATTTAATCAATGTCTTGTCAGTTTAAAGCTTATCATTTGCCACTACCCTAACCCTAAACCCTTAAATATAACCCTAATACATTTACTAAAATGTCGGCCAACACAGACTAAAATCTCGGCCGCTCCAACTAGCGCCCACTGTCCACCACTGGCAGGCAGAAAACAGGAAAGGTCCTAGCACTTTAATTGTCTTTAATATTGTGAAATTTCACAAAACTGACCAGACATAAAGCTGTCCAGTTTCAAAATGGGCATAACAAGTTCTTAATAGAATGTAGCCTATAACAAAGGGGTGGACAAATGTATATGAAACTTAGAAGCATGCCAGGTTATCGTGCGCCAAGCCCAGGAGTTGTCAAGTCCTACTAAAAAGAGGTATGCAATAAGTGTGTCGGAAAAAAAAGCAGAGAATCCTGAAACCTGGTGAAACTTACACTACTGTCACCAACAAAGCCCCAAAATGTGTGCTCACGAGGTCACAATATCTAAAGAGAATTAATAAAGAAACAAAATGTGTTGTCAAGAGGTTCTCCTAGGGAGCTATGGATAGGATATAGTGGCCCTTTAATATAAAAAAGCGGCAAAAAGGGACCCAAAAGTAGTCCTCTAAGCATCATAGGACAGAGGTTGACAAATGTATCTGACCTTTAGGAGTCAAGTAGGTAAGTTAGCAGCCAGTGCATAGCTTACATAAAGAAATATATGTATAACTAAAAAGTTAGGGGCCAGCAGTAAAACTTTGGGCGCCTTGGCCCCTTGGTACCCAGAATTTCTCAAGCCCTGCCATAGAGATAGGTAAACTCTGAAGTGATTTCTAAAGAATTATTTGGAATCTCTTTTCACCAGTTTTAGTGGCAAATTCCTTGAAACAATCATAAGATGGAGTACAAATTAACGAGAGACTGGTAAATTGAATTATTTCTTCTACTTACAGTGGATCCTTGGCACTCGTCATAAATGGTTCTGGAAGGCACGTCTAGTGGTGAAAACGATGAGTACCAAATAAATATGAAATAAATTGGTTTTAGTAAGTGTGGCAAGTATTGAGCTACTCGCACTTTAAGAGAGGAGCCAAATACTTCAAGCTAGAGTAAAACTCCCTTGTGACTAACGGATTCTGATAAATGGTTGCATGTGTTTGCGCTGTTCAGTCGTGTCCGACCCTCCGTGACCTCATGGACCATAACACACCATGCTGATCCACTTGGTATTCATGGCAGAGATACTGGAGTGGGTTGCCAGCTCCTTCTCCAGTGGGCCACAGCATACAGCTCCTGGTATTCCTAGATGGTCTCCCAGCCAAGTACTGACCAGGCCCAACCCTGCATGTCTTCAGGGTGGTGTGACCTCTTGGTTACAGAGCTCCACATGCTGTCACTGTATCATTTAGTCATGGCAGAGAAGTAAAGTGTTGTGATGACTCACATGAAGCCAATGATCAGCGAGAAAGGGTGGGACAAAGGAGGGACACAAATGGTGCCTGGTGTTAAAAACACAAACATAGATTATTATAGAGAAAAGAGTGATGATGACAAGACAAATACTGAATGATCTTTCAGGGATTCTTAAAGTGATAAAGTTAAGAAGTGTTGATATTAAGTGCACATTTGTGTACGTTGCCTAGTCGTTCAGGTGTGTCCGACCTTCCATGACACTATGGACAAAACACCCATCTTGTGTCTGGTCGTGCCTATCCATAAGGTTTTGTTTTGGCAAAGATACTGGAGTGGGTTGCCAGTTCCTTCTCCAGTGGAGTGTGATTTGTCTGACCTCTCTGCTATGACCTGCCCATATTGAGAGACCCTACATGGTAAAGCTCACAGCTTCAAAAGCCCCCTCACCACAATATGGGAGCGATCCAGGAGGAGTTTGTGGAAGTACTACTTCACAAAAAGGGTGGATCTCCCATCTGAACAATTATCATGCAAATCCCATAAACTACTGTTGAAGCAGATAGAACGGGCAGATTAGATAGGCCCATTGGTTCTGTTCTGTCAAATTATACGCTAGTGTAATTGGAGTTACATAAATGAGGAAATGAAACACTAGATGGCAGTATGACCTGAATAGGTGTTAATGTATGATTATATATATATATATATATATATATATATATATATAGGTATATAGAAGTTTCCCTGCTGCTTATATCAGACACACACATTACACTGAGTCACTATATACACATATAGATTTACTTTATTTAAAAAAACACTCTGGTTTCCAACCCCCAGAGCTGCTTACATGGGCACCTGGTACCTACCAATAAAAACACTGTATTTGAGTATAGATTTTACCCTATACTAACCTTCAAGCCAACAGCAAGCACAATGCAGAAATCCATATAGCAATGTCTGAGCTCCTCTTTGCTTCCTTGTGCAGAAGACTACACATTCCATGATGCTTTGCTGCACAAACTGACTTCCCAGATTGAAACAATGTTATAGCTGCCTATGATTGGCCAAAATGAATTATGAATGTTATGCTAATTTTAGCATTTAAAATCAATTGCTTGCAAACTCAAGCGATTTAGCAAACTTTAGGGTACGTTTAGGAACGTCTATTTTGGGACAATGTCTATGTTTGCATACACTACTACTATCAGATGATATACCTTTAACATGACTACAATAAGTAACATGTATGAAGATATATAGTGTAAGTATGTGGCATTGAGATGCAAGGCCAGCAGATTATATGGAGCACTATGAGAAAGTTCCTGTAATAATGTCAGGTGAGCTCAGCACAGTGAGCAGTACATGGAGAGGAGTCTCAGTCTGATAATGGCTGGTGCTCCCAGACAGTCTTTGTTGCTCCTGTATTAGCAGTTGCTTCTGGGCCTAATTCACAGCACTGCTCCTTTTACTCATTAACTGGATCCCAGGCCCAGGAGCAGCCTGGAGCAAACAGACACCCAGCTACCCTGTGCTGCTCTACCCAGAGCCAGTCTCTCTCCCCCGGATTGCTCACCTCACAGAACCTGCGGCAGTACTCCCGGCTCCTCAGCTCAGTAGGCCCATAACCCTCCAGACATTCTTCTGCAATGGCTTCCAGCTCTTCCCCAAGCCTCTCCGACTCCTGGTCGCTCTCGTCTTCCGCCATGCTGCTGCCCGTGACCTGCGCGTACAGCTACCTCCGGTGTCATGTACAGGCTGGTTACTGAGAATCTGTGTAACAAGAGGGACGCGCACGTAGGCTCTCCAGACTCTCAGCGGTGCAGGTCCTGGAAGCACCATAAAACATGACCTGTGAGAAAATGTTCATAATCTCCATTCACTGCAAAAAAATAAAACACAGCAGGATTTTCTTTTTTCAACCCCAATATATAGTACCCACTTATATTCACTTTCCAGGATAGATATTGCATATAAGGAGCGCTGACAGAAGAGGCCTTAAGCTACGAGGCCCTCGAGGGTAAAGTGCCTGTGCCAAACATAGTGATGGCCTCTCTGTCGATTCAGCGCCACGTTGGAGGGGGGAGTAATTATAGGGCTTCCCTGAAATCTGACTCGCCATCTAGCGGATACTTGCTGGAACTGCAGCTGTCAGTGCTGGCGATTTCTTGAGCAGAATGGGAAAGATCCCCTAACCCTAACACCCCTTGCCCTAACACCTAACCCTAACACCCTCACACTAACCCTAACCATCTTCACCCTAACACCTAACCCCAACACCCCTCACCCTAACAGCGCTCACCCTAACAGTGAACCATAAGAAAATGACGGACCCCTTGGCTGCGCCACCTAGTGCACAGGTTGCGAACAGGAAAGGTCCCTTTCCTATCATTTGCCTGCCACTGGCGTGACACCTGCTGGCTGCTGCCCGAGCGTCACACTATTTTACTATTTGTTATCTATCCTAACCCTAAGCCCTAACCATAACCCCTAACGCTAACTCTAAACCCTGACCCTTAAACCCTAACCTGTAACCCTTAATGCAAACCCTAACCCCTAATCCTAACCCCTAACCATAAACCCTAACCATAAACCTACAGTAAGAACAGGCAACCTTCAAAACTCCCTAATTATCCCTCCTTTTAAAGGACAGTCCCACTTATAAGAAAAAAACTGATTCCTTTTCAGCCCCCAAATATCCATCCTTAGAAGGGACAGTGCTATCTTTTAGGACTCATTCCTCAGTTTTATTCTGATCATGTCTCACTTTGTTGTCAGAATCAGGAGACAGATCCCACATATTCCCTCTACTGCCCCTCTGTCTGAGTTCAATTCCTTATTTATGAGAAGATTCCTACATCCCCCTAACACCCTAAATACCCTTCTTTGGGAGAGAGAGTCCCAGATTCTACTCTACTCAACGATGCTGGCAGGGGCGTTGGCAACCCAAAAAAATCTGGGGGGGGGGGGGGGGATAAAGTATATACACACAAATATATATATATATATATATATAGTTGAATCATCAGAGTATTGCAGTGAATAGTGGACAAACGTATTCATAATAAAGCAATGAGCTTTCAAGAAATAATGGCTCTCTTTATCAAGTCAAAAAGTATTATGTATATATATATATATATATATATAAAACAACAAAGTCAGAGGTGCTCATCAGAGAACGAACCAACCTTAATAGGTTAGTTCTATAGCCATGATAAGCTACACTGAGAGCAACCTCTTTTAGCTCACTTGTGCCCTTCACAGGGAGAAATATCCTGTAGTATATCAGTCTGGTCCCACTCAAAAGAGTTACCCAGCCCCGAAATACCAGGTAATTCTACCCTGAACAGGAAAAACAGCAAACCACAGACGCGTTTCGGCCTTTATGGGCCTCGTCAGTGAGGTGCAGCTGAACTCCCTAAGGCACAGTGAGCAAGAGGTCCACGTCTGGAGTCCCCTATTACCCTTAGGGAGACTAAACCCTAAAGGTAATTTGCATATACAGAACAACAAAGTCAGAGGTGCTTATCAGAGAACGAACCAACCTTAATAGGTTAGTTCTATAGCCATGATAAGCTACTCTGAGAGCAACCTCTTTTAGCTCACTTGTGCCCTTCACAGGGAGAAATATCCTGTAGTATATCAGTCTGGTGCCACTCAAAAGAGTGACCCAGCCCCGAAATACCAGGCAATTCTACCCTGAACAGGAGAAACAGCAAACCCCAGACGCGTTTCGGCCTTTATGGGCCTCGTCAGTGAGGTGCAGCTGAACTCTCTAAGACGCAGTGAATAGTGGACAAACGTATTCATAATAAAACAATGAGCTTTTGAGAAATAATGCCTCTCTTTATCAAGTCAAAAAGTATTATGTATGTATATATATATATATATATATATATATATATATATATATATATATAATGATACGTGGATATGATTCCCAGCTTGTGTATAATCCAACCTGCAAAAAAGCTGTGTAATACAGCAGGCATAAGCCTAAAGGAAGCCATGTTTAAAATGGGCTATGGATTGAAGAACGAGGCATTTGTGGGCACATTTGCATGTCCCTGCTCAGCTTTCCAGAATGCAGTGTAATAACGTTTTTTCTTGTGTGTTTTGGTTGTGTGAGTACGCTTTGCGCTGATTGCGAGCCTCGTGGTGAGCGCCTTTGGTGCTCATCGTGTGGCTGCCAATGAGCACCTTCGCAGTTTATTGCGATCATGTATTGTGGTGTTTTTTAAAGTTTTGTATATATGTATGTTGCAATGATAATTAATTACTAAATAAATTAAATCATAAATGAATATACTTTACCTATTTGTAATTAATATATGCAGGAAGCATTGTGCTGAAGAGCTGACAATCTGTTTTGATGTTCCTGCAGCATACAATGTAGGTTTGCACTGTTGTTGAGCTGAGGTGTAAGTGTCAGCAATGTGTGCAGTGTGTAGTGTAAATAGGCTGCGTGCGCGAGCGCAAACCGTTAGTGTAGCTGTGTACTTCCGCATTGTGTAAGTTAGTGTTGTAAAATGGCGGCGAATGGGTATGTGTTACGCGGGTGTGGATGATTTAGCGTCCTTGCTAACAGTGTATGTTGTAGCCCGTGTGGCTTTTTGTAAAAGTTGTATGTGCTTGGTGGTGTTTTGCGGCTTTAGGGGTCCTGTAGCCTCGTTTTCGTTCTTTTTTCGGCTGCCATTTTCTCTCTCGCTTTGGGGATTTCCGAGGGTTTAAACTGTGAAAATTGGACTTAAATTGACGTGTAAGATGACTTGCAGACGTCCTGTGTGTCCCCCTTTGCTGTGTGTGATGTTTGTATTTGATTTCTGTTTGTATTTATTGTTTTTTTCGTGTTTTTCAGTGTGCGCGTTTCGGACGTTAAGTTTTTATTTTTTGCGGCTCATATTTTGTTTTATGCAAGTCGCGGTTTCCTTTTGTAAGTGTTACGGGCTGTATTTTTTTTCATTCAATTTTTTCAAAGTGCTACGGGTCTCGCAGTGTGAATTGTTTATTTGAGTGTTGTGTTCATGTGTAAACTCGCGGGTGGTAGTTATGATTGTGTTGCGGGGTTGTAGGGATGAGCGCCTACGGCGCTCATCTCCACCAGCACAGGGAGCGCCTTCAGCGCACCGTGCCTAAGTGCTACGGGGTCGTAGGGATGAGCGCCTGCTGCGCTCATCACCACCAGTGCAAGGAGCGCCCCTTGCCTGGCCGCAACTGCGGCCCACGATTCACGAGGCCGCAGTTTCCCCATTGCGTTACCAACAGGTTTTGCCAAGCCCGCCTTCTGACAACTATATATGTAATATATATATATATATATATATATATATATATATATATATATATATACACATTTACATAATATGTGTGTCTTTATAATAATGTGTGTGTGTATTATGTATATATATCTATATATATATATATATATATATATATATATACACACATTTACATACATATATACAATATATATCACATATAATAGTTGTCAAACTACTAAACGTCGTCACGCTTTGCGAGCCGACGGCTCATTCCAGGTCGCAAATGCATTTGCAGAGGTGGAGGCTCTACGGCGCCTCACAAGCGGTTACAAACAGCCACAGAAGTGGGACTTTGAAAATAAAAAAAATCTAACACGCAATGACTAAATATGGACTTACACAAAAAAATACAAGCCGCGGGACTTAGAAAAAAAAACATTACGAACTCGCAAAAATACGATCTTAACGGCCGAACCTGGCACAGCGGAAAACATTTAAAAAAGACTAAATACACACAAAAATAAAATAAAAAGCTTACTCACAGCAAGGGGGGATACCCAGGACGTCTGGAAGTGAGGTTACACCCCAATTTAAGACAAATTTACAGAGTTTAAACACTCGAAAATCCCCTAAGCGAGGAAAAAATGGCAACCGAAAAAAAACGAAAGCAAGGCTACACGACCCTTAAAGACGCAAAACACCACCAAGCACATACGGCTTTTACAAAAAGATGTACGAGGTACAACATACACTATTAACAAGGACGCAAAATTATCCACAGCCGCGTACCACATACACATTCACCGCCATTTTACAACACTAACTTACAGAATGCGGAAGTACACATCTACACTAACGTTTTCCCCTCGCGCACGCAGCCTATTTACACTACACACTGCACACATTGCTGACACTTACACCTCAGCTCAACAACAGTGCAAACCGACATTGTATGCTGCAGGAACATCAAAACAGATTGTTAGCTCTTCAGCACAAAGATTGCTGCATATATTAATTACAAATAGGTAAAGTATATTAATTAATTAATTATCATGTACACAAAAAAAAAAAACAACACTATCACAATAAACGTCAACCGCGTGCACAAACTACACCAGAAGACAGGCTTGCAATAAGCGCAAAAAGGAAATCAGCGCGGACCTTACAATGGCAGCAAAAGCGCCTCTGATAACAAAAAATACACCAACCAAGAGGCTCGCAATGAGTGCCGAAGGATCTCTGACCACCATAACACTTACTGCCTGGGGCAAACCGCATTACCTGCCTTACAATTTTATTGCCCTGTCATTTTTTACGGACGTCACTAGTATATATATAATAAATATAATATAATCTATCTATCTATCTATCTATCAATATATATATGTATATATATATATATATAACACATATTATATTAAAAGTGTATATACATATGTAACAAACAAACCCTTGCTATTTGGGGATTAAAAGAGTGAGGTACATGTGTGTTTTTATAATACTACAATTCTCTGAACTGCCTGCAGAGTTGATGGATGAATTGAAAAGTGGGTAGATAGAAAACAAGAGAGAAAACAAGCTGACTTTTATTTTTCCAATGAGCTTATATACTGTGTGATTTAACCTCCTTTCAGGACCTGCAGTTTGATTGCGGAAGACAGCTAGCGTGTTACACAGAATTTCAAGCAACCAATTTGCACAGGATAAGTGTCAACCACCCACTCATCATCCTAACCCGCCCACACCATTGTGCTACAGGCCAGACAGAACATCAATCAAGATAAACTTTTCTGTGATAGGAGCATTCTAAGAGGGAAGAAGTTCCACAAAGGTCACTGATTGGATACACGCTATATCCGTCAACAGTCTGTATCCAGAAGTGGTGATGTCACAGCTCGTACGTCGTTGATTGGCTGGATCTTTAATTTTCATTCTTACCCCCTACAGTGACCTGTCATAAACCCAGAAGTATGGGGAGCAGTGTGTTGTGGTTATTTATTTGTTGGGAAAGTCTAGTTGAATCGAGTACCAGCTGGTTCTGTGCAATTCTTGCAGGGGCAGCTGAGTGCTATTGTTGCATCTAGGTTTAAGGTGATTTAATTAAACGCTGGTAATAATATTAGTATTTAAAATATGTGCTTCTACTGTGAATTGTTTAATCAGATTTAAATGCAATTTGAGCAATTTTCCCTTTTAAAAGATACACTTATTGCCATTGTGTTGTGGCAGCTCATGGTATTGTCTTATCCTTGCTGTAGCCTACACTATGGTGGTCAGAATACTCACATTACATTTACATTATTTATATCAGTCACACAATTCATTCTCATGACACAATTCCACAAAAACACTCACCACCCGCTTTATATATTTTTTTCTTGATATAACAATCTAATTACTTCTAAATAGGTACAGAAAAACAGTGACGGTCCGAATCATTAATAGGGCGTGATGGTACCAACCCTACCCCTAGGAACTTATGGTTCGTTTTATCCCCTACGGCAGGATGGACAGCGCCTTTAATTGAGTCCTTCAAACAGCATACACATCCCCTAATAAAGCATCACACTTTATATATGTGTTCCCCAAGAGGGCATAATCTTTATTTCCAGGTTCCATTTTTTGTACAGTTTTGTAAAACAATGCCACAATGATAACATTTGCATGAGCAAACAATATTGTATTTTCCCCCCTTCTGTCCCTGGACCAATCAGAAGTGCCGCTGGTAAGTGTTCATCTGATTGGTTCATTGGGCCAGCCCTTGACCAATCTGTACAGGCAACCTAGCACTGATTGGAGAGGGACCCAAGTATAGTTCTTTGGGGAAGAAAGTCCTCCCAAGTGCAAGGTTGCCGCCAACTGTACTTGAAGGATATGACTGGCTTACCCGGTCAATGTCATTACAGTTACACAATGGCCGAGGCAATGGCTCCCAAGTGTTCCTTATTCATAGTATGGCCTAGATATCCCACGGATCTGGGGACATTGGCTAGTATGCTACAATGGGTAATATTATGGGGAACATAAGGTGCAATGACATTCCACCCCTATTCAGGCTGTCAGACCTTTATTCCCTAGGTGATTCAGTATAGGATTTATTATGAAGGTTATCACTATAGTTTTGTATTGGGACTCGGAGCTCCATTCACAAAATTATGAATGGGCTTCATAGTAGTGTGCTGAAGGGCTATGCTAGATGCCATTCATAGAACACATGCAAATGTAGGGTTAAGCGCAGACAATGTATTGAAGGGTATCAATTACATCACTTAGCCCAATCAAAGGGGAATCCGTTACAATACTTGAACAATACAGTGACACCACTTAACCCATGTCAATTAAAACACAACTTCAATTGATATCTGCTACCCATGGTTAACTGTATCTGATCTCTCAATTAGCACAGCTCATACAAGCCTATGTAGCCTTATCCGGTCTTCCACAGGTTAGATCTCGGCAGGTATTGGTTAGGCTGCCATGCTAGGGCTGGATTGTGGGTTACTGGAGGCTTGGTAGAGTGCGTGTTCTTAAAGTTATATTCCTCGTATACTTTGTTAACCCCAACAAAGAGTTGTTCAAGTGTCACAAGATAGTATTGAACAGAATGCACAGTGTACAATAAAGCATATGCATCATTCCCATTACCCTCATCCCCCATGAAAAAATAGTTCCCAAAAAGGGAAGATATTCTTAGAATCAGGTATTAAGATAGCTGACCAGACTGGAGCTGGTGATAAAAATCAGGCACTTCCCCTTGATAGTCCACAGGTATCTTGTGTACAGGTCCAGCAGGACTGGTGGTCCTGACAAGCAGCAATTAAAAAGGATATGCATGCAGATAAATATACCAAATAGATGCTTAATATTACAAATCCAGTGCAAAATGGAGGTACAACTATCAGAATTTAATATCCAGGAACCAATGACTAACCGACTCCCTTTTTGATGAGCTGATTGGATACATGAAATATTTGCAAAATATTGTTATAGTAAAACAATTTCCCAGGTTAAAATTTCATAAGAAATGGATAACTAGAATCTACTCACACATAAATATTTTTCTATAATTCTATCATAACTCTCCAAAAATGACTGATTTTCCAGTTCCATGGTCAATGTTGTGACAGTGGGTGTCAGTCTATTTATTTTAGCTTTTAAAATCAGCTTCTTTACAATACAAAAAAAATAGCATGTTTATGTATCTTACAATCCCATATTTTCAAAAAAATCTTACAATTGGCTCAAGATGGAACTGGAGAGTTTTTATAAGCCAATTGTTAAGACATCTGCAGAACATTCTTATTTTGGAACAGAACCTAAAAGCATAACAAAAACAGGATTAAACATGGAACATTTGATACTTACATTCTCAGTCTTGTTAATGTACTTAAATGTCTAGTTGTAAAATGTGCATTGTGTTAAATCCTTAATTTAATTATAAACTAGCTAAAATAGTTAATCTGAATATACTAACAGAGGCCTTAATTTTAATAGAAATGGTATTACAAATTTTTAAGAATCAAATATACTCTGAGCCACTTAATTTTAGTTATTGTATTATAAATCAAGGTAATACCTATTTTCCAGGTGCATAACATTAATGTATAATTAAAAAATTGAAGTTGTAAAATATTTATTACATGTCAGAACAGCTTCACTTTAAAGAAAATGGGCGTCTTATGTGGATAGCTCATACATAGCTAATTGAATGACGTGAGGTAGAAGAATACACTATAATGTTAACAGGATGGGATACCTCCTAATTGGAAGGCTCAGCATGAAGCTAGAGCTCAAAAGCTAGTTGAGTAGCACTGCTAAAGTGTGAAACCAATTCAATAAAATTTAACCACTGACAAGCTAAAAGATCCCAAAAGTATCCATATAATCATTGTAGAAACATGTAGTATGCTTATAATAAATGACCAACGGAAGTCTGAAGCTTGCCAGCTGAAACAGTAATTAGTGTACTAATGAGGCATAGTTGAGTTACAAAATATCCCTTCAATTAAAATAAATTAATAAAAGTAAAGTAATGTACACAGTGAGAACACCTCTGACGACCATTTCACCATTTGGAATGGATATGATGATCAGCTGTGCATGGTTTAAATAGCCCACTGAATGGACCAAGATGACAACAGTACCGTGTTATTTGAAAGATGCATGCATCATCATAATACACGTAAGTAATGTGAAAGGATGCAACCTTTGCTAACCCAGTGGAGGAAATCAAGAGTAAATGAGATTATTAATGAAGGACTGATCCGAGTAAGTATAGAAAGGATAATGGTATAATAACGCTCCTAGGCATATAGATAACGTGACAAACTGGATCATAAACTGTACAAAAATGCATATATACCCAGTACTAGCAGTGATAAAGTGCTATGTGAATATATGTCTATGGGACAAAGTAGCATCTATAACAAATAAAGAAGTTTAAGTATGCAAATTGTGGTCAAATTTAACCGATAAAATATGGTAAAGTTTCCTACTTGGAATGCTTATTAGAAAGACTAAGAAGTACATCCTTGAAATTAAATTCTTTACCACTTACCAGCATTTAAAGTTACATTATTGCCGTGACAAGCTATCAGTCTCCACTGGGTTTGTTGTTTTCAGCACTTTTGATGTAGGAACACAATTACAAGAGACTTTAATGTTTTTCCAAATGTTATTAGATATTCACCACTCTTACAAAATGATACACCAAAACAAATAAAATAAGAAGCCTAGCTCTCACATTTAGTTTTAGAAAACTCCCTAACTATCTGCTCTATTTCAGCTAAACGTGGATGGAGCAAAAACAAAACAAAAAGTCCAATAGTTAATTCACAATTACTTGCAATTTTTTTTTGAAGTCCAAGTTTCCACTCTTCTTCAAAACGTACCTTAGCTACAGGCTTTTGCATCTCTGCCTTTCTTTAGCTTCAGACACCAGTATGGACACCTTTCTCTGGGTGTCCCTTTTCCCATTTCAAAACAGCTTTACACAATTCGGGATCTTTTCACACCTTCAATGGACACCTTGCTGTGTTTCTGTCTTCTGCTTCGTGCAAACTGTACACACAGATCTTTCACAGCCTTTCCCAGGCTGCAGGCTTGAAACACAGACTGCACACTGCCAGCTGCAATGCAAAATGACCCCACCCAATTCCCTGTCTCAGTCCTGTTTCAGTTCTAATCAGGTGGTTATAATTAGCTGCTCAGGGAAGTTAACTCTTCCACACCACCTGGAGAAAGGGAGCTTTGTAAAAGCTATGGCTCATACAAATCCCTCTCATACAAAAACCTAAATATTTTGTTTGTGTTTCCATAATCTTAAAATGCAGAATTGCAAAACAATTCTGACTTATCAAACATGTTATAGCCTGAGAAGAAGCTGAGCTGAATAATTGATTATAAAATATTAACGGGAAAATTAAGGTTTTCAACAAATATTAACTGAATGTGTTCCTACCTTTACACCAGGAAATATTGTACGTAGATAGTGAGCAAAAAGCTACATTGCAAAATGAAAAAGCAGAGGGGAAAAGGGACATCCTTGCATAGTACCTCTAAAAAGATTAACTTTACAGGAGAATAAACCACTGAGCATAATGTTTTCAGAAGAATTTGAATATATATATTTTGAATATAATTAAGATAATTATCTATAATACGAAACCTTGAATGAGATGTAAATATATTATCTCAAATACTGAGCATGAAATCTGAGGTCAAAGTAAGGCACATATTTGCAGTTGGGGTTTAATATTTGTACTAGTGTTAACACATTTCTGTTTTGTTGAAGAGTGTCTGCCATTAATTAATCTTGTCTAGACTGGGTGTATCAAATAAGATATAGGAAATCAGCAAGAATCTTCATTAAAAGTTTATAAGTTAGCCTGTAAGAGGCAGAGTCTTCAAGATTTTCCATTTTTTAGGTATTAAACAAATATGAGGTTTCATGATCATTTTATTTGGTCTAACAAGTCCATACAGATATGCATTCAAATTTTACAAAGATGTGGTGTAACTTTATCAGATAAGAGGTGGTAATATCAAGAAGGCAGATTGGTGGGTCCTACTGCTTTGTTTAATAGGGAATAATAACCTCTCTAATATCTACTTAATAAATCTCTTTATTTAAGATATTTAGGTCTTGCTAAAGAATTTAAGGAAGTTTGATATTACTCATTTGACTTTATCCTTAATCAAATAATCGACATGTAAAGATATAAATTGTTGCAAAATTGCAAGATTCCTAAGTGTTTTTTCTTAAAACTTTTAGAATATTTAGTCAACGTTTTTCTAGTAATAAACCTGTTCTTTCTCTAATAAAAATACAAATAAAAGCTGTTTGGCTGAGAATAAGAAAGGCTCTGAACATGGAAGTATATGTGGAAGGTAGGTGGCAGCACCTTAAGCTGCAAAGGAGGGACAGAGGCAACGGGAGGAGGTGAATTTAGCAGTCTGTAGGAAAATATATTAAAAGAAACTGGGAAGCCTCAAGCTGGAGAGAGTGATTGGAACATACTGAACTGCAGTGGACAGGGTGATCAGGCAGCGTGAGGGCTGTGTGCTGTGGTGTTATCATGGACACCATCTCTCAGCATAAAGCCTGGATTGAGGAGACAGCTGGAGAAAGTCAGTTTAGAAATTGGTGAGCCATGTGGTGGAGGAGGAGGAGAAAAGCCCCAATGATTTGAATAATTGGTAAAGATAAGGTAAAGGTAAAGACTATATTTTATAGTGTATGTAAAAGATAATATTTATCAAAGCACCTTGGATTACAGTTGATTTTGTGCTATACCTTTGAAAAGTCCACCTATATACCAAGATTGGAACTGTATCATGTCAGGCCTTTCAATAAATATCACAAGTTAACTAGAAGAAACTCCAAATACACTAGAAACTTCTAAATGGAAAGGTTTATTAAACATAGAGCAACATCTGAGTGGTGAGAGAAGAGTCTTAGATTACAATTATTAGTATTATTATCCTTTATTTGTAACATGCCAATAAATTCCACAGCGCTATACAGTGGTTAAGTTCAAATCAAGACAGGTTTAACACATTGCAAAAGAATAGAGGGCCTTCTTATTGAGCTTAAAATCAAACTTACACAGGGGCGTGGCCAGCAAGCAAACTGAACAGTTGTGCCTCAGAAGAGCTCAGAGTTAATAACCAAGTTTCTTGCTAATAGTGGGGCAAATTTCTACCCAAAAGCTCCATAATTATTACATATATCTTGAGCTACTTACATGGATCAAAAAGATATATTTTTTAAGTGGCACATACAATTTTTGCGGCCACGTGGATATGGGCCTGACAAGCCCCTGGTACGCTCCGAATGTCTCCTTTGATCCCCCTGATAGGAGAAGCTCTGACGGTGGAGAAAACACAGCGAACAACTTATTATTATTATTATTAACTAGCGAATTGCCCGTCAAAAAATGACGGCAATGAAATTGTAAGGTAGCTAATGCTGTTTGGTGTATAGTAATGAAATATGTAATACATTACTAAATGAATATACTTTACCTATTTTGAAGCATTGTGATGAAGAGCTGGCAATCTGTGTTGATGTTGCTGCAGCATTAGTGGTGTGGAGCTGCTGTGTAAGCATGCTGAATGTGTGCACTGTGTGGTATGAATATCCGTAGGTCGTTTGTGGCGTTTTGCGAGGGCCGCGACTCGCGTAGCGAGCCAGCAGCGTTAGCAACAACTCGTACGCTCACAACTATATATGTGATCTTTATTTGTATCGCACCAACATATTCCGTAGCGCTGTACAGGGGATAAGGACAAGGAAGAATACATTGTTAACAAACTGCAGAAAAATGGAGGTCCCTGTTTTGAGCTTAGAATGCTTGCAGGAAGTGCTTTTTTCCAAAGCACCCTACAAGATTGAAAACTCGCTACTTACAATCTAAAGGGGTTGGAAGAGGCAGAAACATGGGGAGGAACAGAAAGGGGGTAGCAAGGGTGAGGAAGGGAGTTAAAGTTTAGTTAGGTAATAAGGTATGTGACATTGTGAGGTGAATGGCTCAGGTGTGTAATATGTTATCTGTCCTTAGTGGTCAGGTAATGTAACTGCTAGTGGAAATGTCAGGTCAGGCCCTGGGTTAGGAAATGTGTCTCCAGAAGCCAGAAGGAGAGAGAAGGAAGGGAGATGCAAATGGGACTCGCAGAAGTGTTTCTGCTTATGAGTTTGAGATGGGGGAGGAGATAGTGGGTGGTGTGTAGATTATGGCAACATAAAAGAGGAGATGAGAGCATGGAAGGTGAGATGGTTATGCTGGAGACATGATATGGATAAGTTGAGAGGAAGAGTCTGAGGAAAAGGCCGCAGGTTAAGAAGAAGAAGGCCGGAGGGAACATTGTGTAAAGGATAAATTAGGAATAGTTAGCAGGTGTTCCTAATTGATCAGCTGAAAGAAATTTGTGTGATTCAATAAATGTAGAGCAATTAAGGATGGATGGATGGATGGGAGGGGACTTGTGTACAAACTATGGTATGAAAAAAGGCAAGAAAGTAACAATGTCCCCAAAAATAATAACAGTTGAATGTAAAATATTATTAATAAAAGTACAGATGGCAGAAGAAAATTTAGCTCCTTCAAGTGTCTTCAATATACCTTAGAAGTGGGACTTGTGTGTTGTTCTGTTGGATTTGTGCAGGAAAATGTCTTAGAAGTGGGACTTGTGTGTTGTTCTGTTGGATTTGTGCAGGAAAATGTCTTAGAAGTGGGACTTGTGTGTTGTTCTGTTGGATTTGTGCAGAAAAATGTCTTAGAAGTGGGACTTGTGTGTTGTTCTGTTGGATTTGTGCAGGAAAATGTCTTAGAAGTGGGACTTGTGTGTTGTTCTGTTGGATTTGTGCAGGAAAATGTCTTAGAATTTGGACTTGTGTGTTGTTCTGTTGGATTTGTGCAGGAAAATGTCTTAGAAGTGGGACTTGTGTGTTGTTCTGTTGGATTTGTGCAGGAAAATGTCTTAGAAGTGGGACTTGTGTGTTGTTCTGTTGGATTTGTTCAGGAAAATGTCTTAGAAGTGGGACTTGTGTGTTGTTCTGTTGGATTTGTGCAGGAAAATGTCTTAGAAGTGGGACTTGTGTGTTGTTCTGTTGGATTTGTGCAGGAAAATGTCTTAGAAATGGGACTTGTGTGTTGTTCTGTTGAATTTGTGCAGGAAAATGTCTTAGAAGTGGGACTTGTGTGTTGTTCTGTTGGATTTGTGCAGGAAAATGTCTTATAAGTGGGACTTGTGTGTTGTTCTGTTGGATTTGTGCAGGAAAATGTCTTAGAAGTGGGACTTGTGTGTTGTTCTGTTGGATTTGTGCAGGAAAATGTCTTAGAAGTGGGACTTGTGTGTTGTTCTGTTGGATTTGTGCAGGAAAATGTCTTAGAAGTGGGACTTGTGTGTTGTTCTGTTGGATTTGTGCAGGAAAATGTCTGCAGAGAGAGGAACACTGTTACACACCAATCTGGCAGCTAGTTCAGCGGCGTAAACGACACATTGAGGAAGCGAGGGCTGGTTTGTGGGTCTGAGGAAGGGTCAAGCTAAGAGACGGCGGACATAAAGGTGCATAAGAACCAACCAGAGAAAACCCTTATCAGAGCGTAACTGTAGCCCAATTCAAGGTCTGGTGGGATTGCATCCGGGGGGGGCTCTGCCTTGCCAAGCAGATCAGGAAGCTGTGAGTAGACCCGTGGGACAGCTGGAGGAGACCGGGCAGACCACGGGGAGCAGCGCCGCCATTCCAGGTAGAGATTCACCCCCAGACAGACTGCCCTAAACTTGTGTGCTCTATGGTGCCCATCTACAGCAGCGGAGACAGGGGGAGAAGCGACACAACTTAAACATCAAGCCCAAAATGTTACAAGATCCCTTTTGTAAATAGCACCAGGCAGATACAGACGCCATATTGGGCGTCATTTATGGGAAAGCAGGAAAACTGCCAGCAAGCCGGCACCATCTTGGATTCACAGCCTGCAACTGCAAACTTTGCAAATATATCTAAAGCAAACCCTCTTACCTCACTTACCTGTTCTCCCAGACACAAGGACGGAGCTGTAGCTCGAGAGTAGCGGAGTATACCCGCGACCGGGATCACTGTGAAGAGGTAAGGGTTGGGGTAGTGGAACACCCGGGTGGAGGCGGCCATCTTCCCCACGTGGCAGGGGCCCATAGATGGTAATACCACAGAACAGAGGAAGACTACACGAAGGCGGGCACACAGGCTGTGGAGGGCCAGAGTGAGAGCCATGGTGGGAGCCCCGAAATCCAACCCCGGCCAAGCTGACAGGTTCCTGGGTAAGGAGAGGGGGGTCAGACCCTGCAGCACAAGGAAGAGACTTCCCGCCAAATGAGCGGCGGCCATTAGGCCCCCTAGGGACATTTTAGTGTCTTAGGCCAAACAAGCAGGCATAAAGAACACTGTGGCAGGCTTTCCCAAAACACCTACATTAAGGTTAAATAGACACTCTACTATATAAACAACCTAACAATAAATAAGAGGAGTGCTGGCAAACAGCAAAAGGACAGGAACATTACATTTAACTCTGCACCGCCAACGCTGAAAGATTAGCTGAAGTTTATCAGTAAAAACAAAAAGGGAGCTGGGTAGATATATACACTCACGGGCTACCCTTGCAGGACAGATACGAGAAGATTTAACCCAGATATGACAGTTTGCCCCTGAAAATGAAGTTCCCTAATCTGTACTCCCCACTTGAGTCTCTGGGACCGGCTGATTGCCCCCCTGATGCTGTGAATTGATAGGCTTGGGCTGGAGGGGACACCCCACTTTTTGAAAGGCTACTTGATATTATTGAAATATTTTGGAGGGATTACAATCTCTAGGATGCACTTCTAAAAATTGCTGGATTGATTTGCGAATCTAGACTCCAAAATGGGTAAATCAAAATGGAATCTACCCTCAAAGAGCATCCAAGACCATTTTAAAGCACAACAACAAACCCATGCCTCCCTGCATACTTCCACAGTGGGTTCATCAGAAGGCTCAGATATGGAGGAAGATACCTCTCACACAAAACAGCCTATGAAATTGTCAGACATTTCGCTTTCAGATTTCAATAACCTACTTGGATCTCATTTTGACAAGGCTGTTAAGGAAATCAGGCAGGATTTGCAAAGACCTTGGGCACCGCACCCACCTACTAGAAACAGTAACCGATCAGATTGTAGATGCCCAGCAGATAGACCGTTTGGACATAACCCAAAACTGTGCACATATTGCGGCGCTAGAAAATAAATTGGAAGACCTGCAAAACAGCTCCAGACGCAATAATATACGATTCAGAGGGATACCAAAAGCAGTGGGAGATCTGAAGCTCTATTTGAATGCGATTATTCACAATCTGTTACCTGACCACCCTCAGGACTCCTGGGAGATTGAAAGGGTGCATAGGGCCCGAGGGGTCCAAACTCATTGGAGCAGCCAAAAGATGTCATAGCTTGATTTCTCTTTCAAGGGACAAGAGACTTGATCTTGGCAACATCGTGAAAAACGCGGTTCATTGCCGGCCCTGATGGCGCCCAGATACAGATATATGCTGACCTGGCTCCCTACACTCTTCTAAAACGAAAACAACTAAAACCAGCCTTGTTCATCTTGATCCAAAAGGGTATTAGGTACAGGTGGGGGTTCCCCTTCAGCCTATCATTTCAAGTTGCGGCGACTAATCATATAGTTCACACTCTAGCCGAGTGCAATGCAGTCTTTTCAGATTTAAATCTCTTGCCCAGTGAGGACACTCTGGAAACTCCTCAAGGAATAAATTGACCTCCTAGACAATGGACAGAAGTCCAACGGTCCAGATGACAAAGCAAGCAACAAGATCAAACTTTAGGATCCACTACTTCATCTCCAGGATGCTCAGTAAAGATCTAAACTGGACAAACAATATGGGACTGTAAAGAAGATATGGCATAGTGGAATGCTTAAGCAACGGTTAGGTAAGTCTCTACGGGGTATAAGTTTGGTGTTGCCGGGGCAATGGAACTGATGGACACTCTGGACACTATGACCATGCCTCTCACAACTCATGGACGCAACCTTGGACTTAAAGCATGGGATCTGAGAACTTTTGGATAAAGAGACTTAGCTCAAAACGGGTACAACATCGATCTGTAGATAGATCCCTGAGTCCACTTAAACAGGGTACTTTATGCCCTATGCAGCATATTATAAGGTTATATGATGTTTGTATTATAGTTTACAGTCCAAGGGACAGGAATAAAATAAATAATGGATTGCTGGATCCAATAGGTAGAGAACCTTTTTATAGGCTCCTAGATAAAGGGCTAATGTGGGGTCAGGTCTTTAGATGTATACTCTACAATGGGGTAGTATGTGGTAGACCTTTGATATATATAACTGATAGTTTATTGGATATTTCTTCCTCAGTAGAGGGGATCAGTAGGAAAATGGGAATTTTCATTTTCCTCCCCTGGCACCAAAGTGCCTTAAGTAACTTGCTGAGGAAAAGTCAAAGTTTATATGTTACCATGTTTTGGTTACTTACGTTATGTTTTTTCTCCCTCTTTTTTTTAGTTCCAGATACCAGGCTTTATGAAGCAGTTCCTCCGCCTTCTCCAAGGCCAACTTCGCAGGCCATTAAAGCTCAAGTACAAGGGGCGGTATGGGGCGACAGAGATACTATCTGGGATAGGCACAGCATCATCTTATCTATAGAGGTACCATGACAGACACCTCTTTTGTCTTTGTTTCACATAATGTCTGGGGTTTTAACTCCCAGTTTAAGAGGCATAAGGCCTTCTTGTCCTATAAACCCCTACATCCAGATATGATTTTCCTACAGGAAACACATTTCCCGCACAACAGACTTCCTAAATATTTACATAGTGCATATCCGTTTTTTGTCGCTTCCACCCAACCTACTAAAAAAGGGGGAGTAGCTATTTTGCTGCATAAACATTTCCCATTTATCATCGAACATCGGAATATAGACCCAGGGGGTAATTTTATAGTGTTGACAGGTACATTGTGGGGTACAAAACTATCCCTAGTATCATTCTACTCACAAACAACCACCCCACATAAATCATTTATAAACCTTCTCAAATACCTAAAGTCAGTTGATCTGGTGAGGACTGTGCTGGGGGGAGATCTTAATCTGGTTTTAGATCCTAATCTTGATAGATCAAGTCGGGATGGATGTGGCAAATACTCAAACAAATTGAAGCAGATTAACTCATTACTTAATGACCTGAATCTTCTAGACGCATGGAGATTGCTGCATAAGGGTGAGAGGGGGTACACCTTATATTCATCAGTACATGGCACGTATTCCTGAATAGACACCATCCTAATTGACTCATCATTCTTAGATAACATGGACAAGGCAGAGATCCATCCTTGCCCGTGGTCTGACCACTCCCAAGCTAGCGTCTCTGTAGTTATGGGCCAGAAAAGCATTCCTCCCTACAGCTGGAGACTTAATGAAAACATCTTATCAAACCCAATAGTGGGAAAACAAATAGCTGATGATCTTGAGCTATTCTTTTCGACCAATATCACCCCGGAGTCTGACTTGGGATGGACATGGGTAGCTCACAAGGCCTTCATAAGGGGCTCTCTTATTAAAATCGGATTCAAAAGACAATCCAAATTGAGGGAGGAGTCCCTGAGAAAGGACTTGGGAGATCTAGAGAGACTGAATCAACAAAACCCTTCCAAGCATTTAAGTAAAAAAGGATAAAATTAGACTGGAGCTGGATTTATTATTATCTTACCACACTGAAAAAGCGATTAAATGGACAAACCACAGATTCTATGCCAAGGCTAACAAACCAGATAGCTTACTAGCCAAAAAACTTAGAAGCAAGATTTTGAAGTCAAAAATTTATAGAATTAGAACCTCTGCTGGTGAGGTGACGGCCAGCCCTAATCTCATAAAAAAATATTTCTGGAATTTTTCCAGAAAATATATTCATCTGGTCCACACCAACATCAGCAAGAGCAACAGAAACTTGCCTTCCTAGATTCATGTGATCTGCCCACTCTGTCTCTGGAGGAAGCAGAACTCCTTAACTCGAGGGTTGGGGAATCAGTTAGAAAGACTATTATCGGCCTGAAGGGTGAGAAGGCCCCGGGCCCAGATGGATTTACCAACTTATACTATAAGAAATATATAGATACTCTGGACCCTAATCTAACAAATCTTTTTAATCAAATCCTAGAAGGCCATCAAATGCCCCAGGAATAAACCAGGCGGATTTGATATTCTTCCCCAAGGAAGGTCGAGACCCCCTAGAAGTTAAAAATGACTGCCCAATATTGCTCTTAAATGGGGATATTCAAATTTTTGCAAAGCTGATGGCTAATAGAATCTCCCAATTTCTTCCTAGACTCATTCACCAAGCGGGATTTGTCCCTTACAGACAAACAGGGGATAACATTAGGCACACTCTAAATTTGGTTTCATGGGCATCCCAAAACCGCATCCCAACCTGTTTAGTGGCCTTAGATATAGAAAAGGCTTTTGACACCGTAGAATGGCCTTATCTCAAAGCAGTGTTATTCAAATTTGGTTTTGGGGGGACATTTATGGACATGATTGAGACCTACTATAGATCTCCCAAGGCAAGGTTGAAATTACCAGGCGACACCATGGAGCAAATTGAGGTACAAAGCGGAACCAGACAGGGATGCCCTCTCTCACCCTTACTTTTCGCCTTAGCAATAGAGCCGCTAGCGCAGTCTATACGAGCAAATCC
The DNA here is from genome assembly GCA_027410445.1 of Discoglossus pictus. Classification (NCBI taxonomy): domain Eukaryota; kingdom Metazoa; phylum Chordata; class Amphibia; order Anura; family Alytidae; genus Discoglossus; species Discoglossus pictus. The sequence continues at coordinate 61,426,259 of CM050164.1, read as the reverse complement.
AAAGATTCAGGGGATCCAGATAGGTCACCATCACTTCAAATGCAGTTTCTTTGCGGATGACTTCTTAGGCTCACTCACGAACCCTGCCGCCTCCATCTCGGAGCTACTGCGAATTCTCACCCACTTTGGAAACCTCTCTGGACTCACAATAAATGTATCTAAGTCGTAAGCGTTAGATATAGACTCAATATCTTAAACAAAAGTTCGATTTTTCCTGGCCTAATTCACATATTAAATACTTAGGGGTGTCCATCACCAGTAAAGTAACAGATCTATATAAAATTAATTATTTACCCTTGTACAAAGAGTTGATGTTAGATCTACAGAGATGGTCAAAAAGTAGAATTTCATGCCTAGGCAGGATACATGCGGTTAAAATGAATATTCTTCCCCGACTTTCATACTTATTCCACACACTTCCGATCCCAATTGTTTATGGGGATCTCGAAAGGTTTCAAAATCAAATCTTTAAATTCATATGGAACTACAAATCTGCAAGGATTTCCAAATCTACCATGTATAAAACTAGAACTAAAGGGGGGCTTTCATACCCCAACTTTAAATTGTATTATAAAGCGGCACAGCTCTCGTTTATCCCCCTAGCGCACTCCTCTCAACATCAACCCCTGTGGGTTTTTATAAAAAATTTACAAATGCCCCCATACTCATGGGACACCATTATATGGCTTCCCAAGCCAAATAATATACTAGGAAAAATGAAGAACCCAATGACCAAACACTCATTGGGGATATGGGCATGGGCGACCCGAAATCATCATGTGGCCCCAAAGTTAGCTAGCATCTCCCCTATTATACCTAACCCACTTCTGACTATACAGCTATCCCCAACATCTAAGCATTGGTGGAACTCCAGGGGATTATTGACTTTTGGGGCCTGGTATCAGGAGGGGGCAATAGCCACCTATGAATATATGAGAAACAAATATAACTTACCTTTAATAGAGCATTACACCTACTGCCGAATACAGCATTTTGTAAGCTCTACTATAAATTATTTAGGAGCCCAGAAACCAATTGGCAAGTTAGAATTTGTAGGGATCTTCCACTGTCGAGCAATATTATAAGCTTATTATATAATACATTTAATGAGACTCCAAGGTCACAAAAAATAAAGTATATACAACTATGGGAAGAGGATCTGGGATACACTCTAGACCAAACAATTTGGGAACAGAGCTGGCGCAGCCTAACTAGAGGATCATTAAACTATAGCGTGCTGGAGACATCGATAAAGGTCCTGCATAGAATTTATCACACACCAGCTAAACTCTTTAAGTGGGGGCTGACCCAAGATGCTAAGTGCTTCAGAGGTTGTAGAGGTACATTTTTTACATATATGGTGGGTATGCCTGCGGTGAGGGGCTTTAGTCAGAAGTATCTGAGCTGGCTTCGAAAATGTTTAAAGTCAAAATGCACAAGTCCATTGAGGTCTGCCTCCTGGGCCTCTCCAGCTTGCTTCTAACATCCCATCAAAATGGGTTACTGCAGTTTCTGATGCTGGCCACAAAAAGCCATATTGCTCGGCAGTGGAAATCCTCAAACTTGAGCCTACAGGCAGTGAAGAATAAGATACATTTTATTTTAATTAATGAACGAATAACCCACCTCCTGGAAGACTTAGTTCCTAAGTTTATGAATATATGGGCTCCATGATTAATGGAACCCGATAGTATTTCACTAGAATCAAATACGAGCCGCTAGTTAACGGGTGAGATGGGGGGGGGGGGGGGGGGGGTTCTATGATTTATATTTCTATCTCTTATTTTTTTATCTTTTTTTTCTCTTCCTTTCCCCAGTTGGGAATTGGACTGTACCAATATTATAAGTTTGAGAAACTACAATTTGTTTAATTAACAAACAAAAAAAATAGGCTTTGGCAAATGGCTCTCCGGGGTGGGTACTATGAAAATAATAATCTAACAATTTGATACTTCAAGATTATGAGCCAGTTTCGTAGATACAAAGTACAAGATGAAGTTATATATGTGAAAGATGTATCTACCGGATATGAATGCTTATTGTTCGTAATGTAATTTACTAATATTTATTTACTAATAAAAAATACACATTGCTTTCCCTAAATCACTTTACAAATTGAAAACTCACAAATTTACAGTCTAAAGGAGATACAAGGCTCTACCTATATTACAATGTCCAAATACTCCAATATCTCTGAATATGTGCGTGCAAGAATGTCTTGACAATTATGTGTAGCTTCTATTCCTTTTCTACAGATAACACTACTGCCTAGATCCGTTAGGTGTTGTGTACTTATACCCATCATAGCCACACATTGACTGTTGTCCTAGTCATTCAAACCTCAACTTTATGTCCAGCCATCCTTGCAGCAAGGGAGAATTCCATCTGCAAATGGCCTGTAGATGTCATTGTAGTTCAAGGGATGATAACGCACAATTTTTTGTCCCCAGCATCTTTGGGTGAATGTTAATCCCAGCAGTTTGAACTTTAGTCAAAATCACCTTTGAGGCTTGTTTGGAAAAAGACCATTTGGTGTTTGATTATCAGCGGGGTGTCAGGTAAGAAAGGCTCTTTCTATTGTTTGTGTAAATTATTATCAGATATAAAACAGATGTACCAGCCTATTGACCTACAATGTAACCAGTTTGTTTGCACTCCTTGGGGAATGAACACAAGCACTTTGATTCCAGAACTATCACATATAATAGTTTTCAAACTGCGATTCGTCGTCACGCTTGTGAGCCTCGCGAAGCAAGGTGAGCCGTTGACGCATAGAAGCCTTCCAACCTCGGAGCACTTAGGCGATGAGCGCCGAAGGCGCTCATTGTCCTGAGAAGCTAGCAGTTGAGGCATTGAGCTCGAAGCACTTAGGCGTAGAGCTGCGAATGCGCTCATCGTCCTGCGAGACTCGCAAAGCGAGGCGAGCAGTTGAGGAATTGAAATACGTGGGACTTAGGCAAGATTAGCACCGAAGGCACTCATGCAAGCCTTGCAAAGCGAGGCGAGCAGTTGAGGCATTGATGCACGTGGGACTTAGCTTGCAAACAGTTAAGAAACGCGGGGCTTACTTAGGCTGCAAGCAGTTGAGGAACGCGGAACTTAGAAAAAAAAAATCCAACCTAGGAATCTCGTGGGCAAACATACTGTATATGACAGAAAACAAAGAAGCAATTTGCATATTTTATATTGCTACAAAATAGAAGCGCTCTATAGTTTACCTACTGTGTATACATATATATGTATGAACTATATTCAATGTATCTACATACAGTTCCTCCGGAAAGATGCACAAATGGAAATTGGAGTAAATATAAAGTCCAGAGCCACAATAATAGAGATGCCAGAGGTGTGCAGCTTCTTCTCAGGACACCGTTCCCACTGTGTCCAAGTAACTGGTAAAGATGATAAAAAGGGTAGGGGAAAGACAGCGCGCCACATCCTAGTGCAACATGAGTGTATAATAATCACGTCAAAACATCAGTAATATAATGTTTCACTCACATGTCATAACCCCAAAGTTATGAGGTATCTGTATGGTTTAGAAAGGGTAGCTCTGGAAGTACCCAACGTCCAATCCTTAGATCTCAATCCCAGGCTCAGGATCCGATTCAGATAATTTTGTAGCAGGTACAGTTGGATCACCAATGCTATTTGGTACATTATTATATAGTGTCTACAGGACAAAATATGATTCCAACTCCGTATGTCTACTATAGGGGACAATTGAAACACACTAGTACAAACAATAGTGTGTTTATCATATGTTTATTACACCATATAATCCTCAATACATGCCATATATGGCCAATAGGGATAGGCACAATGAAAATTAATAAAATCAATAATCTAAAAACATAAAAAAATATCAAATGCGTTTCGTCCAAAGGCTTCCTCAGTGATATAAAAACATAAACAGTGTATAAATATGTATATAAGTTTTGCTCATATCAGCACTTACCAACATCAAACCCTTTCTGCTCTCACACAGAGGCTTATATACCCTCCATTGTTTTAACAATCAGGAAGTGCATCCAAAATAGCGTCGCCCCATGTGACGTGCATCATATGACTCTTATGACAACATCACGTGACCAACATAGCAGTCGCAGCCCTTCCTGATTCATAAACTCTCACTCTATGTGAATGCCCATTGGTGGCTTTACAGGCACATTACATGTCTTTCTCCAGATATGGGCACACATATATATATATATATATATATACACATACATATATACATATATACATATACATACACATACACATACATATATACATACACATACATGTATACCCCCAAGAACGGGGATCACCCTGGGGTAAGAATGAATAAATATATATAAAAAATGACATTGATAAATCAGGATGCATATAAAAAGGAGATATACATAAATATAAAAAATATATATATAAAATAAAGTACATTAAAATATATAAATCAATAGAGAACAACATCCCAATATATGATATAATCCATATCCCCACTCTTATCTAACAAAAAAATATTGCACATAAATCTCATGATTAATTAAAATACAAATAAAAAAGGATATAAATACAATAAAGGACATGTATATATTTACTTGTCCTTTATTGTATTTATATCCTTTTTTATATGTATTTTAATTAATAGGGCGGACCGCGTAAATAAAAAAACACGAAAAACAAGAAAAAAATAAAAACACTCACACACAGCACGGGGGAACGCCAGGACGCCTGGAAGTGAGTTTGCATGCAAATTTAAGCAGAATCTGCCGAATTTCGGCATTTGAAAAGTGGCTAAGCAAGAAAAAAAATTGCTGCCAAAAAAAATTAAAACGAGGCTAAAGGACACCAAGGTACGCAAATCACAGCCAGGCACGTACGAGTTAGCCAGGAACGTCGGAGATACAAAATATACCATTACAACGGACTGAAAATGCTCGCGAGCCAAGTAACATATAGAAAAAAGCTGCCAGTTTACAACACTAACTTGCAAATAAGAACATTACAATTCTAAAATGCCACTTTACACGCCTACACAAACGGTTTGGCCTCGCGCACGCAGCCTATTTACACTGCACACTTGACACATTGCTGACACTTTCTCCTCAGGTGATCAACAGTCCAACTGTACATTTTCTGATGCAGGAAAATCCAAAGAGATTGTTAGCTCTTCAGGATATTGATTGCTGCATATTAAATATAAATAGGTAAAGTATATTAATTTGTTAATTCATATTAATTTATTATTTCACTGACATTAATTCTGTGACATGGGGCAACAAATTATTTATTTTATCCCTAGAGAGAAAAGAGGTTCAGTGCCCTTAAGTCAGGGACAATGGAATAGCACATAGAGCACAGCTAAAGATGACCCAGAACCATTAAACACAAATACAGATGATATGCCTGACATTTCTAGAGAACAGCAAGATTTAGGAAGGAGAACCAATAACCTAATGCAGAGGTAGGTAAGTTTGGTCTTGGAGAGCCACACACTGGTGAATCAATCAGGATTACCGAAGAAGCGATAGTCTCACCTTTACACAGCAGAGATAGTCGCAAATTCTGGCCTGTGTGTGGCTCTCCAGGCCCCGAACATGCCTACCCCTGACCTAGAGGAAAAAGTTAATGCTTTATGTGACACATTGAAAATGATTCTCCAGATTACAAAAAGTTGTACCTATACAGGCAATCTCAGTGGGAACAGAGGAGGAGCCACCGTCTGTGCAGTGCACCGGGGGCCCTGCTCTGAGCAGAGGCCCACGATATAAATTATTATTTGTTTAATTTTTTTTTTTTTTAAATATAATTTTAAAAAATGTCCCTGTGGGACACACAATGCACTACCCCTGTAACCCCTGGACCTCTCTCTATAGAGAATGCTCTGGTCGGGGTGTTCTTATACTCTTTTCTTGCTTTACATATTTTGTCACTGATTTGTATTTACTACATGAAGTCACTGGGGCTGCTGTCTCAAGGAAAAAAAATGTTACTTTTGAAGGAAATCTTGTCAATAAAGAGATGATGAAAACACATATTTCTTTGATTCCTAAACCTAACAAGGATGATTTGTAAAAACTATTAACCTATTATTGCTTAATGTGGATTTAAAAACCTTGACAAAGATACTGGCAAATAGACTAAATAGTTTAATTGCACAATATATTAATTGAGACCAAGTGCCATTTATTCCCCAGCATCAAGCATCTATAGGTTATTACTAGTATAATATTTGTCTGTTTGCTTACACTCCTCCAAATCATCTTATATCGCTTCTAAATCTTTTTGTACTTTTACATTAATTTTCTGAAATTTTGGGACTTATTATCAACCCTGAAAATCCAAGAAGATGGAGATATCTACGACTCCTAATATGAAACAATTACTACAATTGAATCTTTTTACTTGGCATGAAGATAAATTGTCCTGCTTATGTATCATAAATATGTCTAATATTTCTGATCTCTACACAGTGAATGCCCCTTCATTATACAAATGCTTAAAATCTTTGATGGAAGAGTGGTGGAGATACCAAATATACTGACTAGGTTGTATTACTGCAGTAAAATGACAATTTTGTCTAAAATACTCTTTTTTGTAGTTCTTTATCTATTAAGGTTCATTCAATTGAGTTAATGCAGTGTATGAATTTGTATGAAATAAGAAAGTCTGTAGATTAACTCATAAATTAATGAGGTCTCACATTGCCAAATTTTGTAGTTTATTTTGTAACATTCTGGTGCACAAGCCCCAATATGGACACTAACATAGAATGCTCAACTGAAAATAGGTAGTATCAATAATTTACTATGTATCTCTAATAAGTATATTAAAACAGGAGATACACGTAACCCATTCACTAAACAGAGCTTCATAATGTTGAATCAACTGAAAAAAGCCCTGGCTTCCTCAATAATAACAAGTTGTTGTCTCCCGTTTTAAACAATCCAGATTCTTCACCAGGACGAGACACACAGGCGTAGGAAGAACCGTTGGAGAATTTATCATTGACTCAATTAGATTTAATTTACACATGGGATGAGCTAAAGCAGATTTATGATATGCGAGATTCTAAAAGACTCAGATGTAACCAGATACAGCATTTTGTTTTTAATATGTGCTAATAGATTAGACTTAGACTGTAGAATTATTGAAGCCTAATGTTTGTGTTTGTTATACCCAAACAGCCCAGGGAGTAAAGGATTAATATATCAACCTAATAATGAGAAATGGACTTTACAAAAACAGTGGAGAAAATCAAATTGGGCAAACGCTTAATGATGAAGATTGGAACTGAAGTTTTGCACATAGTAGCAGATAACTAGGAGTCTAGTTATATGATTCTGCATAGGAGTCTAGTTATATGATCCTGCATAGGATTAATTTTAAATAAAATGAATCCTATATGTATCCTAAATTGTTTTAGAGATTGGAATATAAGAAGGTCTTATAAACATGTGTGGGGGGATTGTCTTATTTGGTTGCTAGTAAAAAAGAATGATAGCAAAGCTTATTGGAAATAATAATCCTCTATTTCTGAAAGGAAGCTTTGTTGGGAATACTTGGATACAATGAATTAAAAAATAAATGCTTTTCCAACTAATGAGAAATTAAAATATTTTTTGGCGGATAATGAAAACAGTTTTGCAAAGATTTGAAGTATCTGGTAATAATCTTCTTGGGGTAGACATTTGGAACATTTCTTGCTATGAGAGGTTCCTGGAACGAATAAAATGTACAGTCACCTCCTGCTTGGGTTATAGTGTGATGATCTGCTCTTCTTATGGGGCTTGATAAGGCAAACTAGAGACAAACCTACCTCACAGGTTCATTTTTGGTCTGTTTGGAAAATCCCTTCTGTAAGGTCAGCAGACCTTGGCTGGACACTCCCTGGTTGGAAAAAGTTACCAGTTGCAGTTGGACCAAGTTTCAGGAACAGCTGGGCTGTAAATAGGCACTCAGTTGAGCAGATAACCCCTCAGTATACCAGAGATGTACTCATAGGAATGAAGACACACCATGTGTTTCAAAAATATACATGCTTTACTGATTCACAACCACAATTTTATACCCAAAATACAATACAACATCGGGGTTACTAATACAATAGGGGTATTGTGTTGTAGTCACCCGTCAATCATGAGGAAATAATAGCCCTGTGGGTGTGATGTCTCATGGGTGTTAACTGATAAGGAGGTGTCTCTCAGTCTGATGTCTGAGCTCCCCTCTTCCTGATGGGATTAGCCATTAGACATGTTAATCCTATTAGACAGCTACCTATGAGTCATTCCAGGTATAGCCCTTCTGATTAACACTAATCAGGTTATGTGAACTAGTGGTACTTGAGGTCAGTCTTTAAAGTGATATACACCCAATAAACATTAGTAAATCCCAGGTGATAAAATACACGCCACACAGACATTAAACAAGGCTAAAGGTAAACATGAATATCCTACTGACCCAATCCTAATTCGGGTGGGTCAGAAACTGATCCATCAGCCTAAAAATGCCCCAGAACCAGAACAAAGGGAGTCCAGATGTACATATCATGGTAAGCCCAAAAAGTGTTCAACCAAAAGTCCAAAGTCCAGGCTACAGTGACAGGTAGTTTGGAATTGAACCAATTTGTTTCTTGGTTCTTTTCTTCCTTGTTACTATTACTAACGTTATTGTTGTTTTTGATTGTACTGTGCCTCTATAAGGGAAAAGTATTTGAAGAAATTAATACAGTTTAAAATAGATATTGATTTACTAGGGTGTAAAATGGAAAAGTGAAATCTTTGTAGAATAAAAGGTAATAGTTGCATTCTTAATATAGGATACCCAATGAAGCATATATAACTAGAATATGTTTTTTTTGTTTGTTATTATATGAAACTAGCGACTTGCCCGTCAAAAAATGACAGCATCGAGATGTGTATGTTTGGAAAGTTGTTTAATTATTAATATATGTATCTGACATTTCAGGAACTGTTTCTAAATCCTTTGTTTGCTTATTATCTTTTTTTTTATTTTTGCAGCTGATAGTCTTTTGCTTGCAATTCTTTTGCGTTCTTTTTCTCGTCGAATTTCTTTCTGCTCTGGTGTCTGCTGGTTGGCCCATCTCTCTTGTCTTTCTCTAGCTTGCTGTCTTATCTTTTCTTGTTTACTCTCGTTAGTAGCCATATTAATCTGTAAAAGAAAATAATGTATAATTAGTTTAGTTTAAGATGTTAAGTTTGTTTTTTACATTTTTTATTATCAACAGTTTGTTTATATGTGCTTGTAGTTCATTGTAGCGGTAGTTTCTTTGTATTGTTAAATAACTGTTTTTCTTATTTTGGATATGATCGCAATGGTTTTAGCATTATCCTGTTTTGTGTCTACCACTTTTGCTATGCTAATTTAGGCTTCTTTGTAAGCCTTATAGCTTCTTAAACAGTAAAGAAGAATATTAATTTACTTTGGTATGTGTTTGTGTGATTTTTGGTATAATCCTATTTGGTATAATTCCTATTATGTTGCATTCTTTATTTGCTTAATAAGTATGTTTTTGTACAGTGAAATGTAATTTATTTGCTATTTTGGATATGATGGCAATGTTTTTACCATTATCCTGTTTTGTGTCCACCACTTTTGGTATGCTTATTTAGGCTTCTTTGTAAGGCGTATAGGTTCTTAAACAGTAAAAAAGAATATTATTTAACTTTTCTATGTGTTTGTGTGATTTTTGGTGCAATCCTGTTTTGTGTCCACCATATGTTGCATACTTTATTTGCTTAATTAGTCTTTTTTATGAAGGTTAAATGTTTTTCTACAGTGAAAATGAATGTTTTTACTATTTTGTATCTGATGGCAATGTTTTTAGCTTTATCCTATTTTGTGTCCACCACTTTTGGTATGCTTATTTAGGCTTCTTTGTAAGGCTTATAGATTCTTAAACATTAAAGAAGAATATTAATTTAGTTTGCTATGTGTTTGTGTGATTTTTGGTACAATCCTGTTTTGTGTCTACCACTTTTGGTATGCTTATTTAGGCTTATTTGTAAGGCTTATAGGTTCTTAAACATCAAAGAAGAATATTAATTTAGTTTGCTATGTGTTTGTGTGATTTTTGGTACAATCCTGTTTTGTGTCTACCACTTTTGGTATGCTTATTTAGACTTCTTTTGTAAGGCTTATAGGTTCTTAAACATTAAAGAAGAATATTAATTTAGTTTGCTATTTGTTTGTGTGATTTTTTGTACAATCCTATTTTGTGTCTACCATATGTTGCATACTCAATTTGCTTAATTAGTGTTTTTTTATGAAGCTTTAATGTTTTTCTACAGTGCAAATGAATGTTTTTTCTATTTTGGATATTATGGCAATGTTTTTATCATTATCCTATTTTGTGTTCGCTTCTTTTTGGGTGCTGCATTTGTTATATTGGCGGCCATTAAACATATATAGTTCCTTTATTTTTTTACTTGTTATACTTTACCTTGATTGAAGTGTCGAATGACAGGGTCCCCTCCTGGCAATCTTAATCCTCCGGTCTTCTTGTGGTGTCTGTTTGAAAAAGAAAGTGAAATGGTTAATTGTATATTTCTTCTTTTTGATTTAGCAAAGCATGGTCTTTTTCAGCATGTAATGTATTTTTGTATCTTACCTCTTCTTCTTTGTTGGTGTTCTTTAAAAGGGATTGTGGTTCACAATGCACGGTGCAAATTCTTGAGTGACGCTGTTGATGCAGAGTCTGTTTGAATAGTAAAAAAAAGCAGAAAGATTGAGGTTAAGGGGATATATTGAATTACAATAAATTAATGTCATTTAAATATACTTGTTTAATTAGTTTCAATTAACATTAGTTTGTTTTCGTGCCTACACACATAAATGTGCGTGTGACATATCGCTCTACGTGAATCATATTTTAGTAGTTATTTTTTTTATTTTTATGTCATTTAAATATAGTTGTTTAATTAGTTTGGGTTATGATTAGTTTGTTGTAGGGGCTATACGCATAAATGTGCGTGCCACATGTCACTATACATGAATGACATTTTCATACTGAAAGTGGTTTTTTTTGTTGTTCTGTCTTGATAATAAAATGTAATATATTATAGCTTACCTCTCAGTTCTAATTTGCACAATGTAAAGTAGGAAATTAGGAAACAATTCTCTTCTCAAGTAACAGCAGCAGTTAACTATCCAGTCCCTCCATTCATCACCTGAGTAGAAATGTAGAATTTTCTGGAAAGTAGGCAGTATTTATAAACTTTCAAGTGCCTCAGACCATTAGAACGCAATAAGCATGCGCTATTTGCGTTCCAACTTACAATTAGCGTTCCATCCACCATTTTGTGCGTAGTAGTTTTCAAAATGGTGGTTAATATCAGTGTGGTACGTTACGCATAGTATGTGTTTCAGTCTTGCAAGTCACTGTAGTATAGTTACGTCTGAAGCCTCATTTTCGTTGTGTTCGGCGGCCATTTTTTCTCTCGCTTAGGTGATTTTCGGCAGTTTAAACTCATTTTTTTGGACTTAAATGGACGTGTAAATTAACTTTTCGAGGTGCCAGATGCCTCCCCTTGCGTAAGTAAGCTTTTTTTATGTGTTCGTTGTGTTTATTTCTTGTGTTTCTGATGTTTTCATGCGCACCGTTTTCGGACGGTTTTGCATGTTGGGAATGGCTCGTTTCGCGGCCGTATTTTTTTGCAATGCGGCCGTATTTTTTTTGCGAGGGACGCAGTTGGCCTTTACGTGTACGATGCAGTTGTTTTTTTTCTAAGTCGTGGCGCCTTTGATTTTTTTTTTTTTTAAGTCTTGCGTGTGTGTGTGTTTTGCCGACGTTGGACCTTCCACCACCGCAAATGCGTCCCCTTGCTTCGCGAGGGTCCGCATTTGTGGACAAACACAGCCGAGGTGGGATACTCCACCACCGCAAATGCGGCCCCTCGCTTCGCGAGGGTCCGCATTTGCGGAAACACAGCCGACGTTGGAGCCTCCACCTCCGCAAATGCGGCCCCTCGCTTCGCGAGGATCCATATTTGCGGGGACGTTGGGATGCTCCACCACCGCAAATGCGGCCCCTCGCTTCGCGAGGACCCGTATTTGCTGCGCGAGCCCACAAGTGTGAGCAACAGCTCGTATGCTCACAACTATATATGTGATAAGAAAACGGTGGGCCAGTCACCCCAAATTAATTTCTATGGTACCACTTCCCTCTACCATTAAATGAAAAGCCTTCCAAAGTCTTCACACCCTCCCACCTAAGCAAACTTTCACTTTCTCCCTGACCTTTACTAACCCCTATCTTTTCTTCCTAGGTTTCTGCTTCTCCCATTCCCTTTAGTTTGTAAGTAGCGAGTTCCAATCTTGTAGGGCGTTTTAGGAAAAAGCACTTTCTACAAAGATCCTAAGCTCAAAACAGGGCCCTCTATTTTCTTCAGTTGTTAATATTGTATTTTTCCCTGTTCTTCTCCACTTACAGTGTTACGGAATATGTTGGCACCTAACAAATAAAAGTTAATAATAATAGTAATCATTAAGAGATTTATGAATTTGCTGAGTTGTACATGGTCATTGAAGATACAATGTTTAGAAAAGGAAGAGCTAATAATTGATAATATCAGTATAGCAAGATTGCAAATGTCTATTTTTTGTACAATTCTGCAAATGTGTTGACTACCTGTGTCCACCAAGTGTTTGCAAAACACATTTTGAAACAGAAAAAGAACGGTTTGGCTTGGTGATATAACTCTTTAGATTCAGAATTTTCTTAAAATCATTATAAGCTCTTGTGACATTGTTAAACTGTAAATAATTTGCCTATTATATTTTCATAAATTGAGAGATGCAATTATTTAATTTTTAACTCATGACAGTTTTGGACGCTTACAAAAAGAGAACAAGATCAAATATGTGTTGTTCATTGTTGTGACAATATTCTGCTCAGTTATTTTTCATAAAGATCTAGAAATCTGGATGATGTGCAAAAGTGACAAGAAATTTCCAAAATAAATGTCTTTTTGTCAGAATTAAAAAGATCTATAACTATATGTGCATAATCGGGGAAAAAATATCTTTAATAGAAACGATTTTAACTTGATAACTACATTTTTTATGATGCAAGAAAAATGTAAATCTTCAAGAAGGATCAGTGAGATTTTGAAAATTGGGTGAACTCCAGTACCAGTATGATCATTTCATAATTTCAAGTTTGTCTTTAAAGTAAAGTAACAAAAGTAAAAGCTTTTCTCTCTTAAATCTGTCCTGTTGTAAAAAAAACAAAAAAATACATCCTTCATAAGATTAGAACCATGATCCAAATATGGATCTTAAAACAAAATAAAATTGCCTCCAACAGTAATGTGATGCTCACAAAAAACAATAATTTTAGTGATAATATTTAAAAACATGTTTTCTCACACATATTCGATGCATAAATGTGGCAAAATAAAATTGACCATTTAAATATAATTGTGCCAATATATAGGGATCTTCCTTACTCTATTTCATTTTCATACCCTTTTTAACCAGTATAGCGACCACTCTTTTTTTTTTTGTTTGTAGGGTGGAAACATTTCAAGTATTTTATCAGTGGATACATATTTAAATGTTACATTCAATGTTTTACATTTCACTTGTCTCAGTCATGATAAAAGTAATTAAAACAAATAAAACAATCTACCTTGTGCCCTTTTCTCTTCTTTGTTTTCCTTTACAATAGCATAAGAAACATAATTAAAATGAAACCATGAAAAAAAGAAGTAATTATGAGAGAAAATTAAAAGAACTAGGAGCTTTGTTATATTCTGGCCCCATGCAAATCCCTGTCAATAGTACTTAATTTAAACAACGGAATCATACATAAATATATATATATATATATATATATATATATATATATATATATATATATACAGTATATATATATGCCATATTTATCGGCGCATAACACACACTTTTTTCCCCTGAAAATAGGTGGCAAATGATATATATACAAGTGTTATACGCCGATATTCCCTCCCCCCTCCTCATCCTCAACCTCCCTCCTCACTCTAAACCCCCTCCGCATTCTAACCCCCCTCCTCAACCTAAACCCCCCTCCTCCTCAATCTAAACCCCCCTCTTCAACCTAAACCCCCCTAAATACCCCCCCCTCACTTACCTGCTTCAGCTCCGGCCTGAAGCAAGTAAGTAAGGGGGGTTTAGGTTGAGGAGGAGGGGGATTTAGGTTGAGGAGGGGGGGTTTAGGTTGTGGAGGGGGGATTTAGAATGAGGAGGGGGTTTAGAATGAGGAGGGAGGTTGAGGAGAGGGGTTGAGGATAGTGGGTTGAGGTTGAGGAGGGAGGATGAGGAGGGGGGTTGAGGAGGGAGGTTGAGGAGGGGGTTGAGGAGGGGATTGAGGATGAGGAGGGTGGTTGAGGATGAGCAGGGGGTTTGAGGATGAGGAGGGGGGTTGAGGATGAGGTGGGGGTTGAGGATGAGGAGGGGGGTTGAGAAATACTTTAAATTATTCAGGACCCAAGAGACAAGGATAAAATATTTATTTCTCTATTTGTAATAAACCCTTTTCTCAAAAGGTCAATATGCTGGAACTTACATACACATTTATGTAGGTAAGCCCTATATTTTGATTCATTACAATATAGAGCATACTTGCACACTTTGGGCCTCATTAAATTCTCCCTCGTAGTTCTCTTGGTCCTCGCAAAAGGCAGTTTTTTTGCTGTTTGCGAGGACCGAATCCCTCGCAGCCTGCTTTGCGAGATGACTACGAAAAATGGCAGAGAATAGGCTCTGAGAGAGATACGGAGTCACACACAGCCTTAAATCTACGAGTGATTCTCGCATCTTGGAAGAATCCCTACGGGCACAAAAAGTGCTAGCAAGGGATCCTAAAACCTCTATGTGCTGCCTCGGTGCAGCCCGAGACAGTCGTGTAAGGCTCCCCCGTGCTCCCTATATACATCCCCATGCTGCAGGGGTCCCTATCGGGACCCCTGCAGCCCCCCCACATTAACCCCTTGCAGCGGGGGTCCCCGATCGGCATAGATCAGGCCCCTTCTGCATTTAAAACTTTTCAATTCCCCGCCGCGGCTCCTTAAAGGGCCAGCAGCACACTATTAATAATCCCGACCGCGGCACCTAAAATTAACCCCTCTCTATGCTGGGGGACCCCCGAAGTGTACCCACATTAACCCCTTGCTGCAGGGGTCCATAGTGACCCCCACAGCCCCCCCCACCTTAACCCCTTGCAGCGGGGGTCCCTGATCGGCAGACCCCCGCTGGCCAATATTTATCCCTATAACTCATGGGGGTCAATACAGACCCCCATAAGCCAATAATTAACCCTATAACTCATGGGGGTCAATACAGATCCCCATAAGCACAATAATTAACCCTTTAACTCATGGCGGTCAATAGAGACCCCCATAAGCCAATAATTAAGCCTGTAACTCATGGGGGTCAATACAAACCCCCATAAGCCAATAATTAACCCTATAACTCATGGGGGTCAATACAGATCCCCATAAGCACAATAATTAACCCTGTAACTCATGGGGGTCAATACAGATCCCCATAAGCACAATAATTAACCCTTTAACTCATGGCGGTCAATACAGACCCCCATAAGCCAATAATTAACCCTATAACTCATGGGGTTCAATACAGACCCCCATAAGCACGTAATTAACCATATAATTCATGGGGGTCAATACAGACCCCCATAAGCACTTAATTAACCCTATAACTCATGGGGGTCAATACAGATCCCCATAAGCACAATAATTGACCCTATAACTCATGGGGGTCAATACAGACCCCCATCAGCCAATAATTAACCCTATAACTCATGGGGGTCAATACAGACCCCCATAAGCTAATAATTAACCCTATAACTCATGGGGGTCAATACAGATCCCCATATGCACAATAATTAACCCTATAACTAATTTGGGTCAATACAGATCCCCATAAGCACAATAATTAACCCTTTAACTCATAGCGGTCAATACAGACCCCCATAAGCCAATAATTAACCCTATAACTCATGGGGTTCAATACAGACCCCCATAAGCACTTAATTAACCCTATAATTCATGGGGGTCAATACAGACCCCCATAAGCACTTAATTAACCCTGTCACTCATGGGTGTCAGTACAGATCCCCATAAGCCTCTATTTAACCCCATCAGTCCCATAAGGGAGCTTGTGAGGGCAGCTGCTGTGCATAGGGCCTGGCGGGGCCGTGATCGCTGCGTGCACACGGCTGGTGGCGCTGATAAAACACGCAAGGTCCGCTCTCACTGCTGGGAAATACAGAGCCCTGTTCCGGAGTGTGGTCAGGAGAATAGGGGACACCAACGCTGAGGTGGTCTGGAGGATCAGGACTGCCGTAGAGAACTGGTGGAAGTCTAAGGAGGTTCGTAACTTGGAGGATGCTAAGCAGGTAATCATGATAGAGCAATGTTTTCATATTTGCCCAGGATAAGCAGTCTGTTACTGTAGAGGAAGCTGGAAGGTTAGCTGATCAGTATGAGGATGTGAGAGGTCAGAAACCTTTCCCTACTGTCCATCCACCACAAACTGCTTAGCCAGCTGCATCAGGGGTCTCCCAACCCTACATACCACTTCACAGGCACCTGGATACTAACCGGGGGAAGCCAGGGACTAAATGTCCAGGGATTTGGCTACCCCCTAAACCCGCAACAAGGGCCAGTGGTCGGCCACAGGGGTAGGAGTGCAAGGCAGTCAATATTTGTTTCAAATGCTAACTACTACCTGAGGCATAGCCCTAGCCAACCCTGCAGGGCAGAACAGTTTGCTGTCCACTCCTAATGTATTTGGGGCATTGGGGCCATGAGAATGAGGAGGTGGAGGAGTTTTGGGATTGCCAGGAGGAGATCACCACCTGCCCCTCCATTAATGCCATGCACTTAGCCAATGGGGACCAGAGATTACCCTATGTACAGCCTGTGTTAGTGGATGGCCAGTAAGTAGATGGGTTTAGAGACACTGGGGCTGCCAGGACTGTTATTCACCTCTCTAAGGTGAGCCCTGCAGCAATCCTGGACAAATTTATGGATGTGGTTGTTGCTGGAGGGAAGCAGTATACTATGCCCCTTGCCCTTGTGGAGTTGTATTGGGGCAAGGGCAAAGAGATCCAGGAGGTGGGGGTCATGGAGGGATTATCCACGGATAATTTCTTGAGAAATGACTTGGGGCCCATGGAATACCGATATTTAAACATCATTACCCAGTCCCAATCAGCAGCCCTGAGGTCTTGAAGCCTTGGAGGAGAAGAGGAACCGGTCAGCACAGAGGATTCCTAGGTGAGCTCTTTATCTACTCTGCTCTGCTTTATCTTTTGGTTTGCCAGGGGCCAAGGTGGAGGAGTTGAAGGTAGCTCTGGCTGAGGATATTACCCTAGATGGTATCAGGAAGAAGACAGTTTAAGCGCTGCAAGTTTTAGTGCTACATGAGGCCTAAGTCATACACATTACGCAAAGCGTGACAACGTCTCGTAGCTTGACAATTTGTAATGATATAGGAATCACAAGGTTTTGGAGACCAGCAGCCTAGGTCAGCAATGATCCAATTCAGCAACTTGAAGGTGAAACAGGAACAAGCTTTATTGAAGGGAACAGGAACCACAATAATCTGGCAAGGTACATAGACAGGAAGTGCCTTATATAGGCCAAGGACCAGACACCTGACCAGACACAGCTGAAGAGACTAGTCACTGATACTATTGCTAGCAGAGTCAAGGTTTATCAGATCTCAAGGAAATTCACAAAGGCAGGCTGGCACAGTGGTAGGGAAGAGGTTCAGCAGCCTGGGGACCAGGGTTCAAAACCCAGCAGAGTCAATTCCTCACATTACCCCCGCCTCTATAGGTGCAGCCTCTGGATGCCCTATTACCCGGTTTAACAGGGTACTGCACATGAAAAGACCGAAGAAGATCAGGAGCGTGAATATTGTCCACTGGTTCCCACGAACTCTCCTCCTCACCATAGCCTTTCCAGCGGACCGGATACTGAAGCTTGTTGCGGAAGACCCTGGAGTCCAGAATTTTCTCCACCTCGTATTCATCCTCACCATCCCCGAGGACTGGAGGTAGGGCAGGCAGGGCTCGGCCAGGGAAAGTGTTGACATGGAAAGGTTT
This sequence comes from Discoglossus pictus, assembly GCA_027410445.1. Taxonomy (NCBI): domain Eukaryota; kingdom Metazoa; phylum Chordata; class Amphibia; order Anura; family Alytidae; genus Discoglossus; species Discoglossus pictus. The sequence continues at coordinate 61,408,141 of CM050164.1, read as the reverse complement.
CAGCAGTGCAATGTGAAACACCGGATGTATTCTCATGGAATCTGGAAGTTGCAAACGAAAAGTGACAGCATTGATCTGAGCGATGATCTCAAAAGGTCCCATGAACCTCTGACCCAATTTATGAGAAGGAACCTTCAGTTTAAGATTCCTTGTTGACAGCCAAACCTTGTCACCAACATGATAAACTGGGGCCTCCGTTCTATCAGCAGCTCTCTTGTAACATTCCTGAGCTTTCGAAAGAGTCTCCTTCAACAGGTCTTGGAAATCTCGTAAGGTGGTTAGCCGATCAGTGACTGCAGGAATGGAAGTAGTAATTGGGAGACTCACCAGAAAGGTTGGATGGTAACCATAGTTGGCAAAAAATGGGCTCAAACAAGTGGAGCAGTGTTGGGCATTGTTATAGGCAAACTCCGCCGTGGGTAGAAAATCCAGCCAGTCATCCTGCAGGTAACTAATATAGCAACAAATATTGCTCCAAAGTCTGGTTGGTTCGCTCAGTCTGTCCATTACTTTGTGGATGAAAAGCTGACGACAGATTTAATACCTAGATTAGAGCAAAAATGTTTCCAAAAACGAGATGTAAACTGCACTCCCCTGTCAGAAACTACTTCATCAGGCACTCCATGCAAGCGAAATATTTCCCGAATAACCAGGTCAGCCGTCTGTTTAGCTGAAGGGAGACCACAAGCTGGTATGAAATGACCCATCTTAGTTAACCTGTCCACAACAACAAGAATGGTAGTGTGTTCCTTAGAGGGAGGTAGTTCCACAATAAAGTCCATGGATATAGATCCCCAGGGATGATGAGGAATCGGAAGAGGCTGAAGCAAGCCAACAGGGGATGAGCGAGGAGTCTTATGTCTGGCACATACATCACAAGAGGACACATACTTCTTAACATCCTCATAATACTTCGGCCACCAAAAGGATCGGGCGAGTAACTCTTGTGTCTTTCGGATTCCTGGATGACCTGCTGGTTTTGAGTCATGGTAGAGACGTAAAAGGTCCAGTCACACTGACTCCGGAGCAAACAGACGTTGTTGAAAAATCCAAAACCCATTAAGCATCGTCATATGGAGATCACGAGGAGGATCACGAAGAACTGGATCTTCAGCGTAGCCCTTTTTAATGCGAGACATCAGATCAGAAGGAAATGTAACTCCAATAAATATATCCTCCGGCAAGATGGTGGTCTTGGTTACGATAGTAAGGAGGGGGTCAGCTATTCTAGACAAGGCATCCGCCTTACCATTCTTGGAGCCAGGACGGTATGTAACCCAAAAAATAAAACCTCGAGAAGAATAGGGACCAGCGTGCTTGTCTGGCTGACAATCTCTTAGCTGATCGAATACATTCCAGATTTTTGTGATCTGTGAGGACAGTAATTGGATGGGTGGCTCCCTCCAAGAGATGTCTCCATTCGGTGAAGGCAGCTTTTATAGCCAATAGTTCTTTATTCCCTATGTCATAGTTTCTTTCTGCTGGCACCATCTGGCGGGAATAGAAAGCACACGGATGTAACAGCATCTTGGGTCCAGTCCTTTGAGACAGTATAGCACCAACAGCTGAATCAGAAGCATCAACTTCCACAAAACCAGGACGGGGGCAGATGTAAACAGAGTCTTTAATCGGGAGAATTCGGTATCAGCCTTATCGGACCACTGAAAAGGAGTCCCTTTACGTGTAAGTTCAGTGATCGGTGTAATAACGGCAGAGAAATTCTTAATGAAACGCCTGTAAAAATTGGCAAACCCCACAAATCTCTGAATATCTTTTTCATCTTGGGGATGGGCCAGTCCAGCACAGCTTTAATTTTACTTGCGTCCATACTTAAACCTTTAGGAGTTATTACATACCCCAGGAATTGAATTTCTGTTTGTTCAAACTCACATTTTTCCAGTTTAATGTAAACTGTTTTCTGTGGTTTTCAAGATTATCAGAAAATATTAGGATATCATCCAAATATGCCACAACAAACTGATCCAGGAGATCTCGTAGTACATCATTGATAAGATGCTGGAAAGTTGCAGGGGCATTACAAAGCCCAAATGGCATTACTAGATATTCATAATGCCCGTACCTGGTTCTGAAAGCTGTTTTCTATTCATCATTTGGTCTTATGCGAACCAGATTATATGCCCCCGAAGATCAAGCTTCGTAAATATTTTAGCTGAGGGAAGTCTCTCCAAAAGTTCAGGAATGAGAGGCAAGGGGTAGCGTTTTTTAACAGTGATGTTATTAATGTCCCTGTAGTCAACGCATGGCCGTAGGCTGCCATCTTTCTTTTCTACAAAGAATATAGGAGCTCCTGCTGGAGAAGTAGATGGTCGAATAAAGCCTTTGGCAAGATTTTCTTGTATGTATTCAAGAAGAGCTTTCAATTTAGGCTCAGAAAGGGAATATATACGGCCAAATGGGATAGCAGCCCCAGGTAACAGCTCTATTGGGCAATCATAAGGCCTGTGGGGTGGAAGCTGATCAGCATTCTTCTTATCACAGACATCTGCCAAATCCCGATATTGTAGAGGAAGTTTAGTCAAGTTTGTAGCAACCATTTCATTAATTCTTGTGGCAACAGGTGTTACCTTAGAGGGTTGACAATTCATTCTGCAGTGTTCTGAAGGAAAGAACAAAGTTCTGGTCTTCCAATCAATCTGTGGGTTATGCAGAGGAAGCCAAGGTACCCCCAAAATCACTGGAAACTGTGTTGAGGAAATTAGGTGGAAAGATATAGCCTCATGGTGATTCACTTCCAGAGTCAACTTTAAGGGCACAGTCTTATGTGTTACCGGGCCTGATGTAAGTGGAGAACCGTCTACTGTCTCCATTAACACAGGTGAAGAGTTAGGGATAGACTGAATTCTATTTCCTGCTGCAAACTTGATGTCCATAAAGTTTCCGCCTGCTCCAGAATCTATCATAGCAGTAGTTGAAATTTTACGATCACCACATTGCAACGTGATAGGCACCACAAAATGAGGATGTTGAGTCAACATACCCTCTTCACCATGAGCCAGAGAAAACAAGAGTTGTGTGACAGAATCCAGTTGATCTGAAATCTAGGATTGGTGTCGAATCTGTGCATCCTCAGCCGCCATAGCTATTGTTCTTTTGGATTTGCTAGGGCAATTGATGGCATAGTGCCCTGCACTACCACAATACAGGCATAAATTGTGAGTGCGTCGCCAATGTTTTTCTTCATTGGATAATGCCCCTCTTATTGGATTTACCTGCATAGCCTCAGGCTCAGAGTCTGTAGGTGTTTGTGGGGTCAGAGTAGAAATTCTTGAATAGGAAATAGGAGTAGCACTTGGTCTAAAAGAGCCCTGTCTTTCCAATCTTCTTTCAGAAAGTCTCCGATCAATACGGATAGCCAAACGCACAAATGCTTTAAAGTCAGTAGGAAGATCAACACAAGCTAGCTCATCTTTTATAGCTTTTGAGAGACCTTTTCTGAAGTGGAACCTCTGGGCTGATTGGTTCCAGGTAGTATCAGCAACCCACTGTCTGAATTCAGCAGCATATTCAGCCACAGAGCGCCTCCCTTGATGCAAATGAAGGAGAGTGGCTTCTGCTGCAGCACATCGATTGGGGTCATCAAAAACTAGGCACATGGCCTCAAGAAAGTCATTTAAATTACCCAAGACTGGACTGTCCTGTTCCAGAAGAGGGGAGCCCCAAGCCAGGGCTTCATCTTTGAATAGGGAGAAAATAAATCCCACCTTCTCTCTTTCAGATGGAAAATGGTGAGGTAACATCATCAAGTGCAAACGGCATTGATTCAGGAAACTCAAGCTCAAGCTTGCAAATCTGCTATAAAAAATAATTTGTTTCACATTTTATTTCGGTGTTATATTGATTAGTTTCTTCATGAATTTTTATTGATTTCTACATTGTTGTATTGCGAGTCCGATTGACCATGATCATGCCCTGAAAGGCTACGTACGGGTTCATGGTTTCTGGTTTTAGCCTTCGGCCCTGTAATTGTGGGCTTGGAATTTAATATCCTCTCTTTTTTTAGTGCCAATTGAAACCAGAACATCGGCTTCCTCTACTCTTGGATAGTTATGGGAGATTCTGAGACCACTTCCCTACCTGCCCCTCACCCACTAGCCCCTATTCATATTCAATTTATAGCGCCATAAAAATTACCTGACTTTCCTATTTGCAGATTATATTATCTCACCTCCAGGGGCAGACAACATATTACATACTAGAGCCTTTCACCTCAAATGACTTCTGTCAGATCTTTTCCCTCTCCCTCTAAATGAAAAACATTTCTAACTTGCACTCCTTCCTACTAAAGCAAACTTTCACTTCTTTCCTGAACCTGTCCTTATCTGTTGCTCTTCCCCAGGTCTCTGCCTCTTCATCTCCCTTTAGATTGTAAAGAGTGAGTTTCCAATCTTGTAGAGTACGTTGGAAAAAAGTACTTTCTGTAAAGATTTTCTCCATTTTCTGCAGTTTGTGAATATTGTATTTTCCCTTTTTCTTATCCCCTGTACAGCGCTATGGAATATGTTGGCGCGTTGCAAATAAAAGTTAATAATAAAGTTAACAATAATGTAGGGGGATGTTGGTGTATATGATATTGACCTGGCAAAGTGACTGTATTTTTTGTGGCCACCATGCTTGGAGCTCCTGTGATGGTTGCTGGGGCCATCAAGTCCTTTAGCAACCTCTCCCACTCATTTTAACGAACAGTCAATGGGGAGCCATCACTTGTAGGTCTCGCTGCCTTAGGGTGAATAGCCCTAAGGGCCACAGTGTACCACCATCCTCCATATGCTCCTGCCTTATTCTTTGTACTGTATGTAATTCCCCATGTAAAATTACTGTGTTCTGTGTTATGTTAAAATAATTAATGTACATGTAGTACGGACATGAGTGTAATGTGTGAAAATGGCATCTTGCTTGTATGGTGTAGTCACATATGGGACAGGGGATTGAGTTCTATAGGATTTTTTATGGATTTACGACTACTTAGAGAGGCTAGGCGTGCATCCTGTTCTAGCTTCTGTCGTAAATAAGGTTGGTAGCCTTAGTTACAAGGTGGGGTTTTAGCTATAGAGGGGATTGTGTTATTTTGTGTTATATAATCTATGCAAAGAAACAAATAAAGGGTTGTTGACTTCTGAGACATATAGACATGGTATGGTCTCTTTTTTTGCTCCTGGTGGTTGCAATACTGATCCTATCTCCACCCTGCAAGTAACTTGTCCTGGTCACTACCACATGAAAGTTACTGAGACTCCTGGAAGTGCTGATTCCTGATGGAGACACCCTGACTGATACAGAAGCCAGTTATCAGGGTGCTGGTGCAGAGATTTCCAAGAATCCAGGTAGTTAACATGTGGTCTATAGCAGGTGGCCCTGGGCAGTAATAGCCCCATACCCCAGGGTCATCACAGAGGGGGATTCTGCCCTCCCTTCTTTGTCCCTGAGACCTGTCCCTCCCCTCCACTACCCCCTCTGGGATCAGCCCTCTCCCCCGATAACCCTGAGCTAAGTGTATCTATCACTATGGGCGCATCCTTCCCCCCCTCCCTTTAACTCACCTCCCAACTTCCCCCTCCCAGAATTACCTAGCCCTCCATTCTCCCCTCCCTCCCTTCCTCTCCCCGTCACTCCCTCCCTATCTCTCTCTCATCTCCCCTCCACTCTCTCTATCTCCCCTCCAATCTCTCCCTCCCTGCCTCCCCCTCCCCTCCAGTCCCCATGGCCCCCTTTCTTTCCTCTCTCTCCTCCTCTCTTGCTCTTCTCCTCCCCTCCTCTCCCCTCTTCACTCGTCCCTCCATCAACCCAATCCCCAAAATAATATAACGATCAATAAAAAAAAAGTTTTAGTATATGTATTTGAGGTAAATAAAATATTTATGTATTATGTTTTTTTATATGTAAGGGTATAGTTGGAGGTTGTGGGTGTATGGAATGTGTGGCCTAACTCTCTGTACATCTGGTCTCAATTACTGAATTGACATTCACAACATGTTCACTCAGTCTGTCCCCTTTTGTTGCTGTTTGCCAACTTAGAACTGGCCTACCTCCTCCTCCTAATCCATCTGTTTCCCATTGTAACTGTAACCCAGCTACCTTCCCTGAACATCCACACTATCCACAGCTCTAAACTACATACAGACCTCTAAGAGAGGCAACATGCTTACACCTGCCACTGAAGTATGGACTTTAAAACAGCTGCTGCAGAAGTGCATACGTGTGCTAGGATGTTTACTGGGTGAGGCAGCCACTGGACGAACTCATGATTACAATTAATATATATATCTATCTATATATATATATATATATATATATATATATATATATATATATATATATATATATATATATATATATATATATATATAGTATCTCACAAATGTGAGTATAACCCTCACATTTTTGTAAATATTTTATTACATTTTTCATGTGACAACACTGAAGAAATGACACTCTGCTACAATGCAAAGTAATAAGTGTACAGCCTGTATAACCGTGTAAATTTGCTGTCCCCTCAAAATTACTCAACGCACAGCCAATAATGTCTAAAACGTTGGACAGTCCATCACCTTTACCTTCGGCTTCTTTAGCAAGGTAGTGGTCATCTTGGAGATGTGTTTGGGGTCATTATCATGTTGGAATACTGCCATGTCGGCAGTACATTTTGGCATTCATGGTTCCCTCAATGAACTGTAGCTCCCCAGTGCCTTTAGCACTCATGCAGGCCCAGACCATGACACTCCCACCAAAATGCTTCACAGTTGGCAAGACACAAGCTTGATACCATCTGAACCAAATAAGTTTATCTTGGTCTTATCAGACCACAGTACATGGTTCCAATGATCCATGTCCTTATTCTGCTTGTCTTCAGCAAACTGTTTGCAGGCTTCCTTGTGATTCATCTCTAGAAGAGGCTTCTTTCTGGGACAACAGACATGCAATCTGATGCAGTGTGCGGTGTATGGTCTGAGCACTGACAGGCTGTCCCCTCACCCCTTCAACATCTACAGCAATGCTGGCAGCACTCATATGTCTATTTCCCAAGGACAACCTCTGGATATGACGCTGAGCACATGCACTCAACTTCTTTGTTCGACCATGGTGAGGCCTGTTCTGAGTGGAACCTGTCCTGTGAAACCGCTGTATGGTCTTGCCCAACGTGCTGCAGCTCAGTTTCAGGGTCTTGGCAATATTCTTATACAGTCAGGTCCATAAATATTGGGACATCGACATAATTCGAATATTTTTGGCTCTATACACCACCACAATGGATTTGAAATGAAACGAACAAGATGTGCTTTAACTGCAGACTTTCAGCTTTAATTTGAGGGTATTTACATCCAAATCAAGTGAACGGTGCAGGAATTACAACAGTTTGTATATATGCCTCCCACTTTTTTAGGGACCAAAAGTAATGGGACAGATTTACAGTCATAAAACGAACTTTCACTTTTTTTTTTTTTTTCAAAATCTTTTTATTTACACATAAGCAGTGCTCAATAACACAATATTGTTGGACTCGCAGGTCCAACACAATTTTGCATAAACAGGATTTTTTAACAACGTTTTAGATATCTTGTACAACTTTGTTGTCAATAATGATTATCATGTCCTGACAATTTTGGGTGTCTGCTTTATGTGTCCACCATAACCTTTTTCCGTTTTCTCAACTTTGCAGGAAACGCCTGCTAGCTATTCCTTCCCTAGCAATTGACTTCTCAATACTAAACTTGTCAAATTCTTACATGTGAGCTAACTTGTTGTCTTTCCATGTAGATATATATAGATGTTCAATTTTGCATAGCTCAAGAATTACATTATTCACCTAGTATATGGGAAGTATAACATCGAACAAACAATGAATAAACAAGTCAATGAACTTATTACCTGTATCTTCCTTGCTTTTTTTTTTTTTTTCCTCTTTCTTCTTGTCTATCTTCTTCAGTTTACACAATTCGCCAGTAGTTGTCAACGCCCAAGACACCCGTTACCCCGGCCTGGAGTCTCCGCCTCATCCAATTACGCCTTCCCTTCCTAGTGTACTAATTTCCACTCTAAATCAAGTTTTTGTTAAATTAAAATAGCTTTGTCCGACTCCACCCATCTGTCCCAAATTTGACTAAAAGTGGAGAGGGAGTTGTTTATTGAATGCGTCATTTTTTCATAAATCATGATGTGGTTTAATTTTTTTATAACCTCTTGGGCGTCTAAATGGGGTGATTTCCAATTCTTTGCAATGTGGCTTTTGGTTGCCAGCATGACCATTTGTATCCACTTGTTATGGTTCTTATTAACGTTCAGTACTAGCATTCCCAGTAAGCATGTCTCCCTAGAGGGGTGTATTTCCCTGTCTAATACCTCAGTGATCATTGCAGTTACCCTTCGCCACAGGGCCAGGTTCCTCTATCTGAGCAGTTCCTAAAGCACTCAGGAGGGGAAAGCGGATTTATCTTATTTAGCCTGTCAGGTGTCATGTATACCCTGTGTAGTACTTTAGTTGCTGTTTCTAAATAGCTAAAGAAGAGGGAGCCTTTAGTCAGTGCCTTGTGTATTTTTCCCCATCTCTGGGTGTCCCATTCTACTCCCATTTCCTGTTCCCATTGTAGGACATGTTTAGGCTTTTGGTCTTTAAGTGGCTTGTTGGCAAGCGAGTAAATGGTACCAATTATGCCTCTGGCTAGGGGATTCTGCGCACATACTTTCGCAAACCAGGTGTCCTGTGGGGGACCCCAGGATTTGACCAGTTCTTGGACCCTGTGGCATATCTTGTTATAGTTAAATATCTCCCTGTCTGGTAGATTGTACTTATTTATGAATTGTATAGAGGTTAAATGGTTGCCGTCTTGGAACCATGCCCCTAGCAGGTCTAGTTTCCGCGAGAGCCACCACGCTTTTGAGACCACCCCTAATTCCTTCATAATCTGGGACCCCGAAAGGACTGGCGTGAGAGATGAAAGGGAGTGTGTTAACTGCCGCTTGGAGTTCGCCCCTCTCCACTCCTGCAGGGATAATTTAATCATTGGATTATTGTAGCCTGATTTTGCTATTGGGGGGAGTGTCGGGGACCAAATTATATTATCCCATTTGTAGGGTTTCATTTGATAGTTCTCTAGGGATACCCACATTGGTTGGTGTTCACTGGAATGGGCTTGTGGTAAGAAGGAAATCTGGGCTGCTTTAAAGTAGTGTATCAAATTTGGGCACACCAAACCCCCTGCTTCTCTGTCTCTATACATTAGGGACTTGTTGATTCTCGGGTGTTTTTGTTGCCAGATGAATCGGAATACCGCTTTTTGGAAGCCATCTAGATCTCCTCTATGTATTCTAATCGGGAGTGTTCTAAAATAGTATAAGATTTTGGGTAACATGTTCATTTTAAAAGCGTTTATTCTTCCTGTCCATGACAGGTTGTATCTATTCCACCTAAGTAGATCTGTTTGTAATTTTTTGTAAAGGGGGATATAATTTTCTTTGTATAAAGCTGACAACTCTGGTGTGAGGTTAACTCCTAGATATTTGATACTTCCCTTTGGCCATGAGAACGAGTGTCCCTCTTTTAGGGCTTGTACCTGGTCTGAGGGCACTCTCATGCATATTATTTCAGATTTATCTGCGTTAACTTTGAGGCCTGACAAGTTCCCAAACCGGGACATTAAGTCCATAAGGGCTGCTATTGAGGTTACCGGTTTTGTAAGCGTGCACAAGATGTCATCTGCGAACAAACTGCATTTCATTTGTTGACATCCCACCTCAATACCCTGTATGGTGGGGCATGTCCTAATGGCCTGAGCGAGAGGTTCGATGGCTAGAGCGAATAGTAGCGGGGACAGGGGGCATCCCTGCCTCGTACCTCTCTGGATGTTTATAAGATCTCTATTAGCCCCTGGAAGCCTAAGGCTTGCCGTCGGTGCTTTGTATAATGTATTTACTAGATTTGTAAATTTGCCTCTGATGCCGAATTTATCTAGAACCGCATGTAAATAAGGCCATTCAACGGAGTCGAATGCCTTTTCTAGATCTAAGGCTACTAGACTGAGAGGTATATTCGCCTTTTTAGCTATGTGGGAGACATTTAGAATACGTCGTATGTTATCCCCAGCTTGTCTGTACGGCACAAAGCCCACTTGGTCTTTGTGTATTAGTTTGGGGAGGAATTTGGCTACCCTTGCTGCCATTAGCTTAGATAGGATTTTAATGTCCCCGTTTAACAGGGATATTGGCCTATAGTTCCTTGGATTTAAAGTATCCTTTCCTGGTTTAGGGATAAAGACTACATCTGCCTGGTTTAGCTCGGCTGGCATTGGCTCTCCTAATAGCATCTCATTAAATAATTTGCTTAGGTGTGGGGCAAGGTGTCTTGCAAGGCTTTTATAATATAAGTTTGAGTAGCCATCCGGGCCAGGGGCTTTTCCTGCTTTAAGCGTTTTTATAGTGTCAATAACTTCGGACGGGGTTATCTCTGCATTTAGGGAGTCTAATTCCCCCTCCGAGATTTTGGGAATGTCTAGGCTGTTAAGGAATTCCTGCACTGTGAAGTTATTGGCTTTTGTTTTTGCCGAGTAGATTTCTTGGTAGCACTTGTGGAATGTCTTTTTTATTTCCGATTGGTTCATTGTAATTTCTCCACTTTCTGTTTTAATTTTGGTGATATGAGTTAAGTTTTTCTTTAGGTTGAGTCTGCGTGCAAGCATAGGGGAGGGCTTGTTACCCTGGGCGTAAAACTTATGCCTAGTTTTCCTAAGGGCCTGTTCAGTTTTAGCGGCTAGTACAGAATCTAGTTCTAGTCTAGCGTTGTCTAGCTGGGTTCTAGAGACCCCAGGAGCTTTGGCCTGAATTGCTTTTTCCAAGTACTGCAGTTTTTTAAATAAGTCATTTTCTTTTTGAATGCATTGTTTCTTTCTGGCAGCTGCCCTTTTAATTATGGTGCCTCTAATGTATGCTTTGTGCGCTACCCAGACCCACCCTATATTTGCCTCGGGGACCATGTTTAACGTGAAGTAATCTTGAATGTCATGTTCTATTTGAGCTAGTGATCCGGGATTGGTTAGAAGTGCCTTGTTTAAGCTCCACTTCCCAGGGGTTGTGAGACTAAGTCCCAGTTGAATTTTGATGCTAACTACCGCGTGGTCAGACCAAGGGCAAGGGTGGATCTGGGCATCCACTGTGTGGTTAAATAGCGAGGTATGAGTTAGGAGAACATCTATTCTGGAATAGGAATTGTGAGTTGGGGAGTAATAAGAATACTCCTTTTCCGAGGGGTGTAGTCCTCTCCAGGCATCAATCAACTCTAGCTACCTCATTTGTGTGTGAATTGTTTTGAGCTGTTTCATGTTACGCGTGGGATAGGTTGCTCTTGATCTGTCTACAGAAAGTTAGAGCGTAAGGTTAATGTCACCTCCTATTATGATTCTGCCCCAGTCTTTTTGCTTCAAGGTACTTAGTAATTTAGTGAGGGCTCTGGTGGGCGCTGTGGTAGGGGCATAGATATTAACCAATGAGATTCTGAGGTTTAGGATGGTTCCTGTTAAAATTAGAAAATTACCCTCTTTGTCTTTGGTTTGTTTTTCGACTACAAATGGGAAATCACGGTGTATTAATGTAGCTAAGCCTGCTTTTTTGCTTTTCTGGTTGCAAGTGTAGAATACTGGGAATTCCTTGTGTAGGTAGGTGGGTACTTTCCCCTGGGCGAAATGGGTCTCTTGCATAAATATGACAGATGGATGGAATCTTTTATAGAACAGGAAAGCTTTGCGTCTTTTAAATTGAGAGTTGAAGCCCTTACATTGTGTGTTAAAAAGGTGTGCTCTACATCAGCCATTGTTTTTTTGTGTAGTTAGCTTTATATGTTCTCAGTGGGGAGTGTGTGGCGGTTAGGTTACCTGGATGTGGAATGCTGAAGGACCGTGACCTGCGCCGGGAACCTCCCTTGGGTGTCTTGGGCGCCGAGACCACCTGTAAACTGGATAGACTAAGAAAAAAAGCAAAAGAGATACAGAAGCTTAGGTTCAACATTTCAATAAACTGGTTAAAACATGTCCTAACAATTTGGTAGTTTCCCTGTCTCCCTACCTGTTTCCATACCTTGAGGCCAGTAGCTATTGCTCCCATTACTGGGTTTCACCTCTTAGGGAGAGGACTCCCTCCTGGGGGTTCTACCTGGGGAGTTGTTAAGGGCTCAAAACTCCCCTTAATCTTCATCCCTCCAAATCATTTAAGTCACCTCAAGAGCTCCGCTACAGCTAGATCTGCATATCTGTATATAACAATCTATCTGTCTCTAACATAACTTAAACATTTTAGCTATTTGCTGCAATTTCTTCGGCTCAACCTGCTCTTGGGGAAAAAAAAGTGTTTAATACTCTCTCAATGATCAGCATCAGGATCCTCGCAGTCGGCTGACGGAGCGGTGTCCAGACCTCCTCCTGTAGCTTGCTCCATGAGAGGCCCCCTACTGAAGGCTGCTGTTTTTGTTTTTTTGGCCGATACTTGCCACATCTTGGCAAGACTGGGTCTGGGTCTTGGACTTCTCCTTTCAGCGTCTCTATCCTCTGCTAGTAAATTTAGCTTTCTCAGGAGGATCTCAGCTTCTTCCACTGTGTGTACTCTGTAAGTGGATCCACCCCGCTGGAAAATTAGTGAAAATGGAAAACCCCACTTGTAGAGGATTTTGTGGCTGGACAATATCTCCAGCATGGGTTTCATCTCCTTCCTTTTCTGCAGTGTGGCCGGAGCCAAGTCCATGTATACTTGTATAGATGAGTTGTCCGGGCCTTTGATTTCTTTGAGCCTTCTCGCTGCTGTGAGTATCAAGTCTCTTGCGCTTTGTTTGGCAAACCTTATTATTATATCCTTAGGTTGGTTGTTAGCTTTTGTTGGGCCAAGGGCCCTATGCGCTCTTTCAATAGCCCAGTCTGCTTCGCTGCTTGTGGGAATGATCCCAAGTATGACCGCTTTTGAGTACTGCAGTATGTCTGAGATGCTGCTTGGGACATTTCTCAGTCTTATGTTATGTCTTCGTGAGCGGTTTTCAAGATCTTCAACCTTGTCAGTCAGCTCTTTTATCTGTGTGGAGTGTTGCGCCATTACCTCTTGATCATGCATCTGTGCTTCTACTATCTGGTCTGTTTGCTCCTCTAACAGCTACGTTCTTTGTCCCAGGCCATGCAGCTCCCTTTTCAGGTCAGTGATAGCAGTCGTCATTAGTTCTTGGAACATCAGTTTTATTTTTTCCATGTTTTTGTCTGTTAGTTCCACCTGAGCATGTGCTACTTTCGGCTCTCCCTCTCTAACCGGCGAGTTTGAGTTGTGCGGGAATAATGACGCATCGTTTGGAGCTTTGTAAAACTCCTGGATGTTTCTACTCGCTTGATTCTTTTTGGGTTTGGTGCTGCTGCGAGCCGCCTTGTCCTGAGGGTGTGATCTATAGAGGTTGCCGTCTTCTGACTCTGTGCTGTAGGTGAAGCAGGCTAGGGATTTTGCTTAGTTGAGCATGAGAGTTTAGGTGGGCTAGAGCTTTTCTGGTAGCCGGCTCATGTAGGTGACTTGCGTAATTCAGTGAGTTAATGCATCATGCTTTTTGAATTGTTTAACATATTTACAATCCTAGTGAAACTTGTCTGGATAAGTCTTGCCAGCTTATTTGTGACATGCTTCTCACAACTTGTTGTCGTTTATTAAGTTAGGAAAGATGCTGGGTTGTGATTCTGTCTCTTAAATCTTTTAACCCCTTTTAATCTTAATCTTTGCACAGATGCATTGGAGGCAGTAATTGTGCTGTTGTAGGCTGTCCAGTTGGGGACTCCCCTGTGGGGCTTAAAAAGGCTGCTGTTAGTGCTGTCTGGGACCCATTTTGGAGCCTTGTCTGGGGGCGGGCCCCTCTTGGTGTATGTGTCTCAAGATGGCCTCCTGCCCCCTCTAAGTAAATAGAGTTGTGCCACTTTAGATGTTGGGGTCTAGGCTGCCTCTATTATGCTTATTTCTGCTTATGCACTACTTGTGTAGGGATGGTGAGGAAGGGATCTGGTGTAGTGTGTCCCTCTTACCTCCCAGAGTAGCCTCTCAATGGAGTCTGGCACCTCTTTCAGTCTCTGGCACAAGCTCAGTGGGGGACCAGGTGGTGGAGGCCTCAACCACTTACTTTGATCCAGTGGTAGGTGATGCTCGTTGGGGGTTAAAAGGGGGCTTCTGGGCTGCTTGGGTTAACCCTGCAGCACTTCTCTGCTGTGCAGCTGCTGCTGCTGCTGCTGATCGCCGGGGAGGCCGGATGCACTAGGCCTCAACCATGCAGCGTGTTAATTAGCCCCGATTTTCGCAATTCTTCTTTACTCCTCTTCCCCTGCACCCCCTTACACTTGTGCTGGTGTTTAAAGGTTTTTTTTGTGGGGGATTAGGGTAGATTACCCTGGATTGAGTGGGTATTGGGATGGAGCTCGAACTTTCACTTTTTAATACTTGGTTGCAATTCCTTTGCAGTCTAATACAGCCTGAAGTCTGGAACGCATAGACATCACCAGACGCTAGGTTTCATCCCTGGTGATGCTCTGCCAGACCTCTATTGCAACTGTCTTCAGTTCCTGCTTGTTCTTGGGGCATTTTCCCTTCAGTTTTGTCTTCAGCAAGTGAAATGCATGCTCAATCGGATTCAGATCAGGTGATTGACTTGGCCATTGCATAACATTTCACTTCTTTCTCTTAAAAAAAACTCTTTGGTTGCTTTTGCAGTATGCTTCGGGTCATTGTCCATCTGCACTGTGAAGCGCCGTCCAATGAGTTCTGAAGCATTTGGCTGAATATGAGCAGATAATATTGCCCGAAACACTTCAGAATTCATCCTGCTGCTTTTGTCAGCAGTCACATCATCAATAAATACAAGAGAACCAGTTCCATTGGCAGCCATACATGCCCACGCCATGACACTACCACCACCATGCTTCACTGATGAGGTGGTATGCTTTGGATCATGAGCAGTTCCGTTCCGTCTCCATACTCTTCTCTTCCCATCACTCTGGTACAAGTTGATCTTAGTCTCATCTGTCCAAAGAACTGTGAAGGCTTTTTTAGGTGTTGTTTGGAAAACTCTAATCTGGCCTTCCTGTTTTTGAGGCTCACCAATGGTTTACATCTTGTGGTGAACCCTCTGTATTTACTCTGGTGAAGTCTTCTCTTGATTGTTGACTTTGACACACATACACCTACCTCCTGGAGAGTGTTCTTGATCTGGCCAACTGTTGTGAAGGGTGTTTTCTTCACCAGGGAAATAATTCTTTGGTCATCCACCCCAGTTGTTTTGGTGTTCCGGGTCTTTTGGTGTTGCTGAGCTCACCGGTGCGTTCTTTCTTTTTAAGTATGTTCCAAACAGTTGATTTGGCCACACCTAATGTTTTTGCTATCTCTCTGATGGGTTTGTTTTGTTTTTTCAGCCTAATGATGGCTTGCTTCACTGATAGTGACAGCTCTTTGGATCTCATATTGAGAGTTAACAGCAACAAATGCAAATAGCACACTTGAAATGAACACTGGAGCTTGTATCTGCTCTTTGTAAATGGGATAATGAGGGAATAACACACACCTGGCCATGGAACAGCTGAGCAGCCAATTGTCCCATTACTTTTGGTCCCTTAAAAAGTGGGAGGCACATATACAAACTGTTGTAATTCCTACACTGTTCACCTGATTTGGATGTAAATACCCTCAAATTAAAGCTGAAAGTCTGCAGTTAAAGCACATCTTGTTCGTTTCATTTCAAATCAATTGTGGTGGTGTATAGAGCCAAAAATATTAAGAATTATGTCGATGTCCCAATATTTATGGACCTGACTGTATCCTAGGCCATCTTTTTGTAGAGCAACAATTCTTTTTTTCAGATCCTCAAAGAGTTATTTGCCATGAGGTACCATGTTGAACTTCCAGTGACCAGTATGAGAGAGTGTGAGAGCAATAACACCAAATTTAACATACCTACTCCCCATTCACACCTTAGATATTGTTACATTACACCGGGGAGGGAAAATGGCTAATTGGGCCCAGTTTGGGCATTTCCACTTAGGGGTGTATTCACTTTTGTTGCTAACGGTTTAGACATTAATGGCTGTCTGTTGAGTTATACGGGCTGTACGCTTACTACTTTACATTGTAGCAGAGTGTCATTTCTTCAGTGTTGTCATATGAAAATATATTATAAAATATTTACAAAAATGTGAGGTGTGTACTCACTTATGTGAGATACTGTATATATATATATATATATATATATATATATATATATATATATATATACATATAAAAAATAAAAAAACAATTTCCCTTCCAGAAAACAGCTCATGGCATAAGATGAAATCGCCTTTCTTTAACCTGTATTTCTAAAAGTAATATAATAGTCCCTTGACAGGAAAAAGACAGAAATAAAAGTATTATATTTTCAACATTATATTGAAGGCAAATATTGTTTAAATGAGCAAAAAAGTACTCACTTCAGTGGTCACTTCAAGACAGTAGTGATTAAGATGTAAAGTACAAATGATCTTTTTAGGCAGCCATTTTTCTTGATTTTCAATCACAGAAATATATAGGAAATTCAATATATTTAATTAAATATTTCCTTTTACCAGCAAATTCATTCATTTTTGATCACACTGGAGTCAAGAGAAACATTTAGTGCTTCAGGTAAACACAAATACAATTTTGATGACTGTTACTTGTGGTTTATATGATTAAAGTTGGTAGCACAAATATATTACCTAGAAATCTTTAATATTGCAGGATAACATGTCTGACAAATGGATATGCATTGCTTAAGGGCCTGCTTCTAATACTAAATCAAGGTCATATTTGATTTGAAGACGTCAAAGATAGCATGACAGTTAAAAACGAATGCTTACATAGTGCTTGAATTCAATTGGCAAAGTCAAATAAATTTTTCTTGCTGTTGGCAGCGTAACCCATTAAATATTATTTTCTTATTACTCCCAGTGTAGTGTCTGACATGCTTCATTCAACTTGCATTAAAAATTGAAATTCATAAGTAATATTGTGTTATTACGTCAGTTTCACAATTTCTTAAAGAGGAAACTGTAATGATACAGCTTTCACAACTCATAATAAGTAAACATCGGTATAAACAACTTTTCAACTTATTGTAATTAAAAAAGTTTAACTTAAGTGAAAAAAAATGCATTAAAGATGTTTGGCTTTCCTATCATCTTTAGGTTGGATCGCCTTCATGTTTTACAAACTGCTTACTTTACATCAGATGGTATGTTATTATTTATTATTAACCTTTAGTTGTAAAGCACCAACATATTCCATAGTGCTATACAGGGGTAAGTACAAGTCAAAAACAATTTTAACACATTGCAAAAGAATGGAGGGCCCTGTTTTTGAGCTTCAAATCAAACCTACACTGTGCTTTCCTATAATTGTAAACTTGCAAACTTACAGTCTAAAGGGTTTGGGTATGGAACAGGAGGATGATAGATGTGTTGTGCATATTAAGGCTAAAAGTGATAAGACAATATATGTGTTTCTAGTGAGGTTTTGAAGGTCTCGAGGCAGGGAGATAGTCTAGTGGATCGAGGAAAGGAGTTCCAGAGAATAGGGGGCAGCACAAGAAAAATCCAGAAGATGGGAGTGAGAGGAGTTGATAAGAGAGAAGAGGACAGGTGGGGGAGTATTTGAGACAAGAGTAGAGTCATGATTTTAAATGGTGTTATTTGTCAGTACTGCTATGGCGAGTTGTAAGTTAGCTGCAGGGAAGTGCTAGTCACCTTTGCCACTAATTCTAAGCACTAGATAACTAGAAAATATTAACTACTATGGGCCAGATGGACAAAATGATAAATTTTGTATAGTATGATATCTTCAAGAGTTTTCCAACATGTCAGCCTTTAGTTCATATGGTAATATTTTTGTATATTGAATAAACATGTGGAAAATATTATTTAGAAAAAAGTACCGTATATACTCGAGTATAAGCCGACCCGAGTATAAGCCGAGGCACCAATTTTACCACAAAATACTGTGAACACTTAGTGACTCGAGTATAAGCCGAGGGTAGGAAATGTGCTGCCCCCTGTGTCCCTCTTGTGCCCTCTGTATCCCCCTCGTGTGTTCCCCTGTGCCCCTTTCTTGTGTCCCCCCTCTCTCTCCCCTGTGTCTCTTCACCGCCTCTCCCTCCCCTGTGTCTCTTTCCCTCTCCCTTCCCTGTGTCTCTTTCCCTCCACCTCCCGTATCACCCTCCTCAACCCCCCATCCTCAACCCCCCATCCTCAACACCCCGATCCTCAACCCGCCCATCCTCAACCCCCCTCCTCCTCCTCAACCACCCTCCTCAACCTCCCTCTTCAACCCCCCTCATTAACCTCAACCCCCCATCCTCATCCTCAACCCCCCATCCTCAATTCCCCCATCCTCAACCCCCATCATCATCCTCAACCCCCCCATCCTCAACCCCCCTCCTCATCCTCAACCCCCCTCCTCAACCTCCCTCCTCAACCCCCACCTCAACCCCCCTCCTCAACCTCAACCCTCCATGCTCATCCTCAACCACTGCATCCTCAACCCACCCATCCTCAACCCCCATCCTCATCCTAAATCCCCCTCCTCACTTTACCCCTCTAAGTACCTCCCCCTCTCCCTTTCTACTCACTTACCTTCCATCTGCCGGCATATGCTAATGACATGACGTCACATGCGGGTCACTTCATTGGCCGGGTCAAGACGCAGCAGGAAGGAGCGCAGAGGAGCGGAGGAGCAGCTGCTGTAGATGGAAGGTAAGTGAGGGGACAGGCGAGAGGGGGAAGTAATTAGAGGGCTAAAGTGAGGAGGTGGATTTAGGATGAGGAGGAGGGTTTAGGATGAGGGTGGGGGGGTTGAAGATGAGGGTGGGGGGTTGAGGATGGGGATTGAGGATGAGGATGGGGGGTTGAGGATGAGGATGGGGGGTTGAGGATTAGGATGGGGGTTGAGGATGATAAGGGAGGGGGGAGGGAAAGAGAGACACAGGGGAAAGAGAGACACGGGGGGGAAAGAGAGACATGGGGTAGTGACTCGAGTATAAGCCGAGGGGGCCCTTTTCAGCCTTAAAAAAGGACTGAAAAGCTTGGCTTATACTCGAGTATATACGGTAATAAATGTATGTTTATTATAAGAGAAAGTAAATTAGACCCATTGTCAGTGGTTGTAAATTAAAAAACAAATTGCCTGTTTAAGTTGTTTTTACCAATAGTTTTTACCAATAGTTTCCGCAGATAAAATATATTTATCACAATGGAGATTATCTAAACTGTTAAAAGAATTTGAAGCCATGTAAAATATTGGAACATCACAGTTTCCAGTGCAGCTCAGTATATGATGTAGCATGCCAGGCATGTATTGAGTAAATGCTTCCAGGCAACTAACAGTCCTATGTAAACCAGGTGGTCTGAGTTAGGGCACTGGCGTAAATTTACTACCCAGCCATGCGACTTCTACACTAATGTAAATCTTTCACTCCCCCAGATTAGGGCACTTAGTGCACATCTGTAAATCCTGCCTTAGGTGCAACAGATGAGACAGGGCTCTTGGAACAATAGTAAATGCAAATGTTATGAATCTTATAATGAGTGGGGAGTGCCTTAACAACTACCCGTAACTGCTGCTTCAAGGAAACATTAGATATACTGTATATAGAAAGTACCATATATACTCGAGTATAAGCCGACCCGAGTATAAGCCGAGGCACCCATTTTACCACAAAATACTGGGTAAAATGAGTGACTTGAGTATAAGCCGAGGTTGGGAAATGTGCTGCCCCCTGTGTCCCTCTTGTGCCCTCTGTGTCCCCCCTCTCTCTCCCGTGTCTCTTCTCCCCTCTCCCTTTCCTGTCTCTCTTCCCCCTCCCTTATCACCCTCCTGAACCCCTCTCCTCATTCTCAACTCCACTCCTCATCCTCAACCTCCCTCCTCATCCTCAACCTCCCTCCTCATCCTCAACCCCCTCCTCAACCTCCCTCCTCATCCTCAACCCCCTCTTCAACCTCCCTCCTCATCCTCAACCCCCTCCTCTACCTCCCTCCTCAACCCCCCATCCTCAATCCCCCTCCTCAACCCCCCATCCTTATCCTCTCTCCTCAACCCCCCATCCTCAATCCCCCTCCTCAACCCCTCCATCTTCATCCTCTCTCCTCAACTCCCCATCCTCAACCCCCCTCCTCAACCTCAACCCCCCTCCTCAACCTCCCTCCTCATCTTCAACCTCCCTCCTCAACCCCTTCCTCAACCCCCCCATCCTTACCTCCTCCTCAACTCCCCCATCCTCATCCTCAACCCCCTCCTCAACCTCAACCCTCCTCGACCCGGGGTGGGGTGGGGGGTTTGGGGGAGAGTGACTCGAGTATAAGCCGAGGGGGGCCTTTTTTGCCTTAAAAAAAGGGGCTGAAAAACTCGGCTTATACTCAAGTATATACGGTAATTGTTTTTTTAATTAAAAATAGATTTTGATATTAAAAAGATGTGACAATTGTATTTATAGCTTCAATCAGAAAAAATATGTTTTTTTTGTGTTAAAATATGATATAGTTATAAACAATTTATCAGAGCATTTGTTCCTATGCAGCTTGGTTTTGTGATGTGTATTAACCCCTTGAGTACTGGGTTTTGTGTTACCTTGAATTAGATATCATAAATGGGCTCAATACTAACATATCATATATATATTTATTGTTTTTTAAAGGTTTTTATTAGGTAACCAAATAAACCGGAGGTTAACATAAGAGCCAAGTAACAGGTTTGACATTATTATTAACATACAGTCATACCCAATTAAGGGGAAAAAGAAAGAAGAAAAAGTTAACATTACATTACACCATAAGAAAATACCATATAATAGTTAAAATCAAGTTAACCAAAAAGATCTATCCCCACTTGTGGGAAGGTCTAAGGGTAGCCAGGTTACTTAAGTTTTTCCAATTTTCTAAGGAAAAGTTTACCGAAAATAAAACAGTTTGGTAGGCTCGGTCTAGCAGAGCAAACATCCAGAGCCTAATTAAGAAACGAACAGAAAAGAAAAGCAAAAAACAAACTATGTTGTATAGACACAATATAACTCTAATTGAGGTAAAACAGTATAATAAAAGAGAAAAATAAAAAGCATTGTTGACTACACATGAAATTTAAATTCGAAAACAAATTTTTGTCTCAAAGGGTACTGAAGTATAAGTCCTGTTGGTTACCAGCTCGGATCCACCGCCCGTCCCGCTTCCTCCAGTCCCCGGTCCGCAGCTCCAATGTAAGAATTGGCAAAATATAGCACAATGTTAATTAAGAAGACTTCACGTGATAGGAGGGCTATAGGGAGAATGAATCCAGGGATTCCATATCTGGAGAAAAATAGGCATACGGTCCTCCAGTAAATGGGTTAGCATTTCATTTATAGCAATGTACTTCATCTTATTGATGACTGATTGTAAAGTAAGAGTGGGAGATTTCCATTGCCTGGCTATATGACTCTTTGTTGCTAGCATTAAGTACTGAAGGAGTGAGCCATGATCTGGGGAGTAAAACGCGTACTCCCTTTCTCCCTGAAGTTTCAGTCTCCTTGAGCAGTCTCTGGATGTGCTTAAGTTTTTTGGAGAATTTATCTCCCTAGGACTTAGAGGGCCTATCCATGCTAGGGTCTAGAGCAAAGTTGATATCCCCCCCAGAATGATTTTGCCTGTATCTATTGATTTGAAATAAGCAAGGAGTTTAATGAGAGTATTATGGGGGGCGGTAGTGGGGGAGTACAGAGCTATAAGAGAGATCCTTGTATTCAGAAGGGATCCTGTTAGTAAAATGTAGTTGCCCTCTGGGTCAATTTTTTTACTCTCCACGGTGAAAGGGAAGTCTTTATGGAGTAGTATAGCCATGCCTGCCTTCTTAGTGGGACAAGTTGAGGTTATGAAGTAGGGGGTATGATTTGTGCAAGTAAGAGGGGGTTTTTACTATAAAATAATCTTGTTTAACAATGTTCTCTGTCTCGAGAAGCCAGAGAGTTTTGTTGTAGTTTGTTCTGCATAAAAGATTGAGTAGCATATTGTAACGTTTGGCATCAGACTATAAAGTATATGAATGGATGGCGCTTTTGGGTTTCAGAAGATTGTAGTCATGGAAACATATACCTTCTTGCTGAACACAGTGCAAATGGGCGATATTTCAGGAGATTAATAAAATGATTAAAATAGATTAGAGGAATAGGAAAAGGGAATGTGAGCTACGATTTAATATCAATAAGTAGAAAATAATGCATTCAAGTCCCAATAACCCTTAGGCAGTATTATATTAATGGTACTTTCCTGGTAAACACCAGTAGAGGAAAGAGATCCGAATTAGTATTTCAAATAACAGTAAGCTGTCATTGTAGCAAAATAATTGTAAAAGCAAATAAAGTGCATGGTTACTAAGGGAGGAGTGTAAAGAGCAAAAAAAATACCATATACAATTAGTCTATGATAAAAACAAATACTAGAAAACAGCAATTTTACAATATCATCTAATGTATTTGTATGTTTATTTTGACTTTACTGGTATGCTTTATATTCAGTCCCTTTCTCTATTATTTATCTGAAGTGCATGAATAAATAAATACATTATAGCTAGTTCTAAATGATTAAACATAAGATAAGCTAAATGACAAAGAATATTACAGAAACTTCAAATACATGAATGATTCAACTCAAAAGTAATTTTAAACTAAGTGGTCATGCTTAAAATTTAGAGGACTGAACACTAGAGATAAAATAAGAAAATGTGGTGGATAAATAAATGCTCTCTATCGAAATAACGTATTTGATACAGTAAGGGAGATAAAAAAAACGATTCTAGTCCATGCACGTTCAATGATATGTATTAACACATTGATTGCCAGGATCGATATAACACAGAAATTACACATTAAAAAAATATTTTTTATTGCAGATTTGCAAGCTTGTGACTGTGCAGTTAATTCTAATGTCTTTCATCGCTTTCCCCCGTATTTTAAAGTGTGGTATTGAGTTTTTATTGGCTTTCATAGTGTTAAGAACAGGCGTTTAAGCCCCTTGCGAGTCCTCTCTAGTACTCGTGGAATTTTTTTCTACATTTGCTATCTACAGGTATGAAGGCAATTGCGGGCTTGAGGAATTGTAGCAATTTAATAGCGATTGTAACATTTGCGGGCTTGAAAGATCAAAGGCTTAGATGGGTCAGAGTCACGATTTTGAGAACCGCAGGAATTTTCAGGCTGTAATCCGCAAATCGTTTGCAGGTAGCTAGAAGTGGCCAATTTAAAAGCAGTAACTTTTGTCGGCTACATTACGGGCCTCAGTTGAGGCCCTTTGTGTCTGGGAAGTCATCCCCAATATATTTGCTTCCAGAATGTGCTCCACAAGAAGCAGTCAGCAGTGCATTTGATTTCCTACCCAGCCATGCTATTCTATAAATATGCATAATTCCTCTCTCAGAGCCAGACATATAGGCTAAACAGACTGAACAAAATACAATCTCAAATATGAATTTATCATATCAAGTAAGATTACCATTGAGAACCATTAAGAGAACTGGATCTGTAGTCTAGAGAAGCTCCATGATGCCACACTGTTTACAAAGATTGCAAGAGCAGGGCCCTTTTATCCTCCTGTGCCGATGAATATGCATTCCATCTTGCCTTAATTTTACTGTCCTTCCAATTTTTGTCAAATTATATCCTTGTGTTTATTGTATTCCTAGCACTGCAGAATGTGTTGGTGCTCTACAAATAACATATAATAATAATCATAATAATAATATTAATTATAATAAATACTTTATGAGACGCGATCATTACATGTTCCTGCTGGCTTTTTTTTTTTTTACATGACTTTTAGATATATGCTAAGCCACACTATTATTCTCTTATTAGATTATATGTATATATACTCCCTATATCATCAACAATGTTAGAAACCTGCTAAGGTGCTGCTAATTATTTTTTTTCCAGAATTTTCTGCCTTGACTGCATAAAATGCTCTCAATGCCTACAAATGAATCCCAAATAAAGTGGCTGTAGTACTGGTATTACTATTTTGTATATTTTTTCTTCAAACCCATAGAAATGATTGAAAAGTGCTTCTGGTGACCTGAACTGAAGATGGATGTAATACGTATGTAAATTCATTTACTGTACATAATTATAAATTAGACTATTTTTTGTGCATTTTTATATCTAAGACAGCAATTAGCAATGGACTTTATTGCGAATCATTCTCTACCTTGGGACATGGACACACATTTTGCTGTTGTACAATGTTTTTTATCTATCTATCTATCTATCTATCTATCTATCTATCTATCTATCTATCTATCTATCTGTTAGATTTGTGTACATGGGATGTCATAAGCATTATAGACTGTCCTAAGAGAGACAGTGCCTTCTGCCAAAGTCACTGAAATGATATATCAGAATGTAACTGACAGTCTCTGAGCAGTATCTGAAAAGCTACATGTCCTTATCTACATGTCCTTATCTACATGTCCTTATCTACATGTTCTTATTTTGTATTCTTTACTGCTTTACTCTACTATCTTACAGCCTTATTAAGTTGCAATTAGGCCAATTGAAAAGGCCTCTATATAAGCACAGAGCATATTTTTTTACAGAAGTTTGTTAGTGAACTTCTATCCAAAAGCAAGGTCTTCACTAACTAAAAACTTCTGTAAAAAAATATGTTCTGTGCTTATATAGAGGCCTTTTCAATTGGCCAAATTGCGATTTAATAAGGCTGTATATATCTTACCCAAACTCTGATAAAGTTAGAGATCCAAATGGAAGACAACAGAGTACAACATCTGAAAGATGTCTGTGAGGGAGTTAGAAACTGCTATGCTTAAGGAACCAAATATCAAGTATCCAGGACTATGGACCAGAACTAAGCTTTGATTAATACCCAGTTTATTCATAAGTCTGTTGTAATAAAAGTGTTTCAAGTGATAACTTTATCTGAGGTCAAGGCTACTGTTTTTAATATTCTTGAAAATGTCATGAAGTTCTGTAGTACAGCTGAAAAAAAGATGCTGTTAAAGTTAATGTTGTCGCTAGGTCCTTTTTCCCCTTCATTCTACTTGAAAATTACACTTCAAAATTGTAGTATGTAGAGATCTAGGTTCTTAGCTGTTGCTTATCGGTGATTCTGGTAATTGAGTAATTTTAGGATAAAATGCATTATTAAAAGCAAGGGTTATTAAAAACACTAGTAAGGGGAATAAAAAGAGGGCAAATGTAGGGAATAGTAAATAACCCTGTAGCACTAGTATTGTGCAATGTGAGACTCTGAAGTGAGTGGGTATTGCTATTCACACCTAGCAGGCAAGCCAATATATTTACAAAAGGTTCCCAGGGCATGAAAGCCCTATAGTATTATAAGTAATGTATATATAAAGCACCCTTATACTGAAATGAATGTCCTCCAAATATCTAGAGGATGACTTACATAAAGCAATATACTTGCAAAAGTAGATAAAAAATGCCTTACTGATAAACCTATTGTACTTTAATAAAGGTACTGAGAGGTTGTACCTATATAGGCAGAGTTTGAACAAAACTCAACCTGGAGTACAAACAAAGTTATCAAGAACAGCTATATATTACACAGCCTAGGATTCAAGCTGTGTCTGTGTGCACTTATAAGTAACTAGCTGTCATGTGGTACAAAAAGTACCTAGAGATGTGTATGCAGAATGAAGGCTGTTCCCCAACTTAAAAGGTATACAAGAGGAAATATCAGGTACTTGCAGACATATTATGCCACTAGTGGGATATAAGGGGCTTTAAACTAGGCCATAACTGTAGCAGATTCGCGCTTCCTGGAAAGCTCGGCCGCTAGGTTTGCAACGCGCATGCGCACGTCTAACGTGATGACGTGCGCTGCGTGGTTGCTAGGAGCCTGACGCGTTTCGACGTATCACGTCTTTGTTTTTCCTTCATTAGGCTTGAATCCTAGGCTGTGTAATATATAGCTGTTCTTGATAACTTTGTTTGTACTCCAGGTTGAGTTTTGTTCAAACTCTGCCTATATAGGTACAACCTCTCAGTACCTTTATTAAAGTACAATAGGTTTATCAGTAAGGCATTTTTTATCTACTTTTGCAAGTATATTGCTTTATGTAAGTCATCCTCTAGATATTTGGAGGACATTCATTTCAGTATAAGGGTGCTTTATATATACATTACTTATAATACTATAGGGCTTTTATGCCCTGGGAACCTTTTGTAAATATATTGGCTTGCCTGCTAGGTGTGAATAGCAATACCCACTCACTTCAGAGTCTCACATTGCACAATACTAGTGCTACAGGGTTATTTACTATTCCCTACATTTGCCCTCTTTTTATTCCCCTTACTAGTGTTTTTAATAACCCTTGCTTTTAAAGACGCCGCTGTCATGTATTTAATAAAATTTATTTAGTTCATATTCATCCCACTTTTTTGTACATTGTATATTTGGGGTGGAAAACACCCAGGGAAATCCAAATCCTCACTTTTCTTTCTTTAAAATGCATTATTGTCAGTATAATTGCAGAAAAGGTGCTATAAAATCCAGTGTGTTAAGTAAATTTATATGAAAAAACATTGTGATGAAAATATTGTCTCTGCATAGTTTAACAACAATATAGTTATGACAGGAAGACATAACATGGAAAGATTCTTATAAAAATAAAAAAAAATATAACTCAGAAATAGGGTTGTGATAAGTATATTGAAATGAAATAGCACATAATAAGTATATGATGATTTGGGATAATAATATATAGAGAGCTATGCTAATCCCTGGAAAAGCAATTTCGAGTGCCCTAAATGCAAAGTAAATCCTACCTAGCTATGCTAATCACCCATCCCTAAAACATTGCTCGCAAATTGCTACCGGTCACTGCTACCAGTGAACTTCCCGACACAGACAAAAAGCAAGGCATAAATCTTAGTTGAGTTTTTCACTGAAAATACATTACTACTCTTTGACACTTTGACACCCAATCCCTATGCTAATAGGATTTTACGGATCACTCACAAATCAGGGCACTGCCATAATTAAAAAAGCAGAAAAATGATTTATGAGTACCAAACACCACTCGCAAGTGGATTTATAACCTTTGCTGGGTCTTCCAGAAGCATTTAAAGTTTAAAGAAGTTTAAAATTATGAAACTTCAACATTATTTGACACTCAACAATCCAATATCAACATATGAGTAATTAAAAAATATGATATGTTGGTATTAAGCCCGTTTTATGAGTCAAAATAAAGGGTAACAAAAAACGCTGTACTCAAGGAGTTAATACACGTCACAAAACCACGTTGCCTAGGAACAAACACTCTAATGCATTGTCTATAAATATATCATATTTTAACACAAAATAAAACATCTTTATTTATTGAAGCTATAAACACAGATGTCACATCTTTTTAATGTCCAAAAATATTTAAAAAAAAAAACAATTACTTTATATATACTTCAACACAACTCTCTATCTAGCTGATCTCTATGGACCTCATTCAATTGCTACCTATAACCTAAAAGTAGTAGTAAGTGGAGGTCGCAAGCTACTTCCCTATTCAAATGCCTTTTACTAGCAGACTCTGATCGTGTTACTTGCTGCGTGCTACTTTCCCTTACTTTCCTTACAAGCGCAAGTTACTTCCCTCAAAGCCTTTGATCTTTCATGGCCGCAAGAGTGATGAGCGTAAAAATTCAATTGCTCTGATTACCCATAAATGGCAAAAAGCCTACTCCATCTTACTGGTACCAAGTAGGTGCCAAGTCCTTACATATCCTCCCCACTGCTCCCAAATCCAACCCCCATGATGCGGTGATCCCGACCGGAGCCCCTGCAGCATTGAAAATGTAAAATTCCCTGCAGCAGGTCCTTAAAGGGCCCGCGGCACACTAATGTTTAACCCCATGCACCTGGGGTACAGTACGTACCTCCGCGGCAACTAACATTAACACCCCATGCTGCGGGGTCCCCAGATTAACCCTTGCAGTGGGGGTCCAGTTCGCGATCCCCGCATCATGGGGTAATGTGGGGACACTGCAGCAGGGTTGCAGGCTGCATTGTACCAAGTCCTACGGGCTTGGAGGTTAGAATCAGTGATGTCATGATGACGATCTCTGTTTGCATTGGCTGTTTTGATAGCGGGCGTTACAGGCTTTATTTTCAGGCCTGTAGATGCTACTTCTACAGGGTTTGCAATTATCGGGAAGGGGGACTAACTTGCGGTGCCGGCCAATTGAATAGCTAAGTAAAAGTAGAGCTACTCCAGTACGCAGCTCAAAAGTAGCAAATTGAGAAGTTACTTGCAAATAACAGGCCGAATTGAATGAGGCTTTGTGTATTTTGGACCACCAAGGCACAAACAAGTAAGCCAAATTCATTAATTAGCCATATATTTACCATATGCTTCTATCCCAAAAAGTATAGACACTCTAACATCTTAAAACTACAAATGTATTAAATAATTTAAAAACTAAAATACATCCTTCTCAGTGCCTTACATCCGATGCTTGAATTGTAGGATACCTATGATGACATTATACTGTATGTAAAATATCAATGTTCCTTTTTTAGATTTCCAATATTTGTTTCCACTGTTTATAACATTTTTCCAACAAATCTCACCTCTTCAGTTAGTGGTTTAGGAGGTTAAGATAACAGCCACATGATATATGTAATGCTCTATGATAGACGGCTTTAGTGCTTCTTTTACTGTATCCCCTCTTCTTTAATCTAGCTCTTAATTTTTGAGCTCTTAGTTTGGAAACAGTCAAATCAAAACCATGGCCAGATTACCCATTAGGCAAACTAGGCAGCTGCCTAGGGGGCATTTCACTGTGTTTTTTAGGGAGCCCTGGCTGAAAATATGTTTAGAAAATAATAATAGAACCTGGAAGAATTAGGATTATAGATGACTCTGATTAAATATGTATGTTTTTATAATTATAGGCCAGAACATAATTGACAATTGAGGTTGAATATTTATATTACAATGATCTCTGGCCTATGTCCAGTAAATGTCTATAGGAGTCCTTGGTTAAATATGGCCCCTATTCAACTGCAATTGGGCTTGACATTTGCAACAGTTACAGAGCGATTCAATTGCTCAAGCCCACAGCTACCTGGCCGGAAGCCTAAACCTTAAACCATGCACCCGTAAGTAGCATTTCAGGGAATGATCATGATCAATTAAGCAAGGCCTTAATTAACGATTTAGAAAAAGCCAATAGTAAATGAGACCGTCATCATGACATAAATTAAAAGATGGAGGTTAAACGTTAATCAATTAGTGTTTAGAAGTCTGATATGCGATCGGACTCGCAATCCAACAGTAGTACAAAATAATAAAAATGAATGAAGGAAATGTTCTAGTCCATGTGCGTGGCCTGATATGTATTAACTCCTTGATTTAAAAAAATGATATAGCACAGAAATTAAATGTAAAAAATATATATTTTTATTGCAGATTTTCAATCTTGAGGTTGTTGTGCAATTCATTATAATGTCTTTCATCACTTTCCCTGTCTTTTAAAGTGCAGTATTGATCTTTATGTGCATCTACAGTGCTACTAAGGTGTTTAACCAACTTGTGAGTCCTATCTGGTAGTCGTAGGATTTTCTTTTATATTTGCCATTTACTGTTGTGAAAATAGTTTCGGGCTTGAGGAAGTGTAGCAATTGAATAGCGATTTGGGATTGTAACATTTACGGGCTTGAAAGATCAAATGCTTAGCTGGGTCAGAGTTATGATTTTGACAACCGCAGGGATTTTCAGCTTGTACCCGCAAACCGTTTGCGGGTTGCTAAAAGACTCCAGTTGAATAGCAAATTAGTTTATGGGCTTCAGTTACCAACAATTGCTCAATTGAATAGGGATCTATGTGTTTGTATGAGGCACTAACTAAATATTTATATACTGTATTACTATGATGATTCCAGGTGATTCTCTCTGAATATTTATACATTAATATGATTATAGGAGACCCTGGCTGAATATGTGTACTTATATAGTATTAGAGGGGACCTAAATATGTAAATATGACAAAATTAATTGATTGCACAAGACCATAGCTGAATATGCGTATACCTTTTTCAACGTAGGGGACCCTAGATGATTATGTATATACTGTATTTGTATTATAATTATAGTGGGCCCTTAGGGAATGCTGATCTAATATTAAGAGACCCTGGTCTAATATTTTGTAGTGATCCTGACTGAATATGAGTACATTTATATGTAGGGATCCCAGTGGCTGCTGGTGAAATGTTAACATGGGAGACGGTAGACTTTTTTTCCTGATTACTTATGGTCTTATTCGGACTCCATATTGTCAAACAATTTCTGTTTTAATTTTTTTAGCTCTCATAAATACTCAGTTTTTATTTGTGATACAAGTGATCATGATATGTGTTTGAGTAACATATACTTACTGCCCTCCTGTAGAAAAAAAAATTAAGAATATGGCCCACCATGAAATGCTTTTAATAGTAATAGCTTGGTGTGTGTATGAGAAGTTGTGTTGTAAAATGGCTGTTATGGGAAAATGTGATTTGCTCACACAGCAAGGGAGCGATATACATGCACAGAAAGGGGAAAAATGGGTGCGTGCTTAACTTGTGTAAATACTCGCAGGGGCTCCTTCGCTTTACTGACCAGGGACTCCAAAAAGGTAGATCGGGGCCTGATAACAGCAGTTCCTTTTTAGTCTTAGGAACTCACTTGTTGGAATAGACCTTTCCATATACAGTGCCTTGCAAAAGTATTCACCCCTTGGCAATTTTCGTGTTTTGTTGTCTCACAACCTGGGATTAACATGGATTGTTTGAGGATTTGCATCATTTAATTTACAGAACATGCCCACAACTTTGAAGATGTTTTTTTTATTTTTTATTGTGAAGCATATAACAAATAGGACAAAATAACAGAAAAAGTAAATGTGCCTAACTATTAACCCCCCCTAAAGTCAATACTTTGTAGAGCCACCTTTTGCGGCAATCACAGCTCCAAGTTGCTTTGGATCAGTCTCTATGAGCTTGCCACATCTTACCACTGGGATTTTTGCCCATTCCTCCTTGCAAAACTGCTCCAGCTCCTTCAAGTTGGATGGTTTGCGCTTGTGAACAGCAGTCTTTAAGTCTGACCACAGATTTTCTATTGGATTGAGGCCTGGGCTTTGACTAGGCCATTCCAACACATTTACATGTTTCCCCTTAAACCACTCAAGTGTTGCTTTAGCAGTGTGTTTGGGGTCATTGTCCTGCTGGAAGGTGAACTTCCATCCTAGCCTCAAATCACGCACAGAGTGGTGCAGGTTTTGCTCAAGAATTTCCCTGTATCTAGCACCATCTTTCCCTCAACTCTGACCAGTTTCCCAGTCATGGCTGCTAAAAAACATCCCCACAGCATGATGCTGCCACCACCTTGAATCACTGTGGTGATGGTGTGCTTAGTGTTGGGTTTGCGCCAGACATAGCGTTTTCTTTGATGGACGAAAAGTTAAATTTTAGTCTCATCAGACCAGAGCACCTTCCCCCATACATTTTGGGAGTCTCCCACATGCCTTTTCGCAAACTCAAAACGTGCCATTTTGTTTTTTGCTGAAAGTAATGGCCACTCTGCCATAAAGCCCAACTCTATGGAAAATAGGGCTTATTGTCATCCTATGTACAGATATTCCAGTCTCTGCTGTGGAACTCTGCAGCTCCTCTAGGGTTACATTAGGTCTCTTTGCTGTCTCTCTGAATAATGCCCTCCTTGCCCGGTCCATGAGTTTTAGTGGGCGGCCTTCTCTTTGCAAGTTTGCTGTTGTGCCATGTTATTTCCATTTGGTTATTACAGATTCGATGGTGCTCCTGGGGATCATCAAATATTTGGATTTTTTTTTATAACCTATCCCTGTACTTCTCAACAACATTGTCCCTTACTTGTTTGGAGTGTTCCTTGTTTTTAATGGCAGTGTTTGGTTAGTGGTGCCTCTTGCTTAGGTGTAGCAGCCTCTGGGGCCTTTCAAAAAAGGTGTGTATATGTAATGACAGATCATGTGACACTTAGATTGCTCACAGGTGGACATCATTTCACTAATTATGTGACTTCTGAAGGTAATTGGTTGCATCAGAGCTTTTTATGGGCTTCATAACAAAGGGTCTAAATACATATGGACATGCCAATTTTCTGTTTTCTATTTCTAAAAAATAGTTTTATGTATATATTTTTCTCATTTCACTTCACCAACTTAGACTATTGTGTTCTGATCCATCCCATAAAATTCAGATTAACAAAACATTGAACTTAAGGCTGTAATGTAACAAAATAGGTAGAAAGTCATCTTAAATATTACGAGCTCTAAATAATTAAAGATGCACAAAATCATTATTCTATTAGACCTAGCTCTAGCTCGCAAACAGAGTCTAACCCGCACCTGAAAAAAGTATGACGTTTCTGTCAAAAATATTAAGAGTACTACATAGGACTCGCAAGTGATATTTCAAACACTTATTAGCGCGGTAACAGCTGTTAAACAAACAATACTGTACTTTAAAAGTGAGGGAAGGCATGGGAAGACATCCAAATTAATTGCACAACAGTCTCAAACCCACAAATACGCAATTAAAAATATTTTTTTTAAATGTTTTTTCTGAGTAATGTCGATCCTGGGACTCAAAGGGTTAATACATATCATGAAACCCACATGGACTAAAACAGATGATCTAATGCATTTTATAGAGTGCTTGATTGTGAGCCCAATCAGCAAGTATTACTTATTGGCACTAATTAATCCTTAGCCTCAGATTGCAGATTACGTTAATGTTATGGATTCTTATCCAAGTAATATAATATATATACAGTATATACTCGAGTATAAGCCGACCCGAGTATAAGACGAGGCACCTATTTTACCACAAAATATTGGGAAAACTTAGTGACTCGAGTATAAGCCAAGGGTGGGACATGTGCTGCCCCCTGTGTCCCTCTTGTGCCCTCTGTGTCCCCCTCTTGTATGCCCTCTGTGCCCCTTTCTTGTGTCCCCCCTCTTTCCTTTGTGTCTCTTCCCCCTCTCCTTCCCCTGTGTATCTCCCCCCTCTCCCTCCCCTCTGTCTCTTCCCCTCCTCTCCCTCCCCTGTGTCTCTTCCCTCCTCTCCCTTCCCTGTGTCTCTTTCCCCCCTCTCCCTTGTGTCTCTTTCAGTCCCCCTCCCTTATCACCCACCACAACCACCCTCCTCATCCTCTCTCCTCAACCCCCTCCTCATCCTCTCTCCTCAACCCCCTCCCCCTCCTCAACCCTCTCCCCTCCTCAACCCCCTCCTCAAGCCCCCTCCTCATCCTCCCTCCTCAACTCCCCTCCTCAACCTCTCTCCTCAACACCCCTCCTCAACTTGCCTCCTCATCGTCAACCCCCCTCCTCAACCTTCCTCCTCAACCCCCCATGATCCTCAACCCCCCTCCTCAACCTCTCTCCTCATCCTCTCTCCTCAACCCCCTCCTCATCCTCCCTCCTATCCTCCCTCCTCATCCTCCCTCCTCATCCTCCCTCCTCAACCACCCTCCTCAACCTCTCTCTTCAACCCCCCTCCTGAACCCCCTCCTCATCCTCAACCCCCTCCTCAACCTCAACTCCCCTCCTCATCCTCAACCCCCCTCCTTAACCTCTCGCCTCAACCCCCCTCCGCATCCTCAACCCCCCTCCTCATCCTCAAACCCCTCTTCAACATCCCTCCTCAATCCCCCTCCTCATCCTCAACCCCCCTCCTCAACCTCGCTCATCAACTCCCTCCTCATCCTCCCTCCTCATCCCCCCTCCTCAAACCCTCTCCTCTTCCTCAACCCTCCTGCTCATCCTCAAACTCCCTCCTCAACCCCCTCCTCAACCCCCCTCCTCAACCCCCCTCCTCAACCCCCTCCTCAACCCCCCTCCTCAACCCCCCTCCTCAACCCCCTCCTCATCCTCAACCCCCCTCTTCAACTTCAACCCCCTCCTATCCTCTCTCCTCAACCCTCTCCTCATCCTCCCTCCTCATCCTCCCTCCTCAACCCCCCTCCTCAACTTCTCTTCTCAACCCTCCTCCTCAACCCCTCCTCATCCTCAACCCCCCTCCTCATCCTCA
This sequence comes from Discoglossus pictus, assembly GCA_027410445.1. NCBI lineage: Eukaryota > Metazoa > Chordata > Amphibia > Anura > Alytidae > Discoglossus > Discoglossus pictus. Next base: position 61,374,026 of record CM050164.1, on the reverse strand, counting down.
ACTCCCCTCATCATCCTCAACCCCCCTCCTCAACCTCTCTCCTCAACCCCCCTCCTCATCCTCAACCCCCCTCCTCATCCTCAACCACCTCCTCAACATCCCTCCTCAATCCCCCTCCTCATCCTCAACCCCCCTCCTCAACCCCCTCCCCCTCCTCAACCTCCCTCATCAACTCCCTCCTCATCCTCCCTCCTCATCCCCCCCCCTCAACCCCCCTCCTCATCCTCAACCCCCCTCCTCAACCCCCTCCTCAACTTCAACCCCCTCCTCAACCTCTCTCCTCAACCCCCTTCCTCATCTTCAACCCCCTCCTCCACCTCTCTCCTCATCCTCAACCCCCCTCCTCATACTCTCTTCTCAACCCCCCATCCTCAACCCCATCCTCATCCTCAACCCCCCTCTTCAACCCCCCTCCTCATTCTCAACCTCCCTCCTTATCCTCAACCCTCCTCCTCATTCTCAACCCCCCATCCTCAACCCACGCTCCTCAAACCCCCTCCTCATCCTAAAACCCCCTCCTCACTGTACTCCTCTAATTACCTCCCCCTCTCCCTTTCCCCTCACTTGCATGAGGAGGGGGTTGAGAATGAGGAGGGGGTTGAGGAGCGTGTGTTGAGGAGGGGGGTGAGGATAAGGAGGGGGGTTGAGGAGGGGGGTTGAGGATGAGGATGGGGGGTTGAGGATGAGGATGGGGGGTTGAGGATGAAGAGGATGATAAGGGAGGGGGAGGGAAAGAGCCACAGTGGTGGAGAGAGACACAGGGGTGGAAAGACACGGGGGGGAAAGAGAGACACGGGGTGGAGAGACACGGGGGAAAAGAGAGACACGGGGTGGAGAGACACGGGTGACTCGAGTATAAGCCAAAAGGGGCCCTTGGCAGCCTTAAAAAAAGGGCTAAAACTCGGCTTATCCTCGAGTATATATGGTATATAGTGATGTTGCGAACATAAAATTTTTGGTTCGCGAACCGCAAACACAAACCGTCGCAAATGTTCGCGAACCGGCGAACCCGGCGAATCGCCATAGACTTCAATGGGCAGGCGGATTTTAAAACCCACAGGGACTCTTTCTGGCCACAATAGTGATTGGAAAGTTGTTTCAACGGGACTAACCCCTGGACTGTGGCATCCATGGCAAAACTCCCACGGAAAATTACATAGTTGATGCAGAGTCTGGTTTTAAGCCATAAAGGGCATAAATTACCTAACATTCCTAAATTGTTTGGAATAACGTGCTTTAAAACATCAGGTATGATGTTGTATCGATCAGGTAGTGTAAGGGTTAAACCCGCTTCACAGTGACAGACCAAACTCACCGTTTAACGCACCGCAAACAGTCCATTTGCACAGCCGCAAACTCCCTATTTGCACAAGGTTGGATACCAAGCTAGCCATGTCCCGTTCCTTGTCCTCACTGATGTCATTGCAGGTCTCTTCCTCCACCCAGCCACCAAGAGTCCCCGAAAGGTGACAACAAGCCCCCTGGGATGCCTGCTGTGGTTGGTCTTCCGCCTCCTCAAAGCCACCTTCCTCCTCGGACTCCTCTTCTTCGGATTCCTCTCACTGTGTTGCCTCTCTCTGCATTATTATAAGGTGTGTTAAGTAGTACTACTCTTATCAGTTTAATACCTGTTACAGCACCTATCAGGGGGCGTGTATAAGGCCTGGATTTTTAGAACCGGGAGATGGAAAAAGATTCTTGGTTGGTCATATCACTTAAATTTTGGGGCACGGCACGTGCAATCAAAGGTGCCACCATATAGGAGTGGCGTGTTTGTAAGTACTACTCTTATCAGTTTAATACTTGTTACGTCATCTATCAGGGCACGTGTATAAGGCCTGGATTTTTGGGACCGGGAGATGGAAAAAGATGCTTGGTTGGTCGTATCACTTCAAATTTGGGGCACTTTGTAACATTAGCTTCTTACGCTCAAACATGTCCTTTACAGGCACCTGACTATGGGCAGATTAACAGGAACTGCTCAAGGCGAGAGACGGAGTGGCGGATGGTTGAGAGGGGGCAAGGAGGACAGCAGTGGTTGATGTGGCTGATGATGCTGGACCAGGAGGAGGATGGCGGCTTTGAGTTTGTGTGCTGCTTGTACTCATGTGTTGGTCTGGAGTCACCCAAACATTAGGTCTCCACCTGTAGAGGATAAGGGAACCAGGCTACTCTAGACCTCATTCATCATTACAGGTTTTGACAGATTGGTACTATGCATGCAAGCTACTGTGACAACAGATATGAGTGGCACTGTGCACTTGCAGAAGTTGGCAGAGTAGACGCTGTAGGCCTGACACAGACGCTTGCAGACAAGTAACTGCTATTCAGTGTATTACAGTCAAAATTGTATTCTTTGTTTAAATATGCACTACTGACTGTTACACCAGATATGAGTGGTGGCACTGACTGGGCAAGTGGGCACAGCATACGATGTGAGCCTAAGACACACACGCTGGCAGGCAGGCAAATGAAATTAGATTTCACAGAAAAAAAGTGTTGTTTTTTTAAAATGTAGAGTGCTGGTACACCACTAGATTAGATTGGTTGAACTTGGCACAGTACTTGTAAGCCTGACACACCCACTGGCTAGCGGTCAGGCAAATGAACTTAGATTGGCTGTCAGGCAAATTAACTTAGATTTAAGAAAATACAATTATTGTTTTTTTAAATGTAGACTGCAGGTACACCACTAGATTGGATTGGTTGAACTTGGCACAATACTTGTAAGCCTGACACACACACTGGCTAGCGGTCAGGCAAATGAACTTAGATTGGCGGTCAGGCAAATGAACTTAGATTTAAGAAAATAAAATTATTGTTTTTTTAAATGTAGACTGCAGGTACACCACTAGATTGGATTGGTTGAACTTGGCACAATACTTGTAAGCCTGACACACACACTGGCTAGCGGTCAGGCAAATGAACTTAGATTGGCGGTCAGGCAAATGAACTAAGATTTAACAAAATAAAAGTTTTGGTTTTTTAAAAGTAGTTAACTAGTAAACAAGATTGTATTAGTTGCACTGTGCACACACAGTATAAGCTGTGAGCCTGACACACACACTTGCTAGCAGGGGCTAGCAGGGAGACAGGCAAATGAAGTTAGATTAGACAGAAAAAAAAAATAAAAAAAAAATGATGTTATATCAAGGGCTTTTTGGGGTGCTGTGTTTACAGCAGAGATCTGATGAGTCCTTCAGCACTGCACTGGACACTAAATAAACTTGCCTAGCTATTGATTCCCCTATTCAATCAGCATCACCTACACTCTACCTCCTCTCAGTAAGACTGCAAGTTAGTTATGATTCCAAAATGGCTGCTGTCCATGAGGTAGAAGGGTCTGGAAGGCAGGGTATGATGCTGATTGGCTGGAATGTGTCTGCTGACTGTGAGGTGCAGGGTCAAAGTTTGCTCAATGATAAAGAATAGGGGGCGGATCGAACATCGCATATGTTCGCCGGGAACAGTCCGCCGGCGAACTATTCGCGACATCTCTAATGGCATATATATTGAATGAATAGAGTTACACTGTGATATTCCATGTATACAAATTCTGTTAGTCTTAAGAACAAGCTTCCAGAACCAATTTCAATAATGGCTAGAAACAGCTCGGGTTTGGTGGCTGTAATGGAATCTTAGTATAATATATCACGTGCATTGGACATAGTAATACCTGGTTACAATTTATTCATGAAAGACAGAGATAGCAAAAGGAGAGGAGATTGTTTTTTATATAAATGAAAATATTAAAGACACTGTAGTTCAAAATAATGAAGAAAAAAGTATTTGTATAACCCTAAAAAGAAAGAGGCCTTTTTCCTTTAGAATAGGTGTCATTTATAAGCATCTGGAACAAGATTATTTATTAATAGCTAAAATGATAATGAAGGGTTAGTTAATAGTAATTGGATACTTTAATTTGCCAGATGTGAACTGGACGATTTTTACTGCTGAATCAGTCAGGAGTAATTATATTTTATATTTCTTGCAAATGTTATCACTTACACAATTAGTTAAGGATTACAATTTTGAAAAACATTTGTTAGCTCTGTTTCTGACTATAAATCACCACACAAATGTATATTAACAAAAAATAATGTCACACTTTATTTACACAGGGCTTTAAAGTGTGGAAAAGTCATGTATTAGATCCTGTACGGATTGTTGTTAGTGGATTGTTTGTTCTATAGTTGAACGTTCAATAAGATCATCTCATCATTGATGGTAAATGTACAATGTTCTAGATTTCCTCCTCAATTCTTTCAGAATCCTCCCAACCCTATGCACTTTGCCTCTTGTGCTTCAAAGGGATATGCAAGTAATACTTGCCAATGCATTGATTTCATTGCTGATTCACTCATTTAACAATAATACATTTCACAATAATTGATGAAGTGGTGAGTAGTGTCAAGTCAACATTGACTCATATGGCAATATAAATGCAGAAATGAATATACAAAAACATTTCAATAAAGGTCATCTAATACTCAAGTTTATGTTTGCTGTCCATGTAATTGTCCTAAGCCTGAAATGTGATAATTACTTCAAACACACAAACTTAATCCCCTTCCATTCATGTTGTCACAATCAGAAAGTTATCCAAATATCTTCTTTATGTCACTTCTTAACCTGCACAGTTTAGTTGATCCTAGTTTTTACAACATATTCCATCTCTCTCTACCAACCTAATCTTCACTGTTCCTAATTTATTATTATAATTTATTTATAAAATACCAACATAGAGCGCCATTCAATTGGCCAAATCGCTATTACTTGAACTTGTAATGTAACTCAAAAATGTTACAGATATTCAATTGGCTACATTTAGCTATTCTAATTCCAAATGCGAGTTACCTGCGGGCCAGCCAAAGACGTAACTCAGCCCTATCTCCTCTATTGATTTTTCAAGCCCGCAAAAGTTAACAGTGCTAAAGACGCAAAATCGATATTCATTTACATAAGTTCAAATAGCTCACAAATTAAATCTGACCCGCAACTTGAAAATGTATCAAAAAAGGACTCGCAAGGGGGTTAAATACTAGTTCTGACAATTGCAGCAGCTATTAAACACACTCTACTGTACTTTAAAATACTGAGTAAGCATTGAAAGGCATTGGAATTAATTGCACAACAGTTTCAAACTCGCAAATCTGCAATAAAAAATAATTATTTTTAACTTATTTTTTCGTGTTATATCGATCCCTGGAATCAAGGAGTTAACACATATCATGGAACCCGCATGGACTAGAACAGATGCTTGAATGATTTTTTAGATTTCTACATTGCTGGATTAAGAATCCAATCACAAATGTTACGTCTAAACACAAATTAATTGTAAAATTAATGTTTTACTGATGTCATGATGACTGTCTCATTTGCTATTGGCTGTGTCTAAGAAGTAACTTTCTGAGTTCCCACAACCAATCTCTGTAAACACAAAAGGTAACATCAGAGGAAACCACATTCACCAGACAGAACGCCTACCCCACATGGATTTATAACATTAATATTTGTGTTTTGATATTTTAGGAGATAGCCTATTTTATCCTAAAAATCTAAATTGTGTTCATGCATAGCCCTATGTCACCCCACTGTTTTGTCCCTTGAATCTTTGTAAATGCACTCTCCCCTCCCCTTTTCACCTCCCCCTCCGATGCAATTCTTAACCAGTTTGCTTGTCTTCCCAGAATTCACCACCATTACCCAGCTGCCTTCTTTCTGACTCCCCACAACCAATCCCCTCCATCCCTGCCCCTCTTCCGCAAAAATTACAGTCTAGAGGCAATTGCAAGCTTGCAACTGAATGGGGCATACATTCCTCAGTACTAAGTACAGGTGATACAGTGAGCACATAAAACAAACATGACAAAAATAATATATTGACTTAATATAGGACTTGTAGAGGGCCCTGCTCTCATAAGAACTTACAATCTATGGGCCCTATTAAATTATCCAAATTGTAGTTACTGTAGCCCGTAATGTAGCCCGCCAAAAGTTATTGCTATTAAATTGGTCTGCTCTAGCTACCCAAAATCAATTTGCGAGCTACAGGCTGAAAATCCCTACTGGCTGTCAAAATTGTAACTCTGACTCAGATAAGACATTGATCTTTCAAGCCTGCAAATTTTACAATCGCTAAAATCGCAAATCGCTATTAAATTGCTACAATTCCCCAAGCCCGCAATTGCCTTCAAATCCATAAATGGCAAATGTAGCAAACATTTCTACTAGTAACAGAGAGGACTGACAAAGGGATTAAACACCTGTTCTCAACATTATAAAAGCCAATAAAAACACAATACTGGACTTTAAAATATGGGGAAAGTGATGAAAGACATTAACATTAATTGCTCAACAGTCTCAAGCTTGCATATCTAAAATAAAACCCTTTTTTTCGATGTGTAATTTCCGTGTTATATCGATCCTGGCAATAAATGGGTTAATACATATCACTGAACTTGCATGGACTAGAATTGTAGATTTACTGCTTTTTTTATATTGCAACATTTCTGGATTGCGAGTCCGATTCCTTCTAAACACTGATTGTGGTTTCAATTCTAACCACTGACGTCATGCTGACGGTCTCATTTACTATTGGCTCTGTCTAAGCAGCAACTTAAGGGTTTGTCTCTGTCTAAGCAATAAGTTACGGGTCTTGCTTAATTAATCATGATCAGGCCCTGAAATGCTACATATGGAAGCATGGTTTATGATTTTGGCTTTCTGCCATGTACTTGCAGGCTTGAGACAATTTAATCGCTCGATAACTGTTAAAATTTTAAAGCCCGCAGAATTTAATGAGACCCTACATGTGTTAAGGGTAATAGACACAAAGGGAAAGGGTATTGCTTAATAGATGTCCAGGGAGGCAGTAGGATTCATCCACATGAATTGGATACTGTCCTTTGAATCTCCGACGTTAGGGAACGGGTTGGAAGGCATATTACAATAGATGGGTTTTCAGGGGAGAGTCTGACAGAGCAGGGTAGGTATTTCCACAGGGTGGGGCTGCATGGAAAACATTTTGGTGATGAGGTAATGGCAAGTGGCAAAAGATATGTATCATGGGAAGAGCAGAGGGGGTAGGAGGGTGCAGTGTTGTTGAGGGCTTAATTCTTAATTTAATTCTAGCGGTTATGAATGGCCAGTGAACGGATTGACATGAATTAAAATATTGGTTATTTATTTTTTTATAAAAAGAATGCATTTTGAAGGTGCATTTTGGTATGTGATTGGATGTGTGCACAGAAGGAGAGGGAGGTGTACTCCCAAAGCAGCAGACTTAGGTTTGACAAGGTGGTGACATGAGTTAGTAGGGAGGGAGACAAGTCAGGAGAGGAGATCTAGATTTGGGTATCAGCAGCATACAGAGAAGCAAGGGACCCAAAACAGAGCCTTAAAGTACCCCAACAGTGAATGGTACCGATGATGAAGTGGAACCCAAATATGTAATTCTAAAGGAGCAGTCAGATAGATAAGGTTGGAACCCGAAGAGAGAAGTGTTAAAGAGGTCAAGGGAGTCAGGATAAGAAGTTACTGATAAACGGTGTCAAAAGCACTGGAGGTGAAGTGATTGGTAAACTGTGTCAAAAGCAGCGGAGAAGTCTAGGAGGATAAGTTAAGAATAGTGCACTTGTGCTGTGGATGTCAGGAGATCATTGCTATTTTTAGTAGGTGCTATGTCTGTAGATTGTCGTCCAAGCAAATCACACTGCAGAGAGTCAAGTAAGGAGTTTGATGACAGAAAATTGGTGTGATTGTTATAGACTAGTCTTTCTAATAGTTTGGAGGCAAAAGGAAGCAAAGAAATGGGGTGGTAGTTACAGAACATAGATGGATAAAGAGGATGTTTGTTTTTGATTGATGTACTCAGTGACTGAAGGAAAAGGGAAATATGGTAGTTAGGAAAGAGAGGATGGAGAGGTTGGTTAAAGCTGCTGATAGAGTAGAGGGAGGGAATGAGCTGTAGGGCGATAGGGTCATGTACACATGTTGTTAAATGGGAAGCAGAGAGCAGTGAGGCTATCATCTTCCTCTGTGATGGGGCTGAAGAGGCTGAGTGAGGCAGTTGAACTGGAAGCTATCAGACGTGGAGAGTTTGCAGTGTGATGTAGAGCAATCTCTTGTCTTCTGCAACGTCTTGGACTGAGATGGTGTTGTTGGGACAGGATGGAGGTGAATGATGTGGAAAGGTGTTTGGAGTTGGATGACAGAGTAGATATTAGGGCCGAGAAACATATTTGTTTATAAAGGTGAAGGACAGAATTGTGTGATTGTAGAATACATTTGTAGTGGAGGAAGTCTGCATGACATTCAGCAGTGATTGTAATGGGTTTGCTTTGATTGCCACTGTTGAAGATGAACATGTTTGGGATGCCATAGTGTGATGGGAACTGTTCCTTTGTAATGTGTTAATATTGTTTTTGCCTTGTACTTAACCCCTGTACAGAATATGTTGGTGCGTTACAAATAAAGGTTAACAATAATAATAATACTTACTTACTGGATCTTGTATAGTCCAGCTCAAGAACATCTCCAAATGGGTCCCTTTAGCACACAAGTAACAAATGTAGTCATTCATGTCCTGAATATTGCAACAGTCTCCTTATTGGCGTATTGGCTTCACAGTCACACCCTAACTGCACTTCAGTCCATGTTATATACATCTTATATACTCATCACCCACTGCTCATCATCCTCTGTTCCGTTTAGCCAGTACTTACACTGTCTCCATATGTCCTGATGATTACATTTCAAGATCCTGAAGTAAAGTTGTGTGATGTTACCCCACCAGGTAATTTGAGCCTAGGGGACTCTGGACCCCAGACCTCCACCCAAAACTTTGGCTCCAGAGCTTTTACCCTATTAATTCTAACTCACATTATGTTATCACCCTCTGCTGTGCCAGATCCTGACAGGAGATAGCTTACAGCCATAGACTCCTCGGCACCTAGCTGGGGAAACAGACAGGCTGGCACCAGGCCCTTGGTGGAAGTCCTAGCCCAAGTAAGGGTAATAAAGTTGTTTCAAAGGTAGTGGATTCTGATTTGTTAAGACATTGTTTTTGATGTTTGGGATGTAATAATAATATAAAAAGAGGCAAACTGACCATTGAAAGAGATGTTCTCTCCTGACACATAGAAATGGTGTGTTTATTTGAGGGAATGGGCTTTAATCACTTTATATCCTGAACTGATGCTTCTATCCTAGAAGAAAGGTATAGATGAGCTGGATGAGATTTGCAGGTAGGATTGGACTCCCTGGCCTTTTCAAGCCCACTGAAAAGCAGATTGCACCCGTTATGCTGACCCTGTGATTCTCATGCTCCTGCTGATGACCATGGTATGACTGCCTGGCACGGAGAAGCCCTCCCCCTCACGATTCTGAGGGGAAATTCCTGTAGCTGAAGCAGAAGTTTTTTGGGGTAAAACAAACCCAGTCCACTGGGTTGTGACAGTGCAGTACAGTGATATATTGATTGAAAAAAATTAAATATCCATTTATTGAGTATGAAATAATAATAGAAATTAATTAATTTGTTCTTTAAACAGAATTTTTAGGGTTAATATTGTTCCTTATTAGGTGTAATAATACAGTTTGCGAACAAAATATTCTATAAGTATGGAATTGGAACTGAACACCACTAAATAGCTTAAAGGTACACTTTTAAAGTTATGTACACATCATTATATACAAATTAACTTTATGTAATATCCTTAATCATTACCAAACACAATGACCGTCCATTTAAAACATAAAATCTATTACATTTGTAATTATCCTTATGTTAATATACATGACCTCTGTAGTATGATAAGTAATCATAAATGCATTGTTATGCGATTTATAGCAAATGTTCTTGTTCAGGTTTTGCTGTACAAGGCACTTATATTTCATTTGTATGCATATGTTAATCCTTGTAAGGTGTTATATCTTTCATTTATTAGTTGAATAAATATGATCTGTGTAGTTTGAGAATTTTTTTGTTGGTATAATATTTATAAGATTTTAGTAGTTATGTTACAAATGGAAAATGACACTTTCTGAATGTACACAATATCCAGTTAATCAGCAAATACACTTCCATCTTTAAGTCTTTAGTAATAAATTTCATTAAATACACACGAATAGTCCTGGGGACCACATCAGCCTTATTAAATTGCGATTCGGCAAATTGAAAAGGGCTCTATTTAAGCACACAGCATATTTTTTTTAATTTCTTTTTACATAAGTTTTTAGTTAGTGAACTTCTATCCAAAAGTAAGGTCTTCACTAACTAAAAACTTCTGTAAAAAAAAATGCTATGTGCTTAAACAGAGCCCTATTCAATTTGCCCAATCGCAATTTAGTAAGGCTGATATTCTTTTGTACACAGTAATGCAGCAGTACACATTGCATCCACAAGAGGGCAATATTGTTTTGTTGTTAAGTGACTAAATTCAAGATGTGATTACTTGAGAATAAACCTTCCTATGTAAATTGTCTAATATCCATCAGAATTAGGATAACATGAGTCCAAAAATTAAACCAATTCATTTATTTTCTTTCCATTCTTCTTCTGTGATATACATTCTGCTCCATTAAATTTGAAGCCTGTATCGGCACACCCACAAAGGCTGCGGGTTTAAAATTCGGCTGCATTACAGAGCTATTAAATTGAACCATGCCGTGAGTTACGGGCCCTAGACGCAAACCCTTAAACCATTCTTGCACACGTTGGATCAGTAGCCGTGAACATGATCAATTAGTCAAGCCCGTAGTTATGGGTTTAGACTGAGCCAATGGCAAATGAGACTGTCATCATTACGTCACTGAAAAATGGAGGTTAGATTTCAAAACCTTTCGGGTTTCAATTATGAGTTTCAACCGGACCCGCATTCCAGATATAACGCAATATTGATAAATAAGTAAATATGATATTCCAGTCCATGTGAGTTCCATTATATGTATTAACACATTGATTGCTGTGATCGATATAACACGGAAATTAAACAGAAATAAAAGTATTTTATATAGCAGATTTGCGAGCTTGAGAATGTTGCTATTAATTTTAATACCTAACATCACTTTCCCTTTAATTGAAAATACAGTAGTGTGTGTATATTTGCATTTACAGTGCTACGGATAGGACTTTAACCCCCTTGCAGGTCCTCTCTAGTACCCGTTGGCTTTTTGGCTCCATTTGCGGGTAATGGGTTTGAACACCAGTAAATTCGTAGCAATTTAATAACGATTTTCAAACGTTACGTTTACGGGCTTGACAGATCAAACGATTTGCGGCCGCGGAGTTCAAATTTCGGCATCCCGTGGCGTTTTTCCACCTATAACCCGCAGATCTTTAGCAGGTTGCTTTACAGGGCCACTTTAATAGCCGTAAGTCTTGCGGGCTACGTTACAGACTACGTTTTTACACGTTGAGGGAATTTAATAGGGCTGATTGTATTTATGTACATGTACGGTTCTGAAGAACTTCCGCAAGTCACTTCAACTTACTGGTTTGCATTGTAATTCTAATGGCGATTCTATCACGAAGGGGGAGATAGAAATAATTGTAATGGACACAATGATAGGTATAAGATTGACTACTTTTATCCAATCGTTAAAAGATGTAGATAATTGAGTAGCCTCTGAATATTCTAATATATATTTAATATTATTTTACAATGATTTAGTCATTTTGCACCTGTATGCATTTAATATATACACATTAGCCATTTTCAACATGTACATTCTCTGCCGTTACGGGCATGACAGATCAAAGGATTTACGCGGGCGAAGTCCAACTTTGCCCAGCATGTAGCCATTTTTTGGTCGTGCTGCGTGTTAACACTCAAGTCCGCTGTGAGCAACGTTACGGGGCTAATTTAATAGCCGTAACACGTAAAATTGGAGTTACGGGCTACGTTTTACAACATAGCTCCAATTTAATGAAGCTGTTGTTTCCTGTACTATATCCATAGTTTTGAATGCAGTCTATTCCAAACCTTTCTTATTTTTCTTTTTAGGAACGTACAGGTGTAGAAAAAGTACTACATTTGTTGACATGTCGAAATGTGCTGCGCCGGTCCGCAGATTGATCTACATGAAAGTTCATAATATCATATGAAACTGCAAATTATGCATCTATATTTTTAGTATTGAAACCTAAGATGGTGCTTTTGCACACTATCTAAAAATAATTAAATACGCAGCTGGTTTGAGAATCTGAGAAGGCAGGTGAGGATATGTGCAAAACATTTGGATGGCAATTATTTTATGCAGATGCTCCAGAGGAATAAATATTAGTATGGGCATTTAAAAAAGTAAAAAGATTTATGATACACTAGAAGCTTATTTTCGGTAGCTGAGTCATAAGAGATTCCATCTCAAAAAGAGTAGGGAACAGAAGTCACTGGCTAGTTGAGAAAGATTAATGACTCGTTTCCTGATTTCAATTATATTAGCTTGCATTTTATGTAATTATTAACTTAAGGGAATAGCTTTAAGCCTAATTTTATTGATTTTATAACTGAACACTAGTCTAAAACTCCTGAGAGTTTTATAAAACAAAAACTAAAAGGGCATAGCTGGAAGTTTTATGAAAGATGTAAAATTAGATGAGGTCACTAGGCACTATTAATCAGCAAAGTATATAGCACTTAGATACATGGAGACACATGTACGATTGGAAAGCAACTGACCCAAGTAACATGACTTAGCTTTGTGCTTGGAAGGACAATAAATATGGTAGCTGTAATTCAGAGGTGAAGAGGGCAAGTTATTGACTTTCAAATGTTGAATAATTGGTTGGTGTTTGATGCCAGAGCAGACAGAAACATTGACCCATCGGTAAAACTGTGAGAGGGCTATATTAATGTGTTCTCTGTTTGAACCAGAAATGCCACCATATATTTTGAGTGACTTGCTTCTGTTAGTATTTAGTATTTTACACATTAATAGCTAATAGTCTTATCTCTGAAAACAGAGCATATTAAACAACTCACGTCGATTTCCTAGATTTTGGTTACCGTACTTATATGATAGAAAACATTGTATGTGTACATATGTATGTAATATGTGGATCACAAGTTATAGACGCCCACTCAGAGAATAAGGGAGCTTTTTGTGCCAAGAGGTTTTTAACTGACAAGAGGATATCCGTTGAGGTTAGAAGTAAAAAGATTTCACCTTAAAGAAAGAAAAGGGTTCTTCACAGTAAGGGTGGTTAATCTGTGGAATTCTCTACCAAGGGAAGTGGTGACAGCGGATTCGATAGATAACTTTAAAAGGGGACTGGATTTATTTCTAATTAAAAAGTGAATTCAGGGTTATCCTGGATAATTATAGTATTGATCCAGGGAGGAATCCGATCCAATATCTGGGGTCAGGAAGGAATTAACCCCCCCCCTTTGAGACGATTGGCTAAGTTTCACTTATTTTTTTTTTCTGTTTGCCTTCCTCTGGGTTAATTAATAATTTTAAAATAAAATTACAAATAATTAAATAATTGATTAATAATTAGTTAACAACTAATTAATTAATAACTAATCCGCATATTGCAGATCAGAGGAGATCTTAAAAGGTTGAACTTGATGGACTGAAAGTCTTTTTTCAACCTTAATTACTATGTAACTATTTAATACTGTAGCTCTTCTCTTGATCTTTTCAGTGAGCAACTTCTTTTATCACACATGAAAACATCCTGTAATACATCAGGTTGTCCCAAGTCAAACCCAGCTTTGACATACAAGTAGACAGAGCAAAGCCAATATGTTTATTGTGGCATTCTTTGGGCCACAGACCAATAGACAATATTTCCATTGTAGCTAAGGATTCTGGATAATGACAAGTAAAATTTTGTTTAAGACTATGAGCCCTGCTCCACATAACCATGGATTAGGGTACAGTGTCAGAAACCCACTCACAGGCTGCAGTTCACCCTAATAGGGGGCTTATCAATGTGAGATTGGTTCTGGCAAATGTGAAATGAGGCTAGAGAGAGATTCAGATCAGACACTAAGGCCCCTATTTAATTGAGCAATAGTAGTTTTGGGAGTCCGTAATGGAGCCCGTAAACTAATTTGCTATTTAATTGGCGTCTTTTAGGTACCCGCAAACGATCTGCGGGATACAGGCTGAAAATCCCTGCGGTTGTCAAAATCGTAACTCCCAACCCATCTAAGCCTTTGATCTTTCAAGCTCGTAAATGTTACAATCGCAAATCGCTATTCAATTGCTACAATTCCTCAAGCCCGCAATCGTATTCATACCCATAAATGGCAAATATCGAAGCAAATCCTACTGGTGCAAGCTAGGACTTTCAAGAAGGTTAAACACCTGATCGCAGCACTGTAAATGCAAATAAAAAGTCATTACTGCACTGTAAAAGACGAGGAAAGCGATGAGGGACATTATAATTAATTGCACAACAGTCTCAAGCTCGTAAACCTGCAATAAATTATTTTCTTTCTATGTTTCATTTCCGTGTTATATCAATCTCGGTAATCAAGGAGTTACATATCAGGCCACCCACATGGACTAGAACATTTTCTTCATTCATTTTTATTATATTATACATTGCCGGATTGCGAGTCTGAACGGATATCAGACTTCTAAACTCTAATTGATTGATGTTTAACCTTCATGTTTTAATGATGTCACAATGAAGGTCTCATTTACTATTGGCTGTTTCTAAATCGGTAGTTATGGCCTTGCTTAATTGATCATGATAATGCTCTGAAATGCTACTTATGAGTGCATGGTTTACTGTTTAGGCTTTCGACCAGGTATCTGCGGGCTTGATCAATTTTATCTCTCTGTAACTGTTGCAAATTGAATAGGGGCCTAAGTATGATATGGCGGGTAGAAATGGGTAGAGAGGTGATTGAAATATTGTGTATTGGGATTTTTTGTGGGAAAACCACATCTCTTGGCCTTTTTGAGACATGTAAGTGTACTCAATATGGAGAGCTAGTGCAGAAATTGGCAGAGCGGAGAAGCAGATGTGTGCTGTAGTTAAGCCTGGCTTAAGTTTCCACAGTAGATTGGAGTGAGAATAGGTGGTTTAGTGGAAAGTAAGGTCATATTAAGATGGAGTTGCTAGGGCATGATGAGAGCATGAATTAGATTAGGATCTTTGTAGAGAAGGATGGGAAAAAAACTAATAATTCTATCTTGGAGGTGTTAAGTTTTAAATGGTGAGAGGTCATCCAGGAAGAGATGTTAGAAAGACATACCTTGAAACATGGTATCATTAAAAGGTCAAATACAAATTTAATAGATTATCCTTGATATTATGTTAGATCTTATTATACTGATCCTACTGCTTCGGTACTATCTACTGTACATGAGAAATTACTGTGTAAACATTATTACATTGAAAGTAGTTGATCAAATACCCTAGTTATCTGAAGTAAACACTTCTAAAGTATTTGTGTCTTTATACTTGGCAGCAAATTTTCTTCCATTCACTGAATAAATAATTAGGCTATAGACAGATAACTTGATATTACTATATATGGTAATATTTGTCAGAGAGTTTCTATTTTTTTGTTATGACTTTCCAGTATATAATATAATATTGATTGATTAAAATGTTTCTGAATCAAAACTCTCTTTAACTGTTGGTTAATAATCTTGTGAAAGCAGATTTAGTTTTTTACAATTTTCTTATAATGCTTTTTTTAGTTCTTATAATCTATTAATACAATAATTCATCTTGATTAACATGATGGATAATCAAAGTGTTTTCTCCTGTCCTGACTTTTATTTTAATAACAGCTTTTCTGATACTGTTTTTGCGTATGTAATGGTAGTTGTATTTTAACAGTGAGAGACAGAATAACAAAAAAAAAAACACAAGAAAAACGCATGTCAAAAAAGTTATACATTGATTTGCAGGTCAGTGAGAGAAATAAGTATTTGATCCCCTATCAGACAGCAAGATTTCTGGCTCTCTGGCGTCTTCTATACAGGTCCAAACTGTCCACCATGGCCAAGACCAAAGAGCTGTCCAAGGATGTCAGGGATAAGATTGTAGACCTACACAAGGCTGGAATGGGCTACAAGACCAAGCACCTTGGTGAGAAGGTGATAACAGCTGGTGCAATTATTTGCAAATGGAAGAAACACAAAATAACTGCCATTCTCTGATGCTCCATGCAAGATCTCCCCTCGTGTAGTTTCAATGATCATGAAAACGGTGAGGAATCAGCGCAAAACTACATGGGATGATCTTGTTAATAATCTCAAGGTAGCTGGGACCATAATCACCAAGAAAACAATTGGTAACACACTACGCCGTGAAGGGCTAAAATCCTGCAGCGCCTGCTTAAGAAAGCACATGTACAGGCCTGTCTGAAGTATGCCAATGAACATCTGAATGATTCAGAGGAGAACTGGGTGAAAGTGTTGTGGTCAGATGAGACCAAAATCGAGCTCTTTGGCATCAACTCAACTCGTCGTGTGTGGAGGAGGAGGAATGCTGCCTATAACCCCAAGAACACCATCCTCACAGTCAAACATGGAAGTGGAAATATTATGCTTTGGGGGGTGTTTTTCTGCTAAGGGGACAGGACAACTGCAACACATCAAAGGGACGATGGACGGGGCCATGTACCATCAAGTCTTGGGGGAGAACCTCCTCCCCTAAGCCAGGGCATTGAAAATGGGTCGTGGATGGGTATTCCAGCATGACAATGAGCAAAAAAACACACAGCCAAGGCAACAAAGGAGAAGCACATTAAAGTTCTGGAGTGGCCTAGTCTCCAGACCTTAACCCATAGAAAATCTGTGGAGGGAGCTGAAGGTTCGAGTTGCCAAACATCAGCCTCTAAATCTTAATGACTTGGAGAGGATCTACAAAGAGGAGTGGGACAAAATCCATCCTGAGATGTGTGCAAACCTGGTTGCCAACTACGTCTGACCTCTGTGATTACCAACAGGGGTATTGCCATCAAGTACTAAGACGAAGGGGTCAAATACTTTTTTACCTCATTGACCTGCAAATCAATTTATAACTTTTTTGACATGCTTTTTTCTTGTTTATTTTATTTTTGTTATTCTTTCACTCACTGTTAAAATACACCTACCATTAAAATTATAGACTGATAATTTCTTTGTCAGTGGACAAACGTTCAAAATCAAATACTTTTTTCCCCCACTGTATCTCAGGCACTTTACTCATGGCCTTTCCTACCTTTGTAGTAAAAATCAGGACTTTTTGTAATCCAGGGGTGTGGGGGGAACACCCCCCCCCCCAAAATAAATGAATAGGGATATTGAGCAGTATGTCTTTCCCATGAATGCTTTGACCCATAATTTAACTGATATATATATATGTATATTTATTGAGAAGCAGCAGATTCCATAGCACTAGGAGTACACTATGCACATGGATAAAGTTTCACATGCATTTGAAAACCGTAAATATCAGACAATATGGCACATTTGTACATGTACATTTGTACAGTAGAAGATGAGGACTCTGCTCTTGTGAGAGCTTACAATCAATTATCAGAGATTCTAATGTTTTCAATGTACATTATATATGTGTGTGTAATTTATTTTTCACAGTGAAAAATCAGCATTTGTTGAGTATAACTAGCACTTCCTCTCTCTCTGTAGGAGGAGTTATTGTTAAAAGGAATTTCTCATAAAATATCATGTTTGTGAGACTGAAACAAGGGTCATAAGAAGACATAAGAGTGCCATTTATGAGTGTATCTATTAAGTTAGTGGTAATACTTACATTTACATATATTCATATCAACAAACACATATATAAGGCGTATTAAGATGTAATGTGGTATGGGTAAGGGAGCAGTGGAATATACTAGCATAGTTCAAAGACAAGACTCAATAGTTTAATATCACAAGCATCACACAGTTTGATGAACCAACATTTCATATTGTTTGGGTGAAATACTTTATGAATGTATTTAGTTGCTTGATTTGGTGCTAACTGTGTATTTTGTATTGGAAAAGAGGTTAGAGGGAAAGACGGCTAATTTATAGGGAGGGGGATAGAAGTTAGGGGTGAGTGAGGAAAGGAAGGAAACAAGAGAGAAATTGGGAGAAAGGAGTGAGAAAATGTGGATAGAAATAATAGAAAAAAGGAGGGAGATTAACGGATAGAGACTGATAAAGATAATTTGGAAACAAGGTAAGGGAAATAAAGAGAGAGACTGGTAATACGAGGATTAGCATTAAAACTACAGGTGGAAACCCAAAAGGAAGAGGGAATACCAAAAGGGTGAGATGCAAAGCTGTAGTCAAAGCAGTGTCAGGGCGGGCAGATCAGGTGCAGGAGGCAAGCCAAGGTCTGGGACACAAGTACAAATTCAGAAACCAAGCAGAGGGAAGCCAGAGAGACATGGAATCAGACAGATTTAGAAAGAAATATGATGAAATATTATGACAAAGTAAATATAGGAAGAAAAAGAAAGGGGGACTGCAGGAGTAGAGAGGATGGAAGGAAATGAAGAAGAAGACTGAGGTGAGGAATAGGGAGAAAGCAAAGAAGACAGAGTGATGGTAAAATGGAAAGGGAGAAGATGGAAGGAAAATAGATGAAGGAAAAGTAGTAGACAGGGGACAAAGTCTTGGGGTTAAAGTGGAGTAGAGAGGGTATACAAGTAGAGGAATAGATGGGGATAGAGGAAGAAAATGAAAAGAAGTGGAGAAAGTGTGAAGACTAGCAGAGAGGAAGGGGGTTGAGGAATCATAAAAAAAAAAATTACAAACGCACAAGCTTTACAGAAAACAGGTCAGCCTGTTCCAGAAGATAATTTTAAGAGCAAGTATATAAAATAGCAACTGCTAGTTTTGCATCAACAATAAGCCACAGTTCCCTGCAGACTGTGCTCCTTCACTGTGGGCGTCCCTCTCTTGGATGACAGGCACGAAGAGGATTGGCTAAAGAATAGACGGGGTCAGTGAGGCACATGTATGTTGTAGTTAATTTTGTGGACTTCAACATCGCCACTTCCAGGTTTCATGCTGTGTGTCATTATTGACTTTTGGGACCAGTATGGGACTCCCCTGAACCCCCAAGAAAAGGACACTGAATTGCCCAAAATTGTATTGTCACAGCCCCCTGAATTCATAGACCCCGTTATTTGGGACCCTAGCCTAGAAGGCTATCACAATGAGCATGAGGACTGTGACAATTTGTTTTTCATTTATGTGTAATGGTTAAAGAATTTATATGTGTTCAGAATGTGCTGCGATCGGGACTTGTTTCAGTGGTTAAGAAATGACATTGTTATGCCAAACCCCTTTAAAAAATACTGCCTTAGAATGTGTATATACCTGACTTGATTTAGTAGCAGTGATTTTGGTCATTGTATAATGTTTAAAGAATGTATTTGCTTTCAGAAGTAGGCCTTAGGATATGCTACTATTATATCAAATCACTTCAGAGGTTACATTGCATTTCACAGGACCAAAGTAATTATTTACTGCTCCAGGAAGAGCAAGATATATCATATAAACAAGATTTTTGTAAAATCAGACTCTAGAGTTTATTGACCCCTCAGGGGTTGTAAAAGGTGAATTATATGAGATAGATAAAGGCTAGATGCACTGAGAAAGATTGGGAGGGGTTGATAGCCCTTAGTAACAGGGTGGGGAGGTGACAGTAAGAAATCAGTCATCAGATGTACCCGTCATCCAGAAGGTGGGAGGAGGTGGATCTTGTGTGCTTTTTAAAATATCTGTGTGAGGAATAAAGTTGGTCCAATACCCTAATCAACGATGTATGTCTATTTCTTGTATTATGTGCTATCCTAATTAAAGGGATTAAGTTCCAGTTTTCAGTGACTGGTCTGAGTTTATAAGCCTGATATTCTGATTCTCCATGGCTGATGTTCCTGAACTGGCATGCTGGGCACTGAGAAAATGCAAAACATCACCTCTCAGGGGTGTCATGTATGCTGAAAGCAGGAGTTTTTGTAGTGAACGTGGTCCCCTCACCCTGGGTCATAACACTGTGCACTTACAATTTTCAGGCTTTAAGTAAACTTTTCTTTGTATACACATAAGAGCTACCGATAGCAGAAATATTGGAACTAACAGCCTTATTAAATTGCAATTCAGCAAATACTAAAGGGCTCGATATAAGCACAGAGCATATTTTTTTTACAGAAGTTTTTAGTTAGTGAACTTCAATCCAAAAGCAAAGTCTTCACGAACTAAAAACTTCTGTAAAAAAAATATGCTATGTGCTTATATCGAGCCCTTTAGAATTTGCCGAATTGCAATTTAATAAGGCTGTAAGTTACTAAAGAAGATTTCTATAGCATCTTTGATAGAATTAATGTAAATAATTTGTATGCTGTTAGCAGGGTGTCCAAATGTACAGTTTTATATATATATTTTATTTATATATTTAAGTGGATGCCATCTTCTGCATTGTCAAAACACTGTGATTCTTAGTTAACATTTCTTTGTTTTGACCCAAAGGGAAGATACACATTCCGACAAATCATCTTTTTCAGAATTACTATAATAAAAAAGCTGTGCACTCGAGTATGTAAAACTCACCCATTTCATCATTTTTTTCCTAAGAGAAAAAAATGGATTTAAATATAGATGTCAAAAATCTTAATAACAGTCTTTTAAATGCACATATATCATATTTTATTGCTTTTTATAATTTACAGCAAATCATAAGTTTCAAAACACAACCAGTTAAAAGCACATAAGCTTTGGGCATAAAAGGCATACAACTAAACGAGTCAATTGTTCTTAGAGAATTCCATCATGAGCAATTTTCTAGTAAAAAAAGAAAAAATTACATGCTCTGTTAAACTAAGATGTTGCCTGGTGAACCTGCATGGGACAACCTTTTGTTGTTTAACTCTTTCAATTCTCTATTTCTTGAATTGGAGTTTAAATTAGAGTCATCTTTCATTTATTTCACATGATCTTTCGACTACATACATTTACCAAAACACTCATCCATTATTACTAATATGCAACAGAATAATCCACTGCAAAAATATATTTTTTGAAACAGTTGACTTGCTATGTTACACTTGATTGAGTATGCAGTAATAGTATAATGTGCTCTGACAGGTACTTTCTGACTTTCTTGTTTCACCTTCATTAAAAACCTTATATAATATGCTGCTCAGAAAGACATGTACAGGTCAGTTGGGAAACATACACCTTTTACTTATGACTCAGACTTTTTTCCTTTAGACCAGTGTGAATTATTCTGCCCGTTTTCAATACATATTGTAAGTTTTTCTCATCTATTTTTTTCTTTTGTAGCCAAAGCTCAAAGAAGGAGGAAAATCCAATTTCCTTCCTTTTGTTCACTCCAAGAAACATACTTACTAAGTATGAAAAAATATAGATACTTAAGTATGCACATACTAGAAGTGTTTGTTAACTACAATAATTGTAGTATTGCATTGTGAATGTTTGTGTTGTCATCACAGCAGTATTATATTTATATTCTGTGATTAACCTGTTTATTATATTACACATATATCAAATTTTACTGAGAAAAATATGGAAACAGATATACTAAGTTCTAAGTTCTTTTGTACATTAGGGAAATAGCTTCAAGACTAGCAAGGTCTTATGTGTACATGTAAGCGGCTCTGCCAGTATCTACAAGCAGGAGAATGGAATAGGACACTACTGGTACTGACAGGAACTTGAGGAACAGGGACAGGGCGCCATGTCTACAGGAATACTATAGTAGTAAGTCAAGGCTTATCTGCAAGCAGAAGCTGGAGACAAACACTGCAGCAGACAGGCGCTGACGCAGGTAATAGGTGGATTCCCTTATGTAGTTGAAAAGGAAGTCAGAGAATTGCACGCTGGGGGTCTCTGATAGTATCACTCCCCTTAGAGGCAGCCTCATACATGGCTTGTCAGGTTAGCTTCTGTAGAAGTCCTTCTGTAGAGTTAGAGCATGAAGGTCCCTATATGACACCACTGATTTGTCTCATTATTCACATATGACATGTTTATTCTATATTATCAATGTCAGAATCAAATAATACATTTTGGTGTTTTTTTCGCATGTAAAGTCCCTCATAAATGATTCACATAGTCTACATACCCTAATATTAACAATATTTACAACATACCCTATACCCCATACCGCCACTGCCAACACACATACCCACCCCCTGCTACATACAACACACACACCCCTACTACATACCATATACTGCATACTCACTGGACGTAGCCCCATCCCATTACCATTGCACTCTACACAATTAGCATACAAATAATTAGCTTATGCATTTTTTTTACATAAAATAATTGACTATGTTTTTTTTATTTAACCATGTGAGTGGTGGGTAATGTGTTATCCATGCAAACATCTCTGAGTATTTCTGCATGATCTTGTTACTTTCCTGACCATTTTTCTTGTAAATTCACTTTTTTTCAGTAAACTTTTCACACTGATTCACTGTGCCTGCTTATTTATTTTGTAATAGGTGACTGCGTTGAGCACATGCACTAGACCATTGGTGGTGAAATATTTTCTCTTAGTGCCGCCATTCAGTTATCTTTGAATGAGCGCAGGTGAGTAACTCTATAATATTCATTGTAGTCAGGCACTGAGCTTGCACTGAGGGAACCTGGATACAGAAGAAGAATTATACTGTAATCCTGGACATTGTGCCAATGTGTTATGTTCTATGTGAAGGTGTTTGGAAACACATACTGATTGACAACATATAGATAAGCCTTATTATTATTATTATTATTATTACACATGAACATTGTACTTCAGACACATGACATTGCATGTTAATTGCATACATATTACATGACCCATGCATGATCCATTCAGGCTAGTTGATGGAATAACTGACACGACAACTTGAGTTGGGAGAAACAACGGGCCACAGCTTTATTTTGACACAATGTAAACAAACAACCGTAACTTATTTAGATGACTAATTTAGTCCTTTCCTTCCGGGGGAGGAGCCCGGCCACGAACAGTGACCTCACGCTTTGAGCCCTGCCCAAAGCCCCAATGCTTATCTTTAAGCACGCCCTGTGAGGTGGGGCCATCGCCCCCTTAGGCCAGTGGGCCGGGCAACTCACCTCCCGCCTCACAGACATAAATTAACAAAACACAACATACAATAGCCACTTCTCCGAATTCTTTAACCAAAAATATATATATTAATTTCAATATTTCTTATTTATATTATACATATTATATATACTTTTTTTTTTATTTATTTTTTTAAAAGAATAAACCATAACATCTGTTAACAACAAAATACAGGGTGGGTGGGTGGGATTCCAGTCGGGAGACCGCGTTGCTGTGTTCAACGGCGCGAAACGGGCTTCCGACACGCCCCCCGACGCTCCTGATTGGCTGATAGCCTCACAGGCTCCGCTGGGTCACGTGACGCTACAGGCTGACCCAGGGAGCCTGTGCAGCCTCCGCGTCGTTCATGACCCATGCATGATCCATTCAGGCTAGTTGATGGAATAACTGACACGACAACTTGAGTTGGGAGAAACAACGGGCCACAGCTTTATTTTGACACAATGTAAACAAACAACCGTAACTTATTTAGATGACTAATTTAGTCCTTTCCTTCCGGGGGAGGAGCCCGGCCACGAACAGTGACCTCACGCTTTGAGCCCTGCCCAAAGCCCGAATGCTTATCTTTAAGCACGCCCTGTGAGGTGGGGCCATCGCCCCCTTAGGCCAGTGGGCCGGGCAACTCACCTCCCGCCACGGAGCATGCGAGGGACGCCTCCCGAGGCTGCGATCCCCCCCTGCTAGACATTAAAGCCAAGGCCCGCAAAACACTCTCCCTAAACTCGAACATCATCAATTCATACCCTATTTCCGTAAGATGAACCTTATCCTTTGCGAAAAAATCATCTGCGCCGACCGGTTCGAAATCTTTATACCGGATGGCAGAGAAACCTTGTTTTCTCACAAAGCTCGCAATCTGCTGGTTTATCTTCTGTCTAGCCTTATCTAAGCATACTGGGTCGCGCGCGTTACGCCAAGATCTTCTCTTAATCATCTCAGACCAGATAAGGAACGTGCCAGGGAACTTCTTCACCCATTTCTCGATGTCTCGTCTCATCACCTTTAGCATTCATCTCATGGGAACTGTCCCCAAATCGTTCCCGCCGGCATGAAGAATGATAACACTGGGCTGACCGTAACGCTGCGCGTACGTTTCCAAGAGGCCGTCGAGCTGCGCCCATCGCAGACCCCGAATGCCACACCACCTTACGCGTAAGTCCGTAACAGGAAAGCCCAGTTGTGCCTTTTCTTCGGTAACTGCAGCTAACCTATGGGCCCAGTACACGTAGGAATGGCCCACAATCCATAGTTGCTTCTGTTCCCCTGAAAGTAGAAAGCAACACCATTAAACCACTGCATTTGGCCGTACATAGAAACGAAAACGGTCTGAGTCCCACCTCCCGATGCGCTTTACTGTCGCGTCGGGCAACCCTAACCTAGCCGCTTCAGTGGCAGCTCCAATCCGAAAGGAGTGTGTCCCGAAGTCGGACTGCTTGAAACCGAGCCGATGCAGTGCGCTTTTTAAAACTCTTTTAAACTGATACATAGACAGTGCCGTTCCATCGGCGTGGACCAGCAGCGAACACCGTCCCACCGGTCGCTGCTTAAGGTACTCCACTACACATGCATATGGGCAACACTCTGTGCCAACCTGATGCAAAACCACTTCTCTTCCTTTACCCACTTGGTCGGTCTTTGACCTCCGCAACCACAATACTACCGTACCTTCCCTGAGGCAGGTATCCACCAATTGCAGACCCCCCGAACCGTGTCTACTGTTCGCGACTAACTCCCCTATCCTAAACGCTCCGAAGAACGCCAGGGAAAAAGCCGTTCGGAAAAGTAGAGATTCAAAGGGATCCCTGCAAACCACCACCAATTCCTGAGCCAATCTCAGCAACAGCGCAAATGTTATTGGCCGCCTACTATCTGGCCTTTGCGCACCGCTGAACATTCCGCGCACCACCTTGCGCACTAGAAACTCCTTAGTAAGGTCCCTCTGCCCAGCAAGCTTAAACATAAAAGCAAACGCCGTGACCTGTCTCCCTACTACGGGTTTTGATTCGCCTTGCTCGGCGCACCGCAGCAGGTACCAAAGCAAGATCCCTACGCTCTTGTCCTCCGTCGTGGCACCACCTGCCAGTGCCACTAGGCTATCCCATTTAGCCCACACGCGTCTATAAGTGTTCCACGTCGCTGGGGCAACAGACTGTCTCACGAGTCTCGTTACCTGACAGCTCCAATCTCCCAGAGCTCCTCGGGGATGAGCTCCCCCAGGGCGTTCGCACGAGGAGCCAGCGCCCTGAAACGATCCTCCTGAAACCGAGAGAGGGCGTAAGCAATTCCGTTATTCACATTTGTCACATGTCTTGCTTGAAACCATATGTTCAAGCGAAGGCAACATAGCACAAGATGCCTGAGCAATCTAATCACTGGTACGGATGCCGCCGTGATGTTGTTCACGGCTTCAACCAACCCCTTATTACCCGAATGGAAAATGACTCGCCTGTCCCTGAAACAAGGACCCCATAAGTGCACTGCTACCACCATAGGAAACAGCTCCAGGAATGTAGGGTTCAGCAGTAAACCCGCCTCTTCCCATTCCTCCGGCCATGCCGCAGCGCACCATCTCCCTTGGAGATACGCCCCACAACCGATCGGTCCAGAACCATCGGTGTGAAGGTCTAGCTCTGCGCTGGTGGTGCCCTCCTTTTGAAGGACCACCCGCCCGTTAAAGTCAGCAAGGAACATTACCCATACCTCTGCATCGTCACGCATGGCCCTAGAGACTGTTAGGAAATGATGCGGCTTCGCAATCCCTACCGTAGCCAGCGACATCCGTCTACAGAATATCCGCCCCATGGGGATAATTCTGCACGCGAAATTTAACTTCCCCAATATTGATTGCAGTCGCCGCAGGGTCACCCTCCGTGCGCCCCGCAGCGCCGTAATCTCGGCTTGCATGTCCTCCACCTTCTCTAAGGGAAGACTGCACTCCATTTTGCAGGAGTCAATCCGAATCCCTAGAAAAGTCAATTGTTCCGTAGGGCCCTCCGTCTTGTCATGGGCCAGTGGTACCCCGAATTCTGTACAGATTTCGGTGAACACCTCCAGCATAAAACGGCAAGCGTCGTTTCTCGCTGGGCCAACAAAAAGGAAGTCATCCAGGTAATGGGTAACACTCTTGTACCCCGCCTCGATGCTCACAACCCATTGTAAAAATTTGCTGAAGGCCTCGAAGTAAGCACAGGATATCGAGCATCCCATGGGTAAACATAAGTCGACGAAGTAACTTCCGTCTACGAAGCACCCCAGCAACCGATGGCTTGTTGGGTGCACGGGAAGCAATCTGAATGCTGCCTCGATGTCCACTTTTGCCATAAGGGCCCCCTGGCCCTCCCTCCTCACCAGATCGACCGCCCGGTCAAATGACTCGTAAGACACAGTAGCCTGGTCTTTTGATATGCCATCGTTTACCGAACGGCCTCTGGGGTAGGAGAGATGCTGGATCAATCTAAATTTACCCTTCTCCTTCTTGGGGACCACCCCAAGAGGAGACACAACTAAACCCTGGATGGGCGGGGCCGCAAATGGCCCGGCCATCCTCCCCAATTTTACCTCATTAAGCACCTTAGCTTTGGCTACCCCTGGGAAATCCCTAGCCGACTTCAGGTTTGGGACAAGAAAACCTTGAATGTCGGCCCCACATGGAATCTGGAATCCTTCTCGGAACCCGTCTTCCAATAGGCGCGCCGCTTCGGCGGTGCCTGCCAATTTACCGTAGCGCTTTAGCCACGGCAGCATGGCGGGGAGGCGTATGGGCGTCTTGCCCCTTTGCAGGAGGTTCGCCCTTGCCTCCCTCTTTGGGTCTACCGCATCTAGACAGGGGGTGCTCACCACCGCAGTTTGAGCATGCATGCTTAAACCTGCAGTTAGGCGCCCATCTGCAGACCCCCTCGTTGTACGAAAAACAGGTCTTAAGACCTGCTCCTGAGGCGTGGGTGGGGCCCTTAGCTCCACCGGCCCCGCTCCGAAAGGGCGTCGTGACTCTCATGGGTGTCATGATGTTTAGCCAATACGCCACCGCTTTGTCGCTCCACGCCATACTTGGCCTTGAGGCCAAGTATTGCCGGAATTCCTCATCGTACCGCCACCAGGCTGTACCCCCATAAACCTTGTGAGCATTCCGAATTTCGTCTATGTAGACGAACAATCCCGAACTCTGTTCAGGGTGCCGCTCACACAGTACGCAAGCCCAAATAGAAAATGCTTGCAGCCAGGTATCAAACGTCCTGGGTAGCCTAGCAAAGGATTTCCCCTCCCTGGGGCCCCTCTCGGCCAGGTCTGTTTGCCTAGACATAGGGAGAAGGGAAAACAACTCTATAAATTCCCTCCTCCAGATCTTTTCCTTTACATCCTGTGGAAGGTGTGCACCTAAATTATCCAACGAGCAGAGGACTATAGGCCTCATGGCTGCGTCGGTAACCCCCACAGTGTTATTCCCAACTGCTGCTATTGCGCTGCCTACCGGCTCGGGCGCGCGCACGCTAGCTAGCGCCTTGCTCGCGCTCGCTGGCGCCACTACTGCTGCTGGCTGGGACCATGCACCCTTTGCTAGCCCCCCTATCCACGCTCCCATTTCGCGCTCGCTAACTGCAATGTTATGCGCAGCTAATAGAGTCCTTAATGACCCAATAAAACCACCCTTGTCTGCTGCACAGCTCAATTCTGAGCGCTCACCTGCTTCTGGAAGCTTTGGAGTAGATACGGCCAACGGAGTATCCCCGCGTCTCTCCTGACGCTCCGGGGACTCTGACCGTCTGGCCCTCCGCGGGCTTCTCCTCTCAGATCCAGTGCAAGCACAGCTGCACCGACAAGATCTTCTACTTCTAGACCTGGATCTCCTTCTGGATCTGTGGGTACAAGAAGAACAGTCACTAGCTCTCCGCGACCTGCATGCCCGCGCCCATACCGCCCTTTCCTCGTCTGAGGAAGGGTCCTGGTCAGCTAAGCTTGCGCGGCTGGAGTAGGCTAGCACTGCCTCCGCCGCCCCCTGTAGGGGGTCCCCTGAGACTTCCTCGGGCGTTGGAATATCCAGCTGTTGGGTCTTAGACCCTTTGCGCTGTGGCCTAACCATATCGCCCTCAGTCTCTACTCTGCTACGCCTTAGCGGTGTGTGCGTAAATAGCAGCGGACTGTACCTGCTCGTAGCCTTCTTAGCTCGAGTGGGGCGTCCTAGCCTCGCCACTGCCGCTGTCACAGGCATGTCATCAATCATGACCATGCTGTCTTGGCTATTCATCTCTCTGATAACCCCATCTCTTCTCTCTCTCGTCGTCGTCATGCTCCTCTCGCTGCCAGTTGGGCGTCCCTGTAAAGTACCAGAAGCACTGTTAATGAGGGAAACCCCAGGGACCGTCTGCTTGGCACCGTGAGGGCCTGTAGGAGCCTTTTTAGGACTCCCGGCTTTTCTCTTACCCCCTGCACCCCCCTTACGGGGTGTTAAAGGGGTGTTTCGCGACCTTTGTCGCGGCCTAGGACCTTTAGGCAGGTTGGCAGGTGGTGGCCGGATTGCTAGGCCCTCGCCCCCACCGCCCGTGATCCTGGCGCTCGCCTGCCTGGGGGGTATGGGGTCCCGGCCGCCCTGACCTGTAACCCCCCCATCTCTGGTGTCTCTGCTACCTGATGGACGTGGGTCTGGCAGCCCTACAGTGGTGGGATGGGAAAAAATTTCCCTGGAGGCATCAGAATTGGCTAGGACACCAGCCACCGCAGGCTGTTCCTGCACAATGTGCTGAGCTCCAAGCGCAGAAGGCATGGGAGGTCCCAGCCTGTCCTGCACCCACCTGACCCCTTGGCTTAAGGCACGGGTCCTAACCTCAGCCAGTAAGGCCTCTAAGCCTTCTGGATCCATAGTAAATGCTAACAGGGGAACAAACAGGGGGAACAACAAGCAGAAAACAGGCACACACAGACACAGGAACACACACAGACACAGCACACCACAGGGAGACAGGGACACACACACACACAAAAACGGAGGAGGAAAAGAAACACAAAAACGGACAAAGATAGCCTCAACAGTGATATCCCCTTATATGCTGGTAAGCTGGGGTGAAATCTCAGTAAATAAACCTTCCTACTGTATTTTTTAGCTGCAGGACCTCAGACCTCCGTCCATCCAGTCGGGAGACCGCGCTGCTGTGTTCAACGGCGCGAAACGGGCTTCCGACACGCCCCCCGACGCTCCTGATTGGCTGATAGCCTCACAGGCTCCGCTGGGTCACGTGACGCTACAGGCTGACCCAGGGAGCCTGTGCAGCCTCCGCGTCGTTCATGATAATAAATGTCAGGGCATACTCATTGAATGTGATTGTATTTATAGGGAAAGTTGGTGGGTGTTAACCCCAGAAGCTCTTTATTAATCAGATGTGGCAGCATTAGCTCGGTGTTAGTGTTTTATTGTGTAAGCAGGTATTTCTTGACATTGTATTATAGTTGATTGCTGCTTAATATTTAATGTTGTAGAGGGCTTGGGTAACCTTTAGAAAGGTTTCCTTTGTGCTTTACTATTCGTGAGCCTAAACTATAATTCATTATTATAATTTATTAGCACCTTGCCCGTCGAAAATGACGGTAATAACATTTGAAGCCTGGCAATGCAGTTTGCCACACAATGCGAGGCTCTCCCCCCTCTAACTTGTGGGCCTCGCGATGACCCCCATTGGCGCTCATCGCTAGCCTCCCAATGAGCGGCTTCCACACTCAATGCGAGCCGCTCTCCCCCTCTACTTTACGGGTCTCGTGATGACTTTATTATTTTCTTTAAAACTTTGTTTCAAATTCGAACGTTTAAAAGACTACGATTATTTAGTCTTAGTGCATGTGACATCACTTATTCAAGTATTATTCTATAACTTTTGCATTTATTTTGTTTTCTAGTAGTGCAAATGAAGGACTATATACAACTATAGGTATGTTATTATGTCTTAACTTTCTTGGCAGATCTTATTCATATAGAATAGTTTAAAATTCTACTATGATCATTACAATACATGAAATAAAGATACTTATTCAAGAATATCGTTGTCCTTGTTATTAAAGTGCTCTGTGCTCATATTTTTTGATTAAACAAACATAATTACAGCATATGTACTCTTCAATAAGAAATATACAGATAATTAAGTCTATGGGAAATGTAGCGGATGTTAACAAACATCCATGAGGTATATCAGGGTACAATAGCACTTGTCCCTTTGCAGCAAACACTGAAACAAGCAAAAGTCACTTTATAATTCCACTCTCATAGAAGTGTGTTAGAAAGAGGGTTATAGTAGTGGATATCACATTTAAACGTCCACGAGGTAATAGAAGGTGTAAACTAGTGGATATAATAATCAATATATACACAAGGTATTAGAGGTGTAAATAACAAAAATTAAAAACTATAAAAATCACTTAGAAGGATATCAAAGCAACTTAAGCACAGAGTGTCACTTTAGCATTTTAATAATTAACAGCCTTATTAAATTGCGATTCGGTAAATTTAAGAGGGCTCTATTTAAGCCCACAGCATATTTTTTTACAGAAGTTTTTAGTTAGTAAACCTCTATCCGAAAGCAAGGTCTTCACTAACTAAAAACTTCTGTAAATAAAATATGCTGTGTGCTTAAACAAAGCCCTTTTAAATTCACTGAATCGCAATTTAATAAGGCTGTATGTTTGTTTAATCAAAAAATTAGCACAGAGCACTTTAATAACAAGGACAACGATAGTCTTGAATAAGTATCTTTATTTCATGTATTGTAATGATCACAGTAGAATTTAAAAATCTTCTAGTGGTATATGGTTCCTCATTTGCACTACTAGTAAACAAAATAAATGCAAAACTTATAGAATAATACTTTAATAAGTGACGTCACATGCACTAAGACTAAATAATCTTAGTCTTTTAAACGTTTGAATTTGAAACAAAGTTTTAAAGAAAATAATAAAGTTTAAGTTCTTAAAATATTAGTTTGTGGTAACCATTAAGCAATACCACAAAAAGGTATTCTTTAGTTTTGAATTGACTGTATCAATTCATACTTATTGAAGAAACACATATACAGTTGTGCTCAAAAGTTTGCATAACCTGGCAGAAAGTGTGGGCATTTACTTAGAAAAAATGACTGATCATGCAAAAAAAAAAAATGTCTTTTATTGAAAGATATGTAATAGAAAAGGGGAGGATAGAACAGATATCATTTGTACTGGGGCACACCGTGTTCTGATCTCAATTAAATGGGCAAAAGCATTTTAAAATATAACTTTTATTAAATAATTTATTAAAAATCCTTGTTGATAAAAATAAAGAGAGGCACAGTCGGACCTACTAATGGAATATAATATGAATCTCTATTGGTATCAAAAAATGATCAGCATATATTATAAACACCTAAAAGCATTGGTGCAGACCATATAGAGAGTGACTAAAACAAAAATATATATGTACCATTAAAAAATTGACCGACTGTGTCTCTCTTTATTTTTATCAACAAGGATTTTAATAAATAAATTATTTAATAAACTTGAGATCAGAACAGGGTGTGCCCCAGTACAAATGAGATATGTTCTATCCTCCCCTTTTCTATTACATTCATTATTATCTCAGGGAGCAGCCCTGTAATATTTCAATAAGGTCAACACTTTGAGTTACCACACCTTCTTTTTTAATCTTATATTGTAGGATAGTGATCATATGAAGCCATTTATTATCACATAGTTGTTTGGCTCCTTTTTAAATCATAAGGATAACAGAAATCACCCAAATGATCCTGATCAAAAGTTTGCATACCCTTAGTTTTTAATACTGCGTATTGCCCCCTTTAGCATCAATGACAGTGTGTAGTCTTTTGTAATAGTTGTCTATGAGGCCCCTAATTCTTGCTGGTGGTATAGCTGCCCATTCGTCTTGGCACAATGCCTCCAGGTAATGCAAAGTCTTTGGTTGTCTTGCATGAATCGCATGCTTGAGATCTCCCCAGATTGGCTCTATGATATTAAGGTCAGGAGACTGTGATGGCCACTCCAGAACCTTCACGTTTTTCTGCTGTAACCACTGGAGGGTCAACTTGGCCTTGTGCGTAGGGTCATTGTCATGCTGTAAAGACCAAGAGCGTCCTATGAGCAGCCTTCGTGCAGAAGAATGCAAATTGTCTGCCAGCATTTTCTGATAACATACTGCATTCATCTTGCCATCAATTTTCACAAGATTCCCTGTGCCTTTAGAGCTCACCCCCCAACACATTAGTGAGCCATCACTATGCTTCACAGTTGGGATAGTATATTTTTCACTATAGGCCTTATTGACCCCTCTCCAAACATATCACTCATGCGTGTGACCATAAAGCTCTATTTTGGTCTCGTCACTCCAAATTACAGTGTGCCTGAAGCTGTGTCAAGGTATTGTCGGGCATATTGTAACCAGGCTTTTTGCCGCATTGGTGCAGTAAAGACTTCTTTCTGGCAACTTGACCATACAGCTAATTTTTGTTCAAGTATCTCCGTATTTTGCTCCTTGAAACAACCACACCATCTTTTTCCAGAGCAGCCTCTATTTCTCCTGAGGTTATCTGTGGATTTTTCTTTGTAATTCCTCTGGCAGTTGTGGCTGAAATCTTTCTTGGTCTACCTGACCTTGGCTTGGTATCAAGAGATCCCCGAATTTTCCACTTCTTAAAAAGTGATTGAACAGTACTGACTGGCATTTTCAAAGCTTTGGATATCTTTTTATGCCCTTTTCCATCTTTATGAAGTTTCATTATCCTGCTACCCATGGCTCAGTATGTAGCCTGCTCAGTGCATTCATCTGAGAGTTAACAACTCATTGGCTACTTATACACAGACACTAATTGCAATTTAAAAAACCATGTGTAGGAAATTTATCTTAAATTGCCATTTTAACCTGTGTGTGTCACCTTGTGTGTCTGCAACAAGGCCAAACATTCACGGGTATGTAAACTTTTAATCAGGGCCATTTGGGTGATTTCTGTTATCATTATGACTTAAAAGGGAGCCAACGCACTATGTTGCTTATTTCTATTCTTTCTCTATCCATTGGCTCCAAAGAGTCTACAAACTATTAATTTTGCTCTCCTTCTATAAATATCCATTTTGTCACTCACAGGTTTGGAAATGCACTCTGCAGAGACTGTGTTAATAATTGTGCCAGTGACAAACGATACTGAGTCAAAGATTAATTTCACATTAGTCATTCTCACCAACTTTTGGTGACAAACTATGCATCACTCATTCCTTGCATATACTCAGTACTAGTAAACTAAGTGGTGCTTTACTGTCTAGTTAATTCTCTATTGTATATCATACCCAGACACCTTGCCTATTATTATTTCCTTGATTTGTAACGCTCCAACATTTTCCATAGCGCTATACAGGGGTAAGTTGAAGTCAAAACAATATTAGCACAATGAAGAAAAGAGAATGGAGAACCCTGTCTTTGAGCATAAAATAAAACGTACACCATACTTTCACTAAAGCACATCAGAAGATTAAAAACTTGTAGACTTACAATCTAAAGGATAGATTTAATGTTGTCTGTATTTTTATTAACCTTTATTTTTATTAACCTTTACAAAGTACCTTCATTTTCAGCAATGTTATACAGAGAATAAATGTAGTAAATATAATAGAAAATGCAATGCAGGTTTAAATAATCTTATACAAGAGCAGTTGAGTCAAATTCATGAAGATTTACTGTCTAAGGGAGTTGGGCCTCTACCCAATTGCAAGGAAATTTGCTACAGTTATAGAGCGATTCAATTGAACAAGCCCGCATCTTAAGGGCCAAAAGCCGAAACCGTAAACAATGCAATCATAAATAGCATTTCAGAGAGTGATCACGATCACTTAAGCAAGGCTGTAACTAGAAACAGCCAATAGTAAATAAGACCGTCATCATGACGGTATGCGATCAGACTCGCAATCCGGCAATGTACAAAAAAATAAAAATGAATGAAGGAAATGTTATAGTCCATGTGGGTGGGCTGATATGTATTAACTTCTTGATTCCTGGGATCAATATAACATGAAAATAAAATGTAAAAAAAAAAAATTGTGATTGCAGATTTGCGAGCTTGAGACTGTTGTGCAATTAATTTTAATTACTTTCATCGCTCTCCCCGTCTTTTAAACTGCAGTATTGATTTTTAATTTCCGTTTACAGGGCTACGATCAGGTGTTTAACCCCCTTGCGAGTCCTATCTGGTACCCGTAGGATTTTATTCTACATTTGCTATTTATAGGTGTGAAAACATTTGTGGGCTTGAGGAATTGTAGCAATAAAATAGTGATTTGCGATTGTAACATTTATGGCTTGAAAGATCAAAGGCTTAGCTCGGTCGGCGTTATGATTTTAACAACCGCAGGGATTTTCAGCCTGTAACCCGCAAATCGTTTGCATGTAGCTAAAAGACGCCAATTGAATAGCAAATTAGTTTACAGGCTACATTACGGGCTCCAGTAAATAACAATTGCTTAAATTAATAGGGTCCTTGGTTTGTTTATTTAAACTGGCACTGTAAAGGATTTCATTTGTTGCCCAAAGTAGAAAGAAAAAAATGAATTTAGTGTATCTGTGAAGTTTAAAGGGGCGAGAGTTATTCTATTCAGGGAGCTTTCTTAATTTTTTTATCGACTTAAGTGTGTTGCTCAATATCAGGACAGCCTCTTATCAGGACAGCCTCCTTTGTAGATCATCTCCTACTCTATAGACAACTGATAGGATTAGAGAGACACATTAAGTGAAGGGTGGCACTACATGCTTGTGAAAAAAGAAAAGAATAGCTCCAAAATATTTTACTGCAAGTGAAATAGAGAGGCATATCTTGGATCTATCGTGTTATGTGCATGCACGGCACGGGAAGCCTCCCGCGTCCCGATGTACTCCCTAACCCCATAACCCTCTAACCCTAACCCCCAACACCCCTTGGCGGCACTAACCCTAACCATAACTCCCTATACCAGTTACCGGCCCTAACCCTAAACCTAAGCCCCTAATCCTAAACCTAACCCCCTACACCACTTACCGGCCCTGACCCTAAACCTAACCCCATAACCTAAGCCCCTAACTCTAACCCCCTACACCCCTTGCCGGCCCTTATCCTTACCTCCTAACCCTAACCCCCTACACCCCTAACCGAAAACGCTACCCCGAAAACCACTAATCACTTACCGGGCACTTCCAGACAGCTACATCGGGACGTTCATGGCACGCTTCCCAGCGCTGAAGCATGCGTGCAGATAACAGTATAGGTCCCATATCTGTTAAAGTCTGAACCACACATTTTAAAAGCTACACTGACTTTTTTTAAGACAGTTGCAGAATGAATGATTTGTTAATAAACCAATGAAACTCTAGTGTATGGAGACTACAGTGATCCTTTAAGCTACCATGAGGCTAAGCTCTGCTTTTCCACTAAAAACATTTCCTAAATTGCAGCACCTTAAAGAAATTTCCCAAATCATTATTAACCTTCTTATATAGATTAGACTATTCAATTATTTTATAACAAAAAATAAGAACTTACATGCAAATATGCTTTTTTCAAAAATATATTGTAAATTGCAATAAAGTTTGCTCTTATCACTTTAATGTAACTTTTGTTCCCATTTAAATTGTGATGAACACTATAATATTGAGAAAGAAGAACAATCAACAGTCTGATATGTAACAGAGATCAGTGAGCCACAACTTGATTTGTGACCAAACTACCATATGTAAAAGGAAAGAACAGACATACATATGTCATATATAATATTGCAAATCTAAACATGACATGCGTGAAATGTCAACAGATAGAAACATGGTTTCAGCTGAGTATTAATGTATTAATATATCTTAACGCAATGCACTTTAAATTTGTTCAGACTCTAGTTTTAATAAAATGTAAGTTGAATATATTTATTCAGTCTGACCTTAGTTATCTATTTAGGATATGCAATACATTGTATGTTCTCTTACTATTTATTGACCAGCCTATTGGCATTATTCCTGGTATTGTATAGTATTTGTTTTGGAAAATATCCAGCTCAGATTTTCTCTTGGTCGAAACGGCCACTTAAGAAAATCAATCAATATCCAGGTCCTCAAAACAACTCCTTTTTTATTTAGAATAAGAATTATAAATTAGATCCTCGAAATGGCAAAAGCTCCAAAGCGCTTACTATCGTTACTGTTTGTCAATAATCACTTATTTATACACATAATATTAGTACTTAATGAATATACAATTGAAAAAAAATGGACTCTAGTTATTTTCTTTTAAGATTTTGAAAATATATTTTACTATATATCTTCTGTTCTATTCTTAAATTGTTTTTGGAAAAAAAACATGGTCAGAACAGATTAGTGAAAAAAAAATGAAATATCAGAATGTGAACTGGCACATGGAGCGGTCATAAGTTGGGAGCTAGAGGAAATGTATTAAATAGGACACTTAAATGAGCACAGTAAAACATAAGAAATAAAACCAGCTTCAATACAATCTTCAATTAATCACACTACTGGCTGTTATAGTCAAATGGACAATATTGGCATTATATTGAATATTAGTGGCAAATGGTTTGGCAGGTCACAAAAAAACAAAGAACAAAGTTCACGTATAATTTTTAGGAAACATGTTTTGTACAGAAATAGCTACCGTCATGTCGACTTCTGTCAAGAAAATACAAGCAGTGGTTATTATATAATGTATAAAGTTAATAAGCAATAATTGCCTTTATGAACTAAGGTAACCAAAGAAAGACATTAATAAAAAAAAAGTCTTCTGTTTTCTTCTCAGCTTCCACCATTATTTCCACCTCAAAGGGTGGAAATAATGGTGGAAGCTGAGAAGAAAACAGAATAACTTACTCAATATGTTCCATTTTCTTCTTGTCTATAATATGGCGTCCAATATGTTAATGTCTTTTAAGTAGTGATGTTATATAATTTGATTCTAACCATATAACTTGACTCTAACTGGCACAGGCATGAAAAGTAGAAACAAGTATTGCTGTTGCGGTACGTAAGTCCTCAGCTGGTTAGAAGTTGTTTTTTTTGTCAGCCACTTGACTGATATGTTGTTGTTTATAGGTATTGATGTCTATTCCCTGTGGGAGAGAGAGCACTTTTGTTTTTAAAAGCATGGATCTAGCACTGCAACATAAACCTATTGTTTCAAGTAAAAAATGCATGGTACCCTTGGGTCTGTGGAAAGGTCAACAGGCAGGTTGTTGACAAGGCAATTTATCCTAAAAATCCTGTTTCAAACAATTATTTAGCATTTCTAGCTTAGTGTCTAGGCTAAATACATGGATAGCTAATTAAAGACAAAAAGCTTAAAGGACCACTGCAGTTCAAGAAAAAAAGACTTATTTGTCAAGTATGTACTAAACTAGTAATTTTAGCAGCTGTGTATGCCATGGACATCATTTTTTTAGAGAGAATCTGAAGTTTTGAAGACTTTAAAAAAAAAAAAATAGGAATTAATTTTGGGTTTCAACGCTGAATCTTGAGGTTGTGAGTTTGGCCATCAGTGGAGGGGTGGGAAAATAGGGAACAATTAGCCTTTATTTAGATAATTGGATAAGATTGGAATTGACACCACAGCCACCCCCCTCACTGGCCCAGAAGCACACTCCTTGCTTCAGGAAATTCAACCATATATCTCCAGAAACGTAAGAACCCCCACACAGAAGTTCCACCAACTTCGATTCAGCCAGGATCCAGTAGAGGCATCACATTTTTTTTTTGCTTAATTATTTTCAAACATATATTTATTTTTCATTAAGAAGTCATTCTTTAAATTACTGACCAATAATTAGTATATTTTATAATAATACATTTAAAATGTTCAAATGTGCTAGTGGGAATAACTAAGATTTTTCTGTGTCATAAACATTCACCACCAATAATTTTCAGCTGGAGCACATGCCATCTGCCCAAAGGAAAGTGGATACCCAATTTAAGTTTATCTTACTCACTTTAGGGTATGTTTAGCAAGCAGGGGGTAAGAGAGGATAAGTGTGGCTAAAATATAAAATACCTTGACTTACGTTGTTTGCTTTTCCATATGTATCAATATTATAGTAGCAATTAAAGTTCTTATTTTTTTTCTAACATTTATATCTTTCCCTAGGTCTTGCAGATTTCCTCGAAACCTTAACACTGTCAGTGTCATGTGATATTTTATACTATACAATTGTGGTAAATTTAGCAAAAAAACAAACTGCTAATTCTGATGAAAGATATTAGCTCACTTGTATATCTGAATAGAGTAGAATCCCTTAAATGTACACTTTACTCACCATTTACATGCTGCTTCATCAAATAATGGGTTTGCTACAATCCTGCTGCTTCTATTGGGCTCAGAAAGTTCCTAGACCAATCTCACTCAGTCGGTCCTGTGGGTTCTTTTGTAATATCTCTGTTAGTGGCAATGAATCCAGCACAGCATATAACCTCCACCTATCTCCAGGAAGTACAGGAAATAGATCAGCAGCAATATTCCCAGTGATTAAAAAGCAAAGTATCATATAGGCCCTGTTACAATGATTTCCTTGTATAGAATTATATTCCACCCAGAATAAACCACACACAATGCTTATGTAAGTTTAAACTGAACTACTTTTATTGATGTACACACACATATTTATGCCCACCAGTACCCAATCATATTGAGCCTTCCCCCCTAGCCACATGGAAAACCCAACCATCATCAGATGACAGACTCACAAACCCCACCCCCTGATTTTCTGGGGTTTGATAAGATGCCAGATGGTAATATTCCCTAGGTGCCAGGCTTCCTGGGAGGTCCTTGTGACCTTCCCCTGAGCTGTGGTTGCTAAGATAATTACCTCCAGGTAGAGTTTTGACAAGGTAGTGTTATCCTAGTGACAAGCTTATTTGTTCCCCAGCTGGATATACATTTAACCCCTGACCTCACTGTCCTCTTTCTCTCCAAGTGGCATGGCCACTCAACTATGCACCCAAGTCCCACGTGTGGTAACTTGTCTTCCTTGCATGGTAATTCAGGACTTCCTTAAACAGGCCTTTGTAGGAGGGCTGAGAATCTTTACTTCCCTCCCACAATTGCTCATGGACAGGATGTGATGTAAATTACATCATCTCAACTAAGGATATATCCAGGCAGGAAACTGGTGCTGTTGCCTGTTTGGTTGCTGGGTGGTGTTGGTGATGGTTGATGGTGGTGATGATGTCAATGGTCTGACCGTGGGTAAGATCAAGCGTTTGGGGAAGGGAATTACTATATATATAGGTAGATAGATTTAAAAGGGGGTGTTGCTCCGTGGGTCTGGGCTGTTGTGTTTGTAATACATTTATAGTATTGTGTTATCTGCCTTTTAATAAATACCTTTTAATGTCGACGAACCTTGTGTAATATTAATTTGGTGATACAGCACATTTGGCGACCACGAATTTTAGACTTCTACAAATGTTATTTATGAGGTAATATCACATTAATAGATAGTCAGATTTATTTATTTATTTTTTTTTTGTGGGGAAGGAAAAAAAGTACTTTGTCTAATTATCCTCTGCATGGGAAATCAAGTGCTGATTGTGTGTGGAGTCTAGGATAAGCCTCCATTTTTATATAAATATCGTACTAGCTTCTGAGTTGAGTTGTTGTGCTTTTGAGTACAGGCTAGGCCTGCATTTGAATAGAATCCATGCGGCTTCTTTGTGTATTTGAATGCTAAATTAAGCCTCCATTTTTAATATATATCGTACTAGCTTCTGAGTTGAGTTTTGTTCGTACTAGCTTATTTTGATACATAAAACAAATATATCGTACTATATCGTACTAGCTTCTGAGTTGAGTTTTGTTCGTACTAGCTTATTTTGATACATAAAACAAATATATATCATACAGGTTCTTTTTGTGGGTTTATCTGAGTTGTTGTGCTTTTGAGTACAGGCCTAGCTTTGCATTTGAATAGAATCCATGTGGCTTCTTTGTGTAATTAAATGCTAATTCAAGCCTCCATTTTTAATATACAAGCTTGGGCACCAGGCCACAATTAGTTTGTTGTGTGTTTCAAATACCTGAGTTTGTTAATACTATTATTTTTGTTTTGTTTTTGGTTTTTTTTTTCTTTTCTTTCTTTTACTTTCTCTAGTCCTTTATCATAGTACAGGCCTGGAGAAAAATAATAAATAAACCATTTTAAATATTATATATATATATATATTATTTCAGGCGTGCATTTTAATACACTATAGGCTTCCATACCTTATACATTTTGGGTGTCTTGCATATCCTAGTTCGGGTTTATATCCTACCCTGCAGGCCTTGCTATTATATTTTAAGTTAATTAGCAAGTATTACCTTCACCATACTAAGGTAAGTATAATTTGCATTGTGGGTACTAATCTATTTTTCTACATATTACACCTGGCCTACTGAATAGTCATCAACTATTGTTGGCTACTCAGAAGCATGCTACTTTAGTCGCAAATTGATTTGGATTCTTACTTGGGTGAGTAAAAGAGTAGGAATGTCTTTTCAAGGGGCCAAATACTTTCCCACAGAAGTGCGTGAGTACTTTAGGAAACATATTCAAAAACATGATGGTCCATATGAGCTTCCAGAGCCAGCAAACCCAGACAGTGAAAAAGAAAAGAGATTAATGGATGTTCTAACACAAATTGTAAATAACAAAAAGTATAGAACAAAGAAGAGAAAAAGTTTGGTCACACAAGCTGTTGTAGCCACAATAGGAGGCCTAATAGACTTAGTTGTAGAATTACGGCAGCATAATTTGGAAACAACAAATAAAATGGAGGAAGCAATGGACAAAAGGGATTGTTTAAAAATTGCAGCTTTGAGAACAACTACAATTGTTGGGGAACTAGAAAGGGAGTTAAGGGAAATAGAAAAGCAGAGGGATGTTTATGGAGTAAAAATAACAGAACTTCAAAACATAATAATGGACTATAAAAATAAAACAAAGTTAGAAGGGATAAAAGGAGTCAGAGACATTGCCAAAATATATCCAGATCTGGATATGTTTGTGGCACAAAATAAAGAACCAGTGCCGAAAATGAACCAAGATAGAAAAGATTTCTTATGTTATTCTGTTCCACAAGTAGATACCATACCACAAGCACCAGTTATTGTTTCAGAATTATTTAATGCAAGGCAAACACCTACAGGATTTTCTATGCAGACTCGACCGATGTCTATGGCAGATAAAGACAATTTCCAGAAATGGTGGGGAAGTATGCCAACTAACAACTTTAATACGTTTACACATTGGTTTATGAGGGGAGCAGATAGAGCTAAAAAAGGAGGTCTTAACTTAGAGGAATGGACAGAACTGTTAGAATACGCTATGGGTCCTTTGGCTAGTAGACTATTGGGATTTAATAACAGTGTGTCTGATCAGGCAGGAAGAATTGCTGCAACTAATTTCTATCTACTTAGCATAGAGAAAGAAATAGCAAATATTACCATGAGGCCAATAGATGGTCCTAGAGAGGTAGCTCAAAGGATATTTTTTTGGTATACTCTACGACAACCTCAACAGCCTCTAGTGCTGGGCTCACCAGAACATATAGCAAAAGTAATGGAAGCCCTTCCCCGGGAGTGTCAAGAATTTATCAGGCTTTTTGATCCAACACCAACAGACTTGGAAATGGTACTAACTAGAGCTGATACGTGGTGGATCAAGCATCCTTTCACAGAACAGGCCTGCTCTGTTTCAGCTGTAAGAACATTTAAGGTCGAGTCTGGTAGAGATATAGATGGTAATTGGAGAAACCAGACATGGGATGTACCCCAGAACAAGAAGGATGATCAAAACTGGAGACCAAAACAGAACTTTGACAAAAGATGGAGAGATCCACCTAGGGACTATAGGAATAGGGATGGCAGCAACTGGAGGGCTAATCAGGAGGGAGAGAGAAACGGTAACATGGGCTATTGGGAACTCAGGAGACAGAAGGATAGGATAGAAGAGGAAAATCACATACTTAAAAACAAGGTAGCTGAGTCAGAGAGGAAATTGAAGGAAAGTGAGGCAAAGATGCAATATAGTGTTATAAAAGAGGGACGGAGTAGAAGTGAGTCACAATGACAAATCCCAACCCCTGCGCCTCAGCATCTCATTCACTCAGCTAATTTAACCATGGATGAGGCAGGTCGGCCTACCAGTTATACAGTCATCGCAGGGGTAGGGAAAAATATGTTGGTAGATACAGGAGCAGCAGTTACAATGACCAACAGGGTCAAAAATGGGGATTCTTCAGTAAGTAGTATGGGAGTTACTGGGAATCCACAGGAGGTTAGAGCAGGTCCAATTGATGTAGCAGTTGGAGAAAAAAACAATACAAGTAGAAGCAATAGTGGGTTGGCCAGAGGAAATATTGGGAATAGAAGTTTAAAAAAAAGGAAATTTCATTGTAGATCTTGCCAATTTTTGTTTGTGGAAGACAGAAAAGGTGAATCAGGTAAGTACAGAGTTGACGAAAGGGGTTGTGCTCCCAATGGCATATATTGTCTCTCCGATAAAAAGTCTGGAAAAAACAAACAAACTGAAACTAGACGGACAACCAGAATGGCTGCAGAAGCTAATCCAAGACATACCTGTTTGGGCTACAGATAAATTAGACTGTGGAAGAATGAAAGGAATGGTCTTTTTGGAAGGAGGAGACCCACAATGGCAAAAGCAATATCCAGTCCCAAGAGAATCAGTGGCATCAATCACCAAGATGATAGAAATACTGGAGAGAAGTGGAATAATTAAATCTGGAAATGGGTATGCATGTAACTCACCATGTTGGCCTGTGAGAAAAGCTGTGTTAAAAGGGAATAGAGATGAAAAAGCAGCCTCATCATGGAGACTTACCATTGATTACAGGGCCGTGAACAAACTTGCAAAAAGAATGGCCCCTGTTGCTTTTGTTATGTATATGTTTCTAATGATGGAATCTAGTGTTCCCACAGAGCACGGCTGTATAAGAATGAAGATGCGTGTCAACAGAAGATTGTGGTGGATCCTTGTTCCAGGATGGATAAGTATAAGCTGTATCACAGTAGGAATGGGGAGACAGGCAATAAGGCCAGAAGATACCGCAAATAAGGGAGAGAGTTTGAAAGGATTGGAGTTACATTACGTTCAAGCAGATAGATTTATTTGGCCCAGGGAATTGGAAGTAAAAGAGGGTGGAGGGTTACAAGTAAACATTATTTTGCCACATAATAGTACCAGGGGATTAGCTCTTAGAGCTCCAATACAAGGGAGGTTTACAAATATTACAGTAGTAGTGAGTAA
Source organism: Discoglossus pictus (assembly GCA_027410445.1). Classification (NCBI taxonomy): domain Eukaryota; kingdom Metazoa; phylum Chordata; class Amphibia; order Anura; family Alytidae; genus Discoglossus; species Discoglossus pictus. Next base: position 61,330,672 of record CM050164.1, on the reverse strand, counting down.
CTTAACATTAGAAGAAGGTGGAGAATGGGACGCTGCAGTTATAGCTGCCCTGCCTGACCTAGAGGAATTCTGCAATTTTGATACTGGAAAGGGGTGTGTTCTAACAATAGATGAAGTATTTGTCTCTGTAAAGGAGCTGCAACGTTGTAAAGATCAGAAGAAGGTACCATGGCCAATAGGCGGATTGGTGGTGGTACCAACACATGAAACAGTTGTGCAAGGGGTTGGGTGGACTTACTACCCAATAATTCTAAATTTTAATGATTTTTCTATTCCTCCAAAGTGCCCGGAATCACAGCGGCAGTGGTTTAAGCAAAGTATACAAGAGACCATCATTGAGTGGACCGGAGCAGGGAGTCGAGAAAAACGGGACACACTTGCAGCCCTTTTAGGAGGAGTCGGAACTGGATTGGGAGTATGGAATTCAGCAGACATCATTGGAGTGAACAGCCGGATAAACTCCCTTACTGATGGCATGGGACATGCTATGAAAACAGGTGGAGTAGCTGACTCCCTTATAGTGAGTAGACTGACAGACAATGTTGATGACATACACACCATTGCCAACAACCTGCATCTAGTTGAGGAAAATATTGCTTCCATTGCTAACAGCATTAAGAATGAAATAGTGGGAACTGCCATTTTCTGTTCTATGATTGGAGGAAAGCTGTTGGCAGATTTAAAGGAAACTATTAAAGACATCCAGGAAAACAAGTGGGCAAGACAAATCAATGCAACAAGGATTATCACGTCATTGAAAAGAAAAGGAGTGGACATCACTGAGGACAATCTTAAATACAGCAATATTGAAGGCCCAGATCAATGGATGCCACATGGACTACAATCTGGGACAATAGGACTAATCCTGGCAATTCCCCGCTGGGAGGGGCAGGCGGAGCAACTGAACTTTATACATAGCATTGGCACGTTAAGTGATGGAATCTACAGGCAACACTTCCCATCAAAAAGACTGGCCACTATTACAGAACTAGCGAATTGCCCGTCAAAAAATGACGGCAATGGAATTGTAAGGTAGCTAATGGTGTTTTGTGTGTCCTACTGAAATATGTAATCTAAAATAATAAATGAATATACTTTACCTATTTTGAAGCATTGTGTTGAAGAGCTGTCAATGTGTTTTGATGTTGCTGCAGCATTAGTGGTGTGGAGGTGCTGTGTAAGCGTGATGAACGTGTGCAGTGTAATACTGTGCGTTCGCGAGCCGTAACCGTTAGCGTAGTTGTGTACTTCCACATTGGAGTAAAATGGCGGGTAATGTGTGGTATGCGTCTTAGCGGATTATCCGTAGGTCTTTTGTGGTGTTTTGCGAGTTTCTTGTGGTGTTTTACGTGGTTAGAGCGCTGTAGCCTCGTTTTCGTTTTGTTCGCCGACATTTTTTCTGTCGCTTAGAGAATTTTTTGGTGTCTAAACTCTTTCATTTTGAGGTAAATGAAGGTGTAAGTTGTTTTTTTTAGGTCCTGGATGCTCCCTCTTGCTGTAGGTAAGCTTTTTATGTATGTGCTGTGTGTATTTATTGTGCTTTACATTTTGTGATGTTCGCAGGTTGCGGACGATTTTTTCTCTCGCTTAGAGAATTTTGTAGTGTGTAAACTCTTTTATTTTTAGTTAAGTGAAGGTGTAAGTGGTTTTTCTGAGGTCCTGGATGCCCCCTCTTGCTGTAGGTAAGCTTTTTATGTATGTGCTGTGTGTATTTATTGTGTTTTTTTTTTTTCATGTTCGCGAGTTGCGGCTGATTTTTGCGAGGTCGTAATCAGTGTTAACGTGTCTCGTATGTTGTTTGTGAGGGTCGTTGGTGTGACGTGTTGTTTGCGTTATATAAGTAAATTTTGGGAGGGTCGCAGTTGCTGGCAAGGAGCGCCTTCGGTAAGATGTCATACAGCACATATGGTAAGGTATTATAATGCACATAGTAATATCCCATACTGCGCAGAAATTCGGTTCAAACACAGTGCTTATAGTAAGAATATATACAGTGCATTAACTAACATCATTAGTGTATATAGTACAGACAGCACATATGGTAAACACATCTATGGGGCATATAGCGGCATGATATGGAGGTCACTATTTATGTTATCTAAAATCCTTTTAAAAAGATCATGTGCAGAACATATGGTAAGTTCAGATACATAGAATCCTATAAGCACACATGGTAAGATCAGAGGAAGAGTATATAACTGAATCCTATAGGTGCAGGTATTTCCATGTTATACAGTTGATACAATCATATAGTAAGATCCATTCCAATATATGATAACATTCTAATATTAATAGGTTATTTCACATGCAATATGTGCAGACCTCTATATCTCCATATATATCACCCCAGACGCCTATAGGAGACCCCATCTACTACTACCTGACCCTCAGCATGTAGAGCATTAACCCCTGCAGGCCCAGAACAGGCCCACATAGCAGTGCAGGGGTTAACCCTCTCAGTGCCATTGCCCATGCATTGCTGGGCACACTCATCAGTAGAGTCTGCCCCTGGAATCTCCGTGCGGTGTGGCTGCTGCATGCTGCAGGATCAGTGTCCTAACACCCCCGGGGCACAGCATCCACACAGCCTCCTCCAGGCATAGTACCACCACAGCACTGGCCATCATTAGAGCAGCAGTGTCCTACAGGAGACGTGAGGGCCGCGGCTCCATGCTAGCAACTGTGAATCAGTATTATTCAGTTAGCTCTCTGTATCTCTCTCTGCCCCTCTCTCTCCCTTTATGTATCTATCACTTCCTACACGTGTCTCCTTCTCACACAACCATGTTTCTCCCAGCCTCCTCTCCCACAAACACTGATCATTTACCCCCATGATTTTATTCACAATCAGATAAATACAGAAATACAGACTTACAGATACTTACAGCGCTGCAGTCAACATAAGACAGGAAGTGCTTTCACTAACCGGAAGTGAATGTAGAAGACTACAACTCCCAGTATCCCTTGCTGTGGTATACTTGTTCTTTGTTCTGCACATTATTATTGCTTTAATGAGCCGTCTCTCTCTATTGCCCATAACAAACATTGAGATTTACCAGTCACCTTATAAGTATTGACAGTGACGTCACAGCCTCCTCTTCAGGCATAGTCCCACCACAGCAGTGTCCTACAGGAGACGCGAGGGCCGGGCTCCATGCTAGCAACTGAGGCCCTCGCTTCGCGAGGGCCTCAGTTCCTTTGTGAGCATACGGGCCGTTGCTCACGCTTGCGGGCCCGCAAGCGTGAGCAACGGCCCGTACGCTCACAACTATATATGTGATTGGAGATGGATGAAAGCTGTTGCAGGAAATCTCAACACCGATGGCTGTGCAGTTGTGTTTGGGAGAAAGGTGCTGAGGAGGATGGCTGGGTGCAGTTGATAAAAGAAAACCTGGTGCAAGAGGTGATCCGCATAGGGGACATTGCATGCTTTATCGGCCACTCTGAATATAGGACAGTTGATGAAATATGTTTGGTGGAAGAAGGGTCTTGTATCATGGTATTTCATTCAAGAAACCTTACCACTGAAATGATCAATTTTACTGCAAATGCAGATTGGACAAATTTGACAATGAAGCTTTTTACCTTGGAACTTCATGAGTCAGAGACACATCCAGTCCTACGAACACTGTCGCTGGTACTCATGTTCATTCAAGTATTAACGACAATTATAATAATATACTTTTGTGTGGCAATGAAACTTGCAAGGAGGATATATAATAATGTGTCTTTTTCCTCTTCTTTCTCTCTCTCATACATACTTCAATAAAGTTTTACATTGCACATACATAAACATTTATCACACACTCTCACCTAAATTCTATAAATTCTGTTTTTTGTGTAATATGTGGATTGACAGCCATAGGAAAGTACAGGAGAACTTATGTCGCTGAGGGAACTATTCCGGAGGGACGGTGGGTTGAATTTCTCCTGTATATCAGGTTTTTGCTCCCACTAGGTTCTCCTGTACTAGAGGGATAACTAGAAAACTGAGCAACATAGAAGAAGAAAAAGTGAGGGAATGTGGTAACTTGTCTTCCTTGCATGGTAATTCAGGACTTCCTTAAACAGGCCTTTGTAGGAGGGCTGAGAATCTTTACTTCCCTCCCACAATTGCTCATGGACAGGATGTGATGTAAATTACATCATCTCAACTAAGGATATATCCAGGCAGGAAACTGGTGCTGTTGCCTGTTTGGTTGCTGGGTGGTGTTGGTGATGGTTGATGGTGGTGATGATGTCAATGGTCTGACCGTGGGTAAGATCAAGCGTTTGGGGAAGGGAATTACTATATATATAGGTAGATAGATTTAAAAGGGGGTGTTGCTCCGTGGGTCTGGGCTGTTGTGTTTGTAATACATTTATAGTATTGTGTTATCTGCCTTTTAATAAATACCTTTTAATGTAGACGAACCTTGTGTAATATTAATTTGGTGATACACCACACCACGAACAGGGAATCCTGGTATAACACTTTATTTATCTGGGAAAATGCCACAGTTTGAGACCAAATATGACTGGGTTTCCTTCATACATCAATAAATGAACATAAACATGGCTTAACACAGTTTAACATGGAACACAGTGAAACAATATGTCCGACATCCCACACACAAACCCCAATGACCAAAATGGCTTCCATATTTCCGACACTCCAGCTCAGATGACATCTGCCAGAAAAAGAAGAAATAGTGGACACCAGTGATGGTTCAGGCCCCTGTCAGTCCAACAGTCACATACATAGTTTTAGGGTCTTTTGGGACATAATAGGGTTAGCATGTACCTGGAAAGGTTTTAATTTTTGAACTTGCTGTTGGATTGATGTAGTTAGAGGCATTTTAGTTACGGTGGCACAGTGTTGTAGATAAAATAAATCTGATTGAGCCTGAAACAAGTTATGTTTGTGAATGGAGTGGTACACAGTACTCTAATGCTATGTTAACTGAATTCCCAGGACAGCAGATGTCAAATTTAGCTGCCCTCTCTTTGTCACAATGTTACGGTTTTATTTCTTCAGTTCATCAATACCCCATTTACTGCTCCACATGCTTTCCTGCATGCAGGAGCGCTATGTGAAAAGAGTGCTAAACAGGGCATTTTATTTCCATATGGTGAATTGGAGAGGGATGAGCAGAGGTTTAAAGGGCTAATTGAGAGTTGGTGGTCAAAAAAGCACTATCTAGTGATTTAGCTCTGAGCAGAGAATTACAGGGAAAAGAGTGCTATAGCGAAACATTGCTCAAAGGGGTAGCGTTAAGCTGGGTATACCTGTACCTTTTGAATATAACTTGTTACCATTTGCAGAATAGTGTAGTATGTTACGATTACATCTCAGAACTAACATGTCAACTACCTGAAGAGACCCACCCACCTGGGGTACTTAAATCCTGTACCTCACAGGTGCCTGTTATTGGTGTTTCCCATGTTTGGACCAAGCTTCCTGGTAACTAATAACATTACCATTCTAAAATGGCGCTTTAGACAACTAAACAAACTGTTTGCCCCCGCGCACACAGCCCATTTTTGCTGCACATTTGCCACATTGCTGACACATACCTCAGGTCAGCAACAGTCCAAATGTACATTGTATGCTGCAGGAAAATCAAAACACATTGTTAGCTCTTCAGAATATTGATTACTGGATTTATTAATTAGAAATAGGTAAGGTATATTAATTTATTATTTAATTAATTAATTATTATTAAAAAGAATATATATACTGTATATATATATATATATATATATATATATATACACAAAAGAGCAGGAGAGAGGCTCGCAATGAGCTCCAAAGGCGCTCATTGCAAGACATGCGATGAGCATCGAAGGTGCTCAGCACGGTGCTCACAATGAGCGCCAAGGGTGCTCAGAGGATCAAAAGTACACAAGGGCTCGCAATGAGCACCAAAGGCTCTCAGCGCAGGGTTTGCAACGAATGCCCAAGGTACTCAGAGGACCAAAAACCTTATATTGGGTGGCAAACAGCATTACCTGCCTTACAATTTTATTGACTTTCATTTTTTGACAGGCAAGTTGCTACTTGCATATAAAAGTAATAAATTACTGTATTTATCGGCGTATAACACGCACTTTTTCTCCCTGAAAATAGGGGGCAAATGATAGGTGCGTGTTATATGCCGATATTCCCTCCCCCCTCCTCATCCTCAACCTCCCTCCTTACTCTAAGCCCCCTCCACATTCTAACCCCCCCTCCTCAACCTAAACCCCCCTCCTCCTCAACCTAAACCCCCCTCCTCAACCTAAACCCCCCTAAATACCTCCCCCTCACTTACCTGCTTCTGCTCTGGCCTCCGCTCCTTGACCCGGTGACGTCACATGTGTGCCTCCCGGTATATGCTAATGACGTGGGGCGCTGGCGCGCATGTGACATCACCGGGTCAAGGAGCGGAGCGGAGGCCGGAGCAGAAGCAGGTAAGTGAGGGGGAGGTATTAAGGGGGGTTTAGGTTTAGGAGGAGGGGGGTTAGGTTGAGGAGGCGGGGTTTAGAATGAGGAGGGGGGTTTAGAATGAGGAGGGGGGTTTAGAATGAGGAGGGGGGTTAGAATGCGGAGGGGGGTTTAGAATGAGGAGGGAGGTTGAGGAGGGGGGTTTAGGTTGAGAAGGGGGGTTGAGGATAGGGGGGTTGAGGATGAGGAGGGAGGTTGAGGAGGGGGGTTGAGGTTGAGGAGGGGGGTTGAGGAAGGAGGATGAGGATGGGGGGTTTGAGGAGGGGGTTGAGGAGGGAGGATGATGATGGAGGTTGAGGAGGGGGTTGAGGATGAGGAGGGAGGTTGAGGTTGAGGATTTTGCTTCAAAGTTCTTTATTTGAATTTTTTTTTCTTTTTCATGAAATTCCCTTCTTAAAATGAGGTGCGTGTTATACACCGGTGCGTGTTATATGCCGATAAATATGGTAGATGCTGTTTTTTTACATTATAAAAACACTTGCTTATCAGAAATGACAGTAGGACCAAATTGGAGGTTTAGAAAATAAGAGTGAACTTTGGTCAGATAACCAAGCTATGTTAAGTAAAGTGACTCACTTAGAAGACAAAATTAGAATATCAAAAAGGAAACAAAACAATATAGAAGATTATATCAGACGTAATAATCTAATAATAAGAGGAGTTCCTGAAAAGGTTTCAACAACCGAATTACACTCCTTTGTAACTAAATTTCCAGCAACACTAGTGAAACTAGGAGCAATAGCAAAATTTAAATCTATATCTATATATAATAAAATAGATAAATTACACAGAATTCACTTACCAGGAACTATTCCAAAAGAGACACCCAGAGATATTATAGTAAGACTACATTTTTCCATATATAAAGAAGCTGTATTAAGGGCCTCCAGAGATAAGACATTTTGAAACCCCATATGAAAAACGTATGATATTTTCACACATGTCAAGTGAAACACTTATTAAAAGGAAATAATTTAAAGAAATGACCAAATCCCTAAGAAGAGAGAACATATTGTATAGATGGCGATTTCCCGTCAAATTAATAATTACAAAAAAAAACAGAAAACTGTAGTTAGCTCAGTGCTTGGGGGAGAAAAACTCTTGAGCGAATGGAGAATACCATTCAAACCAGCATATAACTATACTTTAGAAAAGACCCAATTATCCACAAAATTTGGACAAAAAGCAAAGTTAATTGTATAGATGATGTGGGAAAGCATAAAAGAGAGAATATAATGTAATTGATGAGGGGTTGGGTGAGGGTAAATAGAATAATAGGAACTAAATAGAGGGAGAGTGAGAGGAAAATTGATGTAAGTTGTGAGGCCTTTCCTCCAAATGTATTTTTTGTTAAATTAGATTAGAAAAATGAGTTAGTAACCTTTATAAAACAACATACATTGACCTTAATATTAATGTTACATAGACATAGGAATGAAACACTTTTTTTCACATGTATAACACTAAAGTAAAATACATTTTTTCATCTAGCTTGAACAGTAATTAGAAAAATTTATATTAAGTCCAACACTGACCTATTAGCAAGAGTATTACAGGTATCTCCACCTTTACTTACTGCACTTCAATTAAATATTAATTCTTACACCAATTCGCTTTGTTTCCCCTCACTTTAAAATACTCGTTATTACAATCAAAATGGAGACAAGTAATTTAACTAAAATAGATATCAGTTTAAACGTAAAAAGTAATATTGACTTACACACTGTTATTAATATTTGTTTTCTCTTTCCATGGATGGGCATGACCTTTGCTTCTCTTTCCCCACCTCTTCCTCCTTCCAACTCTTGGGGGGATGGGGTGGGAGAAGGGATAGCAGCTTTTATATTTTCAGACTCCCCAGCCTCTGTAAAATAACTACATAATGTATTAAGTATTAAAAAGCTATTTGTTACTATTTGGTATATCATATCCTCTAAATTTAAAATAATAAAAAAAAGCAAAAAGATTCAAGGCTTAGTCCAACAAACTGATCAGTCTCAACCTGATTAGCTAATAACTAAAATAGACATGATTTACTTAACTTCTACTGTCAAAAGAAGGATTTATAAAACACAGAAAACACAGAAAAGCTACTGACAATACCTGTAAAGTAATAGATATTTTTGCTTTCTCAAAAACACAGAAATCGCCGATGGTAGCTTTATCAGTGAATGCCGAAAAAGCATTCGACCGGGTAAATTGGCAATTTATAGAAACGGTGTTAGACAAATATGGCTTTGGCACTTATGGCACACATGCAGTTAAAGCTCTCTATATAGGAGTAAATGCACATGTCAAAGGATTTGGATTTAAAACCAAAAATTTCAAAATAAGCAATGGAACCAGACAGGAGTGTCCCCTCTCTCCATTAATATTTGCACTGATCATCAAACCTCTGATTAAAGTAATAAGAAATCCAACAGAAATAGATGGCATAACAATAGGAAATATGAATATGAAAGTAACTGCTTTTGCAGAGGATTTGGTTACTAATCCAGAGAAATCTTTAACTAAGTTACACAAAATTATTGAAATGTACAGTAAACTTTCATACTATAAATTTAATATTTTGAAATCAGAAATTCTATCAATAAATGTAAGTGCTGAAAAACTGAAGCTGAAAGAAAAGTTCACATTTAAATGAAATCCAAGCACTATAACTCATTTAGGAATAACATTTACAGTAAATCTGAATAAAATAATTTAAAACAACTTAGACAGACTTTATACTAATATCATTACCTCTCTAACAAATTAAAAGAGATTGCATTTTTCATGGCTAGGAAGAACTGGCACTACCAAAATGACCATCTTACCCAAAATCATGTATGTTTTAAGACGCCTACCATTAAAAATTCCAATTTATAAACTAAGAGCATTTCAAAAGATAATTGATCAATTCATCTATAAAAATAAAAAATCCTGACAAAACAAAAGAAATAGTATCAAGAACATACTCTAAAGGCGGCTTGGCAGCACCTAACATTATATGTATAGTATTTAAAAGCAATAACTTTAACACATTTATTAAAATATAGGATTAAGACACACATTTCTACATTTTTACTAATAGAGAAATGTTATCAAGGAAGATTATACTTCAAAACATAATATGGGACAAAACCCAAAACAAAAGATTAATGAACAATCTACCACTGGTTCCAAAATCTCTATTGAAACTATCTCTTAAACATAATAAAGAACTGAAATTAATCAAATTCCCATCACCAAACATTCCAATAAATAAGATCAGTTCTGATTTTTATCATTCTTAAATATAGATTGGGAAATATGGGGAATAAAACCCATTGGCGATCTTTATCAAAACAGTGAATTAAAAACCTTTGAATTAGCATGTAGAGAAAACAATATCTTAAGATATAAATGGCTTTTGTACATGTTGCAAACAGCAGTTTCAAGTCTGAATATAATGTAACAGAAACAAGAGATTTAATATTTGTAATATCGATAACATCTCATCAAATTATACTATCTATGTTTTGATTAATACAATTGAAAAGTATTAACAGTGTGTAATATAAGATACAGATATCTAAGAAGAAAAAAAAGAAAAGAAGGGCATAGATTACTATTTACAAAAATTTACAATTTATATCTTAATGCAGGACATGGATGTGTATATGTCTTTTTTTTATTGATTGTAAATTTAGCATCAATTTTATTGATTGAGCAATGATTGTTGTATTGTAATTCTGTAAAATAAAAAAGTTAATAAAAAAATAAAAAAAATGAATAAATGACGGTAGGATATATTCGGAATATAATATTGAATCAATTGACATACATATATTTTTTTTCACAATCAATCTTTATTTTGATATTGCAACAGATAGAGAAAAATACATAAATTTTTAAAATAAAGGGCAATATAGTTACAGTGCATGATCATTTTTCTTGGATTTTTTTTTCACTTATATGTCTATTTCTACTATATCATATTTACTCCCTTTTTTTTTTTTTTATAGCTTTATGTTTTTTTCCTTCTCTCTCTCTCTCTGTGTCTCTCTTCTATCTCTTTATCTATATTTTCTAACAGTCTCTTTGTCACAAACAATCACACTTTATATGTCTCTATTACCTCACTTTCCCCCTGTATATAATAGCAGCTTCATTTTACAGATTTCGTTTTTTAAATGATGAAGTTATACACACTGTCACGCTAGCACATTCTGTGGGCTCGTAATGGCGCCTCTCTAACTGAAATTGGGCACATTCCAACGGACACTCAACTGCCACAAGCGCAACTATCAACTGCGCATGTGAGACTTCTCTGCAGCTAGCATGCACTATTACGTAGCACTTTGCATGTGTGACTTCATTTCACATGAGCGGTTACACAATTCCCGAAATGTATCAACAATTTTAACGGCAGGCGTTACACACACTTTGGTAATTATTATTGTGGATGCTGAGTATTTCAAGTGTACTTCCTCAAAACAGAATATTTCCAATGTATAATCACAGTAGCATTTTTAAAATAGACTTAATAAGACATCCTTTATTTATTTTTTTGCAATTATGTTGCTGTACAATCTACCATTTAGTTTTTTTCTAATCATCTTCTGAAGGTTGGGAGATAATTTGAATGTACATGAAGTTTCTCTCTGCACAGTGGGAATGTGCTGTTTTTAATAGGAGTAATGATGATAAGGTAATTCATTGACAATGACACACCCTACTGAGAAAGTCAAAAACAGAATCGGCTGGAGAACATAAATTAATGTCTACAGTAAAACTAATGACCATGGTAAATGACCAATACTCTACAATACTCTACTGTAAGATACTTTGCATATTTTTATAATATGTATCACAGAGAATCAGAGAAGGGACCAATAATTTCAGTGAATGTACCGAGTCATTCAGAGATTAGCGTTTTGAATTCCCATGTTATGACTGGCTTAAAAACACTTTTCAGCCTATCAGAGTGATTTTTGTTCTCTTATGTTATTCATATGAGGAGCTCCTTTTAGTTTAGCAAAAACACTTATTGTGGGTGGAGTATCCAGCTGAAGATGAAGTCTGGCATTTCATTGTTAACCTTGAAACAAGGATTGTACAAATATATTAGGGAACAAAAAGTAGGGTTCCCCAAACAACCACACTATAGAGGGTCAAGTAGGAGGCAGCTACAAGCACTATGCCACAGTTAGGGTTCCCCCTATTCAGCTAAACACTGAAATCGGGCTTCTGTTTCAGCCTTGCCTGCAGCTGCATTACTGGAGCCTCTTGTAATACCATCTGAACTCTGACTTACACACACACAACGACACTTAAAATTTAAAGGGACAGCATCCCTATGCAACAACCTGCATATAATTCAGCCATCGTCCTGATACTGCATAATTACTTTTTGTCATCCAGAACATTACTCAGTTTTTTCTCCACAATACTTCCCTATGATATCCTGATTGATCTTCTGTTGCTGACCTTGCCTTTTCTTTCTGTTTATCTTTGGATTTCTGACTCTCACCCTTGGCTTGGACTTGCATTATACTGCTCTCCATACTTCATGACCTCGGCTTGGTTTCCTGATTACATTTCCTTTTCTGTACTGCACATCTGTGAAAATCCTTACTGCCACTGGCCTTCAGCCCTGTCCCAGCTGTGAGTGGTCATACAAATACTAAAAACTAAAATACTGTGCTGCTAATAATCACATTGTGCTATTATTTAGCCTACTATGGCGCCTACCTACACACAAAAAAAAATGGTAATCTGAAACATGATAGTTCTACTTTAGGCCTAGATTCACCAATATGAGGTTTAAGCACGTAAGCAAAGTTCTCACAACTTTCCATATCACAACATTCATGAAAGATCCTTAGAATTTATTTTAACAGTTGTGTGATTAATATGTTTTGAAGCAATATTGAATGGATAGAACTGAATGTATGCAATATTTACCATAATATATTATGGTCTTAATCATATAATAGCATTCCAAGAAATCTACAGTATTTTTGCCATTAGGCTTGACATGAACCAGGGGCGAGGGGACCATCTTCATCCGAAACCCTCCTGCTTTCAGTCACAGGAACACCCCTAGATTATCAAGATACAGGAACACAGGAACCTCAGGAAGCAATCATAGCAGTGGTACTCTCTGTGGTTAAGAGTATAGTTCAGACAGAGTCTGTAGTAATAGCTCCAGAGATTATAATTTATTATATTCCCTCAGAATTAACCATATACCTTGTTTATGTAGGTTTAAACTGACAACATTTTATTGATGATGGTACAGCATATTTATCCATGCACAGTCCAATCATGTTCAGTCACCAACACAGTTCCAATCTCCAATAACTCCCACCCTGACCATGTGTGGAGGTCTATCAAGTTTTGTCACCTTCCTAAACACCCCCTGTAGTCCTGGAGCCTAACTGGCTAACTAAATTTTTTTAACCATTTGTACTTGTTTAGGGGAGTTCCCACGTTAGTGTTATGCTAGAGTCCTCTGTCAGGAAGCCAAATGTTAGAGGGTGATATGGCAAATCTATTTTTCAGACACAGGGCCTTAATCTACTGCCCAATTCGTAATCTCTTTATATTGTTACATATTCTATTAGCTACTCACAATCCAATTACGCGTTACCCGTCCACAATCACTATGGGCCAGTCAAAGACAAAATTCTCCATTGGTTTTAGCACAGTTTGAATATTATGAGCTCTAAATAATTAAAGTTACACAAAGTCAGTATTCATTTAGACTCGTAGCTCTAGCTCACAAAAAAGTCTAACCCGCAACTGAAAAAGTATCACTTTTCTGTCAAAGATATTATGAATACTAAATAGGACTCACAAAGGATTTTTCACTTATTAGAGCGGTAGCAGTAATTAAACAAACAATACTGCATGGGAAGGCATGAAAATACTTTATAATTAAATTGCACAACAGTCTCAAACCCAGAAATATGCAATTAAAAAATATTATTTTTAAAAGTTTAATTCTGAGTAATATCAATCTAGGACTCAAGGGGTTAATACATACCATAAAACCCACATGGACTTTAAAAAGATGATCTATTGCTTTTTATAGAGTGCTAGATTGATTGATTGCAAGCCAGACAAATATTACTTATTGGCACTAATTCATTTTAATTCCGATTGCAGATTACATGTAACTTCCATGTTTTACTGATGTCACGATGAGGGTCTATTTACTATTGCCTGTGTCTAAGAAGTAAATTACGGGCTTGCTTAAATATTGTCAGATCATATGATCACACCCCCTGAAATCCTACTTAAAAAGTCTGAGTTTACCAATTTAAGCTTAAGGAGGTAAATTGTGGGTGTGAGTAAATAAAATAAATCTTAGCATTTAGAGAAACAAACAGCTGCAGCAAAAATGACCGGTTAAAGGCATTTTTGAGCTTCTAATAGAATAGGCTCATAGTGTTTGTTTAACTCCTTTCATGTCCAAGTAGCCATTATCTCCTAGCTTCCGCCAGCCCCATCCTGGGAAGTACTGAAGCCCTCTCAACTGGGCATCTTGTCCCCTGTACCCCGCATCCCCAGGAAAACCTAGTAGCATACTTTATTGAACCTTCTGGAGAAAATGCAGCATTTAGAGACCAAACATGACTGGGTACCATCCATACATCAATAAATTAAAATGAACACAGTAACACAAATGAAAGCTCATATCATGCATTACCATAGGACGATTAAACATGGCACACAATAATAATATAGCTGTCACAGTCCCAGTATCCAGGCTTGGAAAACATCTTCCTGGGAAAAGGGAGTGCACAGCTAAACCATGTTAGCACAGGGACCACACCAGTTCAATTAGGTCTTCCTGGGCATTGCAATTACACAACATTTTGCTACACACAAACATCTGTAGTAACATTATCCATCTTGGGCCAACATGGTAATCACATGGCATTGTTCTTGGTGGGAAAGTGAATGAGCTGTGTTCTGGTACTAGGTTTTCCTCAGGGCCCACAACTGTCCATAGTCCCTAAACGTTCAGTGGGACCTCCTAGGCATAACGAGGCTAAAGATGGTTTCTTTCTCTTTGTTGTATAGAAACATTAATTATTTTGTAAGAATTAAAAATTCTCATAAATATGATATTCCAAAATGAGTATTATGTAGATGTTTTGAAATAGCATTGTAATATAACAATTTACTTTTTTTTTTTTTCATTTGTGTCTGACTCTCCATGACACTATGGACCATAGCACGGCAGGCACATCTGTCAGCCACTATCCCTCTGAGCACCATCAAATACATGTTCATTGCTTAAATTACCTAATTTATCCATCTCTGTTGGTGCTGTCCCTTTCTATGTGTGCCTTTAATCTTTCTTGTCTCTCAACAGTCAAGAGTTATGTATGTGAAAAGACCACTCCATGCTTACATGGAATTAATGGAAAAGATATATAATAGAATAACCTTTGCTAAACAATGTATAGAAAGTGATAAATGATAAACTTGAAAAATAACATACAGTATGTTGTAATGTATGAAGGTTTTCACTAGTTTAAACAGTATGTAGGAAGTACAATGTTATCTTGGTTAAAAGAACATCATGAAAAGTGAAAGACAATTGGAAATGATAAAGAAATATGGCTGCTAATAATACATACTTGACAAAAGTATCTTTTTTTTCTTGATCTGCATTGATCCTTTAGCTGACCAGTTGAAGTTATTATTATTATTATTATTATTATTGTTGTTGTAACTGAAGTTCCTATTTATAGCATGATCTTGACTTGACAATGGCCAAATGTTTTTATATATTTACTGTTATATTCAACTGTGTTTTACTGGTGGCAGAAATATATCCTATTTTTCCAGTTAGGATGAATAGAGTTGCTGCAAATAGGTGTAATTTGCGATAAAATGAAGTGCAACTTACAACTGAATAAATGGAGGATGTACTTCCACTGTAACAAATAATTGTATATTACACTTAATAACATAAAGGCTGTGATAATTCTTTCTCTTTCTTAAACATTTTAGTTAATGTATGTGCCCCTTACCGCATTGTAGTTATACTTACCTAAGAGCTTGAAAGATCTATCTCATAAGGAGGCATCAATTATTATTATAGTTTATTTATAACGCGCCAACATATTCTGTAGCGCTGTACATAAATTAAGTTCAGACAAAGATAAAAACAAATTAACATATAGCAAAGCAAGCCCTGTCTTTGAGCTAGGAATCCAATGTCCATGGTGAATTCCCAAAGTACTTAGCATAGAAACTCGCAGACTTACAATCTAAGGGATAGTGAGTGGTAAAAGAGGGAGAGAGATGTGATAAGTGTGTTAGGGTGGAAGGTGATACACTTCTTTAAAGAGATGCATTTTAAGTGAGGTTTTAAATGTTTTGAGTCAAGAGGATAATCTGGTGGAGCAAGGCAAGGAGTTCCAGAGACTAGGGGCAGCACAAGAAAAGTCCCGGAGGCGGGAGTGAGAGGAGGTGACAAGAGTTGTAGAAAGAAGAAGGTTATTAGCAGAACGAAGAGGGTGGGTGGGAGAATATTTGGAGATGAGAGCAGAGATGTAAGGGGGATCGTTATTGTTGAGCGCTTTGTAAGTTAGAGTCATGATTTTAGATTTTATTCTTGAGGCTAAGGGAAGCCAGTGGAGCCAGCGGAAGATGAGTCTAGCAGAGGCATTCATAATGGATTGAAGTGGAGATAGTCGTGTGGTGGGTAGACCAACAAGAAGCGAGTTGCAGTAGTCTAGTTGAGAGATGATGAGAGAGTGACGAATTCTGGAGATGTTTTTAGATGGAGAAGACAAGATTTAGTTAGTGATTGTATATGAGGGATGAAAGACAGAGCAGGGTCCAGTAGAACTCCAAGACAACGGGCTTGGGAGGAGGGGGTGTTGATGTCGTTGACAGTGGGAGGCATGCTTCTTTTTCATTTAAATCATTTTCTTAAGGGTGTGATTTGTTTACACATTTTTTAAGAAATTATCATTTACTGAACTCACTTTTACAGTTTTGCTGAATGTAATGTTGCTTTAAAAATAATATATTAATATAGTAATACATCTAAAATATAATTTATAATTCTGTCACCAGGCACAGCTGTAAGCACCTGCAAATAATTCTATTTACCAAGGTGTCAGCTTTAATGTGTCTTGACGTGTCTTCTAGTCATTTCACTGGTTTGGCAGAATTTGCTGTGGGATCGTCTGTTGCTCTTAATTATTATCCATATTAATGCTGATCATCAACTCATAAAACAAATATAAATGAAGTATGGATAGTACTAAAGAGTACATTATGTTTGTCCAGGACACTTATGTACTGCACCCTAATGTGCAGACATGTTTTATCCATCTCATTATTAGCACTTCATTTCATTACTAGCACTAACTTTTTTTTAATAGTTTTATTCAATATAGCTAATTTACTTATAAAATAGTTTTAAATATTTTATCAACCTGTTTTAAAGCATCATATACTGTATTGAGATTTGATAATGGGAAAATAATTTAGAAAGCAAAACAAATAAATACAGCATTTATTTTTTAACTAACATGTTTGCTTGTTGCTAGTTAAGGGTGGCATTTGTTTAGCTCTTAACAGAGTGTGCCACCTTGAAGGGACCTTCAGTTCAATAAAATATTTTTTCAATTTAATTTAAATACTGCCATATTGTTGTGGCCCTTAACAACAGGATTACATAGAAACTCAAATTGAAGTAGGATAACTTTTCTTCTGAGGATCCAGGTCAACAAGTAGTCCATTAGGGAAGTACTCGGACACAAGCAAAGTCTGCTAAAATTAAAACTTTCTCTAAAATGGTTTTATGCTTATCTACTAATATTGTTCATTTGTTGCATATTTCAAAATCATATGAAGTTCTTCCCAAACTACAATGGTCTTTTTATAATGTTGCATCTAATTTCATGTTGCTAATCACACTTTCCCATTTGTAACATTCGGATGTGAGAGCTGGAGCATAAAGAAGGCTGAGCACCATAGAATTGATGCCTTTGAATTGTGGTGTTCTAGAAAACTGCTTAGAGTCCATTGGACTGCAAGAAGATCCAATAAATCAGTGCTAGAAGGTATGATCATGAGGCTGAAGCTAAATTGTTTTGGTCATATCGTTATTATTATTATCGTTTATTTGTAACGTGCCAAAATATTCTGTAGTGAATATCATAAAAAAGACGAGATTCCTTAGAGAAGACTCTGATGCTTCACACGAAGAAGGTGACAACAGAGATAGATATTGATAGAGGAGGTCATTGAAGCAATGAACATGATATTGATGGAGGTCAGAGGGGCACTGACGTTTTACCATTCATATGAAGAGTCAGAAGTGACTGAACGACGAAACAACAATAATCACACTTCTGTAGGTGAAAATACATATATTAAGGTAGATTCCAAAAGCTAAGTAGCTAATCAGGCAGTCCATATAATTAAAATTTACATTCCTTTTCAATTCATTAGGAAAAAATTTTTTTCTATTAAAGGACCACTGTAATACTCCAGCTTACCTACTTTTAATAAGTACATTTTCAATTTCTTGTGATTAAAAATGTTGAACTTTTGAAAAAGAAAACTGAAAATCACTTGTTTTCCAAACATTTTTGGTCTCTAGCTCCTCATTTTCAACTCTGTTGCAAAACCTTCAGCAGAGTTCCCTGTAGCTTTCTTTTTATTGCACAGCTTTACTGGCAGAAATATGCAGCATTTCTTGTTTATACTATTTTTTTACTTTTGAAACATAATGAAAAGTGTTACAGTGTCCATGTAATTATTGATCAGCTGTAAAACACAATTTGGAAGTAAAAGTTCTCCTGAATGACAAATCTATAATTTGAATTGTGCTCTATGGGGAAGTTAATGTCAGATTTAAATAAATAGTGAATGACTAATTATGTGGATTCTATGACACGATATAAAGCAAAACAAGTATGAAAAAATATTATCCCTCTAGACACAGAATTTTAATACGAAAGCTGGATAAGTTTCCAACTACGGTATATTGCTATGTTGTAATTCTTCTTGTAGGGTGCATTGCAACAAAATCAATACATTTTTAAGAATGTATTTTCACTCCAGATATCTGACCAGGCTATGCAAGAATGAACATGCTCCTGCCTTGTTAAAATAAAAAAGGCTGCCAAAATTAATGCTGGGTTTCTTATAAAATAAATGAATAACACAGTTGGAAATCTCTTTGAAAAGTGTAGATTACAGACACCCTGTGTTGTAAACGAATCAAGACCCGTGTAATATAATTCCTCCTGAACTAGAAATAGTGATACATATATTGAAACCTCTTAAGATGATGGACAATGCACACAGATAAAAGTTTAGAATGAATCAATATCCTTCATTCACTACTAAGCAACAAACATGTTGTGGAGAGGGATAGGAATCGAGGCAAGGCGAAAGCGAGACGAGGCTCTTGGTATCTCCTTGCCAGAAATCTAATTTTCTATTCATTGGGTTCAGTGTTGTATTTCTGCCTACACCATAAAGGCCTGTGTAGTATATATTCAGGGGTATTGCCTCTTGTCGACCGTGCAGTACCATGGCATAGTGAGTGCATATACACAAAAAACACCATTATTCACTGACATTTATGTGCATAAGTAAAACATTTTTTGAAAACTGTATTTATACATAAAATACATAAACTTATGAAGACATAGCAGGGAGGAAAGAGGAGTAGTAAATGAAGTTGGGGGATATACAATTTAATGAGACTCATGTACAAATATGCTTAAAGGGACCCTAACAGTACGTTGATATAATTTTAAAGAGCATTAAAAACTGGCTATAGATTGTTAATCATTTCTAAAATATTTTATGGTTATCCTGGATAACTAGAGAAGGAGTATTGATCCAGGCAGGAATCCGATTGCCAGTATCTCGGGTCAGGAATGAATTGACAATGTTTCAAATTTTCATGGTTTCATCTATAATATATGGATTTTATAAATATCATCTTATCATATTTTCTATTATTAAGACCTAATTGAACCTTCCATGCTCAATTTTATTTTTATGGTTATCCTGGATAACTAGAGAAGGAGTATTGATCCAGGCAGGAATCCTAATTGAACCTTCCATTCTCAATTTTATTTTTATGGTTATCCTGGATAACAAGAGAAGTAATATTGATCCAGGCAGGAATCCGGTATCTCGGGTCAGTATCTCTGGATTAGTTATCAATAATCAATGAACAATTAATCTGCATATTACAAAAGATCAGAATAGATCTAAAAAGGTTGAACTTGATGGACTAACAGTCTTTTTTCCCCCTCAATTAATATGTAACTATATATCTAGAATTGATTTTGAGTGTCCTGTAGGAAAACAGAGGCTCCATTGCCTGCTGAGTGCTTGATATGGGTAGAGAGGGGTCTAACTGCTAGATAACATTGCTGGCCTTTATTTTTGCCACTGCAAGCATGATTTAATCCTAATTAGCACATCAAAGCAGCTAATTAATATGTGTGAGCTCCTCCTTTGCATAGAAATGTAGCAACAACATAGAATTTCCCAGGATTTATATACTTTAAGGAAAAACAAATAGCACAACATATAACCAGTTTTTAACGCTCTTTAACAATAACTTAAACAAACTTGAATTTGGGGTGTCAAAGGACCTTTAAAGTAAATCACAGATTTTCTGTAATGAGGAATCTGTGTCCATTATTAATAGATCTATAATTATAAATGTAATGCTTCCTCTAATAACTTATATATAGATGCATTATATTACATTGTTCATATGGGTCCAATGTTATAACTTCACATGATATTCCCTAATACTGTATTATAGAAGTCAGATAGAAGATGAATGTAAGCAGATATGTTTCCCACCATCTCCAGAACCCCAGTGAAGAAATCTAATAAATCAATCTGCAATCACTAAACTAGAGTTTACCTACCAATCATTTTGCAAATTAATAAATATACGCTAATATTTTTTTTTATATAGTTCTATCAACACAATTAAAAAATAACTATATTATGTGCAACAACATACTGTTGAGAATGTTAATAATCCATACTTTCATACTTCCAAGCAGCTAAATGATATAGATTCCTTTTTGTGGATATTTCCTTTTACCTTATTCATTTTGTATATTAAACATTCTTAAAAAATAAAAATCTGATTTAACACAGTTCTTTCATGTAAACAGCAGGTTTGCAGAGATATGTTTTGTGTTCATGCTGTTTTAGCCCATTAATGTTTGTGCATCAATTTACGCTGTTGTTACCAATTATTTTTTTGTAATACACGTTCCGCAATGAATCATATACATACAGAATCTGTCATTCACATTTACAGCTATACATTATCAATATATAGATATACTTCACTAATAAATTATAATAAAACACAGGCGATATCAGAAGTTTGGAAGAGTTGTAAACATCCTATTATAATGCAACAATGACTATTTATGTGGATTGTTTTATTCATGTTCAATTAGCTTGGGGTATTATGCATCAGGTTGTCCATTTCACATTGCATTGTACTGTACAACTTATAATTTGTATTTTATCATGTATTTACTGTACCTTTTTACGTTACTGTAGCCCAGAAAATGGAGTTGCTCTATAACTAAAGACATAATAAGTATTATGACTGTGTACTACATGCCACTTTCTTATAGGCCTTACAATATCATTATTGTGCATGAAGCCTTGCATTTTAGATTGTATGATTATTTTCTAATTTGGTTTCATCTATAATACATGGATATTATAAATATCATCTCTTAATATTTTCTATTATTCATACCTAATATAACCTTCCATGCTCAATTTGTTTAACATATCATTATATAAAAGATAAAATAAGTTTTTTGGAAAAACTACATGTTTGTGAATTTTTTTTAACCAGCTACCAATATTAGCATACATATAAGATATGATTACACAATCATTTTCTGAGAAAATGTTAATTTTATAATCGACTGATTGTGGTTAGGGGGTTCTATTTTAAACCTCAAGAGCTGTGTTTGCTGGCCTGGATCCTTAGGAGACATTCTCTACCATTTTTTTCAATAAATAGTGGAAGCATGGGTAAAGGATTTGTGACTTTAATTGATAAATGAGTTCAGTTTTCACATTTGACACATGCTACCCTCTTCTGCACATGCTCAGAAGCAGTCACTTACACTATAATCTGCACATCCTGTTTTCCTGCTTTTTACCCATAAACTCATCAATTATAGGCTTCCCAGCCTGTAGATAACAGAGTCTGATAAAAGTAAGATTTCATTTTATTAGAGATCTATGAGTCTACAGCATGAAAATACAAATAACATGCATAATACATAATAAAGTTTGACAGTTGTGCTGGATAAGAGTAAATATTGCATATAGTTATGGTTATCAGCATCAGGAGGTGCAATATGTCTTTTGTAACCAGTGTGAGGGGTTGTGTATAAAGGGTTGAGGATGAGATGGCAAATGGTTGGGTGCAAAAGCATAGTGGCTATGGGAATGGGAAAGGGTTGTGGGAATTGGAAGGGGTAAGAAGAAGTTAGTAAGAAAAGAGAGGGGTAAGGGGAGACTCTAGGGGGAATTTAAAAAGAGATCTTAGATACTTACCTTGGTGCAATAGAGCATGTTAACCTGCAATCCAGCATTGCAGGTCATTGTGCAATCTACTTTGCTTTTTCCACTTTAAAAGTGAGCCTAATGCAACTTATAGCAAGTTATTGTGAAGTTCTCCAAATTTAGTAAAGAAAAATCTTGCATTTAACTATATTCAGTATTGCATGTTTCAACCCTGAGTGTTTCTACCAGTTTATAGAAATATGAAACCATAATAGACGTTATAAGTTATTTATATTTGTTTAATAATTTCATCATATGATTGTCAGACTTACGTTATAAACAAAACTGAATAATGACCTGTTATAATTTTGACAAGGTTATTGTTATTATACAACATTAATGCCAATCATCGTGTCTTTGGCCACCAATATGATGCCTTTGATGGCACTTTCTTGGAATATACATGCACATATATTATTAAATTGTTTACATACAATTATGTAAAATTGTCTGGGGCCCGCATATTTTTTTTTTCCGGGGGTTCTGTAGGATATCTGGAATTATTTTCATGAAGTGTGTTGTATATTTGAAGTATACAATTTAAAATATACACCATTTATACAAGTGATGCTAACAACTGTAGCGAGACACTTTATATATGCCGGATAAATATAGTTTCTGGTTGCTTGATAGTTACTATTAAAAGAGGCCTAGATTAGCTGCACATAGGATGCTCTGCTAGTTTGTTAGTGAGGTCTGTTTTAGCAGCAGCAGCTTTCACTCCTCACTTACACACAGGTACATTCAGCTGGAGGGTGCGGCGCTGACCCCGTGGAATGTAACGCCAACACTGCCCTGGCTCTGTCACCCATGCCTGTCTGCTTCCAGGTAACATTGAATTGCAGAGATGTACAGTGGAGGAAATCTAGGGGCCTGTAAGCATTTTGTGGCATGACAACTCCTGGCATTTGTTTAGCCCTGTAAATTAATATTTTTAATTAAAGTACAGTATTCATTTTTTTTCTGGTTGCTTGAGTTCAGGTTAACTGAGAGTCTACTGTATTTGTTTTCAGAGCTATTCTCCAGTTCTTGGCTTGGGTGTAACAAGTATTTGTGCTATTACTTCCCAATGTATGCAACCAAAAACCTTAAAATATTTTAGTGCAGTAGTTATGCTGTCACAAAAAAAAATGCACTGCTCTCAATATATAAAAAATTGAACATTCTGTGATAATTAAGGAAATTATATTCAGGTTGAAAAAAATAGAGCATTACAACAAGAATAATAAAAATACATTAGATCGGACTGATTCTTATTATTTAAATGAAAAGTCAATTCCCATACGGAATATGAAAATGATTTGATAGCACTATTACTATTAAAATATTACAAAATAATGTGAAAATACCCATTCAACATATTAATCATTTTCTGATTAAATGCTATTAAGTCTTTCTGTAAACCCTGTCCCTTCTATCATTTCCCATAATTGTGATGGATTTTACAATAGCCCATTTATCTCTTCATCATACCAGAACTGATAATTATACTAGCTGTATAATAAACTTCTTAGATTAGCTGTGCTTTTGGGTTTTGTGTTCTGCTGTTCATTCACTCTTAAGTAATTATCAATTCCTTGGAAGTGTGCTTAAACCATAATTGTTGAAAAATTCCATACAGTTCATACTAAAAAGCTATTTTCTATTAAAGGTGTTTTAGATATATTGTATTCATTGGTATGGTATATGTATGTATGTTGCTGTGAGACACAGCACGAGGAGAGAGACAGCACAGAGAGAGAGACAGTATACTCGCCACATAACACAGAGACAGCACATACAATTCAAGATAACATTCTATGACACTGACGGGCAATTTCCTATTTTAGTGAAGTAGCCGTGAAAGTCCAGTAATCTAGATTAATAATGAGTATTGCAGCATACTGTGATGCCTTTTGTATTGGACAAATTAATATAAATAAACATTTATGTTAGCAAGCTTTCAAGAGGTTTGTTAATATAAATAAGGAGTTTCAAAAGCTTGTCAATATAAATTAGACATTTGTCCAAGCAACCAATCAGTGTGTGGGGTAAGGAAAACTGCCTCCAATACCTCTAATTATTACCCAATTGCCCTAAATAAATTAAAATATATAATCTAAATGTCTTAATAATTGGTGTGTATTATAAATAAACTATTATACATGACACATGAATTATTATTAATGGTGGTCTAATTTGTGTATATGTCAGTGAAATGTGACACCTCTCAAAATCAGTAAATAATTTTTCAGTGTTTGGGATGAATGAATGTAATTTTGGAGTATGTGTAACAACACACTGTGTGTATGACAATGTGACCATGAATGCATGAAGTTATTATGCATGAAGTAATTAATAAATCATTAGTTAGTTGTTCAATGTGGTATTTGTGTATTTATGATGATGATGAATTAATGTAATCACCTTCCACCCTAACACGCTCATCACCTCTCTCTCCCTCCTTTACCACACACAATACCTTTAGGTTGTAAGTCTGCGAGTTTCAATCCTGCCATGTTCTTTGGGGAAAGCGCTATGGACACTGGATTTGAGGCTCAAAGACAGGGCCCTACTTGCTTTGTTATGTTTTGATTTGTATTTACCTTTGCCTGGAACTTATCTTATGTACAGCGCTACAGAATATGTTGGTGCATTATTAATAAACGATAATAATAATAATAATAATGTAATTATGTGTTTGTGTGTAATATATGCTGCTCTTCCTCATAATTAATTGGTAAATAAATAAATAATCAATTGTTCAGTGTATGTGTAATGTAGTCTATTTTATGTATATGTGCTTTATGTGAGCACTCATGGGGACAACTTAAAGTTCCCTGTCTAGGGGCACCAAAAATATAAATCCGTCCCTACCTTTTATGTCTTTTCCACAGGAAAAAAAATACTCAAAATTTTCAGTTACAACTTAATTAAAATTGGAAAACCTTATTTCACCCAAAAAACGTCACTGTGAAAAAATTATTCTAATTATTCACTAAGGGTTACATTTGAGAAATCCAGATTCAGCCCCAAACATGTTTTTTTCGAAACCACTAAGTCCATATATATTTGTAATTGAATTTGGTATCTACTCTTTCTTTTGCTGTCAAAACTCCCCATTTATGAAATGCTTACATTTGTAAAAGGTCACTGACACAAACAGATTTGCAAGTTTTATTATTTTGTGTCTGTGATGACCCAGATGTGAGGGACCATGTGCACCCCAAGACTCTCTAGGTTGTGACTTTTGTGTTCAATCTCTCAGCCCCCAGCATGCTTCAGGGCCATTTATCAGGAGCTCTGGAAATCACAGATTACAGGCTTTTTTTTATTAAACAACTATTTTTAAAAATCCCTATAGTTAGGATAGCTCAGAAAACAACAAACAATTATGCACCTTTTCATGAAAAATTCTGCAGGTCATTTAAAGACCTGCAGAAGAGGCTAAGTTATGGCGCTGGTCCTTTAAGGACTCACCCTGCGTCTGGGGGGTAATATTAGGTGCCAGGGAGTCATGATCAGGAATCCCCACTTGCAGGCGTTGACTTTATTTTCCATGGGGTCCGTGTAGACCCCATGTTTATATAGATGGGGTGATAGGTGAGTAGGGGTGGGGGATGTCCAAAGATTCCTTCCAGCGAGGATTTAAATGGAAGGAATCCCCAGGGCATGACTTTAGGGCTCTCTGTTGGCTCCTAGAGCTGATTCTAATTTGTAAAACTTGGTTTGGGTGCACTGAAATCTCTTACTAACAGGGGTAAGGGTTTACGATGTGAGCTGAGTGCCCTAATGTAGGGGAGCAAAATATCTACATTCTGTTGTAGAAAGACTCCTGTGGACTTTTTACGGCCATGCCGTAATTAGAGCACCTGATTTACAGAGGGCCCTGTAATCTGATAGTCCAAATATTGTCAAGTTATAGATGCTATTCCAGGACTTTCCTGGTTGTGAATAGATTCATTTTGCGTATAAGGTAACCATATTACTTGTTTTTTTATTAGATTGTCTTTGAGCTTTTTCTTGTTTCAGATACAGTTCTTCTACTGATAATTCTTTGGCAGCAATTCTTATTTTAATTAATGTTTACTCTTTCTGATATACCATTTACATAATTTAAAACATGAGATTAGTCTTCTTAATTTAGCTTTTTCATTAATTTTCAAATGAAACAGTTCAACTTGCCTTGTTGTAGGATAGTTTTATTCTAAATGTCATATTGATATTCCCAAAAGATGTTTCACTGCTCCTTAGTAATTTATTTTACGTAAACATTGGTTTGCAGATAATTTTCAAAAGCAATTTTTTTTTCTAGGAACCTGGAATGAAGCATTCATAGAGATGAATTTTATTTGGAAAAATATTTTGGAGCCAGCAGAACAAAGTTTAGGACCACAGGCAACCAGGCCCCTGGGAAGTTTCCACTTATTTACATTTATAAAAAAAAAGTAATGGTCCATAATAAATATATATAGTTATGTGCATAGACAGCTTCTTTAAATTAGATTTCCCTGGGTACATATGTAAGTCAAATATAAAAAATATTAATCCTGATTAGACATTATGATGTAATAAAAAGCCACCAAAGCTTCGGCTCTAAATCAGCATTTTTATTTTGGAAACATGCCATTATGTGTTAAGCTTCAATACTAGCAAAGAACATTAAGGTAATTAAGAACCCTATCCAATGTTAGAACGCGATTCATGCATAGTTGCTGAAATAAGATTTTATATGTAGTTAATATATATATATATATATAAAACAATTAACATGATTCTACAATTTTACCATAAAAATGAGAAATAATGTTATTAATGTAATTCACTTTTGTATACCGTATATACTCAAGTAGAAGACGACTCGAGTATAAGCCGAGGCATCTATTTTACCACAAAATACTGGGAAAACTTAGTGACTCCGAGTATAAGCCGAGAGTGGGAAATGTGCTGCCCCCTGTGTCCCTCTTGTTCCCTCTGTGTACCCCTCTTGTGTGCCCTCTGTGCCCCTTTCTTGTGTCCCCCTCGCTCTCCCCTGTATCTCTCCCCCCTCTCTCCCTCCCCAGTGTTTTTTCCCCTCCTCTCCATCCCCTGTGTTTCTTCCCCTCCTCTCCCTCCCCTGTGTCTCTTCCCCTTCTCTCCCTCCCCGGTGTCTCTTCCACCCCTCTCCCTTCCCTGTGTCTCTTTCCCCCTCTCACTTGTGTCTCTTTCCCTCCCCCTCCCTTATCACCCTTCTCAACCCCCCCTCAACTGCCCTCCTCATCCTCCCTTCTCATCCTCAACCCCCTCCTCAACCCCCCTCCTCATCCTCCCTCCTCAACCCCCCTCCTCATCCTCTCTCCTAAACCCCGCTCCTCAGCCCCCTCCTCATCCTCCCTCCTCAACCCCCCTCCTAATCCCATCTCCTCCACCCCCCTCCTCATCCTCAACCCCCCCTCAACCTCCCTCCTCAACCCCCTCCTCATCCTCAACCCCCCTCCTCAACCTCCCTCCTCATCCTCATTCCACATCCCCCCTCCTCATCCTCAACCTCTCTCCTAAATCCCCCTCCTCAACCCCCGTCCTCATCCTCAACCCCCCTCCTCATCCTCAACCTCCCTCCTCAACCCCCTCCTCATCCTCGCTCCTTAACCCCCCTCCTCAACCTCGCTCCTCATCCTCAACCTCTCTTCTAAACCCCCCTCCTCAACCCCCCTCCTCAAGCCCCCTCCTCAACCCCCTCCTCATCCTCAACCCCCCTCTTCATCCTCAACCCCCCTCCTCACTTTACCCCTCTCTAATTACCTCCCTCTTTCCCCTCACTTACCTTCCATCAGCAGCTGCTCCTCCGCTCCTCCGCACGTCTTCCGGCTGCGTCAGGACCCGGCCAATGCGCATGTGACGTCACGTCATTAGCATATGCCGGGTCCCTACACAGCCGGAAAAGAGGGGAGAGGGGGAGGTATTTAGAGAGGGGTAAAGTGAGGGGGGAAGGTTGAGGAGGGAGGATAAGGAGGGGGGTTGAGGAGGGGGGTTGAGGAGGGAGGATGAGGAGGATGATAAGGGAGGGGGAGGGAAAGAGACACGAGGGAGAGGGGGGAAAGAGACACAGGAGAGGGAGATGGGGAAAGAGACACGGGGGTGGAGAGACATGAGGGGGAAAGCGACACAGGGTGACTCGAGTATAAGCAGAGGGGGCTCTTTTCAGCCTTAAAAAACGGGCTGAAAAACTTGGCTTATATAACTCGAATATATACGGTATATATATATATATATATATATATATATATATATATATATATATATATATATATATATATATATATATATATATATATATATATATATATATATATATGTATATATATAAATCTGAACGACCTTAAAAAAATAAAAAGGAAATCCGAACATTTGCTGTACGCATCGGAAAACTAACTGAGGAGCCAAGATGATACTTCATAAATATATTTTGCTGTAATGATTATGGAGAAAGATAAGTGGAAGAATTATTAATCATTTGATTTAGTATTCATACAATATAACATTGCTAACTGACTGAACAGAAGAAAGGGGAAATTACTGTATTTGCATTTATATTTTGTTTAAGTAATCTATAATTAGAATGGTTTGGTTATGTGAGAATATTGTGTTAAAATGCAACTGGTTAGTCAGAGACATTCTCTTTGTCCCTCATTGTCCACTTTATATCAAATTAAGCGAATGATTGCATTCAAGGGAAGGTTCTCAGAAATATAGCTCTAAATAATGAGCGGTATTATATTTCTGTGTTAATTCTCAAGTAATATATCTGTTCTTTGCATCTTTTATTTTGTATTTCATTGTCTTGCTTTTTTTTAAACTTCACATATACTGTAGTACCAATAAATCACCAAGGTTTTCTCAAATCTATAGTATCAGAATGTTCTAATTCAGTTTATTAAGTATGGCCTCCTTTCTAATCCCCTATATCGCAGATTACACCATGTTTAATATCAAAGTAAAACTACCTAACCATTCAAATCACTTATCCCCGAAATATTGCAAGAGAACTGCTACGAGTGCCTACCTCAGACAAAGACAAAAAAAACTTTTCCATTGACCTTTGCACTGCCGAAAGATTATGAGTTACTCTGCTAGTCTTTTACACCAAAACCCTATTTTAATTAGACTTTACAAAGTGCCATAGCTTCAAAAAGCTGAAGGATTTTTTACAGGTACTGAAGACCACTTGCAAATGATTTTAAAACCATTGCTGTGTGCCACAGCACTGCTGAAAAAGACAGGAATCCACACACAAAAAAAGTATGCAATATTATCAAGAATGAATGATAAACATTGCAATAGGCACATATGTGATATTAAAAACAATTCAGTCTCCACATGTGACCCATCAGACAAATGGGAACAGAAAATGTTGTGCTCACAGCTGGATAAATCTGTTAAAGAGACAGTACATAAATGAATGCCTCAGAAATGATATGACTACATTACAAATAATATCTTACAGTCACAGAGGCACAAAATTATATACGTACATCAAAATGTTTGACTTATCAAATGTATATATTGGAACAACAACTACTGGAAATATCACACCTCCACATAACACATTGCAATGCCAAGGGGAACATAGACCACAGTATACAAGAGGTTAATACCAATCAGCAAACACACATGGACCACAGCAGATGCTACGAAGCACTCACTATTAAAGGCATAGACACACCATAAACAATATTCAACAACAGCGGTGAGCCCCGGGGATGTTTCCTACTTCCATCACCGCCATCAGCAACCTCTCCCACTCCCTGTACTGGACAGTGGACTTGGAACTCTGGTTGCTCTAGCCTTCTCTTCCATCCTCCTCCTGACCTTTGCCTGCAAAACCAAGCTCAGTACTGGCGACTTGCCCGTCAAAAATGATGGGGCAAAAAATTTTAAGCCATGGCAATGCTGTTTGACACACAATGTAAAGCTTTTTATACTCTGAGGACCTTCAGCGTTCATTGCGAGCCTCGCTCTGAGCGCCTTCGGCGCTCATAGCGATCCGCTCCTCTCGTTTACTTTTGTTCCTATGAGCGACTTGTGCTCTCATGACAAAGACAGATATATATGTCAATTTTTTTGGTATAATTATTAATTAATTATTTACTTAATAAAATAATATACTTGACCTATTTGGAATTGATATATCCAGCAATGAATAGCCTGAAGAGCTAAGTATCTGATTTATTTTCCCGCAGCATACAATGTACAGTTGGCCTGTTGCTGCTGTGAGGAGAAAGGGTCATCAATGTCCCAGCTGTGCATTAGAAATATTCTGGGTGCGCGAAGGATTTTCTGTGCTGCCTAAGTGTGTATTTTAGTACCTTGTACGTCCCTGGCAAAAGTCGTACGTGTCTGGCAGTGTTTTCTGCATTTTGGGGTCGTGTAGACTCATTTTCATTTTTTTTGTCTGCCATTTTTTTCCTCGCTTCAGCGATTTTAAATTGTCTAAACTCATTAAATTGGACTTTAATTAGCGTGCAACCTCACTGGCAGATGTCATGGCCGTCCCACCATGCTCTGTGTGTTTTTTTTGTTGCTGTATTCTGTATTGTTTTTTGTTGTTTTTGAATGTATGCATTTCGTCCTTTAACCTCGTATTTTTGCAACCTCGTATTATTTTTTTCTAAGTTCCGCGGGTCGTTATTAAAAGTCGTACGTCCTTGTCAGTGTTTTATGCGATTTGGGAGCGTTGAGCCTTGTTTTATTTTTTTTCCGCCGCCATATGGTTTCTCGCTTAGCCAATGGTAAAGTGGCGAAACTGCATAAAACTGACTTTAATTTGCGTGCAATCTCACCCCCAGAGGTCTTGTTGTTCCCCCGTGCTGTGTGTGATGTTTTGGTAATTTTTTATTTTTTATTTTCATTGTTTGTTTGTGTTTTTTGCTCTACGCGTTTCGGCCATTAAGTTCGTATTTTTGTGACCTTGTATTCTTTTTTTTTCCGAAGTCCCGCGGGTCGTATTTTCTTTTGTGTAAGTCCGTATTTCCAGTTTATGAGTTAGTGTTTTTTCCTAAGTCCCGCGGCGTGTTTTTTTTTTTCAAAGTCATGCTTTTCTGGGGTTTATTTGTCCCAGGAGTGAGGCGGCGTAGAGCCTCCACCTCCGCAAATGCGGCGACCTTCGGCTCATTGCAGTCGACGTTGGAGCCTCCACCTCCGCAAATGCGGCCCCTCGCGACGGCCAGAACTGCGTCCCTTGCTTAGCGTGACGACAATTCTCAGTTTGACAACTATTATATGTGATTCCTGTCAATCAATAATGCATTTGGCGTTTTACATTGGCTCCTAATGCTGTGACGCTCTGAATATGTTTTATAGAAACTATCTCATTTATCCAGTTCATGTTAGCTTTTGATTTTGTGAATTAGCTTTGCAATTTTTTATTTCTTTACCTGACTGAAATAGAAACACAATATTTAATGTTTTTTTATTTCACTTTAACATAAACATTTGCACTAGTAAATGTAGTTTTTTGTTGTTATTGATTTATTTGGGACAAATAATTTTGTACTGTATATGGTGTCCAACTCAAGCTTTATTTATGAACATGTCTGGTAAAGGAATTTTTATTTTTATTATTAGTTAGCCAGACTATCATGTTTATAACACTTTTGCATTTTTTTAAATTTCAGAATCTATTGTACTGGCTTCCAAGGTACCATCCTTTCTCTGAATCATATGCATTGTCTATGCATTCCTTAGTGCTGCCCCAAGATATATTCTGTGTTATCTGTGAGAGACTAAATATTGAAAACATAATTATAAGATTCTTATTGTCTCACATGTTAATTATTGGACTGACAAGGCATTGGCTGTAAATTAAAAAGAAGTTGAGCCTATGCTCACCCTTACATCAACAATCACAGATCCCAAGTTTATAACATATATACTTATCATAAAGGGAAAGTGGCAAATTTAAAGTTCTATTACTTATTCAATTGAGAAAATTGTATTTTCAGGAGCCCGTAAACTAATTTGCTATTCAATTGACGTATTTTTGCTAGCCGCAAATGATTTGCGGGTTACGGGCTGAAAATCCCTGCGGTTGTGAAAATCTTACCTCCAGCACAGCTAAGTTTTTGATCTTTTAACCCTGTAAATGTTACAATAGCAAATCGCTATTTAATTGCTACAATTCCTCAAGCCCGCAAATGTTCTCACACCCGTAAATGGCAAATGTAGAAGAAAATCTTATGGGACAAGATAGGACTTGCAGGGGGGTTAAACACCTGACCGTAGCACTGTAAATGCAAATAAATAATCAATACTGCACTTTAAAAGATGGGGAAAGTGATGAAAAACATTAGAATTAATTGCACAACAGTCTCGAGCTCACAAATCTGCAATATTTTTTTTTTTTTTTATGTTTAATTTCCGTGTCATGCATATCAAGCCACCCACATGGACTAGAACAGTATCAGCATTCATTTTTATTATTTTGTACATTGCAGAATTACAAGTCTGATCGCATACCTGACTTCTAAACACTAATTGATTGACTTTTAACCACCATGTTTTACTGTCGTCATGATATCAGTCTCATTTACTATTAGCTGTTTCTAAATCGCTAGTTACGACCTTGCTTAATTTATCATGATCGCGCTCCGTAATGCTACTTACGATTGCATGGTTTACAGTTTAGGCTATCGGCCACGTAGTTTAGGGCTTGATTAATTGAATTGCGCTGTAACTGTTGCAATTGAATAAGGCCCATATCCCCCCTATCAAATCCTGGTATTTCAAATAAGATGCCATTGCACTGAATGAGCCTTCCTTCAACATAGTTAACTCGGTTGAATGTCCTACTGCATCTGCAAGAATGGGGGCAGAAGAAGGCTCTGCTGGCCCCTTCAGCCAATGGTAATCTCAGCATGCGAGGGCAGGAGGAGAGAAAGGAGTAGAGAAGAGAGGTGGTGAGAGAAAAGGTATGGAGACAGGGAGAGAGTATAGGAGGGGAGAAAGAAGAAGAGAGTGAGTGAAGCAAATGTGAGTGAAGGAAGAGAGAGAAATGAGATAGAGCAGATGGGAAGACAAGAGGTGAAAGAGGAGGGAGAAAAGATAGAAGAGAGAAAATGGATTGGAGAGAGAAGGGGATGTTGATAGTTAGGGACAAGTATGATGATGGGGGGTGAAAAGAGAGAGATGAGAGTGGGATCAGATAGGAAAGAGAGATGCGTGAATGGAAAAGGGACGAGGGAAGGGGAGAAAAAGGAGTAAAGGAGAGGTGGGAGATGAATGAGAGAGAGTAGGGGTGAGAGAGAAGATGTGAGGAGAGGGAAGGCGAATGAGCAGTGAGTGAGAGAAAGGGTCGGTAAGAGAATAATAGCAAATAATGGGAAATGGGAAAGGAGAGAGAAATAGGTGTAAGGGGATGGAGAGAGAAGGTGTAAAGCAGATAGTGGGAGAAAGTGGAGGCGAAAGGAATAGGGAGAAGGGGGGTAGAAGAAAGATAAAGGAAGAGAACGATGGGGTGAAGAGGAAGTTAGAAGTAAATTAAGACAAAACCGAGAGAAAGAATGTAGTGGGAGGAAAGAGGGCAGATGAAAGATGAGGTGTAGAGAGAGAAGGGGGAAAGACAGAGAATGGGGAAAGAAGAGGGAGGAAGGAGGAGGAAAATATAGATATTTTAAGGGAAAATAGAGGAAGGGAAGAGAAGTTAGAGAGAAAGAGAGAGATAAAGAAAAGGGGAGAGATGAATTGGAAAAAAGAAGGAAAGTAAAACAAGTGGGGGAAACGAGGGAGAAGGGGAGGAGGGAGAGAGAGAGAGGAGAAGAGGGATGATTAATAGAATAGAGAGAGAAGATAGTCGTGAGAATTGGGGAGAAGAATGGGAGAGAGAAACAGAAAAAAGGGAATGAGAATAGATGGGGAAGAAGAGCTGGGGAAGTGAAGGGGAGAGAAAAAATTGAAAGAATTAGCAAAGGTGGAAGGGTAAGAGAAGGTTTAGGGGGAGAGAAAAAAAGGTGAAAAGAAGGAGGGGAGATAGAGGAAAGGGGAGGAGAAATAAGAGAGGAAGAGGGTACTTGTCGCTACAGGGGAAAGTTGTGGCAAGGTAGGACTAAGAAGAGCTGTGGGGGCACGAGAGGTTGTGGTGAGATAAAGAGGGCCACTGGGGGACAGAGTGGGCCAGGGGATGGTCACTGTGGGCCTGAGAAGGACAACAGGGGCCACTAGGATGCAGACAGCGTCAAAGAGGCTGCCAGGGGAAAGAAGGGGGAGTGTGACAACCAGGAGGGGCTGAAGGGACCCCTGGAGGTGAGGACCCTGGTTCAGCTTCACTGGTTGCACCAGTAGTTGCTCTGCCCCTGGGCACTAACAACAAGCCCCACCGGAACATGTGGATCAAGCCTTTCTCACCATAACAATATTGTATATGGTGTCCAACTCAAGCTTTATTTATTAATCTGTCTGGTAAAGGACTTTTTATTTTTCTCATTAGTTAACCAAACTATCATGTTTATAACACTTTTGCAGTATCTATTCTACTGGCTTTCTCTGCATTAAATGCATTGTCTATACATCCCCCAGTGATGCCCCATAGTTCCCCTGGACACTACCAACAAGTCCCAAAAGGAACATGTGGATCAAACCTTTCTCAACACAAGAAGAGAGAAGCCCCAGCGGGGCCTGGGAAGAAGATTTGGCCAAGAGAAGCCCTGGCCCTGGAGCAATCTACTGGTCCATGTATGGGCCCTTTTTTAATTGAACAATTAAAAGGTCTATAATCAGGCATAATTTTTGCCCTATCTTGGGACTGTCTACCGACCAGGAGCCACCTAAGGGATGGTAACACTCAGGTTAGATAGCTAATATTACCTGCCACTGACATTTTATATGCCTAAATGTGTCCCAAAGTGATACTGTACAGTATATACTTTGCTGCCTTCTTATATATTATGTAAATATGTATAAGACCACTATATTTTATATTATATTTCTTTATATATTCAAACACTAAGGCTGGCTACCTAAATGGTTTAACTCCCCAGGTTGTGCATCTTCCTCCCCAGGTTGTGCATCTGAGATCGTCTCTCAGCCACTCGCAGTAAAACTGACATAGGCCACCTCCCCATAGGCCTACCTTCTAGGGCGTGCAATTCACACCAACATGGCTCGTTACCCTCTGAATGGCTTTTTACGGATTAATACCAAACTTGTCTATGCAGGCGCTATGCTCAATGGCTGTACATCATCTAGAGGCGGAAGTTGTTTAATCTTCAGTTTGGGTTAATGTTTTACTGTTCCATTGTTTTTAAACCTATAAATATTCCAGCATTCCCCAATAAAGGGAACATATTCAAAGTATTAATCTCTTTTATTTAGTGGTTATAACCTGAGTTTGTTATTTTTAACTCCTTGATCCCCGTTCTGCCTGCTGGGTACAGAGAAGTGCATCCACTCCATGGTCAAATGGAGGATTCCTGTTTCCAAGACAGGATGGATTCTGGTCCTCCCCTATGTCATGACAGCAACAAATCAGAAGACCTTTTAGACTTTTTTTCTGACAGTAACATCCCCAATGAATACTTGTGACGATCCAAGTAATAGGGGCTATACAAGCCCAGGGCCACCTGGGTACCATTTTCAGTCCTCAAACACCAAACACAGACTGACTGTTCAACACATTTTCAGAGAACTTACATCACAAAAACCCATCCTCCCATTCCAGGCCTGTATGCATGCATGGCCACCCCCAGTAGTCATAACCCCCCCCCCCCCCCTCATTGATCTGGTATATGTATATATAATATAAAATAATATAGTTAATGTAAGAGAACAATATAAAAAAAAAGAAACACATATAATTGCACAATAGGTAAGATATTGGCTAAATTGTGTTAATCAAAAACTGTTCATTCTGATAACGAAC
Organism: Discoglossus pictus; assembly: GCA_027410445.1. Taxonomy (NCBI): domain Eukaryota; kingdom Metazoa; phylum Chordata; class Amphibia; order Anura; family Alytidae; genus Discoglossus; species Discoglossus pictus. The sequence goes on along the minus strand of CM050164.1, from coordinate 61,294,742 downwards.
AACACCCAAATAGGCCCAGAAGAAGCTTATGAAGAAGCCATAAGGTAGAGGGGGGGAGAGGCTCCGAATGTCTTACGAGTTACAGGCTTCAAAAAAAATTATGGGGTTAACGGCCGGCATTTTTTTAAAGCCTGTAACTTGAAAGCCGTTCGAGGGCCGGCCAAAAAAAGCCAATTGATTAGAAAATCAGCGTACAACCTTACACACAGCACAGGGGAGAGGCCTGTAAGTCAGGTTGCAAGCTAATCTACTATTTAATTGGCAATTTGGGTCGGTCTCAAAACAGTTAATAGAAAAAAAAAATGGCAAACAGGAGCACAGAGGGGGGAGAAAGACACAGGGGAAGGAGAGGGGGAGAGGGGGGAAAGAGACATGGGAGGCAGAGGGGGTAAAGAGACACAGGGGTGAGAGTGTGGGGAGAGGATCGCAATGAGTGCCAAAGGCGCTCATTATATGACCCGAAAGTTGCGGGTTGGCTGACTCCTGCAGTAAAGTAGAGGGGGGGAGAGACTTGCAATGAGCGCCAAAGGCTCTCATTGCAAGGCCCACAAGTTAGGCTTCACATTTTATTGCTGTCATTTTTGACGGGCAAGCCGCTAGTGTAATATATAGGGTCAGCAGTAGCTATGCACCTAAAACCAATGATGCAAGTACCAAGTCAGAGATTGTGTCTTATTAAGCTAAATTACTGTGCATGATAAATGGACAGTCAGTCACCATGGTAACCATACAGTAACAAACATACCAAAGAATACATGATACAAAGTTGTATTGCTAACCTTTAAGTAAATAAAAAGAAAACTTGTTATGTACTTTATGTAAGAAGCCCACACCCAATCACATATTATAATTGTCCAACTACGAGTCGTCGTCACGCTGTTTGCGGTGTCCGTACGACTTAGCGATGAGCGCCGCATAGCGAGGCAAGCCGTTAAATCCGTAGCACTTAGGCAATGAGCGCCAAAGGAGCTCATTGCTGGCGAGCCTCACATAGCGAGAGCAAGCCTTTAAACCCGGAGCACTTTTAGCGGGATTTAGCCGAGACCCGGGACTTAGAATGTAAAAATTACGGACCTAGCATAAAAAAATACGAGATGCGGCACTTAGAAAAAAAAACATTACGACCTCGCAAAAATACGACCTTAACGGCTGAACCGCGCGCACCTGAAAACATTAAAAACACAATAAATACACACAAAAAATACTTACAAAGTTTACCCACAGCAAGGGGGGGGGGGGGGGCACCCAGGACCTCTGCAAGTGAAGTTACACCTAAATTTAAGTCCAAATTCACGAGTTTAGACACACGAAAATCCCAGAAGCGAGAGAAAAAATGGCCGCCAAAAAAAAACGAAAACGAGGCTACAGGACCCTAAAGCCGCAAAACACCACCAAAAAAGCCGTACGAGGTACAAGATACACTTTTAGCAAGGACGCTAAACCATCCACAGCCGCGTACCATACATTTTCACCGCCATTTTACAACACCAACTTACACAATGCAGAAGTACATAGCTACCCTAACGGCTTTTCCTCGTGCACGCAGCCTATTTACACTACACACTGCACACATTGCTGACACTTACACCTCAGCTCCAGACCACTGCAAACCTACATTGTATGCTGCAGGAACATCAAAACAGATTGTCAGCTCTTCAACACTATGCTTCCTGCATATATTACTTCCAAATAGGTAAAGTATATTAATTTATTAATTTATTATGATTCAACTTAGACAAAAAAAAACACTCTCACAATAAACACAAAAGACATTCACCGCGCCACTCACAACGAGCGCCAACGCTGCACATAGCACAAAAAGCCTTGCAATAAGCGCAAAAAGCAGATCACCGCCGACCAAACAATAACAGCAAAAGCGCATATCAGAAAAAAAAAATACAACAACCAACAGCGTCGCAATGAGCGCCAAAGGCGCTCAGCGCGAGGCTCGCAATGAGCGCCGAAGGATCTCGGAACCACAACAAAATTTATGTCTGGACCAAACAGCATTACCTGCCTAACAATTTTATTGACGTCATTTAGTCGCTAGTGAAATATAAATGCCTAAGTAAATCTTTGCATTCTAACCTTAAAGTTAAGGAACATAGACAAGCTGTGTCTGTTTCTTTGGCAACTAATTCCATTTCAATTTAGCATCTGAGCTAAAGATTGCCTAATTCCTTAAGCCAAAATCCCTCCTTTATTCAACAATTTTGAACAATCTCTATAAATTCAGATCTCAACTGAAAGGTGATGTGTTGAAATGATGCACTGTACAATATTATATTAATTTTGACTGCCAGGCGGTGGTGTAGCTAGAGCGTTTGCAGCCTGGGACTGTGCCTGAATTTGCAGCCTCCTTTAGATAGTATTCGGACCTTTACTGTTGCATCCCCGCCAGCAGTGGCATGCAGTGGCCAGTAGGTTGCACAGTGGTGTTGCTAGGGCTAGACTTAGTGTTAGGGTTCATGGTTAGGGTAGTGGCAGATGATAAGCATTACATAGTACATAAGCATTACATAGTAAGCATATTATCTGACACTACCCTTACCACGACCGTAACCACTAACCCTAAGTCTAAGCCCTTACCTGAACTGCACTATAGCATGTGAAAACAGACTTTGTACACACATGCACCACGCTATCTGACCCAGCAGACACACATATGTATCAGTACATAATTACCCCATGTATCAGTACATAATTGCCCCCTCCTGGTCCCCTCAAACTCACCCAGACCCCTTCTAGTCCCCTCAGACAAAAAGAATGTTTTATGGGCTTGCTTCTCTGGCCCGTTGGTCGCGGCATGGTTCAATTTAATAGCTCTGTAACACAGCCGAATTTCAAGCCTGCAGCGGGTGTGTCAATGCCGCTACGGCTTCGAATTTAATGGGGCTGTATGTGTCTTTATCACTGTTGCCTGTTATGTGGTTGAGAGCTTTGACGTCATTTTGGGTTGAATTCTTCAGTTATTATTAGTACAAACCAAATGTGAATTAGAAAAAAAAAATTGTGAAACGGTTCACATGCTTGTGAAGTAATGTAACAAATTGTCAAAATTAGCAGCTATGTAAACAATGAGCATAAAAGCAAAAAAAAAAGATTTAGCAGACTTTGCTTGAGCACTGACTGAAGCCTGAGGGGGATGTGATTTTACTATGATTTGTGTTTCCGCTATTTCCAATCTTGAAACATAGTGGCATCCTTTCAATAGAATCAAACATAGATTTATTAGCAACAATTCTCCCTGGTGAGTATTGCTTTTTTATTAACAAAGCATGCCTGTCACACCATATATTCCACTCCTGAGGTGACATAGAGCCGGGAAGAGTTAATGAGCTACCAAGCATTGTCCTGCAGAACTACAGCTTCACCTAACTGGCAGAATTGATCATCAGAGTAACCAATACTAAACCTAAAACTACTATAATACAATATTATACTAAGTTATAATCGCGCTTCTTTGGGAAATACCTTCTGACTTACTATGGCATTATCAGTTGTTAAAAAAAATAAACCTAGCAATCTTTGCACAAAAAGGTGATATCCCAAAAACAGACCTGGTGAGGGGTTTTCAGCTTTCATTGAGAGGTGTTGATATTTTCAAATCCATTTTGAGGGTTGTAATGCATTATGAAAATATTCAACCATGGACCAGTGGCCGAGCTAGTGAATGAAGCCCCCCGACCCCTCTGGTGCCAATATTTTTTTTAAATATAAAATAATATGTATGTGTTTACAGTACAGAGTGCACATACACCATGCACACACACCATGCACCCAGCACACATACACCATGCACCCAGCGCACATACACCATGCACCCAGCGCACATACACCATACACCCAGCGCACATACACCATACACCCAGTGCACATACACCATACACCCAGTGCACATACACAATACACATACACCCAGTGCACATACACCATGCACATACACCATGCACCCAGCGCACATACACCATACACCCAGTGCACATACACAATACACATACACCTAGTGCACATACATATACACCATGCACACTCACCATGCACCCAGCACACATACACCATGTACCCAGCACACATACACCATGCACATACACCATGCACCCAGCACACATACACCATGCACCCAGCACACATACACCATGCACCCAGCACACATACACCATCCACCCAGTGCACATACACAATACACATCCACCCAGTGCACATACACATACACCATGCACACACACCATGCACCCAGCACACATACACCATGCACCCAGCACACACACACCATGCACCCAGCACACATACACCATGCACCCAGCACACATACACCATGCACCCAGCGCACATACACCAAGCACCCAGTGCACATACACCATATACATATACCCAGTGCACATACACATACACCATGCACCACAGTGCACACACACCATGCACCCAACACACATACACCATGCACCTATGGAACATACACCATACACATACACCATGCACCCAGGGCATATACACATACACCATGCACAGAGGGCACATACACCATAAACATACAACATGCACTCAGGGCACATACACCATGCACCCAGGGCACATACACCATGCACCCAGGGCACATACACATAAACCATGCACCAAGGGCACATACACCATATAAATACACATACACCATGCACCACAGTGAAAATATAATATATCACTTTTATTTAATAGTAGAAGGGTGCACTTACACAATTATACTGCCACTGAGCAGTATCCTCTGCAGTAATCTCATCTTCTGCTATTATATGGCTTGACACGTAAAACTAGGTATACTGTGTGTATACCGGGCACTCTTCTCCAGGCCCCACCTAGTCCTGACTCCGATGGACTCTGTGCCCTAGGGGCTCTTAAGGTGGATAAGCGCAATTGCTGCACACTTACAAAAAAATAAAAAAAAATAATCTTTATAAATAAAAATAAAAAAGTTTGAGAGCACTGGGCCCCTTCCAGACGAGGGCCCCGGTGCATTGCACTGTTTGCACCGGTGGTAGATCTGCCCATGCCATGGACCAGCAATAGTTATGAGCCAACCAAAGCAAAGGCCTTGTGTGTTTGCGTACATAGCAGATAATACAATAATATGCAGTTAGTGTAGAGAGAATTTATTTAAGCAGAACATTGAATCCCATGGAACTATTGCAACAAGCCTTGTCAGTTGGTGAAGGGGGAGATATAGAAACGGAGAGTTTAAGTATAGAAACTGACCAGAGAAATGGCGTTGAAGGAGATTGCAGATAAGAAATTGTATTTTTGTGCAGTGCTATTGATGTCTTTATACAGTGATTTGAATTTGAAATGGATTTAGAAAGATAAAAGCAACAAGCGTAGGGACTGGCAGGATGGAGACACAGATGGTTGTGGTGGATGAATCTAAATACTATGGTTGACAAACTGGACGTGGTCAAAAATCAGTTGAAAATATTATACATTGATATCCAGGGAATGAACTGGAATGGGACATTTCATATCAGACAACGACCAGATCTTCTACTGTGGTCAATAATCACACAGAAGAAATGTGGTAGCCCTCATACTCAATCGAAAGGTGGTCAAAGCAGTTACAATCCAATAAAAGACAGAATGATTCCAATTTGAATTCAAGGTAAGCCATTTAACATCACAGTGATCCAAGTTGTCTGAGTCTACTACTGGCCTTGCTGTCTTTGACTACAGTCACCCTCCCCCAGAATAGTGGGATGGATAGTCTTCTCGATGCCCAGTCATATCAGGATTATCAGACTGGAAGAGTCAGGAACACAGCATCAAAATAACAAACAGGGGTTATAACCCCAAAATAAAGGAGAGAAGGCCTTCAGTGTGTTCCCTGAAACAACACACTTTTTTCAACATTTCAGAGGTTATATAAATTGTATAAAACAATGTCCTTGCTAAACATTTCTTAAAACCTGGAATTAAAGAAGTTACAATTCCCCTCTGAGATAGAGAACAACCAATAGGTGTAGCATCTATGTAGGATGGTTGGTGACTGGTCCACAAGGAGCCAATCACAGAATAGAGGGCAATGTGGTTTTTTAATTGCCCGCCCTAGAAGATAGGCCTATGGGGAGGAGGCCTATATAGAACATGTTCTGATTGGTTGAGTATCTAGTTCTAGCTCTAGCCCCAAAAGATTGTGACACAAGTCTATGCTCCAACTATGGATGCTGAAGAAGCTGAAGTTGTCCAGTACTATGAGGATATTAAGCACCTCCTAGATATAACACAAAGAAAACATGTTACTCTCATCAACAGAGATAGGAATGCAAAAGTATGGAACCACAAGATACCTGGAAAAACTGGCAAGTTTGCAGTACAAAATTAACCATGTCAGAGATTAGTAGTGACTACTCTAAACATAGACACTAACGTAATCAGATTTATTGTATACTTTGTAGCTAAAGATGGAGTAACTCTATACATGCCAAAGTGGGTGTAATAAAAGTCAAAGATTGTATGTACTTAACAGAAGCAGATTAGATAAATAAGATGTTGCAGAGATACACAGAAGATCTATACATCTAACAGCATTGATAACCTCAATAGCTGCTGTAGCCAGATATCTTGGAGAGTGCAGTGATATGGTCCCTAGAAAGCCTGATCACAAGGCTGCAAGAGTTGATGGAATACCAGCTAACCTGTTCAAAATCCTACAAGAGAATTCTGTGAGAGTGTTGCTTGCATTATGTTAACATATTTAGAGAATTTAACAGTGGCCAATCAGGTTTACTAGTGAGGCTCTGTATAAATCAGTTGTGACTTAGCATTAGTTGGGTGTCAGTGTTTAATTGTGTGAGCAGGTATTTGCAATTGACATTTTGATTTAGTTGATTGTGGTTTAGTATTGCTGCATAGAGCTAGGTTAAGCATTATTAAATTGCGATTCAGTAAATTTAAAATGGCTCTATATAAGCACACAGCATATTTTTTTACAGAAGTTTTTAGTTAGTGAAGACCTTGCTTTTGGATAGAAGATCACTAAGTAAAAACTTCTGTAAAAAAATATGCTGTGTGCATATAGCCCTTTTAAATTTACTGAATCGCAATTTAATAAGGCTGTATATGTTCTGGAAATATATATCACGTTAATGTTAATGAGATGTATGCTGTATCTTACCTGATATGTGATCTGATTCCCATCTAATAGTTACATAGTTACATACAGTCTTATTAAATTGCAATTCAGCAAATTCTAAATGGCCCTATATAAGCACACAGCATATTTTTTTTTACAGAAGATTTTAGTTAGTGAACTTTTATCCAAAAGCAAGGTCTTCACTAACTAAAAACTTCTGTAAAAAAAAATATGCTCTGTGCTTATATAGAGCCATTTAGAATTAGCAGAATCGCATTTTAATAAGGATGATAGTATTTAAGGTTGAAAAAAGACTTTCAGTCCATCAAGTTCAACCTTTTAAGATCTCCTCTCATCTGCAATATGTATTTTATCTTTGCTTACAGTAAACTACATAGACATTTGCAAATTTAAGCTTTCAAAAATGACTCATATGGACATTTCATACTCATTCCCAGCACCCTAAAATAGCAAAGGTTTAAAATGACCATCAGGACATCACCATCTTCCAGTAGACTAATAACTTCTTTCCAAAACCTTCTCAAACATACCTCTAATATTTCCTTGTAGAAAAATGTTTGGGTTACAAAGAATCAGAAAATGATTACCTATACATTTTGAGGTTTAGTCTCCCTAAGGGTGATAGTGGGCTCAGGCAGAATTGCCTGGTATTTCAGGGCTGGATCATAGAAGTAAGCTATTAAGGTTGGTGAATCTCCGGGAGTGTCATGATTCTCCTGACCACCAGTTTTGGGACTCGTGGTGGTGTGGTCTGTTTATAGTTATATTATGTTATGTTATGTAATGTTAATTACTGTAGGTTATGTTATGCTAATTACTGTATGTTATGTTGTTTGCCTATGTGATTGACTTGTGATGTGTAATTCTGTATGGTGCATGTTTGGTTCATTAAGTGACATGCTGTTACTGCCAGATTAAGGCAGTTGAGAGTTCAGTTACATGAAAAGAGATGTAATGGAGATACTGCTGTGGTGGATGTCTTAGATAAGCTATATTTTTCTAAAGAAAGGGAAGGTGACATATCTGGAAGACATCAACAGTAAAGAAAAAGAAGGTGACATCTTGAGGACATATACTCCTAAAGAAAAGGGAGGTAATATGGCTGTGTGACTTAAGTGGATGTTGTGATGCATTGCAGATGAGGCCTTGTCGGTGGTAATTTATACAGAGTCCAGAAGATATCAAGTGTCTAAAGCAATAAATGCAGTTCCTGATGTTTTTATAAAGCTGAGCCTGCATTCTTATTTTAAATACTGCATCTAACTGAAGAGACATCAGCTGTCTGGTGAAGGGATATAAAGAACTTGGTGTATCTGCTGGGTAGGTTTGGCCATAACAGTCTTATCAAGCACGATTGAAGATAGCAGATCACCACATGGAGGAATACTAACGAGGGCCTGAATTCTCTATAAGTTAGGAAAGCCTTGAGCCTTTTAAAGTGAGTGTTGAATCCATGTACATTTTGAGTTAATACTACATATTCTGTACTACCCATATTCAAATTATCGATGTGGAACTCTGTGTGGTGTTAGCATTCCCCTTCTAATGAAACCCATCTCACCTTTACCCAGTGAGCCTCCGGATCTAGATGAATACCAGCCACAGAGCAGGACACAGCCACCACGAAAAGGCAGGATACATGCAAGGTGATTAGTGACCAAACATCCAGAACAATAACACAACATAAGATGAACATACAAACATTTACAATGTAAATTTACATGTAAAATGACATAGTAAAGACCTCCTCAATAAAGAACTATATTTGCACCTATGCTGCCTAGAGAAAGAGAGAAATAGACCCCCCTCTTAACCCTAGAATGAGAAAGAACAATCAGCCCCCACCCCCTTCAAAGAAATATACAACATGCAAATTTCTACAAATTTTAATCAATTAAGTTCTTATTTTTTGCTATGGGCACTTAGACTACACTTATCAAGAAAAACGTAAAAATTCAAAACAGTGATACCTTGAGGAGGAGGAGAGAGAAAGAGGTTATTACTTCAAACTTTGGTTCTTGGAAGCACAAGCTACACTTTGGTTCTTGTAAGAACAGGCTGCACTTTAGTTTTTGAAGACACAAGCTGCACATGGGTTTTTGAAGGCACAGGTTGCACTTTGGTGCTTGGAAGCACAAACTACACTTTGATTCTTATAGGCACAGGCTGCACTTTGATTCTAGTAGACACAGGATGCACTTTGATTCTTGTAGGCACAGGCTGCACTTGGGCTCTTGTAGGCACACAGACTGCTCTTTAACTCTTGTAGGGATGCTACACTGAGCCAAGCATCTAGTTCCAAGGCATCTTTTTATCAGTCAGCTGTTTTGAGTACCAAAAAAGATGAGTTTGGAGGTTGTCGAGTACCGAGGGTCCACTATATATAGTGAAATCTCAAGAAAACTATATAGTTATTACAAAAATCATACAGTTTCTTAGACTGAAAACCAGCTCAGTTAAGCTTTTGTTTACGAGTAAACTCTTATGAGTGATCGATACATATGAATGGTTTCCTGTTGTTAAGGGAGATTGTATTTATCACATGGCTCCCAAAAAAATTACTAAACATCCTACATGTTATTGTAAAACTCTGTGGGTACTCAAAGTAAGAAAAATCCTTAAGTGTAAGTTCAACATCCCTCAAGAACAGATAAACCACTTACATGTACATTTACAAGGCAGTTAATGAGCTACTTATGTCCCAGTAGCAGGAAACAAAAATAGAATAAATAAGTATTTTTCAGGACTCCAATAAAAGTAAAATAAACTCTACACATCCTAAAGCACAAAAAAGCCTTACAAATAATTCTGTGTGAGCATTCAATGTAAATCCCCTGGCCTATAATTCTATGTTATATGTATGAAATTAATTTATAATGTGATGTACGTGAAATACAATGCTCATGTGCAATAATTAAAAACATAAGAAATGGGTTTATGAATTAGTGTGTGATTATTAACACCTAACCATAGAATGTCCAATACACTGGTGGAAAGTCAGTACAATGAGTGCCGGAACACTCCAGGATTGCAGTAGCACACTGCTTATATGTTCCAGTTCACTCTGGTGGAGCCCAGGTGCATGACTAATATGAATATCATACAGTTAGCCACCTGGCCTCAGGCAGAGAGATTATGAATTCACAAGCAGAAACATACTGGAATCACAAAACACACCTCAACGTCAAGTGTATGTGAACATAACAATCACTCATTACAAAATAAAGAGGCAGACACAGTGAAGCAGTTTAAAAAGTTTACTCAACAACTATCAATAGCATGCTTACCAAAGATAAATATAACCAGTGTGGGGCAAACTAATCCCAAGGGGCAATGAGACTGACATAAAATAACGCACAAATCTATATGACCCCTAACACTATAAAAATCCATAGCACTTACAGATCTGTTCAGTGCACTGGAATAAGTATACATTTAGAGAAGGCATTCTCCAAGAACTGAATTCCTACAATGGAACTGACAGCAATAGTGCATTGCACTTAAATGTTTTCTTTATCTGGTCTGTATACCAAAATGACTACACCTACACACAGCAAGTATCATCTCAAAAATTAAAAATAGTATGACATAGCTTGGGAATAATCTGTGTGGTGAAAAATAAATAGAGTTGTAGAGGGAAAAAAAGATGGATATCTACAGTTTACTAAGGTTTACATTTTAGTGTTCCAGTAAGCCATCCTACCTGCTATTAATCTCCAATAACTGGGAGGCAGCCTGGTATTTATATTATTCCAGCATGGCTGTCATAAGGTCTGAGAACTGCCCCTACAATTTGAAATTCTGTTGGAGGCAGTGTTATTGGAGCCTTCCACCCCCTAGAAATGCCTTCTTCTGTTGGTGCTGCTGGATTTGGCTGTTGATATCCTCCTTATGTGGAAGATGGTGGCTGTAGTGGAGTTGTGGATGCTGCCTGGTGTGATTGTGTTGCAGGAGCCTGGGCTGGTTGTGGTGGTGGTGACCAGAGCAGATGGGAAGCAGCCAAGACCATGGGTGCTCTCATTAGGAGCTCATAGGAGGAAGCCTGCTCTGTGAGAAGAGATCCTTCACCTCAATGTCCTCCTCCTCTTTATGTTTTGGCTGGTACTCTGACACTGATGGTGCTGTAGAAGGACTACACCATATATTTATTTTCTAATTATCACAAGCATAACTTCATTCGTTGTTTATATGTACAGTTTTCATTTACAGACAAGAGATAGGAGACATATTGATAATATCAGTATCAGGCAATTGGGAACTGATATAATTGTTTTGGCTTAAAGTTATGAGAAAGTATCGATTATACAGATTACACATTTTGTGTGCTTTTGGGGGCAAGATGGTGGATGTGTGATATTTATATTGCAGTTGAGTTACAAAACCATCGCTCCATATCTGTAAGTAGGCTTATATGTGAATCTGATTGATGCTCTGTAGATTTAATTGGCTGATATCTTGTGAAAAAGAAAACACACAGTGTTACATTATCTCATACCATTTCATTGTTTGTATTAACTATATTATAGTTTCTTGTAAGTAGGATCCTTAGCCAACTGTAGGTGATCCTACTTGCAAGGAATCTACAACATATCTACCCCTGGCTGACCCATCAACAGGTATCATCTAGTACACATCTGGTAAATTAGAATCTCCCATAGCTATTACTTTATCTTTCATTGACATTTTAGCTAATTATCTCACTTTTACTTTATCTAGTTCCAAATCCTGTCCTGGAGGTTTATGTATTACTCATATCCTGAAAAACGTCTCTCTCTCTCTCTAGTTTTTAGATTCACTACATTTCCTTCTGTATTGTGAGTGTGTGTTGGCGTTGTCCGATTTTCAAAGGCCTCATGGACCACAACACACCATGTATTGCGAATACCACTTAGTATTCATGGCAGAGATACTGGAGTGGATTGCCAGTTCCTTCTCCAGTGGGCCACAACATACAGCTCCTGGTATTCCTAGGTGGTCTCCCATCGAAGTACTGTCTGGGCCCAACCCTGCATGGCTTCAGTGTGGTTTGGCCTCTTGGTTCCCTGACTGGAATAAAACCCAGGTCGCAGTTGTGAAAACATAGAATCCTAACCACTGGGCAACAGGGAAACCCCTATTGTGAATGTGTGGCTCTAATGTGTTCTTTGACATACAAAGCTAGCCCTCCTTTATTTTCCATACTCTTTACTGTAACAGGTATAACTGTCATTCATTATACCAAACCAATCTTACATTGCCTTTATTGCAATGCACATTCATCTTATAAGTACCCATAGCATCTCCTCTTCTTCCCATAGTCCAATTAGCCAGAGATGTCAACTAGAATGATAAAAAGTTCTTAACTCAATTTAAGAATTGGCTTCATTTCTGACTTGGGTCTGTTATCAACTTTACAACTAATGCAGTTATCCATAAAATTGTAGCAATCACTATGACTATGATTAAACAAAGCTAAGAAAAGGCAACTGTATTCCAGAAATCTCATACCATGTTTTTAATAACTTTTTATTTTGTTTTTAAAAATAGATACATGTTTAGTAACCTTTATCGAGAAGGAGGATCTAATGCTAAAATGTAACTCTTCACTATGAAAGCCGAAGGTTGTGAATTAATGGGGATGAGGAATAGACAGCAATGGAAATGATTTGTAGGGTGAGATCGAGTGAAATGCCATGAAATTAATGTCATATTAAAATATTAACAGAATAGAATGCACTTTTTATATGGCAATCAAGTTATTTCTTTTTAATTTTCTGAATCTTTGTAAATGTTTACATTTATTTTTGTATGTATGTAGACTTTTGCCTGAATTCACTCATTTGAGATGTCTTTAAAAACTCATGACGAGATGTGACTTAATTGAATCTATTCCAGTGGTAACTAGGATGGTTACTCCAAGAGACCTTCTACAGTTCTCCATCACCTTACCGCATCTAACACAGCATAACTCAAGTATATGACATTCGCTATACCTAAGACATCACACACATTATCTTCCTGTTACAGCTGTGTTAAAGCATTACCGCTGACAATATCTCTTGTTGCATATGTGCACTTCCTTCAGATGTTTACAATGTTCAAATAAGTTACAGCCATTGACGTCTTCACTGCTTAGTCATAGATTGATTTGTTTAATTGTGTAAGTGTAAAATCAGTAGTGTTTAATGGCCTTATCTTATAATAGATACCAGAAATAGAAACTAATTTATAGGCTTCTCTATGTTGCCCTGTGCAGAGTGTAGCTTATTTATTTCTAATAGCACTGGCTGTTACCATAGTATCTTATATTACTTTAATGTGTCAATGGTCATTTAAAACATTTAACTGATGTGTGGATATTTTACTGATTCAGTTCACATAGACAATAGAAATGATGGAAACTTAAAAGACATATGTAGTATTATATTTAAAACTAATAAATTGCCCGTTAAAATGACGGTATGATTTTTAATTTTTCTCTCCCTCCCTTGTGTCTCTACCCCCTTCTCTCCCCCGTGTCTCCCCCTTCCCTCCCCTGTGTTTCTTACCCCCTTCCCTCCCCCTTGTCTCTCCCCCTTCCCTCCCCTATGTCTCTTTCTCCCTCTCCCCTCCCGTGTCTCTTTTCCCCCCTCCCCTGTGTCTCTTTCTCCCTCTCCCCTCCCCTGTGTCTCTTCCCCACCCTCACCTGTGTCACTTCCCCCTGTGTTTCCCCTCCTCCCCTGTGTCTCTCCCCCTCCCCTCCCCTGTGTCTCTTTCCCCCTGCCTTTCTCCCCTCTCCCCGTGTCTCTTCCCCGCCTCTCCCCTCCCCTGTGTCTCTACCCCCTTTCCCTTCCCCTGTGTCTCTTCCCCCCTCTTCCCTCCCCTGTGTCTTTCCCCATCTACCCTCCCCTGTGTATTTCCCCCTCTCCCCTCCCCTGTATCTTCCTCCCCCTCCCCCTGTGTCTTCTTCCCCCTCTCCCCTGTGTCTTCCTCCCCCCTCTCCCCTGTGTCTTCTTCCCCCTCTCCCCTGTGTCTTCTTCCCCCTCTCCCCTGTGTTTTCTTCCCCCCTCTCCCCTGTGTCTTTCTCCCTCTTCCCTGTGTCATCCTCTGCAGCTTACGGCTCATACACAATGCACGCACACCTTGTTTGCACGCTCACGGCCGCTGCCACGAGTTGCTCATGCGGGAGCACTATGTGCGCCCGAAATCGTCCATACAGAGCTGCGCAAGCGCACAGTTCTGTACGTACTTAGGAAGTAGTGGTATGTTTTTATGCTCCCATGGAGCGTTACACACTTACCAGAATTATTATAGTTGATATATACTTCTAAAGACTTACTCTTAAAGGCAAGCGATTTTTTAGAAAGATGGTAATGGGAGGAGACTTTAAATGCAGAGGAAGCTTCTATGTGCACAATAAAAATTTAGCAGCTTTAATGCCAATGCCATTGCTTCCAGTAGGCCTAATGGAAAGCTCATTAACTTACAATAACAAGCCACTTGGACAACAGAATAAAGAACAAGAGGGTACAGCTCTACTGCCAGTGAAGCACAGTCAGCTACGGCTTAAAAGATGGGGGTACTACCTGAAGACCAGATAAAGACTTCTCACAAAAGATCAATACTTTGTTTAAAACAATAAACTGAAAAGTTGTTTATACTTAACAACTTAAACGTCATGGAAACTGGATCATTATAGTTGCCCCTTATAGCCTTAGCATATATATATATTCACAAAATGAAATATACAGTTAATACAGTATAAATACAATTCATATGAACGACAAGTAATGCTGATATTGTTTTGAAAATATTACTTGCATAGGGAGAAAGATATTGTCCTTATCCATTATGTATGTTCCTCCTGTGAACTTGGCTTAAATAAATGCATTTGGTGAATGTATTAGAATCCATGCTTACCAAGGGATAGTGTTGTGGGTGACCAAACTGAATTTCTTAAAGGCTGTATTACTTTTGTTTTTGAAAAACACAATTGTATTATCTATTATCAATTATCCTCAAAAGAGCATAAAACAAATATGGAACTAAATTGGTCTTTTATATGTAATCTCTACTTAAAATGATTTGCTTCTGAAGAAGTTTTTTTGTCTTATTTAGATTTTTGGATAATTTATTAAAGAAATATATATTTTTAATAGTTAAAAATAGCTTTGGAACAGTTAAATTAAGCTGCTTGAAATATTGTACTTTATAAAAGTTGTTTCTGATTCTCTGATTCTTTTTTTTACCAAATTTATTAGCAGATCTTAGCCCAAATAGTTCTTGTTGCATCAAGTTCTTTGAGAGATTTGCATTACATTCTTAGTATCAAATGTAGAGTACCACTTTTGGTTAAGGGAAGTAAAAGTATGGTTTATGATATAAAACATATTTGTTGTTGTTGTTTTGTTTACTATTTCTGGCATGTCCAACTTTCTGTGACTCAGTGGAGGACAGCACTCCAGGCATATCTGTCAGCTACTTAAATTACCTCATCTATCCATCTCCGCCTCCAATTTTTCCAAGCTTCTCTAGGGCATCCTGCCTTCTCATGACATGGCCAAAATATCTGAGCTTTAACCTCATGATTAAATCTTCCAGTGAACAGTTTGGCTTGATTTCCTGTAGTATGGATTGATTGGATCTTTTTGCAGGCCAGTGAATTCTATGCATTTTTCTCCAACACTATAATTCAAAGATGTCAATCCTACGGCACTCGGCCTTCTTTATGGTCCAGCTCTCAGATCCGTATGTTACTACTGGGAATACCATAGCTTTAACTATGCAGACATAGTATCTTTACTTAGTTTGCCCATACTTGCCATTGCTTTTCTCCCCAGACGCAAACATCTTTTCATTTTCTGCCTGCAATGACCATCTGAAGAGACCTTGGAGCCCAGGAAAATAAAATCTGTCACCGCCTCCACTTCTACTCCATCGATTTTCCAGGAACTGAGATTGCTGTTTGCCATGATTTACTTCCTTTTATCAGTGAGCAGCAGGCCAGCTTTTGAACTCTCTTCTTTCACCCTCATTAATAGGCCCTTTAGTTCATCCTTGTTTTCAGCCATCAGAGTAGTATCATCCGCATATTTTCGTTGTCTGTATTTCTCCCAGCAATATTGATTCCGGCTTTGGATACATCCAGCCCGGCCTGATGTACTCTGCATATAAGTTTAATAAATAAGGTGACAATATACAACCTTGTCACACTCCTTTCCCAATCTTGAACCACTCTGTTGTTCCATGTTTGGTTCTGACCGTGGCTTCTTGGTCCACATACAGATTATTCTGGAGGTGGATGAGATGACCTAGTACTCTCATCTCTTTCAGAAATTGCCACATTTTGTTTGATGCACACTGGTAAATGCTTTAAAATAATATTTGAAGCATAGGTAAATGTTTTTCTGGAACTCTCTTGTTTTCCTGGAACTCTATTATCCGCCGGATAAAACCTATTTAGAGGCCTATAACACAGTTGCAATAATGTACTATTATTTTAAGCTTTATAAACAATCTCTGTGACATATTATCTAACATAGAAGGCAACAAAAATATGTTATGTTGTAATTAAGCTCCCAGACATTTGTGGTCAAGTTTTTATTTTTTATGTTTTTTTGTTGTTATAATACCCTGAAAAAAATAGAATTTTTGTCTTATTAAAACCCACTAACAACTATTTAATTCATGTTAGAAATGTGAGTGTTCCATTAGGTTCAATGATCTAAATGCAAGGTTTGTTTTAAGATTTTTCTTACTATTACCAATGCAATCATTTTATTCCATTAGTGAGTCTTGACTAAAAAGCTTGACCACATTGACAGTAAGTTAAGACTAATAATAAAAAAATAATAATAAAAAGCAACTAATAAATTAAAAACAAAACATGCTACACCCTAAAGTAAAAAAAAGACATATCCTTCTATGCTACATGACTTGTACATTTTATTAATTCCTTACCTCCTCTTTCCTGATAAACTCACTACTTTAGCATTTCTATGAAAAACTCTCATGCCTGCCATCTCCAATCTATTCTGTTTAAATTGTATTTAAACTACTGTTTTGGCCAGTGCCAACAACCTAAATGTTGCAGCTTCAACTTATAACCAAACATGTTATCCCTAAAAATATAATATATATTAAATATTTCATCAATTTGACCTGAGCCAAGCATCCTCACTCCTTGTTGCTACCTCCAAAGATGAATTTGCAATGAAAGCAGTAGGGTTGGAAGATGGACTTATATCATTGCTTTCTTTTCTCCTGTTGTTTTAAAATAAGTATTTCAAGATTCTAAAACATGTCCCTCTTAAAACTATATTTTGCATGGATTGACATCTGCTCTTTTTGGTTAAATTTGAGTTCCTTTATTTGTTTTTCCATAACATAAATCACTGATTTGTAATCTCTTCTGTGCCCACGTACACTATAATTTGTATCTGATTTAGCATTTTAGGGCTTCCCTTACTATATTAATAAAACATTTATACTATAAAACAGGTTATTGCTTGAAATTAAATTCCCTGTGCAGCCCAACAATACTCTCTACAAATTCTCTTTTGGTAAAAGAGATTTTGATCTTGTCTCAGCTAACAGCACACAATCTGAATACTACTGAAACCTATCCACTCTAGCCTCTTCCTCTTCCAGTCACTCTTATGCAAAATCTTCACACCATGAACTGCCCTTTTACCTACTTTGATAAATATATACATTGCCTAATAACACAATACATTCTAAAGAATCCCATTATTGACCCTATCACTCCCTACTGCTACTTTCTTAACTATCAGAATAATCAGATTTAATTTAACTTACACAGCCCCTTCTTTCCCCTTCCACGGTTCATACTTAGTTATACTAAGAAAATGGGCAATGACTCACTGTGATTCCCTTCTCCTTGATGACCCTTAGCTTTGATACTGATGATTAATATTCTTCTGCTTTCCACAATCAGATTTTTTAATGACATCAAACACCCTAAAAACTCAAGTATTCAGGACAGTTTATTAAGTTTGACACCTACCTAAATCGGTTCACATTAACCTCAAATAACCCTTCTTATTTCAATTAAATAATGTCAACAATGAAAAATATGTGCTTTAAATATCCTTATATCTGCAGTGCTCATTTCTCTGTTATTAAATGAATCCTACTCCAGCCTTCGAGATTAATTATTAAGTATCTTTTGTGTCTTTTGGCTATAGTAATTGATTTTTTTTTTTACCGTCCATATTGTCCAGTGCTCTTGACTGTTTGTACTTTAGAACTAAAAAATTAAATGGATAATTATATTATATCAATATATTGTATTGTGAATCTATATACACATATGTTTTGAAATATTATGAAATGGAAATTACTTCATGCGGACAAGTTGGCTTCTCAGGATTCCTTTAAATTTTAGCCTGCTCAAGACCTGGCCACCAAAAGCTCTGTCCCCAGGCCCACCTTTGGAGGTCACCATGGGGGAGATGCTGATCCTCTTCAGAGACTGTAGGACTGTAGATACAGAATGCGTGGGATCCAGACCAGCGTCTTCTCCCACCAGGTCTTGGTGGGCCGCAGTCTGAGGAGGCTCCACAGGGAGGCGAGGAAGCACTGCTAACAGGTTGAGTCGTAAATGACCAGGCTGCACCAGGCAGTGCAGAACCAAAGCGCACTAACCCAGCTAAGCATGGACATTGTCCAGTATGCTCTGGTTCCCGCCATCGCCTTCTCCATCTCAGAGGTCTCCCCTGCAGACTTGCAGCCTGGCCACTCCTTGCCTCCCTCCATGCCTCCACCTCCACCAGTGCTGCTGCCTCCAGTGGGGATACCTCCCCCTACAAATCCCTCTAGGGTATGGACTAAGCGCAGTGGCATAGGGGGAGGGTGGTTCTGTGGCAAGGCAGCATAGGAGATAAGGGCATAGGATTTGCCATTCTCAACAGGACTCCTAATTGATTTTGCCGTGATTAGCATAGGGGCCTAAATCAGTTCACACTAATCTCCAATAACCCTTTTAATTTAATTTAAATAATGTTAGCAGTGAGACAAATATGTGATTCAAATATTCTTATATCTGCTATACTTGTTTCTTTATTATTAAATGTATTTTGGTTGTTAAGATTTTTAGTCCATCAAGTTCAACCTTTTTAGACATCTTCAGATATTTATATTTTATGAATGAACAATGGATCCAGAGAAGGGCAAACATTATTTGAATCACTGAGAATTATCTTGCTGGGTGAGGGATCTTCTTGATTCCAGGATTGGATTATGCCTTGGATCAATACCCTATGCCAGTTAACTGCCATAACCTTTTATGCCATTTTTAAACACAAATACATCCAACACCTTTTTAAAGTTATCTATTGAATCTGCTGTTGCACTTGATTTGGTAGTGAGTTCCACAATCAGACTTCCCTTACTGTGAATATGGTAACAAAAACTATATACTTTAACGTTATCATACAGTTGGATCCCCTCCCTTTCAACAATGAAGAACATTGTTTCATGAATTTACATATCATAGATACACATTAACAATGGTGTACGAACCAAACAAATCTAGAGGGGACAGAGTTTTCGAAAGACAAAGATCTAAACAATGATCGAATGAACAAGAGCATGAGGAGTGTGTCTAATATGCAATACATTTGTGTAGATAAAGGGAAGTCAGAGTGGGGGGCACGACTTTGGGGAGTGATCCAAATGCGTGACCACAAATGCGCGCCGAAGCATGCGCGCACTTACAGAAGCGAGCCTGTCAATAGCGCGCCCCAACGGCACCCCGACTTTAATGAGCGCTGAGTATCTCCTTGTTCTCTCTCTCCTCTTTTTTCCTATCTTTCACTTTCTTTCCTTCTTTCTCCTTGTCTCTCTCCATCTCTCTCCCTTGTTCTCTCTTTCTTTCTCTCTCTCTCCTTTTCTCTCTCTCTCTCCTCTCTCCCCACCATCTCATGCCTCCTTCCAATCCCACAGTCCTCAACCACCCACAGATTTTCCCATCTCTCCCTCAGGTCCCATATCCTTACCTCTCTATCACCTTTCTCTATCCCTCTCTCTCTAGCCCTCCCTCTATCCCTCTCTCTCTCTTTCCCTTCCTCTGTCATTCTCTATGCCTCCCGCTGTCCCTATCTCTATCTCTCTAACCCCCTCTCTGTCCCACTCTGTGTCCCTCTCTCTTTCTCTCTATCTCCCTCCCTATCCATCTCTTTCTCTATCTACCTCCCTCTATCTCCTTCTCTACCCATTTCCCACTCTATCATCTCACTCTATGTATCTCCCTCTATCCCTCTCTCTCTCCCTCTACAACACTCTCAAACTCTCTCTCTCTCCTCTCTCTTCTTCTCTCTATCCCTCCCTCTATCCCTCTCCACTATCTCTCTTACCTCTCCCCCTCTCTTCTCACCCCCCTCCTCTCTCTCCCCCTCTCCTCTCTCTCCCCCTCTCCTCTCTCTCCCCCTCTCACCTCTCTCTCCCACTCTCTCCTACTCCTCTCTCTCTACCATCTCATCGTCATCCCTCCCTCCAATCCCACAGCCCTCAACCACCCACCGTTTTTCCCATCTCTTCCTCAGGTCCTACATCGTCACCTCCCACTCCTCCAACTGCATGCGGCCCAGGTGCTCCCTCAGATATCAGCGTGCACTATTCACAGGAGCACTTTTTCTTATCTGCGCATGCGTCCACGCGAAGGCATTGGCGTGCATTTGGAGCCTCAGGAGTGTACCTGTGCTAAAGTAAACATGCAAACTGACAAGTGGTAGGAGTGTGCCTGTTCTGAAGTAAAGGTATGTAAAGGGAGGAAAGGAGTGGTATAGCACTTTATTAGACTATCTATGACAAATGAAGGCTACATGGACAAGGGCATAGATAAGTAGATTGTAGCCCAGATCAATAGTAGGAAAGAGTAAGGAAAACTTACTACAAGAGAAACTATTTCTCTCCAGCAATGGGAGTGCCCTTGCGGACAAGAAAAAAGGAGCCAGAATCTGCATGGCAGGAAATATAGAAAGCTGCAAAGCAGTTGTTAGGAAATATGTACAGACACTGAAATGAGAGAAATGAGAAAGGCCAAGAGAAACAAATAAACAAGGGACAGGCACAGTAAGGCGATAGAGACCTTAGAAGTATCCTGCTGGTCACAGAGTCAGAATGAGCTGAGGTGCAAACAGCAAAAGTGAGAGAGAGCTGTGAAAGGCCAAAAATAAACAAACAAGAGACAGGATCAGAAGTACCCTGCAGGTCACTGAGTCAGAATGAGCTGAGGTACAAACAGGAAGTGCTTATAAAGCTGCATAGAGCCCGCCTAAGGACGAGAGAGGGACAAAGATGAAGAGTGGAGAAATCATGAATGTCCATTATTCCAGATGAATAATCAGAGTATTTCCTTATAAAATGGTACCATTTTATTGAACAAACATTATAGAATAAATTGCTTGTCCAGTAAAAAAAGTATCACTTTATACTGCAATAACCTAATTATTTATATATGTGTATGAAAGTGGGGTAGCCATGAATGTCCAGTATTTCAGATCAATAATCAGGGTGTTGCATTATAAGCAGATTTTTTATTGGGCAAACTCTTTAGTTAGTAAAAAGATTTCGAGAGATACACTGTGATCATGGTAATATTTTTGTTCTTTGTAGCACTAAATAGTGTTTTTTTCTTTCAAATGATGGTATAGCACATTAAACTGATTTAAATGTGTATCTGCCCTGGGAAGTGGGGGGCTTGCCTTTGTCAGCCAATGAGTCCAACACTACAATATTCTCTGTGCAGTTCCTGCTAGTCTCAAAGAAGTTTAAAAAACTGTAATATTTAAAACATGCTCTTTCGAAAGTATGTTCTATGTCCCTTTAAGTATATATATTTATTGACAAACTGCTGTCACTGTTACTTCATGGACATCACTAACAAATAGTGAATCTAATTTTAAAAACATGTATCCATCATTGCCCACTTGAAATGTTGGTAGCTTTATAGTTGCAGTATGACCATATATAAAGCTGCATAAAGCCCCGCCCATGGAAGAGTCGAGGTGAGAGAGGGACATGTGTGTGTGTGTTTATATATATGTTAATGTTGGACATATTAAAAAAAGAAAGCAGGAGGATTAACAGCAGAAGTAGGTTGCACACATCTGGGCCTAAGGAAGTTTACATCTTAAATATTCAGTTTTATATCTAAAAAAAATTATTTACCATAGAAAAACTGGATAGTGTAAGGAATAAATAGCTTTTAAGGATATTTTTAGAGAATGCAACATGGGGTGATTGGATTCCTCTAAAGTAGTGATGTCCCGAACAGTTCGCCTGTGGACTATTCGCGTCGATTTTGGCATGTTCGCGTTCGCAGCGAACGGCGAACACATGCGCTTTTCGGTCCGCCCCCTATTCTTTAACATTGAGGAAACTTTGACCCTGCACCTCACAGTCAGCAGACACATTCCAGCCAATCAGCAGCATACACTCCCTTCCAGAGCCTTCCATCTGAAGCACAGCCTCCATTTTAGAATCATTCTGAAGCTACATTCGTTGAGAGAGGACATATATTGTAGCTGCTGCTGATTTAATAGGGAAATAGATAGCCAGGCTGTGTATTTAGCTTCCACTACAGACCTGAAGGACTCATCTGATATCTGCTGCAAGGACAGATACCCAAAAAGCCCCTTTTAGGGCTAGAACATCATTTATTTTATTTTATTATTTTTTTCTGTGTAATCTAATTGCATATGCCTGCCTGCCAGCATGTATGTGTGACAGTCTAACACCTAACAGCTTCTATTGTACTTTTTTGACTGTAATCGATTGAATATCAGTTGCCTGGCTACAGGCGTGTTTGTGAGGCCTATTGCATCTACTCCGCCAACCTTTGCCAGTGCACAGTGACACTCATATCTGGTGCAACCGTAGTGTACAGTGACATTTAAGAACCCTTTTTTGACTGTAATGGATTGAATATCAGTTGCCTGCCTACAGGCGTGTGTGTGAAGACTATTGCATCTACTATGCCAACTTTTGCCAGTGCACAGTGACACTCATATCTGGTGCAACCTAGTGTACAGTGACATTTAAGAACCCTTTTTTGACTGTAATCGATTGAATATCAGTTGCCTGCCTACAGGCGTGTGTGAAGCCTATTGCATCTACTCTGCCAACTTTTGCCAGTGCACAGTGACATTCATATCTGGTGCAACCTAGTGTACAGTGACATTTAGGAACCCTTTTTTGACTGTAATTGATTGAATATCAGTTGCCTGCCTACAGGTGTGTGTGTGAAGCCTATTGCATCTAGTCTACCAACTTTTGCCAGTGCACAGTGACACTCATATCTGGTGCAACCGTAGTGTACAGTGACATTAAACAATACTTTTTTGACTGTAATCGATTGAATATCAAATGCCTGCCTACAGGCGTGTGTGTGAGGCCTATTGCATCTACTCTGCCAACTATTGCCAGTGCACAGTGACACTCATATCTGGTACAACCTAGTGTACAGTGACAATTAAGAACCCTTTTTTGACTGTAATCGATTGAATATCAGTTGCCTGCCTACAGGCATGTGTGTGAAGCCTACTGCATCTACTCTGCCAACTTTTGCCAGTGCACAGTGACACTCATATCTGGTGCAACCGTAGTGTACAGTGACATAAAACAACACTTTTTTGACTGTAATCAATTCAATATCAGTTGCCTGCCTACAGGCGTGTGTGTGAGGTCTACAGCGCCTACTCTGCCAACTTTTGCCAGTGCACAGTGACACTCATATCTGGTGCAACCGTAGTGTACAGTGACATAAAACAACACTTTTTTGACTGTAATCGATTGAATATCAGTTGCCTGCCTACAGGCGTGTGTGTGAGGCCTACAGCGCCTACTCTGCCAAATTTTGCCAGTGCACAGCGACACTCATATCTGGTGCAACCGTAGTGTACAGTGACATAAAACAACACTTTTTTGACTGTAATTGATTGAATATCAGTTGCCTGCCTACAGGCGTGTGTGTGAAGCCTATTGCATCTAGTCTACCAACTTTTGCCAGTGCACAGCGACACTCATATCTGGTGCAACCGTAGTGTACAGTGACATAAAAGAACCCTTTTTTGACTGTAATCGATTGAATATCAGTTGCCGGCCTACAGGTGTGTGTGAAGCCTATTGCATCTACTCTGCTAACTTTTGCCAGTGCACAGTGACACTCATATCTGGTGCAACCGTAGTGTACAGTGACATAAAAGAACACTTTTTTGACTGTAATCGATTGAATATCAGTTGCCTGCCTACAGGCGTGTGTGTGAGGCCTATTGCATCTACTCTGCCAACTTTTGCCAGTGCACAGTGACACTCATACCTGGTGCAACCTAGTGTACAGTGACATTTAGGAACCCATTTTTGACTGTAATCGATTGAATATCAGTTGCCTGCCTACAGGTGTGTGTGTGAAGCCTATTGCATCTAGTCTACCAACTTTTGCCAGTGCACGGTGACACTCATATCTGGTGCAACCGTAGTGTACAGTGACATAAAACAACACTTTTTTGACTGTAATCGATTGAATATCAGTGGCCTGCCTACAGGCGTGTGTGTGAGGCCAACAGCGCCTACTCTGCCAACATTTGCCAGTTCACAGCGACAATCATATCTGGTGCAACCATAGTGTACAGTGACATAAAACAACACTTTTTTGACTGTTATCGATTGAATATCAGTTGCCTGCCTACAGGCGTGTGTGTGAGGCCTACAGCACCTACTCTGCCAAATTTTGCCAGTGCACAGTGACACTCATATCTGGTGCAATGGTAGTGTACAGTGACATAAAACAACACTTTTTTGACTGTAATCGATTGAATATCAGTTGCCTGCCTACAGGCGTGTGTGTGAGGCCTATTGCATCTACTCTGCCAACTTTTGCCGGTGCACAGTGACACTCATATCTGGTGCAACCTAGTGTACAGTGACATTTAAGAACCCTTTTTTGACTGTAATCGATTGAATATCAGTTGCCTGCCTACAGGCGTGTGTGAAGCCTATTGCATCTACTCTGCCAACTTTTGCCAGTGTACAGTGACACTCATATCTGGTGCAACCGTAGTGTACAGTGACATAAAAGAACACTTTTTTGACTGTAATCGATTGAATATCAGTTGCCTGCCTACAGGCGTGTGTGTGAGGCCTATTGCATCTACTCTGCCAACTTTTGCCAGTGCACAGTGACACTCATATCTGGTGCAACCTAGTGTACAGTGACATACAAGAACCCTTTTTTGACTGTAATCGATTGAATATCAGTTGCCTGCCTACAGGCGTGTGTGTGAGGCCTATTGCATCTACTCTGCCAACTTTTGCCAGTGCACATTGACACTCATATCTGGTGCAACCTAGTGTACAGTGACATTTAAGAACCCTTTTTTGACTGTAATCGATTGAATATCAGTTGCCTGCCTACAGGCGTGTGTGTGAAGCCTATTTCATCTAGTCTACCAACTTTTGCCAGTGCACAGCGACACTCATATCTGGTGCAACCGTAGTGTACAGTGACATAAAACAACACTTTTTTGACTGTTATCGATTGAATATCAGTGGCCTGCCTACAGGCGTGTGTGTGAGGCCTACAGCGCCTACAGTAGCTTGCATGCATAGTACCACTAATCGGAAAAAAAATGACAGGCAGAGGCAGGCCACCCGCAGGGGCCGTCGTGGTCGTGGTGCTGTGGTTCCCTTTGGCCCTAGAATAATGCCTAGTTTTCAGAGGCAACGTACCCTGAACTTGAAAAGTTCTGAGGACATGGTTGACTGGCTAACACAGGACACCTAATCTTCTACAGCTTCCGCTCGGAACCTAGACGCACCATCCTCCTCCAGCTTAGCTTTGGGCACCTCTTCAGTTACCACTCGCCCGCCTGCCACCACCACCAACACTAGCACCACAGCCGCTTCACTTGTTCCGTCAGCAGAGTTATTTACACATCCGTTGGAAGAAATGAGTGATGCACAAACATTAGTGCCAGAGGATGTAGATAACAGGGATATGTCCCAGTCAGGCAGCATTATACATGGACGTACGGTCTGATGATGATGATGATGTTGTACCCGGTGCTGCTTCCTTTGTTGAGTTGTCAGATACAAGTGAAGTGGTTGATGATGACGATGCGTCCGTGGATGTCACGTGGGTGCCCGCTATAGGAGAAGAAGTACAGGAGGAAAGTTCAGATGGGGAGACAGAGAGGAGGAGGAGACGAGTTGGAAGCAGGGGGAGGTCGTCGAAAGTAGCTAGTGGCACAGTCAGACAGCATGTATCGCCACCCTGGGTCAGCCAGACAGCACGCCAGTCAACGCATGCTGTTGCCACCACCAGAATGCCGTCATTGCAGAGCTCAGCAGCGTGGCAATTTTTTCGTGTGTCTGCCTGTGACAACAGTGATGCCATTTGCAACCTGTGCAAAAAGAAACTGAGTCGTGGGAAGTCCAACACCCACCTAGATACAACTTCTTTGCGAAGGCACATGATGTCACATCACAAACGCCTATGGGATCAACACATGAGTACAAGCAGCACACAAAGTCAAAGCCGCCATCCTCCTCCTGGTCCAGCATCTTCAGCCATGTCAACCACTGCTGCCCTGCTTGCCCCCTCTCAACCATCCGCCACTCCGGGTCTCGCCCTGAGCAGTCCCAGCTCATCTGCCCACAGTCAGGTGTCTGTCAAGGACATGTTTGAGCGTAAGAAGCCAATGTCACAAAGTCACCCCTTGCCGGGCAACTGACAGCTGGCTTGTCTGAACTCTTAGCCTGCCGCTTTTACCATACAAGCTGGTGGAGTCTGAGGCGTTCAAAATTTTTTTAGTTATTGGGACACCGCAGTGGAAGGTACCCAGACGAAATTTCTTTGCACAAAAGGCAATCCCCAACCTGTACTCGATTGTGCAAAAGGAAGTAATGGCATCTCTGGCAAACAGTGTTGGGGCAAGGGTCCATCTAACCAGTGATACCTGGTCTGCAAAGCATGGTCAGGGCAGGTATATCACCTACACTGCGCATTGGGTAAACCTGGTGACGGCTGCCAAGCATGGAATACATGGCACTGGAGAGGAGTTGGTGACACCGCCACGACTTGAAGGCAGGCCTGCTGCCACCTCCTCTACTCCTCCTACTCCATCTTCTTCTATAGCCTACTCAGCTGAGTCCTCTTCTGCTGCTGCTATGTCTTGCTCCACATCAACGGCACCCCCCAGCTTCACAGGTACTATTCCACATCCCGGATACGGCAATGTCACGCCGTCTTGGGGTTGACTTCCCTGAAAGCAGAGAGTCACACCGGACCAGCACTCCTGTCCGCCCTGAACGCACAGGTGGATCAGTGGCTGACTCCGCACCAACTGGAGATCGGCAAAGTGGTTTGTGGCAATGGAAGAAATTTGTTGGCGGCATTGAATTTGGGCAAGTTGACACATGTGCCGTGCATGGCACATGTGTGTAATCTGAATTGTACAACGCTTTGTGCATAAGCATCCAGGCTTACAGGACGTCCTGAAGCAGGCCAGAAAGATGTGTGGCCATTTCAGGCGTTCCTACTCGGCCATGGCGCACTTTACAGATATCCAGCGGCGAAACAACATGCCAGCGAGGCGCTTGATTTTAAACATCCCGACACGTTGGAATTCAACACTCCTAATGTTCGACCGCCTGCTCCAACAAGAAAAGGCCGTTAACTAGTATTTGTATGACCGGGGTGCTAGGACAGCCTCTGCGGAGCTGGGGATTTTTTTGCCACGTTACTGGAGGCTCATGCGCAATGCCTGTAGGCTTATGCGTCCTTTTGAGGAGGTGACAAACCTGGTCAGTCCCACCCAGGGCACCATCAGTGACATCATACCATTTGTTTTCTTCCTGGAGCGTGCCCTGCGAAGAGTGCTGGATCAGGCCGTAGATGACCGTGAAGAGGAAGAGGAAGAGTTGTGGTCACCATCACCACCAGAAACAGCCTTATCAGCATCGCTTGCTGGACTTGCGGCAACGCTGGAAGAGGATTGTGAGGAAGAGGAGTCAGAGGAGAAATGTGGCTTTGAGGAGGAGGAGGAAGACCAACCACAACAGGCATCCCAGGGTGCTCGTTGTCACCTATCTGGTACCCGTGGTGTTGTAAGTGGCTGGGGGGAAGAACATACCTTCAGTGAGATCACTGAGGACGAGGAACGGGACATGACTAGCTCGGCATCCAACCTTGTGCAAATGGAGTCTTTCATGCTGTCGTGCTTGCTGAGGGACCCTCGTATAAAAAGGATGAAGGAGAACGACCTGTACTGGGTGTCCACGCTACTAGACTCCCGGTATAAGCAGAAAGTGCCTGAAATGTTACCGAATTACCACAAGTCGGAAAGGATGCAGCACTTCCAAAATAAATTAAAAAGTATGCTTTACACAGCGTTTAAGGGTGATGTCACAGCACAACGGCAATATAACAGCGGAAGAGGTGAACATAATCCTCCTCCTCCCACGACCACGCCGGCAAGGAGAAGAAGCTTTACAGACGTGTTGTTGATGGAGGACATGCAGAGCTTTTTAAGTCCTATGCATCGCCACAGCCCTTCGGTGTCCACCCTCAGAGAACGACTCGACCGCCAGGTAACAGACTACCTCGCCATAACTACAGATATCGACACTATGAGGAGCGATGAACCCCTTGACTACTGGGTGTGCACGCTTGCACTGTGGCCTGAGCTATCCCAATTTGCCATAGAATTTCTGTCCTGCCCCGCTTCAAGTGTCCTGTCAGAAAGGACCTTCAGTGCAGCAGGAGGTTTTGTCACTGATAAGAGAAGTCGCCTAGGTCAAAAAAGTATAGATTACCTCACCTTTATTAAGATGAATGAGGGATGGATCCCGAAGGGACTGACAGTGTGCGATACATTCGATTAAAAAAGGCCTGATAGATGAGCTGCCTTGAGCTAATAATGGTCCACACGCTGCTGTATTTTATCCCTGAATGCCGGATGACTTGCGTGACTTATCCGCCACCTACTATGGGTTCAAGACTCAATGTTTTAGGGCACTTTCTGCCTGGCAAACTAACATCAATTTTTCTGGTCGCTGCAACAATACCTAATTTTTGCATTGAAATTCTTTTATTGTCAGAAGGCGTACAGCATGTAATGAAAAATAAGGCATTTTTGAACAGTCTTGCATAACAGTTGTGCAAAAATACATATTTACAATAAACACATTTTGTGAAAGTTAGCTGGCTATTCCTTCTTATTTTTACTTTTTAGGTTAATAATTTTTCTTATTTTTTTACTGTGATTGCAATTTAAGAGATACCTAAACCATGGTAAAACAGACAATAGCAAAGAGTATATCTGCAGGAAACAAAGTCCTATTAGCTATCATCCCTCCAGCAGTATTAGCTTTTTATTTACAATATCTAACCTGGGCAATCACCCTTGGGTTACCCTAGGGCAGGATTCAGTAAGCGACCTCTCCTTTCCTGGGATGATTTAGCCGCCTGTTGCTTCTGAAGGGTCTCCAGGGCTCCCCCACTCCGGTCCTTCCCCCAGTGTCGCTTCAACCAGTAACAAATGTTTTATATTTGTAAAGCGACCCAATGATCCCCCTTGATAGAGGTTTATCTTTACAAATTTTGGAGAACCAATTTAAGACCGGTGTCCCCTGTTTCTGGGTCAGGGAGTGTGTGAAATGCCTCAGCCTACAGTAATTGTAATGTTCTGACAGCGGTAGCTCATGCTTGTCCCTCAGTTCCTCCTAGGTGAGCATCTGGCCCTTTACTAACCAGTCTTCCAGTCTATCTAGTTTCCTTGACCTCCACCAGTGTTTTGATGTTGTGCTCATGTGTTTCGGGGCCTGAGGGTGGTCAAGAATTGGGGTCATTTGGGTGGATCCAGGGAACAAACTCGTGTGTTTCTTGGCCCATTTCCAGTATGATAGTGAGTGTCTGATTAGGGGGTTTGGCGAGTTTTTAAGGCTCTGAGGCAATTCTGATAGCCAAGCCACCTTGTCCCAGGTTAAGGGCCTTAAAGTGTGGTTCTCTAAATACACCCAGGCCGGTTGATGACCTATAGAATGTGCTATTGGGAGGAAAGATAGGTGACGTAACATGTATTAAACTGATAGGAATAAATAGTACAACTGAACACACCACTCCTATCTGGTGGCACCTTAGATTGCCCGCGCAGTGCCCCAAATTTGAAGTGGGAGGACCGACCAAGCATCTTTTTACATCTCCCTGTTCCAAAAATCCATGCCATATACACGTCCCCTGATAGGTGACGTAACAGGTATTAAACTGATAGGAATAAATAGTACAACTGAACACACCACTCCTATCTGGTGGCACCTTAGATTGCACGTGCAGTGCCCCAAATTTGAAGTGGGAGGACCGACCAAGCATCTTTTTCCATCTCCCTGTTACAAAAATCCATGCCATATACACGTCCCCTGATAGGTGACGTAACAGGTATTAAACTGATAGGAATAAATAGTACAACTGAACACACCACTCCTATCTGGTGGCACCTTAGATTGCACGTGCAGTGCCCCAAATTTGAAGTGGGAGGACCGACCAAGCATCTTTTTCCATCTCCCTGTTCCAAAAATCAATGCCACATACACGTCCCCTGATAGGTGACGTAACAGGAATTAAACTGATAGGAATAAATAGTACAACTGAACACACCACTCCTATCTGGTGGCACCTTAGATTGCACGCGCAGTGCCCCAAATTTGAAGTGGGAGGACCGACCAAGCATCTTTTTCCATCTCCCTGTTCCAAAAATCCATGCCACATACACGTCCTCTGATAGGTGACGTAACAGGAATTAAACTGATAGGAATAAATAGTACAACTGAACACACCACTCCTATCTGGTGGCACCTTAGATTGCATGCGCAGTGCCCCAAATTTGAAGTGGGAGGACCGACCAAGCATCTTTTTCCATCTCCCTGTTCCAAAAATCCATGCCATAAACACGTCCCCTGATAGGTGACGTAACAGGTTTTAAACTGATAGGAATAAATAGTACAACTGAACACACCACTCCTATCTGGTGGCACCTTAGATTGCACGCGCAGTGCCCCAAATTTGAAGTGGGAGGACCGACCAAGCATCTTTTTACATCTCCCTGTTCCAAAAATCCATGCCATATACACGTCCCCTGATTTGTGACGTAACAGGTATTAAACTGATAGGAATAAATAGTACAACTGAACACACCACTCCTATCTGGTGGCACCTTAGATTGCACGCGCAGTGCCCCAAATTTGAAGTGGGAGGACCGACCAAGCATCTTTTTCCATCTCCCTGTTCCAAAAATCCATGCCATATACACGTCCCCTGATAGGTGACGTAACAGGTATTAAACTGATAGGAATAAATAGTACAACTGAACACACCACTCCTATCTGGTGGCACCTTAGATTGCACGCGCAGTGCCCCAAATTTGAAGTGTGAGGACCGACCAAGCATCTTTTTCCATCTCCCTGTTCCAAAAATCCATGCCATATACACGTCCACTGATAGGTGACGTAACAGGTATTAAACTGATAGGAATAAATAGTACAACTGAACACACCACTCCTATCTGGTGGCACCTTAGATTGCACGCGCAGTGCCCCAAATTTGAAGTGGGAGGACCGACCAAGCATCTTTTTCCATCTCCCTGTTCCAAAAATCCATGCCACATACACGTCCCCTGATAGGTGACGTAACAGGAATTAAACTGATACGAATAAATAGTACAACTGAACACACCACTCCTATCTGGTGGCACCTTAGATTGCATGCGCAGTGCCCCAAATTTGAAGTGGGAGGACCGACCAAGCATCTTTTTCCATCTCCCTGTTCCAAAAATCCATGCCATATACACGTCCCCTGATAGGTGACGTAACAGGTATTAAACTGATAGGAATAAATAGTACAACTGAACACACCACTCCTATCTGGTGGCACCTTAGATTGCACGCGCAGTGCCCCAAATTTGAAGTGGGAGGACCGACCAAGCATCTTTTTACATCTCCCTGTTCCAAAAATCCATGCCATATACACGTCCCCTGATAGGTGACGTAACAGGTATTAAACTGATAGGAATAAATAGTACAACTGAACACACCACTCCTATCTGGTGGCACCTTAGATTGCACGTGCAGTGCCCCAAATTTGAAGTGGGAGGACCGACCAAGCATCTTTTTCCATCTCCCTGTTCCAAAAATCCATGCCATATACACGTCCCCTGATAGGTGACGTAACAGGTATTAAACTGATAGGAATAAATAGTACAACTGAACACACCACTCCTATCTGGTGGCACCTTAGATTGCATGCGCAGTGCCCCAAATTTGAAGTGGGAGGACCGACCAAGCATCTTTTCCCATCTCCCTGTTCCAAAAATCCATGCCATATACACGTCCCCTGATAGGTGACGTAACAGGTATTAAACTGATAGGAATAAATAGTACAACTGAACACACCACTCCTATCTGGTGGCACCTTAGACTGCATGCGCAGTGCCCCAAATTTGAAGTGGGAGGACCGACCAAGCATCTTTTTCCATCTCCCTGTTCCAAAAATCCATGCCACATACACGTCCCCTGATAGGTGACGTAACAGGTATTAAACTGATAGGAATAAATAGTACAACTGAACACACCACTCCTATCTGGTGGCACCTTAGATTGCATGCGCAGTGCCCTAAATTTGAAGTGGGAGGACCGACCAAGCATCTTTTCCCATCTCCGTGTTCCAAAAATCCATGCTGTCATGATTTAATTGTTTAAGGACTCATATTGTCAGTGGTTTGTGAGTATGTCCAAGGGAGCATGACATTGTTACATTGGGATTATGTGTTATTGTGCGGTATATGTTGCCTGTACATGGTTATTATGTATCCTAGGTATAATATATTATGAGGGAAAATGTTATATAGAACATATGTGGAATTGGTAGAAATGCTCTGGATAGAAGTTAGCTGCAGATCATTGCACACTCAAACATGCAGACCTTGGGTCAAGACAGATGCATGTGCTTCAAGTGGTCCTGGGCAAACACTTGAGTTTAACATAAAGGTTATCTAATGAATGTGATCTCAAGAGCTTTGATAGCCCAAGGTTGCAAGCCAGATGGTCTGACATCACACATACACCAATGTACACAAGGGTGTGGTATTGGAGAGTATAAATATGTTGTTTTGTTCATTCAATAAAGGTTGCAATATAGTTTTCACATAAACAAGGTGTGAGACTATTTCTGTGTGTTGTATCCTGACTTGGGGAGTGGTCTTGCTATGGGCCACTAAGTAACCTGGATCCAGTATTCTCTGCCTGTAGCTTTTGGGCCTTGCAATCTTCAGAAGCCATCTTTTGCGCCACAGAGATCAGGAAGTACATGATTCTGCTGGGGTAGGTTTGAACTAGGTTCATATCAAGCCCCCTTGAAGAAGCAGATCGTGACACATGCCATATACACATCCCCTAATAGTGGACGTAACAGGGATTAAACCGATAGGAATAGTACTACTTAACAGTACACACCTTATAATAACGCAGACAGAGGCAACGCAGAGAGAGGGGTCTGAAGAAGAGGAGTCAGAGGAGGAAGGTGGCTTTGAGGAGGTGGAAGACCAAACACAGCAGGCGTCCCAGGGGGCTTGTTGTCACCTTACGGGGACCCTTGGTGGCTGGGTGGAGGGAGAGACCTTCAATGACATCAGTGAGGACAAGGAACGGGACATGGCTAGCTTGGTATCCAACCTTGTGCAAATGGGGAGTTTGCGGTTGTGCAAAGGGACTGTTTGGGGTTGTTTGCGGTGCATTAAACGGGGAGATTGGTCTGTTACTGTGAAGCGGGTGTAACCCTTACACTACCTGATCGATACAACATCATACCTGATGTTTTAAAGCATGTTATTCCAAATAATTTAGGAATGTTAGGTGATTTATGCCCTTTATGGCTTAAAACCAGAATCTGCATCAACTATGTAATTTTCCGTGGGAGTTTTGCCATGGATCTTCCTCCGGCATGCCACAGTCCAGGTGTTAGTCCCCTTGAAACAACTTTGCCATCACTATTGTGGCCAGAAAGAGTCCCTGTGGGTTTTGAAATTCGCCTGCCCATTGAAGTCTATGGCGGTTCGCCGATGTTCGCCCGTTCGCGAACATTTGATGAAATTCGCGTCCACGGTTCGCGAACTGAAAATTTGATGTTCACGACATCACTACTCTAAAGACCCTTTGTGGTGCTCTAGCAATATGAGCTAGATTTTTTAATTATAATACTATTCACATTCAATGATTTGAAAAGAAAAACCATATTGTATATTAAACTTACTGTCAAGATTCAGACTAAGCTGATGCTGGTATCCACCCACCATAAGGTCAAACACTATTGGGGAGGGGGGATTTACTAAGCATCACAATTGCATTCCATGTTATCTAATGATTTACAGCCTTATTAAATTGCAATTTGGCAAATTGAATAGGGCTCTGTATAAGCACATAGCATATTTTGTTACAGAAGTTTTTAGTTAGTGAAGACCTTGCTTTTGGATAGACGTTCACTAACTAAAAACTTCTGTAAAAAACATATGCTCTGTCCTCAAATAGAGCCCTTTTCATTTTGCCAAATAACAATTTAATAAGGCTGTTAATATGTACTCTTTCCTATAGAGAATGTTTATTTTCTTATCATATCTGATTGCTTTTAAATTCCTTTAGACCTGTCTCTCAGCCATCTCCGCACCCTCCCCTCAATGTCCTTATCATGGTCTAGACAAACCCATTGCCAAAAGGAAATTCTCTAATCTTTAAAAAAAATGGTTTTAACATTTAATATAGATATTATAACTTCTCAAATATAGAAAGCAATAAAATATTCAGAAAAACAATTAACCTAAATTAAAAGATCAGTAAAGTAATCAGAGATTTATGTAAACTGTAGACCCTAACCTGGAACATCCTTTTAGAAGCATTTTGTATGTTATAATCAAAAGAAGTTAAAATATAAAAGACGTATAAAAGAACTGTTAACATGTAATTTCTCAGTTGCCATTATGTTGAATAATATAGAAATGTTAGTTCACATTTTATAGAAATGTTAGTGCACATTTTATATAAAAATGTGGCTGTTTGAAAGAAAAGGGTGATCACCCTGACCACATCTCCTTTGTACATATGCAGAACCAATGCTAATGAAATCCATTATGAAATATTAATTTTAGGAGAATAAATAGACAGATAGGCCAATTGTTCAGGATTCACACAGTTCTGGAATTCTGCAAATTTTCTTTGCCCAAAACAGCAGCATTTTATATAAAAATTTTACAGAATTTTAAAATTATTCTTATGTTTTTCCAACTTTATGTCAATCAAGAATACATATTTGAATTAACTTTATACAAATCTTGTATGTTTTCAGTGTGTGTGCTGATAATATTGTTTTCCTTTCTTCTTACCCTTTTCTCTTGAGTTAAGAAAATCATGGTTATTTATGGAGTTTAATATATATTTTACCAATTGTTGCTAGACCAGGGGAAGATGCTGAAATATTAATGCATATTGCAACTATAAAGCTGCCAACATTTCAAGTGGGCAATGATGGCTACATGTTTTTAAAAATAAGATTCACTATTTGTTAGTGATGTCCCTGAAGTAACAATGACAGCAGTTTGTCAGTAAATATATATACTTAAAGGGACATAGACCATACTTTCCAAAGAGCATGTTTTAAATATTACAGTTTTTTAAACTTCTTTGAGACTCGCAGGAACTGCACAGAGAATATTGTAGTGTGTTGGTCTCAATGGCAGAAAAGTAAGACTCATACATCTATTACAACTCATTGGCTGACAAAGGCATGCCCCCACTTCCCAGGGCAGATACAAATTTGAATCAGTTTAATGTGCAATACCCATCATTTGAAAGAAAAAAAAAACACTATTTAGTTGCTACAAAGAACAAAAATATTACCATGATCTTTTAATGTCTAGTGACAGCTTTTTAGAGATACACCTGTCTTATAAAGTCAGAAGCAATATTGCTTAAAAGCATTTCTTTTGATTTGATAATGAGTGGTGTATCTCTCGAAAGCTTTTAACTAACTAAAGAGTTTGCCCAATAAAAAATCTGCTTATAATGCAACACTCTGATTATTGATCTGAAATACTGGACATTCATGGCTACCCCACTCTCAAACACATATATAAATAATTAGGTTATTGCAGTATAAAGTGAAACATTTTTTTACTGGACAAGCAATTTATTCTATAATGTTTGTTCAATAAAATGGTACCATTTTATAAGGAAATACTCTGATTATTCATCTGGAATAATGGACTTTCATGATTTCTCCACTCCTCATCTTTGTCCCTCTCTCTCCTTGCCTCTTCCTTGGGCGGGGCTCTATGCAGCTTTATAAGCACTTCCTGTTTGCATCTCAGCTCATTCTGACTCTGTGCCCAGCAGTATGCTTCTATCACCTTACTGTGCCTGCCCCTTTTATTTATTTGTTTCTCTTGGCCTATCTCACCTCTCTCATTTCAGTGTCTGTGCTACGCTTCTAAGCTCTCTATCGGCTTACTGGGCCTATCCCTTGTTTATTCACTTCACTTGGCCTATCTCAGCTCTCTCATTTCAGTGTCTGTGCATATCTCCTTGCAACTGCTTTGCAGCTTTCTATATTTCCTGCCGTGCACATTCTGGCTACTTTTTCTTGCCCGCGAGGACACTCTCATCACTGGAGAGAAATGGGTTAATCCATCGCGGGAGAGCAATGCTTCCTCTCGTGGTTTTTCTGACTTCCTTACACTTTTCTACTATAGATCGGGTCCTGAATCTACTTGTCTATGCCCTTGTCCATGTCCAAGTACCACTTTTGGTTTACCTAAGCCTTATTTTGTGGTTTCTGGGTCAGGTCTACTAAACTTACGCTTTCATACGTTTTAATCGGCCATCTCTAGGCACCACTTCTGTCACTTCCAAAAATCCTATACTTGCCTTCGCTAGGGACCACCTCAATCACTCTTTCATAGTCCTATTTGCCTTCACTTGGCATAATCGCATGTGCAAGCCCTCCATCAGCCTTCGCTAGTCACCACCGCAATCACTCCTTTGCCTTCGCTAGGCATAATCACACTCGCAAGCCCTCTATCTGCATTCGCTAGGCACATCCTCAATCACTCCTTCTCCTAAGTCCTACACCAGCCTTCCTGTGTATTGCCATTAATGCCTTTTCTATGTATCACTGATTACACCTTCCCTCCAGTAGCCTCCTCCGCAGTCGCTTCTGATCCCGGGAGTATCAGCAGTTCTTCCCTCTTTCTTTAGGGACTCACTTTCTGGCCACTAGTGGCCTCATTTGCTATCACTATCAGCAGTCCTTGCCTTTGTTCAAAGACTCATCTGGCCCTCTGAGCAGGCCGGATGTCCGGTAGCACCCCGGCACGCCTCCTTCTACGTATTGGCTACGTCTCTATTTCCTCTCGCTGTCGCGTAGCTAGAGCTTTTGCCAGCCGGGGCTGCCCCCACGTATGAACATCATAAATTTAATATATATTTATTTCCTTTCTATATATATTCAACCTTATGGCTTTCCTAATCTCCTCTCTCTCATACTCCGCTCTCTTCCTCCTTTTGCTATCTGTCACCTCTGCTCCCTCTCTTCTCTCCCCCTTCTCTCTCTTTCCTCTTTGTCTCTCCCTACCTCCTTTCTTTTACTCCCCTTCTTTCTCTTCACCTTCTCTCTCTCTCTCACTCCTCCTTCTCTCTCCCTACTCTCTCACTCCACATTCCCTCTCTCCCTCCCTTCTCTCTCTCTCTCTCACACCCCTTTTCTCTCTCCTTTCCCTCTCTCTCTCAATCTCTCCCTTCTCTCTCTCTCCTTCCCTTCTCTTTCCCTCCCTCCCTTCTCCCTCTCTTCTCTCTCCCTTCTCTCTTTCTCCAACAGCCCCCACCCTTATCTCTCTCCCCCACTTCTCTCTCACCTGCATGCTGTTAGGTTTGGCGTCTCCTCCCATTGTTGGCTTCTCCTCTCCTCCATGGGTCAGAGAGCACAGCCTGGGGAGGTGGAGTGGACCTGGGGTAGGAATGCCACCTGCGGCGGGTGGCAGGTGGGGGCATTTTTGCCACCCCAAAGAAGTGTCGTACGGAGGAACATAGAGGGACATAATCAGTACAGAAATTGAGGACAGTTTGAGAATTCTCTTTTAAGCAGTTTTCACATATACATGAAAAAAATAAACATAACTCTGAATATAAGTAGAACAAAGAAAATAAAAAACAACCTGCACACATTGGTTTGAAGATAGACCAATAGTTTAATGAGAAGAAAAAAAAAATATTTGTTTCTCCAGGCAGCAGTGCATGAATATATTTGTAACTGTAAATATGGTGCTACATTGGTATTTAGAGCATCACCAGTCCCATGAGACGTTACTGGCAACCTAATGCATTAGAGGAGCATTCTTGAGACACATATTTTATATATTCACTGTTTCGAATACAAAAATATAAACACATTTAATATTGTATTTTTGGCACTATTAGGCCCTCATTCAATTGCAATTTGGCTAATTGAATAAGGCTCTAAATAAGCACATACAATTTTTTTTTAAAGAAGTTTTTAGTTAGTAAACATTTATCCAAAAGCAAGGTTTTCACTAACTAAAAACTTATTTAAAAAAATATGCTATGTGCATATTTAGAGCCCTATTCAAATCGCAACTGAATGAGGCCCTTATTCACTGAATTCTGATACATTGGGATTCATATATCAAGCAAGGATAAAAGTTTGGATAATCAGAGTTAAAACAAAAAATACCTCCACTTTCTATATTTTCTACGGCAGCTGTTTATCAAGCCGGCATAAATTTGTAGTCTTTTTGATAAATAGCTGCTATCAAAAACATAGGGAATTGGGATAATTAGCTTTACTTTTTTTATCCCCACTTGTAGCCACACTTGATAAGTATACACCATTGAGCAAAGGAAGAGGTATTTAAAGGGTCAACGTAATGTTTCAGCTTTCCGAACAATTTAGTAGTAAAGACTTGTATAAAACAACTTTTATATTTATTGTGATTTAAAACATGTTGTTTTCTTGTGAAAATAATTAAACTGAAGCTGATTATCTAGCCATCTTTGGGCTGGAACTCCAGTTGTCTTTTATATGCTGTGGCACAGTATTTAACTCATTTCCCT
Source organism: Discoglossus pictus (assembly GCA_027410445.1). Taxonomy (NCBI): domain Eukaryota; kingdom Metazoa; phylum Chordata; class Amphibia; order Anura; family Alytidae; genus Discoglossus; species Discoglossus pictus. Next base: position 61,255,480 of record CM050164.1, on the reverse strand, counting down.
GCAGCTGCCTAATTGCTGCACATCTTTTGTATAAGTAAATTTGCTCAATTCTCTAGCACAGTAAACAATAGGTGGAATACAATCATAACTATAATCGGGAAATCAGCCATTTTCAAAGTAACTTTTTTTAAAAGATCAACACAAATGGAGTTGCTTATACTGATACTACACAACAGTTATAAAAACTGAAAAGTTAAAGATGTGTTGAATTGATTCTCCATTCTTCTACAACAACCATTCTGGTTCACGTTGTGTCTCTGCAAATGTTAATCAGTCATTGATAAGAAAAAAAAACATGTTTAAAATAAGCTCTAACGTATACAATAAACCTGTAATTTGTGTCAGCCTACCTTTGTGCAGCCCCATTGTTCACTATTTCTTTCTGTCATATAGTTTCTGAATATATTTGAAACTGTTCAAGGTCTTTATCACTCTAGTTAAAAATGCCTGCTTGCGATTCAACCTCATTTAATTTTCCAAAATACCAATTAGCTAATTCATAACTGATTAATTTGCAGGACGTTAAATTCTTGAGAGTTATGTATTTAATGAGTAGTCACTCATTAAAAAGAAAGAAATCTCTGGCACATTTCTACAATAATAGAGATAACCAATATTCTCTGAGTTTATTTATTATGCAATATTCAAAGACATTAATGGACAAAATCTGAGCTCTGGATAAATGTCTAATGAGACCAGTATTGGATTCAATGCAAAGCTAATTTCTGATTAGAATATTCACTGATAGATAATATACATAAGCAGTAACTAGGTAACTGCAGAACCTGATTGAAATTTGTATAAGAGTTTTTGTAAGCCAGGGCTTAATCTATACTAATGTTTTTGAGCTGTGCTGTCTAGGCTGGCTGAAATCATTCTGACAAGTTAATTTTATGTTAAAGGCATATCTAAGTTTCATGGTTTATCACATTTCTGTACTCCTTCTGTAAAAAAACATAATTTATATATGCAGCACATTTCATAAAATGTTTTATTTCTATTAATATCTAACAAAAACTCTAATTATTATGTTAACTTCCTCAGATGTGGCTACACAGGCCCCTGATCCCCACTATATCAGCATGCAGCATTAGATGATCAATTTTAATGTATTACTCACCCTCACTGCTTCCAGCTGCAATGTCTGCTCTCCACAGATCAGTACAGATAAAGCTGTTGCCTCACTACAAAACCCGGGCTACTTTGCAGCACAGCCAGGAACCCAAGATATTGACATAAATGTTTCATTTTCCTAAAGTTCCTCCTGATTGACCAAAACTAATTACCCTGGGTTTCAAGAGGTTTCAAGGGGGTGTCTACTCTAATTTTCAACTGTCAGAAATTACAAGACATTTTGCTAACTTCTAGGTACCGTTATTTTGGTATTTGTTCATGCAAACATTTTTTGCATACACTACTTGTTCTACTCTATCAGATTAATTCATAATCCAGGAAACGTAGATATGCCTTTAATTATTTATTTTAAACATGCTTTATATCAATACATACTTTATCAGCTTACAAAAATATCCTCTGCTCATTAGTGTAGATCTTTTAAAGGGCTAAATTAAATATGTTCATAGTAAATCATACAAAAGAAACCGATAAACATAATATTGTTCTGCAATATATTTTTTGTAAAAAATAGTCCCTTATTTGGATCCATCAAAGAGGTAAGAAATTTTGACTCATAAAGTAATATCACAACCACAGTTTCAGCACTTACATTTTTTGTCTAGCATAAAAAAAAACATTTCAAGTATTTTCTCAGAGATAATGGCGGCATCGAATTAGTTTCTGAAACGCCTTTTTAAAGTCTTCATTGAAGATGGTATAAATAAGTGGATTTATAAGGGAATTGAGGTATCCAAGCCACGTGAGAAAATTGGAGAGATCATCAGAGATGTAACATGCCTCACAAATGTTAACAATTACTTCCTTTACAAAGAACGGTAACCAACAAATAACAAATGCACCTAAAATTAGTCCTAAAGTCGTTGCTGCTTTACGTTCTCTTGTACTTGATATTTTTTGTTTTCGCCAAGCTTTTTCATTTCTAATTTCCGTTCTCGGGTTCCTCACTGTAATGTGGATTCTATCAAAGTCAGTTGAATGGTCTGAAAAAGACTTTTCTGTTATACAAAAAGTAGAACTTTTCCCACAGGCTTCTAGAAGAACTTGACCATTTTGCTCTTTTTCAACTCTACTAACATTTCGTTTATGGTATAATGTTTTTGCAGCCTTATAAATTTTATAATAAAGAATAAGTATCAATGCTAACGGAATATAAAAGGCGCCAAAGGTAGAATAAATAGTAAAAACAATGTGGTCATGTTTGATCATGCATTCATCTTCTCTGTTGGTTCCTTGGTGGCGCCAAAATAATATTGGCAAGGATATGAAAATCGAAATTATCCACACCACTGTAATCATGAATGCAGCATGCCGAGGTGTTCTTTTTCTGGCGTATTCCACTGCATCAGTTATAGCTCTATAACGATCTAATGCAATAGCTGAGAGATGCAATATAGAGCATGTACAACATGTGATGTCAACACTTAGCCAGATGTCACATACAGCTTGACCCATAATCCACGTCTCCTTTACTATGTACATGATGCTAAAAGGCATCACAAGCACAGCAACTAGAAAATCTGTGACAGCCAGAGAGCATATCAAATAGTTGGCAGGGTGATGGAGTTTCCTTGTCACGATTATTGCAGCAATTACAAGGGAGTTTATTGCAGTTGTCATCAGTGTCAATATAGACAGTGTAAGTGATATAAGAATTCTACTTGTAATTCCTTTTGATAGTTCTTCTGAAGTACAATTATATTCTGATGTATTTTGTACATCCATATTTTCTTTAAAGGGGAAATTCACAGGAAATAGCTGATATCTAAAAAAAAAGAGAAATGTATGTATTAAGAAATGCATTTAATTTAACCATTAACCTGAAGTTTGTGTTACAGACAAAAGGTAAAGACTAAACAATAACATTCACAAAGGATAATCTCATACATACTAATATATATATGAAAATAATAATGTATGCTGGGCTTGAGAATGCACATTGTTGCCTATTGAGTGTATATAGCACGTTGGTTATAGTTCATAATCCATTGGATCCAGTTTCTAAATGTACTTTTTCTTCCAGTGGTCACTCGAAGAATAAAATAATAAATGCACTATAATACATCAATAAAGATGTTGAAGAAGTCACTGTAGCATTTGTTAGCTAAAAGTATTACTTCTTTTTAAGTCACGCATCGCATAGAGGGGAGAATTTACAAAACATGTTAAGCGGCTGAGATAAGGTGAGAATGGTTGTAATCTTTGTTTTTCCCCATAGGAAATAATGCATAGTACACACCTTCTAGTATGACTAAGGGCTAAGGTTGGTGCAAAATGTAGCTTTAAAACAATGCTAATAAAGGTATTATTCTATATATCAAACTTTCTGGAGTGTGGATTGACTTCTTCCACATCTCTATTATTTAAAGTTATTTTATTAAGTTGGCCAATTGAATAGGGCTGTATAAGAGCACAGAGCATATTTTTTTAACAGAAGTTTTTAGTTAGTGAACTTCTATGCAAAAGCAAAGTCTTCATTAACTAAAAACGTCTGTAAAAAAATATGCTCTTTGCTTATATAGAGCCCTATTCAGTTGGCCAAAACGCAATTGAATGAGGCCCCATGACACCTCCCAGTATCTAATTAGTGAACCCCATCACTGATGGCACCCTTAAATGCTACTTACTGGTTCATGGTTTGGGTGTGGAGGCTGTGAGCAGGTAATGACTGGTTAAAGACAATTGGACACCTCTAATTGTATCTAAAAATGTAACCTGCAGTCAAAATGTTGGGTTACAGGTAATTACGGGCTTGCAATTGAATGAGGCTCTATGTCTCCATGAAAATTCCCAGCAGAACTTGGGTGACATCATTCACTCTCCCCTCAGAGATCTCACATCTATTCAAGAAGTATGTGAAAGGCATAGATTACTTTACATTTCCTCGGCAAAGACATAATATATAGTTCCCACAGTATAAAACATATCACCTAAACCTTCCTTATCATTGTAGCTATCAATCCATTTCAAGAACCATAAACTTGCTAACTCTACAAAGTCAAAGAACAAGTATTGGAGACCTTCTAGACATCTACAGCCTTATTAAATTGCAATTCGGCAAATTCTAAAATGCTCTATATAAGCACAGAGTGTATTTTTTTTACAGAAGTTTTTAATTCGTGAATATAATTATTTGGGTTTAGCTGCTTCTGATTTATCTAGATTATCAACAAACCCAGACAGTTTGCAAAACTCCTTAATGGTCTGTGTGATATACATCTATGGCACTGATACATAGTAAGATATCATCTTTCTTTTTCTTTCTTCCCTAATATTCTCCCCCAAAACTACTGGATTTAAGCAAACGACAACACTCCTCACCTACCAAACACAGTGTATGGAGGGTGCCACCCTCAAACTCCTCCTAAATAAATGTCATACATTGGAACTCCTCTGGGAGTGCCCCTCTTATCCAAATCCTGAGGCCATGGGAGAAGGAGCCAGGCATACTGTGCATATTGAACCATGTTATAATTTCTATAAATCTCAGGATAACCTGTAAGACCTAAAGATCAGGTAGATTTAATGGTATTCTTATATCCAAATATAGATCACAAATTACAATTTTGGGTAATTATATGATAACAATACTTTATAACTCATATGACTACAATATTATATAACTCATAGATTGAATAACACTATTCTATCACTCTAAGTAGATTAATATAAGTAAAATCATTAACTTTCTAAAAGTAAAATGATATCATTTACTTTTTTTCTATTATATGTTCCATCAGAGTTACAAATTAAAATTACACTAAGACATTTGTGTCAAAAAGCCACTACAGTAAAATTATGAAAACAATTCTGGTCAAGACTAGCTTAACTAGATGATGGGATATGCTGGAAAGTAAAGATGCTATTGCCAAAGGACTGGCTTGTATGGTAATATTGCTGTTCTCCAACTATATAAAGGTAGATTGGGAAAACTTACTATGAAAGAACACAGATTGTGCCATTCTGTAGACATGGGTCAGAATACAATGATGACAGCTGTGTGCAACTTGCTATTATAATCATTAGAACTTCTACACCTTTAATGAATAGTTGTTTTTTTATTTCAATATACCATTTTGCCAGAAATGAGTAGTTGACAGACCATACTGTGTGGAAAAGGGAATTTTGTCAGAACAAATTATTTCCATTGTATTCATATTTATTTGATTATAGGGGACAACATTATGCCATTATTAACATTATGGTAAGGTTATATTATGGACTTACTACAGTCATGCCATGTGATGATGCTTATAAAGGAATACTTTTTACTATAAAATGTTATGGAGTGCTGAATCTTCATCACAGTTCCTATTTTGCAACAAGAAGAGGTCTTATGCTACATGATACCAGCTATGCAAATAGGAACTATGTGCCAACCCTTCTATTTAGATTTTCATCAATAAAGAAACATATTCAGTTCACTAAAACAAACACAAAAATCAACTCTAACAGAACAATAAGAGATAATACAAAGTTCATAATGTAGCCTTTGCTGGCGATGGTATTGTATAAATCCAATTACTCACGCCATTATATTGATAAGAGAATCTGAAATATTTAAAAATCCAATTTCTAAAAAAGCACATTATTAAAGACTATTTAATATCATTATGTATTTTAAAGTTTTCATTTAATCAAAATATGCTTTCTAACGATGCACTGCTTTGTTTGTTACAGTATAATTTCTATTTAGGCTTTATTTCCATCAACCTCCCTATTTTTAGATTGAATGGATGTTGAATTAACTATCCTATTTTCTTTGAACAGTTTATTATTCATGAATCCTCTAAGTCTTTGTATGGTCTCTGTATTGCAAATTGTTCCTATGCTTTCCAAATTATCCTTGCAACTTATTTTTCTTACCTGTTCCATATTGGCACACTCCTGCTATACTTCCATCCCTTTCATGCACGTTGTAGCCTATCCTCAAAGGGATGTTCCTTTTGCAATTACTGGATTTTACTATATTTTTCCTTCTGAAATATTAAATCCAGACATCCAGCTCCCAAAGCTCTATATCTTATGCTCCCAGGATTTTAATTTTAGTTGATATTCTACTCTGACTGAACCAACCAGCCACCCAAGCTTCCTGCACACCTGCTCTGTTCTACCTAATTTACATCACTTCTAAATAACCACTTAAGGCTATAAAAGACCTGCTGAGTTCCGTTGCTAGTACATAATTGTCATCACCATTTGTGCTGTTCTCGTGTCTTATCACTACAATTCAGTCTCTGTTATTTCCTTTATAACTATGCCCATTTTTTACTGCGCACTAATTTGCTGTGGTTTCATGTTTATTTTTTTTTTTTTTTACAATATTCAGTGTTATTGTGTTAATGTTTAAGATATATCATTCTAGTTTCTCAGTGGGAAACAAGTTACTTTATTACAAATGGACACTAACTAACAAAATATAAATATAACCACTGGATTGCTACCATGCTTAACAATAGGTGAAAAAAAACAATATATCTAATTTAAAGCTAATTATTAGAACTGTATCAGTCCCTTCCACATTTTGATTCTAATTAGTACAACCAGCCAATGCAGCTCAATATGTATTTTGACAATGCAATGGCAAGTTTGTTGTTTAGTTGTTTAGTTGCGTCCAACTCTTTGTGACCCTGTGGGCCACAGCACGCCAGGTATATTGTTTAGTTACTGCCATTTCGAGCTTCATCAACTTCACATTCATTGCTTTAGTGACCTCATCTATCGATTTCCGTCCCTGCCGTCCCCTTCTTCTTGTGTTTTTAATCATTCCCAGCATCACAGTTTTCTCTAGGGAAGCCTGCCATCTAATGATAAATAATTGAGCTTCAGCCTCATATTCATACCTTCTAGTGAACAATTTGTCTGAATTCCTGAAGTACTGATTTATTGGATCTTCTTGCAGTCCAAGGGACTAGTTTTTGCAACCACCACAATTCATAGGCGTCAATTCTACGGCGCTCAGACTTCTTTATGGCCCAGCTCTCGCATCCGTATGTTACTACTGGAAATACCATAGTTCTAACTATGCAGACCTTTGTTGATAGTTTAATATCATTACTTTTTGCTAGCTTGTCCAAGCTTGCCATAGTTTTTAATTTCATGACAGTCACAGATCTTGGATCCCAGGAAAATAAAATCTATCACTTACTCTACTTCTGTTTACCAGGAACTGAGATTTCTGTTTGCCATGAACTTCATCTTTTTAACGTTATCAGCCAGGCCAGATTTTGCACTCTCTTCTTTTATGTAAAAAGAGTAGAGATGCTTATCTGAGAATGAAAAACACCTCAGTGGTTACCTACTCAGAGAGCAACCTCTGTTAGCTCACGTGTGCCCTTCACAGGGAGAAATATCCTGTAGTATATCAGTCTGGTACTCCTATCGCTTTAAGAACTTGCCACCTATTGTTGTGATCCAAACATTTAAAGGCTTTAAAACAGGTCCAAACTCGGTCCTGGAGGGTCATACACATGCCTGGATTTGATGATAACCCTGCTGTGCACAGGTGAGTCAATCACTTTCTCAGTCATCCTGATTGACTCATCTGTGCAGGCCTCCAGGATTTGGACACCCCAGCTTTAGAATAGTCTATGAAGTAGAAGTAAATGCTTTTTTGGAACTCTCTTGCTTTCTTTATTATCCATCGGACATTGGCAATTTGATCTCTTGTGCCTCTTCCTCTGCGGAACCCAGCTTGCACACCTGGTAGTTCCTGGTCCATATATTGTTGGAGCTGAGCTTGTAGGATCTTAAGCATTACTTTGCTGGCATGTGAAATGAGTGCAATTGATCGATAATTGGAGCATTCTTCGTCATTGGCTTTTTTGGGGGGATCAGGATGTAGACTGACCTTTTCCAATCTATTGTTAAGTTTTCCATATTTGTTGGCATAAGGCAAGGAACAGTTTTATAGCATCATCCTGTAGAATTTGAGGTTATAAAAGACCTGCTGAGATGAAAGCTCTGATAAGTTAGGGAACTACCTCAGTATAGGTAGTGCTTTGGTGGAAGCCTATTTTTTTTTTTTTGTTTTGTAATACTGGTGAATATAATACAGTAAATTTGGAAAAGCATTTAAAGTCTCCAGTTATTGTGTATAGCCATCAAAAGTGCTCTGTTGATGACACCAGATCTGTTCTGTCTGATTTATAGGAGTACGTACGTGGGGGAAAAACGTATTTGATCCCCTGCTGGTTTTGAACAAGCTGATATTAGGAGCACTCCCTTTAAGAGAGTGCTCCTAATCTCAGCTCATTACTTGTATAAAAGACACCTGGGAGCTAGAAATCTTGCTGATTGATAGGGGATCAAATACTTATTTCCCTCATTGACCTGCAAATCAATTTATAACTTTTTTGACATGCGTTTTTCTTTTTTTTTCTTTTTTTGTTATTCTGTCTTACTGTTAAAATACATCTACCATTAAAATTATGGACTGATCATTTCTTTGTCAGTGAACAAACGTTCAAAATCAGCAGGGGATCAAATACCCCCCCCCCCCCCCCCCTCACTGTATCTAGTATTCTGTATGTGGAATGAGCCACAATAAGTATGAAGCTGTATCATTTTGGGGTTTACTATAAGTTATTGTAACTGACAAAATATTCAAATTTTTATGCAAATGTGAAATGTCACCACTGTAATTTCAATGAGTAAAGCTAAAGAAGGGAGTAAAAAAGCTTCAGGAAGGGGAGAGAGGTGGGAAACAAAAAAGCAATGGAAAAGAACGTAAAACAGTTGCGGTCTAGTAAGCTATATGAAAAGTTACGTAAAAGAGGTAACATAAACAGGATTGAAGAAATATATAGCTGTAACTTTCCACTCTAGTAGTTTATTTGGTAGTAAAGACCTTTCATCAATGGTAAGAGAATTAACATGTACCTTTAATATAACACATTTTGTTGTTTTGTGTTGTGCTTTGCTTTGTTTTAAGGTTTTAAACATTTTACTTTTTTCTTGGTTATGGTTTTGTTCTGTAGACATCTGTTTAATATGGAATCAGTTGAGCTTTTTATTATACAATACTGCTCACTTCCTCCTATCTCTAGAGTTCGGACCAATCTATTTTATTTCACACTTCTTAACCTTTGTGTCACAGACTGGTCTTACTTTTCCTATTATCTTCTGAGACACCTTTAACAAGGCTCTATATTCCCTGCTCTGGACATGATTTTGTGCAACTCTTTTATTCTTATCAAACCTAATTTCTCTCAAATACACATATTAATCTTATTGGACGTCTTCAGTTGACAACTTAACAACTACAGACGAATTTATAATGAAACAATGATAAAATACAAATAAACCATTCCCCCTGTTTGACCACGTTATCTCTTTTTAACATTGCATCTTTTCTTACATTTCAAGTAACAATGTAACTATATCTTAGGACTAAGGAACTCAGCTCTTCTGTATATTTCGACTTCAATATCACTTCAATGTCAACTGCATGGTTTACTCTCTTTTGTTAGATAACAATTTATTATATTATCTGCTTATAATATAAGCTTAGTATAATAATATATTATTCATAATCAGGGAGAACTCAAGAGAATTACATTCCTATTACCCTGTTATAAAATACAGTTTTTAAATATTGATAACAAAGCACAGAGATTAGTTCATTGCTATACAATGAATTACTATTTGCATTTTTATGCCATAGACAACTGCCTTTGCTTGCCTAGCCTTCGAGAATGTAGAAACCTTGAAAGCTGAGACATACACTAACAGATTGGGAGGTCTACAATGGAATGGTCAACTCCACATGTAATAGCATTTAATAAATTAAATAAGTTAAAGGCATTTTTGTTTATTTTGTAGTGTTTTAAAACATGGGACTACAGCGTCCCTTTACGATATACCACTCACATACCCTACTTAGACCAAATGGCTCCAACCGCAATTCACTCTAATATTGAGTTGAATTTTCATTACCATATAATTTGTACCCATTTTGCTTTGCTATACCCTTGCATAAATCACAATGGAGGTTATTAATAATGTGTAATATAAACAATCATAATAAAAACATCTTATGTGTGTTATGCATTCAAATATTCTTTTGTCACATTTCATTATTATGTTGATTAATTTCACTTTTTAGCAATACACAACTGGACTGAATTTTATTTCTGACTCTTATCCAAGAACATACTGGAGTATTTGTTAAGGCATGTTAAAATTGTATCATATGATGATATAACCATGAGCTTCATGGACCGACCTTTCAAAAGCTATTAATCAGTTTTCATTATGGCCAGCTTGCTTACTTGAAGCTTGCAATTATGCAATGGCATGTAATGAAGGCATGATTAGCATAGATAAATTGATAATTTTGGAAAATATTCTTTTGTACCTAAATAATTTATTTTGTTTTCTAAAAAAAAAAAAAAAATGCTTTTCAGGTTGCAACAACACCAGATACAATGACATGTATAAAAAGCTTGAATAATATTCCATTATATATGAGAGGAACTCATTCTTAATGATATCTCAGTAGAGAGACAGCTGTTCAGATAGTAAACTGTTTTTCCCCTCAACACTACACTAAGGGCCATATAAAATTCCAGCCTCGTAAGTCCAACATGTATAACGTAAGGGCTGCACGCTTGAAATTTCCCCGCTTTACGTCGCTATTAAATTAGAAGTGCTGCGAGCTACAAGCAAAAGACACTATTTCGTAAACTAGTTCTTGGCCCTCTGAGTTGCGTGCTCGAACGCAAACAATTTATCAAGCACGTAGTTAGGGGTTCAGATGGACCAAAAGAGACTGTTAGTGTTATATCACTAAAAAAGGGGAGGGTACATTTAAAAGTCCTATGTGGTTCAATTACAGTTTGCAATCGGACCCACAGGCCAGATATAATGCAATATTAATAAACCGTTAATATGATATTCTACTAGCTACTTGCCCGCCGAAAATGATGATAATAAAATGTTAAGGCAGGGATTGCTGTACCTTTGTGCACTCATCACAAGCCCTAGTGCTGAGTGCCTTTGGCGCTCATCACGTGGCTCGCAATGAGCGCCTTGAGTGGCCTGGCACTTGAGTGTTACTGTCTTGGGTTGTGTTACTGCCTTTGGTTAAGTGTTAGTGGCTTGGGTTAAGTGTTACTGGCTTTCGGTAAGTGTTACTGCTTAGGGCTATTTTTTACGTCCTTCGGGCTAGTTTTACGTCCTTGGGCCTCGTTTTCGTCGTTTTGCAATTTTTTTTCTCGCTTCGGCGAATATCGATCGTGAAAAAAATGGCAAATATGCATCAAATTAACTTGCAATCTCACTCACAGGCCAGGCTCCCTGCCTCTTCCACTGTGGTGTGTGTGTGTGTAAGTTAATTTGAGGCATATTTAATGTTTTTTTCATGTATTTTCTGTTTTGTGGTTCGGCCGTTAAAATCGTAATTTTGCGAGGTGCACAGTTCATGTATAGGTTTTGGTCCTAAATCGTACGGGTCGTAAGTCCCGCGTGCCTCACCTGCTTATTACGGGTCGTAAGTCCCGCCTCAACTGCTCATCTCGCTTCACAAGGCCTTCGGCGCTCATTGCAGCCTAAGTCCCGCATGACTCAATTGCTCGCCTCGATTCGCGAGGCTCGAAGTGCAATGAGAGCCTTCAGCGCTCATTGCAGCCTAAGTCCTGTGTGGTCTACGCCTGCCTCACTTTTGCGAGGCTCGCAGTTGCGGCACTATGGGCCACAACCAGGCTCACAAATCGTGACCAACATCGCAAACGTTCCAGACACTGACAACTATATATGTGATTACATGCGAGTCACAGTACATGTCTTAACACATTGATAACAGGGATCGATATAACACAAAATATAAACATGAAATAAAGTATTTTTCAGGGCTCGAACACACGTTGGGATTTGGGCTCCATTTGCGTGTTATGTGCTTGTTGCAATTTAGTGGCGGTTACAGGCATAACAGATCAAATAATTTACGTGCGCAAAGTTCACCATTTCTCCACATGTAGCCTATTCTCTGCCGACCTGTGTCTTAACATGCAAGTCTGCTGCGAGCAACATTACAGGGCTAATTCAATACCTGTAACATGTAAATTTGGAGTTACGGGCTACATTTTAAAACGTAGCCACAATTTAATGAGGCTGATAGACGCAATGGGAAGTACAGTAACAGCTGCCATAACTGTAGCTCCAAGGAAATATTATATATATATATATATATATATATATATATATATATATATATATTATTGTTTTTTAATTAAAAATATATTTTGATTTTAAAAACATGTGACAATTGTATTTATAGCTTCAGTAAAAATGAGTTTATTTTGTGTTAAAATATGATATATTAATAGACAATGTATCAGAGCATTTGTTCCTAGATGACATGGTTTTGTGATGTGTATTAACCCTGTGAGTACTGGGATGTATGTTACCCTGGATTTTGCATAATAAAACTGGCTTAATACTAACTTATCATATTTTTTGTAATCACAGATATTTATAAGTGTAATATATATAAGTGTAAGGAGTAACTCGTAATTTATTGTCAGTGTAGAAATCAATGGAGATTTTTGCCTTGCTTTTCATCTGTGTCGTGAAGCATGTGCCTGTAGGAGTCAATAAAAGTCAAATATACGCTTCTATAAAAAAATAGTTATCTGCTCCACAATTGATATTCAGCATGGAGAAGTTATTGAGATGCAGACACACATAAAAATATTAGTGCTAGGTACAGTCTGGAATCTATTAAGTGTAGGAAATGTACTGAGTGCAGCATATGGGTGGCTCGTGTGTGGATACTCCCTGAATGTGTACTGAGCACCTGAACATGTGTATGGTTGTTAGCTGTTTTATGGCTAAGCACTTTGGTGGTTGGTGCTCGTGTGTTTAGAAAGCAGACAATTAAGAAGTGCACATCTGCTAAATCTTTAAAGGACCACTGTAGCTTGGTAAAAGCAAGATGCTGTGAAGTATGTAACAAAATAACAATAGCAAGCATACAAGAAAGGAAAATAAAATATTTTTGTAAAAAATCCATCATTTAGGTGAGTCTGAATGTATAATGGGGAAATTCATCTTGGACTGCTAGTCTGTCTGTAACTTGAGGGGTGGGTTATCCCATGGGGCCTTACTCTGTCATGCAATTTTTTTGTCAAGGGGTGATTTGAAGAGGACCTTTTGTGAACAAAGTCACTAAAGAATCTTATCTGTGTGTACAATTCCGCCATCTCCTCCCATGCTTCTAATACTTTTGCAAACAAAGGGGGATACTTATTAATAGATCTCTGTTGCTAATGTGCCACCGACCAGTTAAACCCTGGTTCTGCTCCTCAGGTCATTCTATGATTTACTAAAGCCTCTTGTTCCTTGTACCCAGCTCAACGCAGCTCATTACCAATAGTGAATGGGCTGAGTGATGGGCGTATTATGGACATGTAAACTCGATCTACCTTGAAAACTCAGCTCCTCCTAATTTACTCAATACTGATCCTGCTTTTTTTTGTTGTTGTGTCTTTCAACCTTGTGCTAACAGTGAATTTTATATTTAAATAAAATTATACAACCAATATTCATCCATTAATATACAACATATGCTGCTAGATGTTATATATACAAGTAAACAAGTGTATGTTGTATATTAATAGGTGGACATTAGATTTATTGTTTTATTTAAATATAAAATGTACTACTATAGTGTGACTGAAATCCGCAATGCTCAATATCAGCATCGTGGATAGTAAAATCTTATATTCCCCTATGGGGCCTTTAAGTTTAACCATGGGGCCTAAAAATAAACCATAATCTAATTTATAAACCTGGTGGTCTTTATGGGCCCCATTACTCCTAGTATTAACTCCCTACCATGGGGGTCGCCCTTGACCCCCATGGCACCTATCATTAACACCTATACAATGGGGTCCCTGTTGACTCCCATGGTATATTATCCTCTAACAATGGGGCGTTATGGACTTACCCCTTCATTACCCTTTTTCTGATTGGTCAATTTAAATATGTGCATTCCTATTGGTTAGACTTTAAGAGCTCTATTTTCATTTGTTCTGATTAGGGCCAAAGATGAGGAGCAATATCGAAGAGGACAGATATATACTATCAACATGGCTGTGCCATTTATCGTGAGACAAAGATTGAGGAAAAGGGCATCACAGATAATTTCTGGAGGGCTATCAAAGGGAGGGAGGGTAAGTATAATTTCCCTACAATAGGCTTAACTTTTTAATATTTTTGATATTTTTGTTTTCATTTTTATTTTAATATTTTATTCGTAATATTTTTTAAATGTGTAATTATTGTTTTATTTTTAAGTAAAACATTTTTTTTTATATAGTTTTTTCTGTAATTCTTTTTTTTCTGTTTTAATTGGGGGTACTGTTTTGGACTATGGGGGTCTTTGTGAACTCCCATGGGAGAATAACATCCACAGGAGTCCATAAGGACATCTTTGGTAGTAGTTATGAAGCCATGCGGGTCCATAGGAACACACATTTTAGAGTGTTAACTTTAGGTACAATGGGGATACATGGTTATAGAGGCCACAAAGGGCCCCAATGAAGTCCATTTGCCCCCACTCCAAATCACAAGGAAGATTTTCAGAAAAGCAAACTATACATATGACATTTTAGTGGTTCTTTAAGTTATTAGAGAATACTAAGCTGCATTATTCTCCAACAAAGAAATTTACTGAATATGATCTGATAGTATAATACAATAAAAGTTGAAAGCAGCAACGACAGGGTAGAAGAATGATTCTTTTGTAACTAAACAATCATAATCACTTTTTTGCCTCAATGCCTTATTGTAGATTAAAGTATTAACTAAAGTAGAGCCCCATGGCTCTAAGTTGGTGGAATGCAGTAAAACGTCTGCGGGAGCTTTTTTCCCTAAATTCTACACTAATGTAAATGTTTCACTCCCTTAGATAACATCAGTCAGCTCAGATCCCTAAATCTTGCTCTTTTGTCACAACTGTTATCTGTGCAGGGAGCAGCAAAACCAAGCTTTAGGGATGAGACGGCCCTAAAACCCAATAGGAAATATGAACATCATAAATCTTATAATGAGGGGGAAGTGCAGGAACAACTGCCCGTAAATAGCTACAGCAAGGGAACAGATATATATGTGTGTATATATATATATATATATATATATATATATATATATATACAGTGCCTTGCAAAAGTATTCACCCCCTTGGCATTTCTCGTGTTTTGTTGCCTGACAACCTGGAATTAACATGGATTGTTTGAGGATTTGCATCATTTAATTTACAGAACATGCCCACAACTTGAAGATGTTTTTTTTTTAATTGTGAAACAAAGAACAAATAGGACAAAATAACAGAAAAAGTAAATGTGCCTAACTATTCACCCCCATAAAGTAAATACTTTGTAGAGCCACCTTTTTTTGCCAATCACAGCTCACAGCTCTCTGATTAATGCCCTCCTTGCCCGGTCCGTGAGTTTTGGTGGGCGGCCGTGTCTTTGCACACAGGGGGACATCATTTCACTAATTATGTGACTTCTGAAGGTAATTGGTTGCACCAGAGCTTTTTATGTGCTTCATAACAAAAGGAGTGAATACATACGCACATGCCAATGTTCAGTTTTCTATTTCTAAGAAATAGCTTTATGTATATATTTTTCTAATTTCACTTCACCAACTTATACTATTGTGTTCTTATCCATCACATACAATTAGATTAACAAAACATTGAATTTAAGGCTGTAATGTAACAAAATAGGTAAAAAGTCATATTAGTATATTTTTATATTAAAAAGATGTGACAATTGTATTTATAGGTTCAATAAATAAAAATATGTTTATTTTGTGTTAAGATATGATATATATATATATATATATATATATATATATATATATATATATATATATATATATATATATAGACAATGTATTAGACTGTTTGTTCCCAGGCAACATGGTTTTGTTATGTGTATTAACCCCTTGAGTACTGGGTTGTTTCTTACCCTGTATTATGTATAATAAAATGGGTTTAATACCAACATATCATATTTTTTTATTACAGGTATGTTGATATTGGATTGTTAAGTGTCAAATGTTGAAATATAACATCTTGTAGTGTTTTCTGTGCTATAATGCCACTTTAAATGCATCTGGGAGACTCAGCAAAGATTTTCAAAGCATTTGTGCGTGGTCTTTGGTACCTGTAAATAGGTGTTCTGTTTTTCAATGACAGCACTGCCCTGATTTGCGAGTGATCCATAAAATCTTATTTGCATACAGTTTGGGTGTCAGAGTGTGAGGGAGTAACTCATAATTTATTTTCAGTGCAAAACTCAATGGAAATTTATGTCCTGGGGTCGTGAAGTTCACTCGGAGCAGTGACCCATAGCAGTTTGCTCGCAATGTTTTAGGGATGGTGATTTACATAGGTAGTTAGAATTTTTTGGCACTCTCAATTGATTTTTCAGGGATTAGCATAGGGCCCTTAATTAGTATATCATAACATCCTATTATAGTCGATTACAAAGTGCCAATGTTTCAATATTACAGTTAAAAATTATACAAAAAGTATTTAAAATAGTATTTTGATATAGTGATGCTGAGACTATAGAATAATTATCGGTGGTATTGTTTAAAAATGTTTTTGCAATTGGCACTTTATGACTTTCACTTTGAGATGACCTATATTTGTTACAATACATTAATATAAAAAAAAATATATATATATATATATATATGTCTCTGAACACATGATTAAGACGATAGAGTAATAACTACAGACACTGTATTACAAATGCCTTTACTCCTAATCTAATACAATTGCCTTTTGGGTTAAGAACCATGTAATCACAGTTTAGATATGCTTTCTTGTCATATGCATATATGACTAGATTTGGATGAAACACATTTAAAAAAGACCATTTATATTTATCTTATTACATATACATCATAGTGTTGTTGCCTTTGCAGATACAGGTCATTAATAACAATAGCAAATTTTTAAGTAGAGAATACTACAGATAAATACACGTTAACATAATTTTCCATTCCAAGACTGTTAGTGGGATGTAAAAACAGAAAGGCTTTTACGAGAGTATGAGGGCTGCATACTGGCAAAAAATGGGGAGTCACGCCATCCATGTCTATAAAGCTAATGGTTTCAATAAATAAGTCAAACCCATGGTATAGAGAACAATAGCCAGTGAATGAGCAGTACTCAATGGTGACGTCATCAAGAAACAAAATGAGTCACCAATGAGTGCTGGTGGTCAAGTCTCAAATTTCTTTTTTCTGTAGTGTAGGGGCCCGCACAACCCCCTAAGCCTGGAAATTGGTCTGTGCCTGTTTAAAAAATTACTACTGAACACATATATATATATATATATATATATATATATATATATATATATATATATAAAGATGTCTGTAGTATAGTATAGCCCCTCCTTGGCCTTCCCTGGGCACACTTTACAGCCCCCCTTGGGGAGGGGCAATTGTTATTATTTATTGTTTTGCACTGGGGGCCTTCCATTCTCTAGCTCCGCTACTGGGGAAAACATAGTAAATAAAAAATAAATACAATTCTAGTAACATTTGAAAACTAAAGAACGATCTATATACACATTTATGTTTTCATAAATCTGCATATATTCAGTCCTAGCAGTCCAGTTGTAGCAGCCTTCTGGGTGGCTGCAGCATGCAAGAGATCTTGGCTGTTTTAACTCCAGTAGTATTACACGTATGGCAACCAGGTTTTATATGTGTGTGAAGTTTTTTCAGCTCCTGTATCTTACCTTTAATTCATTCACACTACTCAGTAAAACATATTATTACATGAGTTTCAACCATATAATATTAACTGTTTTATGATGGTCAAATGTTTTATTCCCTACACAATTTTTTTTATTGAGTACTATAGAAAGTTAGAACATGGAAGCCACATAGATATATATTATATAAATATTAATCATTTTGCCTGATGAAAAGACCATTAATACAATTCCAATTTAATAGTCTATAATAACAATATTCAATAGTACATAAATTGTCAAAGATTAGAGTATCAGCAGCCAGTGTTTGTCTATACCATGGGAAGGTCAGCAAGTTGTGGTTGGTGACTAAGAGTAAGATTTAAATTGTTTTAAGAACAATCAGATGTGATAACTGATAAAACAATTATTGATAGACTGACCCCAAACAAAAGCTCATTGCCATGAGTATGGTATCATAACTTATGGTTCAACCACTGTGTTGTTATAATACAAGATTTTAAGCTTTATTCTGCTTGTTGTAGGTTCCTGTGACTGGGAGAACTTCTGGTTGTTCCCGTGTCTTCCTACTCTGTTGCTTCTCTTCCTGCTCTGCTGACTACAGTTCCTACTTCATTCCTGTTGAACTGATTCTTTTCCTGCTGACCCGAATTGCTACTGACCTGGTTGGATTTCTACCAGCCTTGGATCTTTGGCTTGTCTCACCATTCTTTACTTTTGACCTTGGACTTGTTACTTCGGACTTGCCATCCTCTGGTGCTTTGCCCTGAAGGCTATCACCTGGACAGCTCTCACATGTCCTCTAGTGGCCTAGTCAAAGTCCTGACCTAAATCCCATAGAAAATATTTTAACTGGCTTGAAGAGCGCCATCAACTGTAACAAAAGAGTTTGCCTGGAATTGAACAACTCTGTAACGACTAATAGGGAAATATCCCCCTCTCTAGGTGTGCAGAGTTGGTAGAGATGCATTCAAACAAACTCAAGACTGTAAGTCAAGCAAAAGGAACATCCACAAAGTATTAACTCAGGAGTGTTTTTTTATTATCTAATCCAGTTATTCACATTTATTTTCAAAAATGGTGCTTTCTTTTCACTTCTTTCACTTGGATGTTGCAAAGTACAATTTGAAAATTAGTCTGGGAAAAGACTGATTTTGTCTTCTTTTTTAACATTAGGACAACAACAGGGGAACAATTTGAAAAGAGTGCTTACATTTCTATAACCATTATTATTAGATATTCAATAATGTCTTTTATACATGTGGCTTACTACTTAATATCTTGACTTTTAAATAATATTCAGACTTTAGAGTGTGAATTTTAACAATAGCCTGATAATGCCAGCATTTTTCAGATTTCTATATTAGAAACATATACTGTATTTACTTGAATCTTTTTTTGTGAAATATAGGGTCCCAAATTTGGAGTGCGCTTTAGAATTGATGGTGCACTAGATTCAATGTTTTAGCCCCTTTTTCTGGGTTAAAACATTGAATTTAGTGCACCATCATTAATAACATTGCATTAATGGTAATAGCAAAAAGGACAGCACAGACCAGGACATACCGGTATACACCACGACACCAGCATCTCTTGCTTCCCGGGTCTCGAGTAGGTGACTGAGGCTCTCAGATGGGCATACGGCGGCGGGAGGCCTTGTCATCACTGACGGAGGAAGTGGCTCCTCAAAGACTGGCATGAAGAATGCCGTGCACTTCCTGTCACGCAGAGCCCAGCACACAGAGAGCCCCCCGCACACTGCCACGCAGAGCCCAGCACCCAGACAGCCCCATTTACCCTGGCACACAGAGCCTGGCACCCAGAGAGCCCCAGCACAGTGGCACACAGAGCCCAGCACACAGAGAGCCCCAGCACAGTGGCACACACAGCCTGGTCCCCAAAGAGCCCCAGCACACTGGCAGGCAGAGCCTGGCACCCAGAGAGCCCCAGCACAATGGCACACAGAGCCCAGCACACAGAGAGCCCCTGCACACTGTAATGCAGAGCCCAGCACCCAGAGAGCCCGATGTACCCTGGCACACACAGCCTGGTACACAGAGAGACCCACGCCAGAGCCCCGGCACAGTGGCACACAGAGCCCAGCACTCAGAGAGCCCCCCGCACACTGTCACACAGAGGCAGCACAAAGAGAGCCCCAGCACACTGTCACACAGAGACTGGTACACAGAGTGCCCCACATACACTGTCACACAGAGCCTGGTACTCAGAGAGCCCAGCACACTGGCACACAGAGCCCAGCACACAGAGAGTGCCATGCACACTGGCACCCAGAGAGCCCCAGCACAACGTCACACAGAGCCCAGCACACACAGAGCCCCCCGCACACCATCACACAGAGCCAGCACACAGAGAGCCCCAGCACACTGGCACACAGAGCCTGGCACCCAGAGAGACCCAGCACACTGGCATGCAGAGCCTGGTACCCAGAGAGACCCAGCACACTGGCACACAGAGCCTGGTACCCAGAGAGACCCAGCACACTGGCATGCAGAGCCTGGTACCCAGAGAGCCCCAGCACACTGGCACACAGAGCCTGGTACCCAGAGAGACCCAGCACACTGGCACACTGTTCAGTACTTCCTGTACAAATAATAAATGCACATTACATTCGCCAGCAAAAACTTGTTTTTGATTCATGGGTTCCAAATTTGGAGTGCGCAATAGATTTGCGTAAATATGGTATATTAGTTTATGGCTATTTCAGTGGAGGTATTGAGATCACATGGATGCTCATGTTCTAGAGGAAATTGTGGGAAACAGACAGTCCTTGATTTTTTTCCCCTTGTCATTGCCATGTCCTCAGTAACAGTACATCTTTCTTTCAAAGCATAGATGCTATTTCACCTCCACAACACACTTCATCATCCCTTCTAGCCAATGAAATGCATCACTTCAATCAATAGTACTTTATTTTCCTCAATCTAATTTCCCATAGATACACATACCCCTTGTGCTATGAGTCAAGAAAGTAAATTAAATGTAGTGTTTATCCATTTGGATGACTTTGAAAACCAACTACTCAACGGAGAGTAACATTGAATATAAATGACTATTGGTTTCTAAAGTCTCCTATTTTCTGTTCTAGAGCAAAAGTATGTACAAGAGTCATTGATGACAAGAAGAGAGCTTTTAAAATGTTCAATCCTTTGCAAAACAGTTTAAGCAAAGTTAAAGTTATAGTACCCTTCAGTAAATCCATATTCTTTTACATTTTTTTTTTGGTATCAGTGTGCCTTTTTTTTATTACTTCAGATATCTATCAATTTTATCTACTAGCAGTTACTGAAGGTTTGGAATTTTGCTTCACTTTTACGATTTTACATGTTAGCATTAGCATTAGTTTTGGTGTCTATATAATATTATTCTGGTGCTTATTTAATGCTCACTGGACATGTTATGATGATAAATTGCAAGGATTGCACATTATGGCTCCAGATTTTACCAAATGTGGCTCAACACACCTCATAATATGTGTCAATGTGGGAGCTTGGCTAGTCTTCAATATAGAAGAAAACATGGAGAAAAGGAGCAGTATACACCAGGCTCCACAGCAATCAAAAAACAATATAAACTCAGCTGTAATTTTCAAAGTATCAGTTTTATTCCTTTTTCAGTTTGATATTTCTCTCTGTGAAGGGCACAAGTGAGCTAAAAGAGGTTGCTCTCAGAGTGGGTTATCATGTCCACAGAACTAACCTATTAAGGTTAGTTTGTTCTCTGATTGAGCATCTCTATTTTGCTATTTTGTTTTTCAAATGACCCAAAAGGATTAGTCTACCTAAGGATGATAGGGTACTCCAGACGTGGACTCCTTGCTCACTGTGCATTAGGGAGATATCAGTTACACCTCACTGCGAGGCCCGATGAAGGCTGAAACGTATGTCTGGGGTTTGCTGTTTCTCCTATTCAGGGTAGAATTGCCTGGTATTTCTGGTCTGGACCACTCTAGTGATATGTCATGTACAGGATAAGTCTCCCTGTGAAGGGCACAAGTGAGCTAAAAAAGGTCACTCTCAGAGTGGGTTATCATGTCCATAGAACAAACCTATTAAGGTTAGTTTGTTCCCTGATTGAGCATCTGTATTTTGGTATTTTGTTTTCCTTATGGTAGTTCAATTGCTTTCTTCCATTAAAACACAGACTTCTAAAATCTGTAAGGTCAATAACATCTACAGCTACACCTCACTGACAAGGCCCGATGAATGCCGAAACGTACATAATAAGTTGGTATAAATATATATGATTGTTGTGGTGAACTACCTACTCAAAATATCCACTACACAAACTAAGGAACGGGCCCAACACTGATGAGAGGCAGTAACCTTGAAACGACTGTACGTGGGTGGGACTCCTGGTTTGTGTATAATCCAAACCTAGCTTTGCCCAAAGCTGTTTGATACAGCGGGCATATGCTTAAGGGAAGCCATGCTTCATATGGTTATAGATTGCAAGAGCAAAGCATTTGTGGGCACATTAGCATGTCCCTGCCAAGTTTCCCAGAATGCAGTGTAAGAACTGAATCTCTCGGAATTCTGGGCGTGAAACAAGTTTGTTTTTACTTGTTTTAGACTTTCAAATGTAAACACAAATGTACTATTTATTTAATATATATATATTATTTTTTTTTCAATAATATTGGGGCGGGGCTAGGGGCATTGAGAATTTAAACAGAGAAATAAAAAAAAAGATTTTGAGGGGCATTGCAGCAATGGGTCCCCCCCCCCCCCCCAGAGTATTGTACCGGCAGTAGATCCGCCCCTGCTTCCTGTCCTGGGAAAACAGTAAAATTATCCCCCTAGGATTTTTTTTTACTCTTATGCCCATGCTGGGTTGTCATCTGTACTGGCGGGACTTAAATATAAATGTAATCAGCACAAAAATATTGTTAGGATGGTTAAGTAAGATTAAATTACCAACCACAATTATTAGAGAAAGAGCATTCTGATAGTCAGAAAGTATCTATCCAGTGGCGGAGCTAGAAAATGTTCATTTTGATGATCTGTTGGGGATAAGAATCTCTACTGGAAGATGTGCTGGTTACAGAGAGCCATTTTAAAAAGGCCTTTTTTTAGTGTAATCCCAAATAAAATAGCTTACGCTACATTTGCATGATAATATTATTTGGAATGAATGTAAATAAGCCAATAGTTAGCAAATAGCACATTAATTGTCTTCATCACAAGTTAAAACCTCAAAATGTACTATTGAGAGTCATAGTTGTAGTGCTATGTAGAAAACATCTTGGATGAATTGAACATAAACAATATTTTTGAAAACAATAACACTTTTATACTTTTCATTATTATCTTTACAAAACTGGACAAAAGACTGTATTAAGTAACCACTTTCTAGTGTTCTATCACAAAGGGCCTCATTCAATTGCGATTTGGCCAATTGAATAGAGCTCTATATAAGCACACAGCATATTTTTTTACATAAGTTTTTAGTTTAGAACTTCTATCCAAAAGCAAGGTCTTCACTAACTAAAAACTTCTGTAAAAAAATATGCTATGTGCTTATATATAGCCCTATTCAATTGGCCAATTTGCAATTGAATGAGGCCCAAAGTTGGCACAGTTACTCATTGGGGCTGCAATTATGTCCAAAAAATGGCAGGTTTACTAAATAATAAATTTGTGATACATATGAGGTCCAGACTAGAATTAATATGGATGGTGCTTTAAATCAGGACATGTTTACTTCAGTAAACTCTCACTCTTCTATATTTACCAGATTAACTCACCTACCACTTGATACAAAAAAGGTTGCTGCTGACATCTTGCAGATTTAAAACTCTGTAGAGCAGTGGTGGGCAATTTTCGGTCCTGGATGGCCACACACATGCCTGGATTTGATGATATCCCTGCTGCGCACAGGTGCGTCAGTCACTTCTTCAGTCATCCTGATTGACTCACTTGTGCACAAAAAGAATATCTTCAAATCCAGGCTTGTAGGTGGCCCTCCAGGACCGAATTTGCCCACCGCTGCTGTAGAGGTGTCTTTAGCTGGGATGACCTAAGAAGTCATTACAGATACAATATGGGGTGCCTTGCTGACCATAATGCTTCTTTTATTTTTGTTTGAAGAGTAAGAGGTGGAACATGCTATAACAAAAAACTAAACAAAAAAGTATAATAGCCTAAATACACAGAATGTAAATAGGATTTTAAAGTATTTGTTTACATATCTAAACATTTTATTAACAAGTGCTTACAAACTCTTTTTACTCGCTGAATCCTTCCAAATAGTCCCAACAAAGGTCTGTTCCCTATAACTCATGCACACAGTGTCTCTGTAGTACTAGATGTACTAACCAATCAAATATTGTCTCTCACGAGCATTTCAAAACATGCTGATGAGAAAGAATCTGTTACTGGCTAGTACATCTAGTACCGATAGAATCACTGTGTGCATGAGCTGCTGGGGCAGACCTTTATTAGGACTATTAGAAAGGTTTTAATGAGTAAACACAGACTCTTTATGCACTTGTTAATAAAATGATGTTTACACATGCAAACAAAGACTTAGGAAGTTTATTTTAATAGTAAAAACAGGGAACCTTCCATAATCTTTAACAGTAAACTAGATTAAGTAAATGTATATGTATTACAAATAGCTGGCCTTAAAGGGATATGTAAGTGAGCTGGATTATGAATGCATCTGATAGAGGAGAATTAGTAGTGTATGAAACCATGTGTTATATACAAAAGTTCAGTTTACTTACAAAAGTTATTTGCACAAAAGTCAAATCCAGCTGTTCACACCCACAGGACACTTACATAACCCGGGTACACACAGGAAATACAGCAGGATACATATTTTGACCTTTCTGGTACAGAGCACAGGAAGTAACTGTTGCAGTTCTTGTACTGAGCACATGCCAGAAGCCACTGAGGTGAAGAATGATACAATGTATTAGCCTGATTCTGAATGTAATTTTTTTTCATACACTACTAATTCTCCTCTATCGGATGCATTCATAATCCAGCTCGCTTACATAGCCCTTTAAGTATTAGCCTTGATAGATATTTGGCCACTGAACTCAAATATATGCATCAACTTAATTGGTAAATGCCTTGCAAAAGTATTCACCCCCTTGGCATTTTTTGTATTTTGTTGTCTCACAACCTGGAATTAACATAGATTGTTTGAGGATTTGCATAATTTAATTTACAGAACATGCCCACAACTTTGAAGATTTTTTTTTTTTTATTGTTATGCACAAAACAAATAGGACAAAATAAAACGTCAATGTGCATAACTATTCATCCCCCTAAAGTCAATACTTTGTACAGCCACCTTTTGCGACAATCAAAGCTCCAAGTCGCTTTGGATAAGTCTCTATGAGCTTGCCACATCTTACCACTGGGATTTTTGCCCATTCTTCCTTGCAAAACTGCTCCAGCTCCTTGAAGTTAGATGGTTTGTGCTTGTGAACAGCAATCTTTAAGTCTGACCACAGATTTTCTATTGGCTTGAGGTCTGGGCACTGACTAGGCCATTCCAACACATTTACATGCTTCCCCTTAAACCACTCAAGTGTTGCTTTAGCAGTGTGTTTGGGGTCATTGTCCTGCTGGAAGGTGAACCTCCGTCCTAACCTCAAATCATGCACAGAGTGGTACAGGTTTTGCTCAAGAATATCCCTGTATTTAGCACCGTCATTCCCTCAACGCTGACCAGTTTCCCAGTCCCGGCTGCTGTAAAACATGCCCACAGCATGATGCTGCCACCACCATGTTTCACTTTTGAGATGGTATTCTTTGGGTGATGTGATGTGTTGGGTTTGCGCCAGACATAGCGTTTTCTTCTTCAATTGTGTGTGTGTGTCTATATATATATATATATATATATATATATATATATTTGTATGTGTGTGTACGTGTATATATATATATATATATATATATATATAAGTGCGTGTCTATATATATATATATATATATATATATATATATATATATAGATGAATAATCAGAGTATTGCAGTATATAGTGATACCTCTTCTATTGGACAAACATATTCATAGGTTTCATGAATATGTTTGTCCAATAAAAAAGGTATCACTATATAGTGCAATACTCTGATTGTTCATCTGGATTACTGGATATTCACGGCCACCTCACTCTTTATACATATATATATATATATATATATATATATATATATATATATATACATAGTCAAATATATATATTTGCATGACATTCCATTTATAGATTTTATGATTGTGTATGACAAAATATTATTGAAGGAAGTGACAAAATTCCAATGTTATACATACTTATAAGTATATATATATATATATATATATATATATATATATATATATATATATATACATATATAGTTACGTTAAATCTGTCACTTCTGAACATGTCAAGAATGTCAGCTTCAAATAATGGTAAGTATTTCATGCATAAAAGTCCTTTATATTTGTGATCTGGCGTCCTTTCAATCAATACAAATATTTTTTTAGGGTATAAACGTATATTGTACACTTTTTATTGGAAAATGTTACAATGTATTAAAATGAGTTATATATTCAGACCATGTCAGTTAAGAAAGCAAGAAAAAGAAGCTGTGTAACATACCTTCATGCTTTAGTGGTATCACAGACCTCAACAGATTGATTTTTCTATATTATCTGGTGGATTTTTTTTTAGTCTTCTTTGCTTTGTACATCTCAGAACAGATGTGTTCTTCCAGTTTCAACAAATAAACGATTTATGGATTACATATAGACCTGCATGGAAATAAATAAAAAGTTATATTTTCCTCTTCAAAATGATGAATTACTTTTATTTAGGTGTAAAAAGATAGACCATAGTGTATACATATCTTAAATATATCATATCTTACAATATATTATAGAGTTCCTTAAAGGCATATCTAAATTTCATGGGTTAATAGATTTCTGCAATCCTTCGGTAAAACCTTTATAGAATCTTTTATTTTTATTAATATCTAAAAATCCCTCTAATGATTATGTTGATGCCCTAGGGGTGTCTACACAGACCCCTGATTGATTTTTAACTCATTACACACCTTATGTGCCTTCCTCAGCCAATAGGAGAGCCCTGATGTCAGCCCTGAAGTCACTGCTGGGATGTGCTTCCTGCTGCAGTGTCTGCTCTATCTGTGCGGCCCACGCCCTTCACCACAAATCAGCACAGACACACTACATATCCCAGGCTGTTTTGCAGAACAAACAGGAACCCCAGACATTAATTCAAATGTATCAGCTGTCTGAGCCTCCTTCTGATTGGCCAAAATGAATGAATCATTTTATGCTAATTTAGCCATCAATGGGGTTTTTACTCTAATTTTTAACTGTCATAAATTACAAGACATTTTGTTAACTTCAAGGTATGTTTTTAAATGTTTATTTTTGGTATTTTTTTCATGGAAAAAAATGGTTGCCTACATGACTGATTTTCCTCTTTCAGATGCATTCATAATCCAGGAAACTTAGATATGCCTTTAATGGGCCAGTAAAGTTCCATATCAATAGTATGTTCTTTTTAAGAAACAATGTTGACAATGATAAATAATAATGATGTATCACATATATAGTTGTAAGCATGCAAATTGTTGCTAACGCTTGCGGGCTCGCATAGCGAGCCCGCGGCAATCGCAAAGCGAGGGTTGCAGTTGCTGGCAAGGAGCGCCAAAGGCACTCCTTGCCAGCAACTGCGACCCTCGCAAAATTCACAAGGGGCGCAGTTGCTGGCAAGGAGCGCCTTCGGCGCTCCTTGCCAGCAACTGCGACCCTCGCAAAATTTACGACGAAGAAAATACGAGAAAATACAAGACACGTTACAACCCATTACGACCTCGCAAAAATCGGCCGCAACACGCGCACATCAAAACATGAAAAATACAACAAATACACACAACAAATACATGCTTACTTATTTAAGTCAAATTAAGTGAGTTTAGACACTAGAAAATTCTCGAAGCGAGACAAAAAATGGCCGCCGAAAAAAACGAAAACGAGGCTACAGCAGTCTAAAGACGCAAAACACCACCAAACACCTACGTATTTGCCGAAAAACACCTACCAAAAAAAAACAACAAAAACATTACAAACACAATAAATACAAACCACAAACACATAAAAAGGTTACTCACAGCAAGGGGGGCACAGAGGACCTCTGCAAGTAAAGTTACACCTCCATTTAAGCACAAATTTCGGAGTTTAGAGACTCGAAAATCACCTAAGCGAGAGCAAAAATGGCCGCCGAACAAAACGAAAAGAGGCTAAAGGTCCCTAAACACGCAAAACACTACCATAAACACGCAAAACACCACCAAACAGCTACGGATATTCCAAAAAAGTCCACCAAACAGCTACGGATATTACGAAAAAGTCACACGACATACAAAACGAACAACGCTACATCAGCCACATTAAATACACCAAACACCATTAGCTCACTTACAATTTCATTGCCGTAATTTTTTGACGGGCAATATTCTAGTAAAATATAATAGCTATAAATTGAAGAGCACATTTATTTATTTAAAATAGAAACTTATCAACCATAAATTGAACATTATCAGCTATAACCAAAGCTTGAAAACAATTGCTGTAGGGAGACAAAACATAGTTGCCACATTCGCTTAAGCAAAATTTAATTACTGATGTAAAATTTAAAAAAATATGGGAATGTTGAGAATGT
Source organism: Discoglossus pictus (assembly GCA_027410445.1). Classification (NCBI taxonomy): domain Eukaryota; kingdom Metazoa; phylum Chordata; class Amphibia; order Anura; family Alytidae; genus Discoglossus; species Discoglossus pictus. The sequence goes on along the minus strand of CM050164.1, from coordinate 61,226,895 downwards.
CTTATCTAACTAAGTGCTAGGAGGAAAGCACTCTTTGTGCTGGCTGCAAAAGCGCAAAATGCCCTCAAGTATCACGGCATTTATTTAGGTTTTATAGGTTTTAATTAGTTGATGAATGTCCAGGACTTTCATAGCAACAACGCAACTGTTTGATCAATTGGCATTGATGTTAATACAAAATAAACTATTTTAGCACAGCACTACCTTTAGTATGGTTTGTTTTTAGTATTAATAAAGAATTACTGTCAAACATTTTGGGAAGAATTTTTTAAGCCTTTCTCATGCACAGTTTAACAGTTCGTTTCATCTGCACATAATAACATTTGACAAAGATGCAGTGGTTGGCATTATATCGATAAGGAAGTATAATAACAACAATCCCAGCAAAATGTTAACATATATGTGCATTGTCATCAGCACTACATATTAATAAAATAGTAACACCATGAAACGCTAACATGAACACATTCATTTCCCACTGGAAATCATGAATTACCTCGTTTCTCCTCCTCTTTAATTTTATATTTATTTATTACTTTCATTTGTAACGTGCCAACATATTCCGTAGCGCTATACAGGGGAAAAGAACAAGGAAAAATATAATTTTAACAAACTGCAGAAAATGGTGGGCCCTGTTTTGAGCTTAGAATCTTTGTAGAAAGTGTTTTTTTTCCCAAAGCACCTACAAGATTGAAAACTCTCTACTTACAATCTAAAATGGAATGGAAGAGGCAGATAAGGAATAGCAAGGGTCAGGAAGAAAGTGAAGTTTCATTAGGTAGGAGGGTATGCAAAGTTTTTTTCATATAGAAGGAAAAGGAAAGCATCTGCGAAAGTAGTTTTGTAAGTGATTCTAGTGTGTAATATGTTATCTGCCCTTAGTGTTCAGATAGCATAATCTGCGAATGGGAATGTCAGGTGAGAGGCCTGGGTTAGGAGATATGTCCCCAGAAGCCAGCAGAAGAAAGAGAGGGAGAGGAGGGGGGATTTGGACTTGCAGAAGTGTTAGAAGGGGGAGGAGATGGAGGAGAAATGGAGGAACGAGAGTAGATCATGGGAGCATAAAAGAGGAGAGAAGAGCATGGAAGGTGAGATGGTTATGTTGGAGACATGATGTGGAAAATTTGAGAGGAGGAGCTATTACATAGTAAATTTAAGTTTTCTGGATTATGAATGCATCTGATAGAGGAGAATCAGTAGAGTATAAAAATATTTTTTTTTCATGAAAATATACCAAAATAAACACTAAGAAACTCACCCTGTGAAATCTCTTGAGTTTGCAATCAGATGATTTTCTGCGTTAACACCCCTGCATATCCCTGCTAAAATCTGCATAAAATTCATAATTCATAATTTATTTTGGCCAATCACAGGTGGCTAATACATTTTAATACATTGTAGCAATCTGTTATAGCAGCTTGTGCAAGAAGGAATCATGGGATGCATAGTTCTCTGCAGAAGGAAGCAGGAGGAGTCAGACACTGCTCTGTAAGATCTCTGCATTGAGCTGCTGCTGGCTGAAAGGTTGGTAACAAATTAAAATCCATACCCAAATGCATTCCTTTTATTGGGAGGTTCACTGTGCCTATGTAAGCAGCTCTTGGGCTTGGAAAACACGTTTTATTTCTAACTTTGTATGTGTATAGAATGAATCAACGTAATGTGTGCTTCTGATATAAGCAGCATGTGTTAGATTAGAGAAACGGTAAAACAGGGAAACTTAGATATACCTTTAAGCATTTTGAGTCGATATTGAAAGTAAAATGCTGTCAAATTTAATACCAACGATAATAATTCTTACAACATTCGTTTATAAAATAAAAAATCTGTGTCTCCTTAAAATACATATCTTGGATTTGTCTGACCTTGTATGTTGTACTATTAATTCCTACCCTTAAGCAGTGCTGTCATTGCCTAAATTGATCATCAGCATGATATGAAAAGAGATATACTATACTCAGCAGCTCTTTGAAATTTGTCTAAAATATAAGAACCCATCCTTTTCTCACAAAGGAAAAAAAACAAAATAATAACTTGGCAAAACTGTAGCAGAGCATTTGCCCTCTGGGTTAGTTTGTTTTGAAGGAATTAAACCAACGTTGCCAATAAAAAGAGAGAAAAATAGCCGTAGATCTGGATAATTTAATTAAATGGCATCAGGCCTTGGGATCCTGTGTATATATAATTGGGTCTCAAAGTGCTTATCAGAGCACTACACCTGATTGCTAATAAAAGCTGATAACTGTTGTTACAATGTCTAGTGTAAATGAAGTTATGATCATGTTTCATGGATAGACAGAAGAAGCTTTTTGGCTTTAATCAATAAATATGTGCCTTAGAACTTTAACATAAATTTTAGCATGTAAAACCCCCGAAACTATTGGACTTTTGGACCTGGCTACTGGACTTCCGCAAACACTAGCCATGTCTTGCTGCTAACCACTAATTGATATATACTTAACCTTAGTCATGGTTGGCTCCAGAGAATACACATGCCATAGCCACCTTAACTCCTCTAGCCAACTCCCTCCTGTAACCAACTAAAATATACTTATAGTTGGTTGGTTTAAATTGCCAAGGAAAAGATAGATAACTCTTGGTGGTGGTGTGTGTGTGTGTGGGGGGGGGGGGGGGGGGTGCAAATTGACTCCAACTTGAAATCTGTGTTCAGCAAGCTAAACTAAAACATAGTTTTTGAGAAAAAACAATCATTTTCAGATTCAACATTTATTGTGATAGAGTTGCATGTACTTTTGTGTGTTATTTGTCCACATTTTGCAAATTTTCTATTTGTGCCTACTTTTGCAGACAATGCTGGTGCATGTGTTTTTGGTTTTGCATGTGAATGCTGGATAAGATCCTCGCTAAGCCAAAGTCAGCCAGTCACTCATAGAGAATTCTTCCAAAGCAAGCAACTAGATAAAAATGGTAAGCAGTACCAAGATGTACTGTAAAATCCTCTTTTGATAGCAGAACTGCTAAACAGGTGCCCCCAGTGGAAAATGCATCTGTAATACTCCAACAAAGAAAATCATCTTACATGTTTGCCCATGGGAGCAGCTCATCGCCTAAGTGCTACAAGCTCAATGCCTCAACTGCTCGCCTCGCTTCGCAAAGGCTCGCAGGACGATGAGTGCCGCTCTGAGCTCAATGCCTCAACTGCTCGCCCTTCGTGAAGCTTGCAGGAAGATGAGCGCAGATGAGTGAAGAGCTCGGAAGGCTTCCATGCTTCACGAGGCTCGCAAGTATGACAGCGAATTGCAGTTTGCCCACTATTATATGTAGGCAGCACCTATGCATACCATAACAGCTAATATTTTTCTGTATTTTAGTACTAGTGGGAAAGTTAATGATTGGAGGGACCCTGTACAAAAGCAGTTTGGGGCCCCAATGTATATGGTAGATGCCCCTGGGGGTCAATGTAAAAGAAAAAAAATTTGTTGTAGGTGGTCTGATTAACCCAAAGTACAGTGCCTTGCAAAAGTATTCACCCCTTTGACTTTTTACCTATTTTGTTACATTACAGCCTTAAATTCAGTGTTTTTTTAACCTGAATTTTAAGTGATGGATCCAAACACAATAGTCTAAGTTGGTGAAGTGAAATGAGAAAAATATATACATGAAACTATTTTTATAGAAATACAAAACAGAAAATTGGCATGTTTGTATGTATTCACCCCCTTTGTTATGAAGCCCATAAAAAGCTCTGGTGCAACCAATTACCTTCAGAAGTCACATAATTAGTGAAATTAGACCTGGATCTAATATAAAATCTGTGGTCAGGCTTAAAGATTGCTGTTCACAAGTGCAAACCATCCAACTTGAAGGAGCTGGAGCAGTTTTGCAAGGAGGAATAGGCAAAATCCCAATGTTAAGATGTGGCAAGTTCATGGAGACTTATCCAAAGCAACTTGGAGCTGTGTTTGCCGCAAAAGGTGTCTCTACAAAGTATTGACTTCATGGGGGTGAATAGTTATGCACATTTACTTTTTCTGTTATTTTGTCCTTTTTGTTGTTTGTTTCACAATAAAAAAAAACATCTTCAAAGTTGTGGGCATGTTCTGTAAATTAAATGATGCAAATCCTCAAACAATCCATGTTAAAGTCAGGTTGTGAGGCAACAAAACACGAAAAATGCCAAGGGGGGTGAATACTTTTGCAAGGCACTGTAATCAGTTCATCTTCCAATAAAAAAATATTATATGCCCCTCTTTACCCAGGATTACTGCTGGTAGAAGTGAGCCATTGCCCTGCTCAGTCTCTGGGTATTGGCTGAGAGCCTTATTCCAATCTCATAGCTGCAAGAAATGCCTCCATGGCAGGGAAGGGTTAAATAATAAAAATCTATACAGGGGGTAATGACCCCTCTGCCCATCACTCCCTACCTTATTTTGTGGTCCCCATAGCACTTAGGGTTTAATGTTAATTTATCATGGGGCTCCATATACACCCCATGGTAGAAGGGGTTAATTTTAGATACCATGGAGAGGAAGAAACCCCCTAAAAATCTAGCCTCATATTTGACTAAATTAAGGGGTTATACACATAATAGCATCATATGTGATGCTTATTTGATTTTTAGAGGAATTTTTTATGCCTCTATGGGTAGTACACATGGGATTTTCATAACTTCTGAGGAGTTATATGCCCTCAGAGGGTAACATGTTTCACTCTGATGTTTGAATGGAATGGCGTTGGGGGAAAATTTAAATAGGACAATTACACCTAGATTGCGTGCTTTGGACTTTTTAACCAATTTTGCAGGGTTGATTTTTCTCTGGATTGCAATAGCTAGGTAGTGACTTATGAGCAAACTTGACTCGTTATGCTGATTTTTTTAAGTTTGAGAGAATGGGGTTCTTCATGTGTAAAGACTATGATTATGGTGAATGTCCAGTTTTCTGCTTTTCTGTAAAAATTAGGACAGTTGTAAACATCAAAAGGGCAGGATGGAAGACCTGTGGGGTCTAACCCATCGAACTGACCACAGGTCATTTTTATTTTATTGTGTGAGACTTGAAAAATTATTTTTTATTTATTTATATTGAAAATCCTATTTCTTCACACTGAATGTAATTTATTTATTTTTGCACTTTTGTAGGTTTTGAGAATGAACATAGAATTTGCATTCTTTTTATACATCCTGACCTATGGCCTTAAAAAGCACTGACCCCATGAACAAAAAATGCAAAGTTTTACATGAATCTGAATATAAAAAAGCAATATCAAGGCTTTAATAAAAAGAAACAGATTTTCAGCTTGTCATTTCACCGATGGCATCTCTTGAGAGCACCATTTGGAATTGCTTCTGCATAATAAATGTTTCAGAAAAGACACATGGGACTATTCAGATCTGTCTGGTACTGAAGTAATCATGGATGCTCAATCTGATCCAAAAGGGATTTCATTTAGATCATCCTTGAAAGCGTGAAGCAAAGTTTGGCTTCATCCAATAAAAAGTAAAAATCATTTTACTCACTCTTAATTACTTGATTAAATTCAAATCAAAGTATTGCTGATGAAAAAAGGACTCAATACATGAATGAAATAAATGAGCAGTAAATAGTTACAAACATGCTGTGATTTCCAGAAATGATAACCCCCAAACAACAAAATATAATCACATATTTAGTTGTCGTAATTGCAAGGTTGGCAAAAGTTGTTATTAACGCAATGTTAAAATTGCGGGCTTGCATATCGAGCCCGGTATCTGCGACCCTTGCGGTCCGGCGATGAGTGCTGAAGGCGCTCATTGCGCTGGTGGAGATGAACACCGCAGGTGCTCATTCCGATGACCCGCGGGACGGACGCAAAATTACGGCCTGCACTACTTAGTACTCGAAGCACGTTAATGGACTGCGGGGCTCGCAAAAATAAGACTTTAACAGGCGAACCACTGAACTGGAAAGACCGGCAAAAATACACATATATGAATTAACTTACACACTCACACACCACACAGCACAGGAGGAGCGCCAAGGAGCCTGTGAGTGAGATTGCAAGTTAATTTGAAGCATATTTTGCCTTTTTTCTCGATCGAAAATCGCAAAAGCTCCAAAAAAATATGGCGGCCGGAAAAAAAGAAACAAGACGAAAGCGAGACTGAAGGACTTAAAACGGGGTGGAAGGACGTAAAAAGAGGATGAAGGACGTAAATACGAACCCTTAGCACTAAGACTTAACGCAAACCAGTAACACTTAACCCAAGGCAGTAACACTTAACCCAAGGCAGTAGGCCCCTAAACTACATAGGCCTATAAAGTACACAGGGGGAGAGGCTCGCAATGAGCGCTGAATGGGATCATTGCAAAGCAGGAAAGGTGTGGCTTGCCAAAAAACGTCAATAAGCGGCAAAGCCGCTCATTGCAGGGCTCGCCATGAGCACCAAAGGCGCTCAGTGCAGGGCCTGTAAAGTAGACAGGGGAAGAGGCTCACGATGAGCACCGAAGGCGCTCAGAGGGGCCATAGCCTTACATTGTGTGGCAAACAGCATTGTCTGGCTTAAACTTTTATTGCCATCATTTTTTGATGGGCAAGTCGCTAGTAGTATTATAATACTATTATTGTTCTTTATACATGGTAGATGATGACCTAAAACATAGTAAAATGTTTAAGAACTATGGTGTTAAGTATCAAAACAGATCTGTCTTTTCTGTTTAGAGAAAGGTAAAGCTGTTTTAGCCCACCAACAACCATGGGCTCTCATATTACCTGAGTTTGATGTGTAAACCAAAATTAAAATAAATACTTATATGAAAGTATACACAAAAAAACACCTATCCTGTCTTTTTGAACTCCCTAACCTTTGATGGCACTGGCAATATGCAACAGATTTTCTCATCTAGGCTGAATGGGCATTCTGTTAACACCTGTAATATTATCCTGTGTGTGTGTTTTAAAATTATTTGTAAGAAATAAATAAAAATATATATTTTTATTGATTTTCAAATGTTTCAACTATGTTAAATTCAAATTAATAATTATCAATAAAACTTTACAATAATACATATGTTAATGCCTTAAAGGGCCATTTATCTCACTGTAGGGGCTCTTCATGGTGTGCAAGAGCACAAGATTGTATGTTAAAATGATCTATTTTTTTCTTAACTGCACTAATAACAGCAACAAAAATCTCTAGTTTTTGGTCTGTTTCAAACACACCATGTCTTGCCTAGTGCTGTTCCATGATTAATAACATATGCCGAATCGTGAGGTGAAGATTTATAGCAGTTTTTCCCTGAACTCAGGAATGTAGCAAGCAGTTAACCCACAACTAACCTGTTTAGTTAATTCCAGCATTACATTCTTATCACAGATTAATTTGTGAAGGGTTAACTCTTTTTTTGCTTATGCTCACTGCCTGCTGTTGCTGTGGGTCTGTATGGGGGCATGCCAGTAACACATGTAAACATGGATTTCATTTTTTTTTTAATCTCTCAGTGAAAAATGCCCGTATTTAAAAAATGCAGAGTATTTGAACACGCTTTTAAGAAATCTTTAAAGTGATGTGGTCCAAATTGTGCTGAATTAAGTGGCTCTTTAAATAGCTGTCCAAACTCTTAACAATATCGCACAATGGTAACTCTATCTCTTCTTTTTATTTTTCATAACTAAAACATGTATTATCTATAAAGATTTTTTATTTTGATTGACAAATAGTGATGTCGCGAACATAAAATGTTCGGTTCGCGAACCACGAACGCGAATTGCCGCAAATGTTCGCGAACCGGCGAACCCGGCAAACCGCCATAGACTTCAATGGGCAGGCGGATTTTAAAACCCACAGGGACTCTTTCTGGCCACAATAGTGATGGGAAAGTTGTTTTAACGGGACTAACACCTGGACTGTGGCATGCCGGAGGTGGATCTATGGCAAGACTACATAGGAAAATTACATAGTTGATGCAGAGTCTGGTTTTAAGCCATAAAGGGCATAAATTACCTATCATTCCTAAATTGTTTGGAATAACGTGCTTTAAAACATCAGGTATGATGTTGTATCGATCAGGTAGTGTAAGGGTTAGGCCCGCTTCACAGTGACAGACCAAACTCCCCGTATAACGCACCGCAAACAACCGCAAACAGTCCATTTGCACAACCGCAAACTCCCATTTGCACAAGGTTGGATACCAAGCTAGCCATGTCCCGTTCCTTGTCCTCACTGATGTCATTGAAGGTCTCTTCCTCCACCCATCCACCAAGGGTCCCCGAAAGGTGACAACAAGCCCCCAGGGACGCCTGCTTAGTTTGGTCTTCCACCTCCTCAAAGCCACCTTCCTCCTCTGACTACTCTTATCAGTTTAATACCTGTTACAGCACCTATCAGGGGGCGTGTATAAGGCCTGGATTTTTAGAACCGGGAGATGAAAAAAGATGCTTGGTTGGTCGTATCACTTCAATTTTGGGCACGGCGCGTGCAATCAAAGGTGCCACCAGATAGGAGTGGCGTGTTTGTAAGTACTACTCTTATCAGTTTAAAACCTGTTACAGCACCTATCAGGGGGCGTGTATAAGGCCTGGATTTTTGGAACCGGGAGATGGAAAAAGATACTTGGTTGGTCGTATCACTTCAAATTTGGGGCACAGCGCGTGCAAACAAAGGTGCCACCAGATAGGAGTGGCGTGTTTGTAAGTACTACTCTTATCAGTTTAATACTTGTTACGTCACCTATCAGGGCACATGTATAAGGCCTGGATTTTTGGGACTGGGAGATGGAAAAAGATGCTTGGTTGGTCGTATCACTTCAAATTTGGGGCACTTTGTGACATTAGATTCTTACGCTCAAACATGTCCTTTACAGGCACCTGACTATGGGCATATGAGCAGGAACTGCTCAAGGCGAGAGACGGAGTGGCGGATGGTTGAGAGGGGGCAAGGAGAACAGCAGTGGTTGATGTGGCTGATGATGCTGGACCAGGAGGAGGATGGAGGCTTTGAGTTTGTGTGCTGCTTGTACTCATGTGTTGGTCTGGAGTCGCCCAAACATTAGGTCTCAACCTGTAGAGGATAAGGGAACCAGGCTACTCTAGACCTCATTCATCATTACAGGTTTTGACAGATTGGTACTATGCGTGCAAGCTACTGTGACAACAGATATGAGTGGCACTGTGCACTTGCAGAAGTTGGCAGAGTAGACGCTGTAGGCCTGACACAGACGCTTGCAGACAAGTAACTGCTATTCAAGGTATTACAGTCAAAATTGTATTCTTTGTTTAAATGTGCACTACTGACACCAGATATGAGTGGTGGCACTGACTGGGCAAGTGGGCACAGTATACGATGTGAGCGTAAGACACACACGGTGGGAGGCAGGCAAATGAAATTAGATTACACAGAAAAAAAGTGTTGTTTTTTTTAAATGTAGAGTGCTGGTACACCACTAGATTGGATTGGTTGAACTTGGCACAGTGTATTTTGACATTATGAGAAACATGATCTGTAAACTAAATAAAAATCATTTTAGGAGGTTAAGAGAAAAAGAAACCGAATGGGGGGATACCGAGCAGAGCACACCATCTACAGCCCAATGGGAGACAAACTCATCCATTCCCCCAGTGGACAAAGCCAGGTGGTACTCTGCCCGGATACGGGAGCGCACCAGCACCCGGAACATGGCCTCAGGTGACAAGGGAACCCCCCCTATCAAACACTGCTTCCTGGACTTATATATAGCCAATTTGGCTAATGCCAGGAGCAGGTTGACGAGGAGGTCCCTGGCCTTATTGCCCCGGGACACTGGGCGCCCAAAAATAAAAATGTGAGGGGAGAAATGCAGCCAGAACTGCAGGAGGAGGCCCCTCAAGAGTGACAAGAGGGGCTGCAGTCTGGCACAACTAAAATAAATATGATACACGGACTCTCCCTTGCCACAGAATGGACAAGTGGAGGGAGAGTCCGTGAATTTAGCTAATTACTCTCCCGTGCTCAGTGCACCATGGAGCACTCTCCAACTCAAGTCCCCGGTGGGTCGTGGAACTAAATCAGAATAAAGTTCCCTCCACCGGGGCCTCTTGCCCTCGTCAGCCGGTAGGACCCGCCTCCAGATGGTATCGGGACGGGTCACGAGGGCAAGGAAGTGCACTGTATGGAGCACGAGAGAATATAAGCTCTTCCTCGGCATGCCGCGAAAGCATGCCGAGGGTATGTCCCTCAACTTTGAGAGGTTGGGGACAGGAGGAGCCTGAGGGGAAACACGGGGCTTGTGTCCAATGCAAACAGCCGGAGCAGGGGTGTTGAAAGGTGCATGTGGCACTCCGGCCTGCAAAGCCCCGCGAAGGAAGGTGCGCGAGTCGGGGGAGATGGCATCCCTAATCTCCTGGAGCAAGCGCCCTTATTCCAGGAGATCCCCGACTCGGGTCATCTGTGCATGACTAAGGCGGCGGATGATACTGGGGGACTGTAACATTGGAGCCCCCACTGCTGGATTAAATAGCAGGGGCTCTGTGAATATTTCATCCCCCAAAGGCACGCCCTGCCTGGTCACGGAGAGCATGCTCCAGGCCTTGAGGGTTTCCTGGTAGTATGCCGGCAACACAGAGAGGTCTCTCCCAAACCCCTCGGGCCTGATCAGAAATAATTGCCGGTCATACCCCAGGTTGCGCAACTGGCGATAAAAGCTGGATGCCAGTGCGCACCACTGCGGAGAGGGATCTGCATATAGGTATCTCTGCAGGTACTGAAGGCGGAAGGTGGACAACTGGGAGCACACACAAACTACTCCCTGTCCACCCTCCACCAAAGGCAGACTTGCCACCCCTGCAGAGACCCAATGCCTTCCCATCCAGAGGAAATCTAACAAATTCCTCTGGATATTGGTGACAAACTCGGGGGTCGGACTCAGACAAATCAGCCGGTGCCAGATCTGAGAAGCCACCAGCTGATTCACCACTAGAGTCCGCCCCCTAAGGGAAAGCATTTTTGCTAGACCCCTCCATCGTCCCAGACGAGAGAGGACACTGCCCTCTAACTCCCTCCAGTTGTCTGGGACGGAAGCGTCCGCAGCGGACAGGTAGACCCCCAGATATTTAATGACATCTGCCTCCCACGTGATGTCACGAAACGTGGGAGGCAAAGAGTCTACCTGTAAATTACCCTCTAAAAGGCCTCTGCATTTGGACCAGTTGATCTGAGCGGAGGAGGCAGCTGAATATACCTCCTGGCACTGTTTTGCCAGCTCAAGATCAACTGGATCCTGGGCCACGAGGAGCACATCGTCAGCATAAGCTGAAAGGACAATCCGCATGTCTGGATCTTTTAGCACCAGCCCTGTGAGCCTTTTCCTCAGTAGGCAGAGGAAAGGCTCGATGGCCAGTGCATATAACTGTCCAGAAAAGGGACATCCTTGACGCACCCCTCGTCCAAATACCAAAGGTGCTGTAAGGGACCAATTGATTTTAAGTAAACACTCTGCAGAGGCGTACAGCGTTCTTATAAAGCCCACAAACTGTGGGCCAAAGCCGTACGCTTGCAGAGTGGCTATGAGGTAACCATGGTCCACCCTGTCAAACGCCTTCTCTTGATCTAAAGAGAGAAAGGCGAGTGACAGACCAGTCCTGCGAGAATAATGCAATAGATCCCGGACCAGAAAGATACTATCAAAGGTAGTCCGGCCCGGGATCGCATAGGACTGGTCAGGGTGAACCAATTCTGCCAGCACAGACCCAAGTCTAAGCGAGATGGCTTTAGCTACAATCTTGTAGTCTGTGCTGAGCAGAGAGACCGGTCGCCAGTTCTTAATAAGCCGGAGATCCCCCTTTTTGGGCAGCAGGGCAAGTACTGCCCTGCGACAAGACAGGGGCATCTCCCCGGTCTCCAGGGCTTCCCCAAGGACCAGATGGAAATCAAGTCCCAGAGTCTCCCAGAAAAATTGGAAAAACTCTACAGTCAATCCGTTTAGTCCTGGAGACTTCTCATAGGACATGGCACGGAGGGCTTCAGAGAGCTCTTGAAAAGATAGTGGTATATCAAGCCGCTCTCTTACACCCTCACTGACTGTGGGGAGCCCCTCCCATAGCACCCTGCAGGCGTCTGGAGAAATGGGATCCGGAGAGTAAAGATCTTTATAAAAGTCCTGGGCTCTAGCCCGGATACTCTCCGGATCTGTAAGGGGGGCACCGTCTTCATCTAGAAGACAGGTGATGTGCCTACTGTTACCCCCCTTTTTCTCCAGTGAGTAGAAGAGGCGCGAGCCGCGGTCTAGATCTTTGAGAAAACCTAAGCGGCTGCGCACGTATGCCCCCTTGGCCTGGTGTCGTTCCAGGTCACAGAGGACACGCTTCCTCTCTACATACTCGCTCTGCAGGGATTGGTCCCTACAAGTGAACAGCCTCTGCTCCAGATAGAGTACCTCCCCCCGGAGTGACTCCAACTCAGCTTCGCGCTGCCCACTCGCACCCTTGGTATATTCCTGACACAGAAGTCGCAAATGAACTTTGCCCACGTCCCACCACAGTTTTAACGTGGCAAAGTCCCCCTTGCAACCCCTCCAGTCCGTCCAAAACTCCCGGATCAATGTCACGAGCCCCTGGTCCTTCAACAAAGCATTGTTGAAGTGCCAATAGGCGGCTCATGGCGCTGTTGGAGTTAGCGCCACCGTCACAGACACACAGTTGTGGTCTGTGAACGGAGCCAGCCTAATGGCACAAGAACCGACTCGTGACATATAGTGACTAGATATATATAGTCTGTCGATCCGGGAGTGGGACACCAGACCGGCTCTCACCCTGACGTAGGTGAAACCGTCTGATGCCCCTGGGTTCTGCTCTCGCCAGATGTCCTCCAGGGAGAAGCGGGCGATGATCTCCCGCAGGGCTGACGCAGAAGGCGGGTACAGCTCTGGACTATTCCGGTCCAGAGCGTTGAGGGTGCAGTTGAAATCACCCCCGAGTACCAAACACTCATCTGCGTCAACCGTCTCTAAAAACTGGGACAGTCTGGCGAGGAACCTCACTCTCTCGGGCCCTCCAGCAGGGGCATATATATTAACTAGGTTAATGATGCTACCCTGCTCTCGGACCCGGAGGTGGATTAGGCGGCCTGGGATAACAGCTTTCACAAGCAGCAGCTCTGGCTGAAAAGACTCTGAGAACAGGGTCACCACTCCACATGACGCCGATGTGAAGTGGCTGAAGAAGACCCTGCCTCTCCACTCCAGTTGCCACGAGGCCTCAGCCTCTGGAGTGGTGTGAATTTCCTGCAGGAAGCTCACAGAGTACCCTCCCTGATATAAATAGGAGAGTACCTGGAACCTGCGGAAACTGTCTTGACAGCCATTGGTATTTAGCGTGCTGATGTGCAAAGCCATTACTGCGTGTCAGGAATTGTGCGTTCCTCAGACCCTTGAGACTGCTGATAGGACAAGCACATTTTATAGAATTTCCGGACGCGGAGATGCTCCGCAGTCCCAGAATTCTTGGCCCTAGTGCTGACCACTAGATATTGCTGGAGAGAGTGGAGAATAAACGACATATTCTTCCACCTCTCCAAGGCCAGCCGCACCTTCCTTTTCTTTTGTACATGAAGGGTGCTGTCAAGGAATAGATCTATTTCCTTGACAGGGATAACCCACCCAGAATCTGATGTTCCTTCTAGTGGGTCACGCCTGGGCTCCTCTTGGCTGAGGGCTTTTACTCCATCCTCCCCGGCTGGAGTCAGTGGTGCTGTAAAAAATCGTGTAGAGCACCCCCTCAAAGGGAACCCCAAAAGACCCCTCAATGTTTTCTGCGCCCTGAGGCAGGCACATTTGTACCTGCCTCTTGAAAGAGAGCACATGACGAAGTGCTCTCTCTCTGCACCCCAGGGGAATTTTAATAAATGGTGTTTTTACTTCCCCTAGGGTTAGCAGGTGGGGGCGCAGGAGGGAGTCTGATAGGAAGGGGGGCACATTAGAGAGTGTTACTTTTGTGCCCAACCCTTCCAGGGGTTCTATTGGGACATATAATCCCCCCACTGTGATGCCTCTCTGTACAAGAATGTGAGCAGCAGCCAGCATACGGGTAAAGAAAACTGCTTTCCCCTACATTTTGCTGGCTGCTACTATAACAGAGGGGCTGATGATGTTAGCTGCAGCACGCAGATAGATATCAATGCTGTAGACCCCAGACATCTGACATTTAACCCCATGCTTCCTAGTGATCTGCCCCTCAGCCCTAGCGGTGGTATTACTGGGGCCAGCAGAAACCACCTGTGACCAGGTATTAGCCACAGGGGTAGGTCTGCTGGCAGAACCACCAGGAGCTGGGGCTGCCTTATCTGCCTGGGGCCTATGCTGTGCAGTGCTGCAGCTAGGATTTTCAGGGGCCATTATTCCCCCTTTTGACCCCTGAGGCTTCTTAGTGGTCTTATCCCTCATGTTTAGACCCTTTTTTTTAGTTTATTTGTTTTATTTATTTTTATTTTTTGTTTTATGATTTTTTACTGTTTTCTTTTTTTTTTTAAATATAAAAGTGTGAAAAAGAAACAAAAAGACAAAACTAAGGGAGACAAAACTAAGGGAGAGAGAGAGGTGATGCTTGGCAGTGGAAGGGTTAATGGCCTGTTGCAAAGTGTCTAATTGCAACAACACAGAGAACACCGAGGCTTTTAAACCCCTCTGTGTCTCTGTGTCAGATGTTAAAAAAAAAGCCTTTTCAACAAAAATTCTAATTGTTTTCCCCCCCACTGCCTACAAAGATGTTACTTGTCTTCTCTCCCCCAAAACATAAAACCCAACACCAAACAAACAAAACTTCAACAAAACCTAATAAACTTTTTAAAAGAAAAAAAGTCAAAGTAACAAAGCTCCAGGAGTGAAGGTGTAGTGCTAAGGGAGGGGTGTGGCAAAGTATCCAGGAGACAGCTCACTCTCCTGGGATAGAGACTTGAGACTGACTCCCAGAAAACTTAAACTTAAATTAAACTAAGAAAAATACCACAAAAACTCCCAAAAATGAACAACACCGTGCACAAAGTGCTTATAAACAGAAAGGTGTTAAAATAAAACTTGTATTTGAGGGACTAAGACCCTAAAAAGCCTTTTGTTTGGAGCTCAAGCATGCACACAGCATGCTCTCTGGCACAGTGTATTTTAAAATTATGAGAAAACATTTTCTGTAAACTAAATAAAAATCATATTAGGAGGTTGAAAGAAAAAGAAACCGGATGGGGGGATACCGAGCAGAGCACACCATCTACAGCCCACTGGGAGACAAACTCATCCATTCCCCCAGTAGACAAAGCCAGGTGGTACTCTGCCCGGATACGGGAGCGCACCAGCACCCGGAACATGGCCTCAGGTGACAAGGGAACCCCCCCATCAAACACTGCTTCCTGGACTTATATATAGCCAACTTGGCTAATGCCAGGAGCAGGTTGACGAGGAGGTCCCTGGCCTTATTGCCCCGGGACACTGGGCGCCCAAAAATAAAAATGTGAGGGGAGAAATGCAGCCAGAACTGCAGGAGGAGGCCCCTCAAGAGTGACAAGAGGGGCTGCAGTCTGACGCAACTAAAATAAACATGATACACGGACTCTCCCTTGCCACAGAATGGACAAGTGGAGGGAGAGTCCGTGAATTTAGCTAAGTACTCTCCCGTGCTCAGTGCACCATGGAGCACTCTCCAACTCAAGTCCCCGGTGGGTCGTGGAACTAAATCAGAATAAAGTTCCCTCCACCGGGGCCTCTTGCCCTCGTCAGCTGGTAGGACCCACCTCCAGATGGTATCGGGACGGGTCACGAGGGCAAGGAAGTGCACTGTATGGAGCACGAGAGAATATAAGCTCTTCCTCGGCATGCCGCGAAAGCATGCCGAGGGTATGTCCCTCAACCTCGAGAGGTTGGGGACAGGAGGAGCCTGAGGGGAAACACGGGGCTTGTGTCCAATGCAAACAGCCGGAGAAGGGGTGTTGAAAGGTGCATGTGGCACTCCGGCCTGCAAAGCCCCGCGAAGGAAGGTGCGCGAGTCGGGGGAGATGGCATCTCTAATCTCCTGGAGCAAGCGCCCTGAGACTTTGGGCGTCACATATCCCAAACGGAGCGCAAGCTCCTGGGGTGACACCCAAACAGAACGCCCGTATTCCAGGAGATCCCCGACTCGGGTCATCCGTGCATGACTAAGGCGGCGGATGATACTGGGGGACTGTAACATTGGAGCCCCCACTGCTGCATTAAATAGCAGGGGCTCTGTGAATATTTCATCCCCCAAAGGCACGCCCTGCCTGGTCACGGAGACCATGCTCCAGGCCTTGAGGGTTTCCTGGTAGTATGCCGGCAACACAGAGAGGTCTCTCCCAAACCCCTCGGGCCTGATCAGAAATAATTGCCGGTCATACCCCAGGTTGCGCAACTGGCGATAAAAGCTGGATGCCAGTGCGCACCACTGCGGAGAGGGATCTGCATATAGGTATCTCTGCAGGTACTGAAGGCGGAAGGTGGACAACTGGGAGCACACACAAACTACTCCCTGTCCACCCTCCACCAAAGGCAGACTTGCCACCCCTGCAGAGACCCAATGCCTTCCCATCCAGAGGAAATCTAACAAATTCCTCTGGATATTGGTGACAAACTCGGGGGTCGGACTCAGACAAATCAGCCGGTGCCAGATCTGAGAAGCCACCAGCTGATTCACCACTAGAGTCCGCCCCCTAAGGGAAAGCATTTTTGCTAGACCCCTCCATCGTCCCAGACGAGAGAGGACACTGCCCTCTAACTCCCTCCAGTTGTCTGGGACGGAAGCGTCCGCAGCGGACAGGTAGACCCCCAGATATTTAATGACATCTGCCTCCCACGTGATGTCACGAAACGTGGGAGGCAAAGAGTCTACCTGTAAATTACCCTCTAAAAGGCCTGTGCATTTGGACCAGTTGATCTGAGCGGAGGAGGCAGCTGAATATACCTCCTGGCACTGTTTTGCCAGCTCAAGATCAACTGGATCCTGGGCCACGAGGAGCACATCGTCAGCATAAGCTGAAAGGACAATCCACATGTCTGGATCTTTTAGCACCAGCCCTGTGAGCCTTTTCCTCAGTAGGCAGAGGAAAGGCTCAATGGCCAGTGCATATAACTGTCCAGACAAGGGACATCCTTGACGCACCCCTCGTCCAAATACCAAAGGTGCTGTTAGGGACCAATTGATTTTAAGTAAACACTCTGCAGAGGCGTACAGCATTCTTATAAAGCCCACAAACTGTGGGCCAAAGCCGTACGCTTGCAGAGTGGCTATGAGGTAACCATGGTCCACCCTGTCAAACGCCTTCTCTTGATCTAAAGAGAGAAAGGCGAGTGACAGACCAGTCCTGCGAGAATAATGCAATATATCCCGGACCAGAAAGATACTATCAAAGATAGTCCGGCCCGGGATTGCATAGGACTGGTCAGGGTGAACCAATTCTGCCAGCACAGACCCAAGTCTAAGCGAGATGGCTTTAGCTACAATCTTGTAGTACGTGCTGAGCAGAGAGACCGGTCGCCAGTTCTTAATAAGCCGGAGATCCCCCTTTTTGGGCAGCAGGGCAAGTACTGCCCTGCGACAAGACAGGGGCATCTCCCCGGTCTCCAGGGCTTCCCCAAGGACCAGATGGAAATCAGGTCCCAGAGTCTCCCAGAAAAATTGGAAAAACTCTACAGTCAGTCCGTCCAGTCCTGGAGACTTTTCCCAGGACATGGCACGGAGGGCTTCAGAGAGCTCTTGAAAAGATAGTGGTATATCAAGCCGCTCTCTTACACCCTCACTGACTGTGGGGAGCCCCTCCCATAGCACCCTGCAGGCGTCTGGAGAAATGGGATCCGGAGAGTAAAGATCTTTATAAAAGTTGCGGGCTCTATCCCGGATACTCTCCGGATCTGTAAGGGGGGCACCGTCTTCATCTAGAAGACAGGTGATGTGCCTACTGTTACCCCCCTTTTTCTCCAGTGAGTAGAAGAGGCGCGAGCCGCGGTCTAGATCTTTGAGAAAACCTAAGCGGCTGCGCACGTATGCCCCCTTGGCCTGGTGTCGTTCCAGGTCACAGAGGACACCCTTCCTCTCTACATACTCGCTCTGCAGGGATTGGTCCCTACAAGTGAACAGACTCTGCTCCAGATGGAGTACCTCCCCCCGGAGTGACTCCAACTCAGCTTCGCGCTGCCCACTCGCACCCTTGGTATATTCCTGACACAGAAGTCGCAAATGAACCTTGCCCAAGTCCCACCACAGTTTTAACGTGGCAAAGTCCCCCTTGCAACCCCTCCAGTCCGTCCAAAACTCCCGGATCAATGTCACGAGCCCCTGGTCCTTCAACAAAGCATTGTTGAAGTGCCAATAGGCGGCTCGTGGCGCTGTTGGCGTTAGCGCCACTGTCACAGACACACAGTTGTGGTCTGTGAACGTAGCCAGCCTAATGGCACAAGAACCGACTCGTGACATATAGTGACTAGATATATATAGTCTGTCGATCCGGGAGTGGGACACCAGACCGGCTCTCACCCTGACGTAGGTGAAACCGTCTGATGCCCCTGGGTTCTGCTCTCGCCAGATGTCCTCCAGGGAGAAGCGGGCGATGATCTCCCGCAGGGCTGACGCAGAAGGCGGGTACGGCTCTGGACTATTCCGGTCCAGAGCGTCGAGGGTGCAGTTGAAATCACCCCCGAGTACCAAACACTCATCTGCGTCAACCGTCTCCAAAAACTGGGACAGTCTGGCGAGGAACCTCACTCTCTCGAGCCCTCCAGCAGGGGCATATATATTAACTAGGTTAATGATGCTACCCTGCTCTCGGACCCGGAGGTGGATTAGACGGCCTGGGATAACAGCTTTCACAAGCAGCAGCTCTGGCTGAAAAGACTCTGAGAACAGGGTCACCACTCCACATGATGCCGATGTGAAGTGGCTGAAGAAGACCCTGCCTCTCCACTCCAGTTGCCACGAGGCCTCAGCCTCTGGAGTGGTGTGAGTTTCCTGCAGGAAGCTCACAGAATACCCTCCCTGATATAAATAGGAGAGTACCTGGAACCTGCGGAAACTGTCTTGACAGCCATTGGTATTTAGCGTGCTGATGTGCAAAGCCATTACTGCGTGTCAGGAATTGTGCGTTCCTCAGACCCTTGAGACTGCTGATAGGACACGCACATTTTATAGAATTTCCGGACGCGGAGATGCTCCGCAGTCCCAGAATTCTTGGCCCTAGTGCTGACCACTAGATATTGCTGGAGAGAGTGGAGAATAAACGACATATTCTTCCACCTCTCCAAGGCCAGCCGCACCTTCCTTTTCTTTTGTCCATGAAGGGTGCTCTCAAGGAATAGATCTATTTCCTTGACAGGGATAACCCACCCAGAATCTGATGTTCCTTCTAGTGGGTCACCCCTGGGCTCCTCTTGGCTGAGGGCTTTTACTCCATCCTCCCCGGCTGGAGTCAGTTTCCTCAGCTTTATTCTCAGGGACCCCCTCTTAGATGATACAGAAGGAGTCCCTTTAGCACCCTTCAAGGTAAATAATGGACCCTTGGATTGCTGCTGCACCCCTGTAGCTTCAGGAGTGCATTCAGGGGTAGCTGGCTGGACAGCAGTGGCTGGCATGGCTTCCTTAATGGAAGCCTTGGAGGCTTTATATGCCTCCTCTGCCAGTTCCACCGCTGCTTGCTCAGCTTGGATGGCACCGATGTTAGGGTCAGTGGACGGCTGAGGAGGGTAGACAGGCTCTCCCATGATGTTAACAGGAAAACCTGTTTTATCACCCTCCCCCATTTCCACTTCCCCTTGTGCCACATCCCCCCTGACAGACAAATCCATGGGGTCCTGAATGGGGGTCATGCCTATATTCCCCCCCTCCAGTAGTGACTCGGCCTGGGGCTCTAACAAAGCCCGAGGTACGTCACTAGAGAGTGACACTGGAGGAGGAGACTGACTGGTGCCCTTGAAGCTCAGCACCTCAGGGACACTGACTACCCATTCAGCAGGGGCTTTGTTGGGTCCCCCCTCAAAGGCCAGAGGCAGAACCTGATCTTTCTTGTCTACCCCTGCCTCACTTGGGAGACCCTCTTGCCCCTGCTTTTCCTCCAGACCCTTTTCCACATTAACCCCTATAGGGTCTGGAGAGAGAGATGTGTGGTCTGGCACCGGCTGGCTGAGCTTAATAACCGGGCCAGACAATGTCACCGGATGAGGAGGAGATGTTTTGTTCCTCTTCTTGCTTTTAGAGGGAGGTGCTCCACTATAGAGCACTTCCCACTTATCAGCAACCTCCCTGTTGGTTTTATGCTTCCTCTTCCTGGGGACGTCACTCCTGGAAGAGGAGCTGCCACTAGCTGCCTCCCCTGCAGAGGGCTTATTATCCCTCTGCTTACACTGTGCCCCCACACTAACTGATGTAATTATGGTGGGGGCAGATTGGGACTTGGGAGATGCAGCTGTGACACTGGGAGGACCGGTGACATTCTTCCCCTTTTTCCCCGTGTCTGCAGTCTTGCTGGAGACCACAGACACAGATGGCTTTTTTGGGGAAGAAGGGGGTTTGGAGGCCGTGTTGGTGGCTTGAGGAACGGCCTCCTTGCCTGAGCTCTGTGGGGGGGCTATGACCCTTGAGGTCCCCGCTGTTATGGGCTCAGCGGGGATGGGTGCTGTACTGACGGAGGTGCCATTTGCTGGGGCATGATGCTTTTCATTAGGACAATTCCTACGTGTATGCCCCAACCCCTTGCAATGATAGCACTGCACCTCCGTAGTGCTGTAAAAAATCCTGTACAGCACCCCCTCAAATGGAACCCCAAAAGACCCCTCTATGTTTTCTGCGCCCTGAGGCAGGCACATTTGTACCTGCCTCTTGAAAGAGAGCACATGACGAAGTGCTCTCTCTCTGCACCCCAGGGGAATTTTTATAAATGGTGTTTTTACTTCCCCTAGGGTGAGCAGGTTGGGGCGCAGGAGGGAGTCTGGTAGGAAGGGGGGCACATTAGAGAGTGTTACTTTTGTGCCCAACCCTTCCAGGGGTTCTATTGGGACATATAATCCCCCCACTGTGATGCCCCTCTGTATAAGAATGTGTGCAGCAGCCAGAGTACGGGTAAAAAAAACTGCTTTCCCGTACATTTTGCTGGCTGCTACTATAACAGAGGGGCTGATGACATTAGCTGCAGCACGCAGATAGATATCAATGCTGTAGACCCCAGAGTCCACCTGTAAATTACCCTCTAAAAGGCCTGTGCATTTGGACCAGTTGATCTGAGCGGAGGAGGCAGCTGAATATACCTCCTGGCACTGTTTTGCCAGCTCAAGATCAACTGGATCCTGGGCCACGAGGAGCACATCGTCAGCATAAGCTGAAAGGACAATCCACATGTCTGGATCTTTTAGCACCAGCCCTGTGAGCCTTTTCCTCAGTAGGCAGAGGAAAGGCTCAATGGCCAGTGCATATAACTGTCCAGACAAGGGACATCCTTGACGCACCCCTCGTCCAAATACCAAAGGTGCTGTTAGGGACCAATTGATTTTAAGTAAACACTCTGCAGAGGCGTACAGCATTCTTATAAAGCCCACAAACTGTGGGCCAAAGCCGTACGCTTGCAGAGTGGCTATGAGGTAACCATGGTCCACCCTGTCAAACGCCTTCTCTTGATCTAAAGAGAGA
Organism: Discoglossus pictus; assembly: GCA_027410445.1. NCBI lineage: Eukaryota > Metazoa > Chordata > Amphibia > Anura > Alytidae > Discoglossus > Discoglossus pictus. The sequence continues at coordinate 61,205,316 of CM050164.1, read as the reverse complement.
AAGGCGAGTGACAGACCAGTCCTGCGAGAATAATGCAATAGATCCCGGACCAGAAAGATACTATCAAAGATAGTCCGGCCCGGGATTGCATAGGACTGGTCAGGGTGAACCAATTCTGCCAGCACAGACCCAAGTCTAAGCGAGATGGCTTTAGCTACAATCTTGTAGTCCGTGCTGAGCAGAGAGACCGGTCGCCAGTTCTTAATAAGCCGGAGATCCCCCTTTTTGGGCAGCAGGGCAAGTACTGCCCTGCGACAAGACAGGGGCATCTCCCCGGTCTCCAGGGCTTCCCCAAGGACCAGATGGAAATCAGGTCCCAGAGTCTCCCAGAAAAATTGGAAAAACTCTACAGTCAGTCCGTCCAGTCCTGGAGACTTTTCCCAGGACATGGCACGGAGGGCTTCAGAGAGCTCTTGAAAAGATAGTGGTATATCAAGCCGCTCTCTTACACCCTCACTGACTGTGGGGAGCCCCTCCCATAGCACCCTGCAGGCGTCTGGAGAAATGGGATCCGGACAGTAAAGATCTTTATAAAAGTTCCGGGCTCTATCCCGGATACTCTCCGGATCTGTAAGGGGGGCACCGTCTTCATCTAGAAGACAGGTGATGTGCCTACTGTTACCCCCCTTTTTCTCCAGTGAGTAGAAGAGGCGCGAGCCGCGGTCTAGATCTTTGAGAAAACCTAAGCGGCTGCGCACGTATGCCCCCTTGGCCTGGTGTCGTTCCAGGTCACAGAGGACACCCTTCCTCTCTACATACTCGCTCTGCAGGGATTGGTCCCTACAAGTGAACAGACTCTGCTCCAGATGGAGTACCTCCCCCCGGAGTGACTCCAACTCAGCTTCGCGCTGCCCACTCGCACCCTTGGTATATTCCTGACACAGAAGTCGCAAATGAACCTTGCCCAAGTCCCACCACAGTTTTAACGTGGCAAAGTCCCCCTTTCAACCCCTCCAGTCCGTCCAAAACTCCCGGATCAATGTCACGAGCCCCTGGTCCTTCAACAAAGCATTGTTGAAGTGCCAATAGGCGGCTCGTGGCGCTGTTGGCGTTAGCGCCACTGTCACAGACACACAGTTGTGGTCTGTGAACGTAGCCAGCCTAATGGCACAAGAACCGACTCGTGACATATAGTGACTAGATATATATAGTCTGTCGATCCGGGAGTGGGACACCAGACCGGCTCTCACCCTGACGTAGGTGAAACCGTCTGATGCCCCTGGGTTCTGCTCTCGCCAGATGTCCTCCAGGGAGAAGCGGGCGATGATCTCCCGCAGGGCTGACGCAGAAGGCGGGTACGGCTCTGGACTATTCCGGTCCAGAGCGTCGAGGGTGCAGTTGAAATCACCCCCGAGTACCAAACACTCATCTGCGTCAACCGTCTCCAAAAACTGGGACAGTCTGGCGAGGAACCTCACTCTCTCGAGCCCTCCAGCAGGGGCATATATATTAACTAGGTTAATGATGCTACCCTGCTCTCGGACCCGGAGGTGGATTAGACGGCCTGGGATAACAGCTTTCACAAGCAGCAGCTCTGGCTGAAAAGACTCTGAGAACAGGGTCACCACTCCACATGATGCCGATGTGAAGTGGCTGAAGAAGACCCTGCCTCTCCACTCCAGTTGCCACGAGGCCTCAGCCTCTGGAGTGGTGTGAGTTTCCTGCAGGAAGCTCACAGAATACCCTCCCTGATATAAATAGGAGAGTACCTGGAACCTGCGGAAACTGTCTTGACAGCCATTGGTATTTAGCGTGCTGATGTGCAAAGCCATTACTGCGTGTCAGGAATTGTGCGTTCCTCAGACCCTTGAGACTGCTGATAGGACACGCACATTTTATAGAATTTCCGGACGCGGAGATGCTCCGCAGTCCCAGAATTCTTGGCCCTAGTGCTGACCACTAGATATTGCTGGAGAGAGTGGAGAATAAACGACATATTCTTCCACCTCTCCAAGGCCAGCCGCACCTTCCTTTTCTTTTGTCCATGAAGGGTGCTCTCAAGGAATAGATCTATTTCCTTGACAGGGATAACCCACCCAGAATCTGATGTTCCTTCTAGTGGGTCACCCCTGGGCTCCTCTTGGCTGAGGGCTTTTACTCCATCCTCCCCGGCTGGAGTCAGTTTCCTCAGCTTTATTCTCAGGGACCCCCTCTTAGATGATACAGAAGGAGTCCCTTTAGCACCCTTCAAGGTAAATAATGGACCCTTGGATTGCTGCTGCACCCCTGTAGCTTCAGGAGTGCATTCAGGGGTAGCTGGCTGGACAGCAGTGGCTGGCATGGCTTCCTTAATGGAAGCCTTGGAGGCTTTATATGCCTCCTCTGCCAGTTCCACCGCTGCTTGCTCAGCTTGGATGGCACCGATGTTAGGGTCAGTGGACGGCTGAGGAGGGTAGACAGGCTCTCAAATGATGTTAACAGGAAAACCTGTTTTATCACCCTCCCCCATTTCCACTTCCCCTTGTGCCACATCCCCCCTGACAGACAAATCCATGGGGTCCTGAATGGGGGTCATGCCTATATTCCCCCCCTCCAGTAGTGACTCGGCCTGGGGCTCTAACAAAGCCCGAGGTACGTCACTAGAGAGTGACACTGGAGGAGGAGACTGACTGGTGCCCTTGAAGCTCAGCACCTCAGGGACACTGACTACCCATTCAGCAGGGGCTTTGTTGGGTCCCCCCTCAAAGGCCAGAGGCAGAACCTGATCTTTCTTGTCTACCCCTGCCTCACTTGGGAGACCCTCTTGCCCCTGCTTTTCCTCCAGACCCTTTTCCACATTAACCCCTATAGGGTCTGGAGAGAGAGATGTGTGGTCTGGCACCGGCTGGCTGAGCTTAATAACCGGGCCAGACAATGTCACCGGATGAGGAGGAGATGTTTTGTTCCTCTTCTTGCTTTTAGAGGGAGGTGCTCCACTATAGAGCACTTCCCACTTATCAGCAACCTCCCTGTTGGTTTTATGCTTCCTCTTCCTGGGGACGTCACTCCTGGAAGAGGAGCTGCCACTAGCTGCCTCCCCTGCAGAGGGCTTATTATCCCTCTGCTTACACTGTGCCCCCACACTAACTGATGTAATTATGGTGGGGGCAGATTGGGACTTGGGAGATGCAGCTGTGACACTGGGAGGACCGGTGACATTCTTCCCCTTTTTCCCCGTGTCTGCAGTCTTGCTGGAGACCACAGACACAGATGGCTTTTTTGGGGAAGAAGGGGGTTTGGAGGCCGTGGTGGTGGCTTGAGGAACGGCCTCCTTGCCTGAGCTCTGTGGGGGGGCTATGACCCTTGAGGTCCCCGCTGTTATGGGCTCAGCGGGGATGGGTGCTGTACTGACGGAGGTGCCATTTGCTGGGGCTGGGGCATGATGCTTTTCATTAGGACAATTCCTACGTGTATGCCCCAACCCCTTGCAATGATAGCACTGCACCTCCGTAGTGCTGTAAAAAATCCTGTACAGCACCCCCTCAAATGGAACCCCAAAAGACCCCTCTGTTTTCTGCGCCCTGAGGCAGGCACATTTGTACCTGCCTCTTGAAAGAGAGCACATGACGAAGTGCTCTCTCTCTGCACCCCAGGGGAATTTTTATAAATGGTGTTTTTACTTCCCCTAGGGTTAGCAGGTTGGGGCGCAGGAGGGAGTCTGGTAGGAAGGGGGGCACATTAGAGAGTGTTACTTTTGTGCCCAACCCTTCCAGGGGTTCTATTGGGACATATAATCCCCCCACTGTGATGCCCCTCTGTATAAGAATGTGTGCAGCAGCCAGAGTACGGGTAAAAAAAAACTGCTTTCCCGTACATTTTGCTGGCTGCTACTATAACAGAGGGGCTGATGACATTAGCTGCAGCACGCAGATAGATATCAATGCTGTAGACCCCAGACATCTGACATTTAACCCCATGCTTCCTGGTGATCTGCCCCTCAGCCCCAGCGGTGGTATTACTGGGGCCAGCAGAAACCACCTGTGACCAGGTATTAGCCACAGGGGTAGGTCTGCTGGCAGAACCACCAGGAGCTGGGGCTGCCTTATCTGCCTGGGGCCTATGCTGTGCAGTGCTGTAGCTAGGATTTTCAGGGGCCATTATTCCCCCTTTTGACCCCTGAGGCTTCTTAGTGGTCTTATCCCTCATGTTTAGACCCTTTTTTTTTTTTAGTTTATTTGTTTTATTTATTTTTATTTTTTGTTTTATGATTTTTTACTGTTTTCTTTTTTTTTAAATATAAAAGTGGGAAAAAGAAACAAAAAGACAAAACTAAGGGAGACAAAACTAAGGGAGAGAGAGAGGTGATGCTTGGCAGTGGAAGGGTTAATGGTCTGTTGCAAGGTGACTAATTGCAACAACACAGAGAACACAGAGGCTTTTTAACCCCTCTGTGTCTCTGTGTCAGATGTTAAAAAAAAGCCTTAACAACAAAAAATCTAATTGTTTTCCCCCCCACTGCCTACAAAGATGTTACTTGTCTTCTCTCCCCCAAAACATAAAACCCAACACCAAACAAAACTTCAACAAAACCTAATAAACTTTTTAAAAGAAAAAAAGTCAAAGTAACAAAGCTCCAGGAGTGAAGGTGTAGTGCTAAGGGAGGGGTGTGGCAAAGTATCCAGGAGACAGCTCACTCTCCTGGGATAGAGAGTTGAGCCTGACCCCCAGAAAACTAAAACTTAAATTAAACTAAGAAAAAAAAACCACAAAAACTCCCAAAAATGAACAACACCGTGCACAAAGAGCTTATTAACAAAAAGGTGTTAAAATAAAACTTGTATTTGATGGACTAAGACCCTAAAAAGCCTTTTGTTTGGAGCTCAAGCATGCACACAGCATGCTCTCTGGCACAGTACTTGTAAGCCTGACACACACACTGGCTAGCAGTCAGGCAAATGAACTTAGATTGGCGGTCAGTCAAATGAACTTAGATTTAAGAAAATAAAAGTATTGTTTTTTTTTTTATATGTAGACTGCTGGTACACCACTAGATTGGATTGGTTGAACTTGGCACAATACTTGTAAGCCTGACACACACACTGGCTAGTGGTCAGGCAAATGAACTTAGATTTAAGAAAATACAATTATTGGTTTTTTAAATGTAGACTGCTGGTACCCCAACTAGATTGGATTGGTTGAACTTGGCACAGTACTTGTAAGCCTGACACACATACTGGCTAGCGGTCAGGCAAATGAACTTAGATTGGCGGTCAGGCAAATGAACTTAGATTTAAGAAAATAAAATTATTGTTTTTTTAAATGTAGACTGCAGGTACACCACTAGATTGGATTGGTTGAACTTGGCACAATACTTGTAAGCCTGACACACACACTGGCTAGCGGTCAGGCAAATGAACTTAGATTGGCGGTCAGGCAAATGAACTTAGATTTAAGAAAATAAAAGTATTGTTTTTTTTTTTATATGTAGACTGCTGGTACACCACTAGATTGGATTGGTTGAACTTGGCACAATACTTGTAAGCCTGACACACACTGGCTAGCGGTCAGGCAAATGAACTTAGATTGGCGGTCAGGCAAATGAACTAAGGTTTAACAAAATAAAAGTTTTTTTTTTTTTAAAGTAGACAACTAGTAAATAAGATTGTATTGGTTGCACTGTGCACACACAGTATAAGTTGTGAGCCTGACACACACACTTGCTAGCAGGGGCTAGCAGGGAGACAGGCAAATTAAGTTAGGTTAGACAGAAAAAAAAAAAAATTATGTTATAGCCCTAAAAAGGGCATTTTGGGGTGCTGTGTTTACAGCAGAGATCTGATGAGTCCTTCAGCACTGCACTGGACACTGAATAAACTTGCCTAGCTATTGATTTCCCTATTCATTCAGCATCACCTACACTCTCACTCCTCTCAGTAAGACTGCAAGTTAGTTATGATTGCAAAATGGCTGCTGTCCATGAGGTAGAAGGGTCTGGAAGGTAGGGTATGATGCTGATTGGCTGGAATGTGTCTGCTGACTGTGAGGTGCAGGGTCAAAGTTTGCTCAATGATAAAGTATAGGGGGCGGACCGAACTTCGCAATTTTTCGCAGTTCGCCGCGAACATGCTATGTTCGCCGGGAACAGTCCGCCGGCGAACTATTCGCGACATCTCTATTGACAAACTATTTTTATTTAAGTTCCATGCATTCCCTATTTTAGAATTATTTTCTATTTTGTCTTCTAATCTGCAACATAAATATTTCATTTCTGAGACTAATGTTATTTAGTGCTTAATGATAGTGACCATTTTGCATTGCATCAAGAATAATTTTAGCACTTTCTGCCACCAAAAATAGGTTCTTTTTATTTTATAATAGAAGGCTCTTTATCATAAGGGAGAAAATTAGCAATTTACTATGTATATTGTGTGTTGTATGTTGCAGTGATTTTTTTTATTTCAGTGATGTAGCATATATTGATGAATTGGTATAAAAATTACAATTTGATGAAAGCAATACCTAATTTACATCCTTTTTAAATTGCGATTCGGCCAATTGAATAGGACTCTATATAAGCACATAGCATATTTTTTACAGAAGTTTTTCATTAGTGAAGACCTTCACTAACGAAAAACTTCTGTAAAAAAAAATATGCTCTGTGCTTATATAGAGCCCTATTCAATTGGCCAAATCACAATTTAATAAGGCTGTTAATCATTATCTATTTTAACCAATTATGTATTAACTACGTATATAAGACTTACTATTTATTTATATACTTTAGTTAAATGCTTTCTATCTACTGAAAGATTAAAATAACTTAGGACCCCAAATGTAAATAACATAATAAACAAAAAACAGACTGCATGTCACACAATTGGATTTTTTATCTCTTCAAAATTTGTTATTGATTATTAAACTAATAATGTGCACATGGATACACACTTTCTGCTTTTGATCAACAATATATTATTGCCACAGAAAATATAATTTAATTACAAGAGAATTGAAGTGTAGGGGTTTATATTAAGCGGGGGAAAAATCCTAAGAAAGTATATAAGCTCCTAAATCTCAGATCCCTTGTTATTTAAGTTAATTACATACTCTGTGGAAAGAAAGTGTATGTTCCTCCCTACATAATTACAGTTTAATAATTCATGACACAATTTAAGGAAATGTAAATGCAGTTGTACACCATATGTCTGTTTTTGTTTATTATTTATTTCCAGTTTGGGATTTAAATCATTTTTATTTTTATTGTATGGAACATGTCATTCAGAAGAAAAATAGGCATTTTAATAAAAATGTATAAATAAATAGAGTATTTAGTTACATTTTTTTTGGTGTTACATTTAGAAAGGGAATGCATCTTAGTTCATGCGGTATTAGTGAAGGAATACAGCCATACGTGCAGATTACTATGATGTGTGCTGCCAATATTGTTATAAACCATGGATGATAAAAAAAATTACACTCTTATTATTTATACCCCTTATTTAATCATTAACTTTTTGTGTTGAAGATGCTTGTATCTCAGTGATGCTATGAGCTGTAGGGCAGGGATAGGCAAGCTTGGTCCTGGAGAGCTACACACAGGCCAGGGTTTGAAGAAAGTCTCAAATCTGTGGCTTTTCAGGTCTGATCTTGCCTATCCCTGGGTGTAGGGGTACCCAAGATGGACATGTTATGGCACAGAATACAGACTAAGAATGATGCAATGGAGATGGAAATGGTAACCCACTACACAATCTTGTCTTGAAAACCTCAAGGGAAAGTTTAACCAGAATTCCAGAAAATACAGAACAGATAATGATCATTCTTTTTATGAACAATGCAGAAAATGAGATATCTCTTCAAGAAAATCAGAGACATCAAAGTAAACTTCCATGCAAACATGGGTGTGAAAATAAACAAAGATTGCAGGGATCTTACAGAAACAAAACCGAGGAAGAGGTTGCAAGAATAATACAGAAAGGTCCCTAGTATCACATCTGCTTATGATGGTTTGCTCACTTATGTAGAGCCAGACATCCTGAAGGGCATGGCTAATAACAAGGCTGCAGGAGGTGATAGTATCTCAGATGAATTATTTAAACCCTTGTTGTGGTTACCGTCTGCATGGTGGTCTCTGTTGTTTCAAAACAATGCCACCTAGCTTATCATGCAGTTAGATCCCTTCCAGCAACTGATTACTCAAACGGTAATCACTCAAACCTTTAAATTAGAACAGTGAGCCACACATTTGCATAAAGAAGCCGCACATTAGCATAAAAAGCAACACATTCAATGCTGAGTATCTCCCCTAAATTATTTACTGTGGAGCAAAATGCCTAATACGATGCATAGACAATTTTAAAGCTCTTTAAACTAACTTCCTGCTGGGGTCGCCATATCCCTTTACCTTATATGCAGAATATATAATGAAAAATGCTGGGATGGAGGAATCAAAACCTGGAATTAAAGTCGCTGGGAAAAATATCAGCAACATCTTATATTTGGATGATACCACTCTCATGAAAATGATGATGAGTTGAGGAGCTCACTGATGGAGTTAAACGTGTAAAAGCTGGTTTGCTGGGTAAAATAAAAAGATTACGTCAACCAGCCCTATAAATCTTGGTAAATAGATGGGGAGAACTTGGAGGAAGTGCCAGAATTTATTTTCCTGGGTGCAAAGTATTCTACAGCCAGAAAATTAAGACATTTGCTGCTTGTGATGAAAGCTATGGCAAATCTTAATAAGTTATTACAGAGCAAAAGGTATCATTTTGTCAACAAAGGTCTGTTTAGTCAGAGCTATGGTCTTTCCAGTAAAAACATATCGCCATGAGAGCTCCATCATAAGTAAGGATGGTGTTGGAGGAAACTATAGAATGATTGATAGTAAAGCTAAAATTTAAATATTTTTCCCACATAATGAGATAACCTGAGTCACTAAAGTAGCTGGAAGGCAAAGGGAAGAGAGTATGGCAGAAGATAATTTGGAAAGTAGTATTATAAGAGCTCAGAGAAGAAGTAGCTGACAGATAGAACTAGTGTGGCAAAATCCACAGCATCACAAAGAGTTGGACCTGGCTGAGCAACTGAACAACAACCATTATTGATAAACTGAAAATGGGACAATTCGGGCCCCCATCAATTTGCGATATATTATATCGTATATACTGTGTTATATTGTATAACACAACATAGGGTACAACAAAAAGTACAAACTAGCACTTATGTAAAGATTTTAACATTTTCATCAACTAATTTATAAAATATATCACATAGATTATGGGTTTGTAGGATGTTCCCCAGGCTAAATGGTGTCAGTTATCCCCACAGCACTGGTAACAGCTGTTTTACATTGCATTATACCATAGCTCCCACTATTAAAATACAATCTACAATTGTATTGCTAGAGAGCAAATTCCATCCTTCAGGAAATTCAAACAAGGACAAGACGAAATGATTTTGAAGTATATGCAGTGCAATTACTCGTCATTGATGAGAAACTGAGAGGGCCCAGAACAGAGAATAATGAGACTGGTCATTTTAATCAGATCAATACGTCATGGTTGGATGAATGCAACAGCCAAAGTCAATATGTAAATAAACACATTCTTGGATGTGAGAGAGGACACATATGCAGTGCTTGGCTGAAATTTTGAATAATTGCAGTATCATCAGGATTAATCAAAGAAGGTCTGAGTAAAATACACACTTGAGATTCTATTATCGATTTGTACACAAAGTTTCTAGTAAATTACAACTTAAATAACAACATTTAAATTTAGAGGTTAATAATTTAGACAGCTAAATTGGAATAATGAATACAGGCTTTTTGAACACTAAAGGGATATGAATATCATGAATTTGCATATACATTTTTAAAAGAACAGGTTTTAAAATCAGATAATATTTTATGTGTCTCTTCCCCCAGCTCCCTCCCCTGTATCTCTTCCCCATCTCCCTCCCCTGTGTCTCTCCCCCTCGCTTTCCCCTATGTCCCTCACCTTTTGCTCCCCTGTGTATCTTCCACCCATCCATGTCGCTCTCCTACTCGCTCCCATTTCTTTCCCCCCCATGTCTGTCTCCCCCCATGTCTCTCCCCCATGTCTCTTTCCCCCATGTATCTCCCCCATATCTCTTTCCCCCATATCTCTTCCCGTCTCCCCATCTCTCCCCCTCTCCCAGTCTCTGTCCCCTCTCCCCGTCTCTCCCCCTCGGCTTGCGGCGCGCATTGTGCAGGCAGCGCTGTGCATTGCGCCTTGGCATCACATAGTGTGTAACCCCTCGCTGCCATGCACAGCTGGAGCGTTACACACCATGAAATAAATATATATATATATATATATATATATATGTGTTTGTGTTTATATATATATATATATATGTGTGTGTATATAGAAAAAGCATTAGAGCATTTGTTCCCAGGCCATGTGTTTTCCTGATATGTATTAACCCCTTCAATACTGGGTTGTGTATTACCCTTATCCTTTAGAGTTTTCAATCTTGCATGGTGCTTTGGGGAAAGCACTATGGACACTGGTTTCTAAGCTCAAAGACAGGGCCCTTCATTTTTTGCAATGTGTTAAAATTGAATTTGTCTTTGCCTGGAACTTAACTTATGTATAGCGCTACGGAATATGCTGACGTGTTACAAATAAACGACAATAATAATAATAATAATAATAATAATAATAATAATAATATCCAGCATGTTGCATAATGAAACAGACATAATAATAGAATATTATATGCACATATGTTTTTATTGGACTGTTAAGTGCCAAACAATGATTAACTTGTTTTTTGGTGTTATACTGTTTATTTAACTGCTGCTTAGGTACTTAACAATAGTTTTAAAACCATTTGAGAGTAGTCTTTAGTAAACATACAATTTTTGAACGTATGGCCCTGCACTATTTTGCATATGATCTTTAAAGTCTGATTAAAATAGGGTTTTGGTGTAAAAGTCTAACGAAATAACTCACAATCTTAAGGTAGTGCAAAAATCAACGGAAAAGTTTTCCATAATTTTTGACTCTGGTTTGCATTCAGTTACAGCAGTTCTCTCGCAATGTTTCCAGGATGGGTCATTATCATAGGTAGGGAGATTAAGTATGTTCTTAAACATGGTGTAATCTGTGATATAGGGGATTAGAATGGAGGCCTTTGTGTGTCAGCTGCAGTAAGTCAGTGTAAAAGTTGTAAGTGGTTTCTCCTTACAGTACTATAACTTCCCTAATGCTGGGTCCTACCTTTATTGTTCCAAAAACAGTTTGCAGAGGGATCAAAATTACAACTGCTGCATTTTACAACCAAGAAAACGGTAAAATGCTAGAATACAGTATATGACACTAAAAACAGGTTTTAAATGTTACATTTAATTTTACTCCTATTAAAACTCCCTTGAAACCTGAAGCAATTACATGTCTTTTTGCAGAGCATACAGCTGTATGTATGCAAGTCTCGCTGGTTCACAAGCATGACAATTATACAACTATGTTTCTGCTTTTCTCTGACTGGTGCACGGCCACAAAGGCAAATATACATTTAAAGCAGTTATAAAAAAGAAAACATAGTGAAACATTTTTTTTTATTGTCCATCAAAAGATAAATATATTCAAATATTTGCAGATATATTTTTTCATATATTCTAAATTGGTTTAATCAATTCTTTGTTTAAAAAAAGCTAACAAGGAGATTATATACTGGCTTGAAGGACACTTAAAATTGAACAAAAAATAGTAAACACATGGTTAACATCCCAAGAGAATCAGAAGACAAATTAAATGGATCCAAAGATATTGAGACATGTACCAGGAATCACCTTGGCAACAAATAGCTCAGGGCTGCGTGTCAGCTGTCTTTTGATGGTGGCTTTGCAGACACTGCTGTAAAATACAAAGACTGTGAACCCCCATTGGAGTTTGGTAGCATGGAATCCGTAGAGACACTAACATGAGAAATTAGATTTCAATTTTTCATGAGAATAACCTGATGTCCTAAGAAAGTTACATTATTGTGCATTGTATTGCTGAAAAGTTGTACTTGGTTACATTTGGTATACTTGCTGAAACCTGCATTTTCAGCAAAACAGGGCGAGCTGTAAAAGTTTTTTCCATCTAACAAAATCCACAGAGGATGGAGAGTAAGCTGACAAAAGCTGGACAGAGCGCTGCATTCAACTTTCTGAAATGTTACCTTATTTGTGCCCTTTGTAACTGGTTGGCAAGTTCTTGTGTGCTTATTCCTTTCAGGGGTACTCTGATTACAGGCTTCATCATATAGTCAGAAGATGGTCTGGATTTACATTGGGGCTGTCTCCAAGAAAAAATTACTTAGATGCCCCAACACACATATACAGTTGCAAGCAAAAGTATGTGAACCCTTTGGAATTATATGGATTTCTGCACAAATTGGTCATAAAATGTGATCTGATCTTCATCTAAGTCACAACAATAGTCAATCACACTCTGCTTAAACTAATAACACACAAAGAATTAAATGTTACCATTTTGTTATTGAACACACCATGTAAACATTCACAGTGCAGGTGGAAAAAGTATGTGAACCCTTGGATTTAATAACTGGTTGAACCTCCTTTGGCAGCAACTTCAAACAAACGTTTCCTGTAGTTGCAGATCAGATGTGCACAACGGTCAGGAGTAATTCTTGACCATTCCTCTTTACAGAACTGTTTCAGTTCAGCAATATTCTTGGGATGTCTGGTGTGAATCGCTTTCTTGAGGTCATGCCGCAGCATCTCAATCGGGTTGAGGTCAGGACTCTGACTGGGCCACTTCAGAAGGCATATTTTCTTCTGTTTAAAGCCATTCTGTTGTTGGTTTACTTCTATGCTTTAAGTCATTGTCCTGTTGCAACACCCATCTTCTGGAAAGATGGCCTTAAGTTCTCCTTCAAAATGTCTTGATAAACTTTGGAATTCATTTTTCCTTCAATGATAGCAATCCATCCAGGCCCTGACGCAGCAAAGCAGCCCCAAACCATGATGCCCCCACCACCGTACTTCACAGTTAGGATGAGGTTTTGATGTTGGTGTGCTGTGCCTCTTTTTCTCCACACATAGTGTTGTGTGTTTCTTCCAAACAACTCAACTTTGGTTTCATCTGTCCACATAATATTTTGCCAGTACTGCTGTGGAACATCCAGGTGCTCTTGTGCAAACTGTAAACGTGCAGCAATGTTTTGTTTGGACAGCAGTGGCTTCCTCTGTGGTATCCTCCCATGAAATCCATTCTTTTTTAGTGTTTTACGTATCGTAGATTTGCTAACAGGGATGTTAGCATATGCCAGAGACTTTTGTAATTCTTTAGCTGACACTCTAGGATTCTTCTTCACCTCATTGAGCAGTTTGCACTGTGCTCTTGCAGTCATCTTTATAGGACGGCCACTCCTAGGGAGAGTAGCAGCAGTGCTGAACTTTCTCCATTTATGGACAATTTGTCTTACCGTGGACTGATGAACAGCAAGGCTTTTGGAGATACTTTTATAACCCTTTCCAGCTTTATGCAAGTCAACAATTCTTAATCATAGGTCTTCTGAGAGCTCTTTTGTGCGAGGCATCATTCACATCAGGCAATCCTTCTTGTGAAAAGCAAACCCTGAACTCGTGTGTGTTTTTTATAGGACTGGGCAGCTGTAAACAACACCTCCAATCTCATCTCATTGATTGGACTCCAGTTGGCTGACACCTCACTCCAATTAGCTCTTGGAGATGTCATTAGTCTAGGGGTTCACATACTTTTTCCACCTGCACTGTGAATGTTTACATGGTGTGTAAAATAAAAACTTGGCAACATTTAGTACTTTGTGTGTTATTAGTTTAAGCAGAGTGTGATTGACTATTGTTGTGACTTAGATAAAGATCAGATCACATTTTATGACCAATTTGTGCAGAAATCCATATCATTCCAAAGGGTTCACATACTTTTGCTTGCAACTGTACATGTACATTAATATTATAATAAAGTTTTTATTAATAAATTTACACAGAAAATATTAAATGAGGGTCGCTGCCAAATTTTTTCATATGTAATGAAATTTGTATATATAAATAATATAAAGGGATATTGAATGAATGTGTTTATACAGAGTCGAGTCACATTATTATGATGTCAGCAGCGAGTAGCCAGTGAAATACGCCTTTGATAAGGTGACATGTAGGCATTCTGAAAACATATCAACCATCACTGTTACGGGTAATCCGTGCAATTTATTTGACTTTGAAATACGAATGGTCATTGGCTTTTGGGCAAGGGTGGCAGTATTTCTGAAACAGTGCTGTCACGATATGCTACTTCAATTGGACTTGGTAAGAACCTGGTTCAAACCTAACCAGCAGAATCGTGCGGGCCTTGTACACCTCTTATAGCAGAAGATGGACCATACACAGGAACCACACCCAGGAACTTTCTTCAGCAGACCAGAATATCAGGAACACCATATAATCCCTTAGAATTAGGATGAATGCACAGAATGTCACTTACACCTTATCTATGGAAATTCAGACACAACTCACTTACCTTTATTAATTGAACAATTTTCTGGCACACAGACTGTAAGCCTCTTGCTTACTAGAAAAACCCTGTACCTCTGATGAGATCAGATCTCATCCTGTTGATTGCATTACCTCTCATCATTTGCTCAAGACCCCCTGTGTTTGTTTATTTAGGTGGGACTGAGTGCATCACCAGATACCAATACTGTAACATAATAGGCCTTAATCTTATTTAGGTGGGGGCTGATGCAATTGCCTGCAGTATAGCTAATATGGTACATATGTCCTGCAGAGCATAAACCAAGATACATACTGTATAACAGTGTAATCTTATTTTAACCATAAGCACTAAGAAATACATAACCATAATAATAAAAACAGGGTAACTCTGGCCAGTCAGGCCCAGTCCATAGTGTAAAACAGTCCAGTCATGCCCTGGGTACGACAAGCGCAGTTTGCAAAGTGTGTGCCTACTGTGACTGATTATTTGCTGTTCCTGCCCTCAAAACCTTAAGATCTTCCTACATAGTTACATAGTTACATAGGCCCTCATTCTATTATCGGCCGTAGGAGATGTGGGGCCGCAAGGACCGGCCGCAAGCTATTTGCCTATTCTATTCCCTTCCGGCCGGGCACTCCGGCAGGCTTGCGGCCGGCGCCTTGTTATCCCTTGCGGCCGCACTCGCCGGAGGAAAGCCTTTGATCTTAAACGGCCGCAAGACTTTCGGCCGCAAGAAAATTCTGGTTGCTATTCAATTGCTCCGGGAACCCTCTCTGCAAGGCTAAAACCGAGCCGCAGCTTACTTGCAGCAAAAAGGTCCCGCAGGCACACAATTAAGCACATAACAAAGCCATAAACAAGCCATCCTGCACTCTGATGAGACTATAAAGTGATTGTAGGTGTTAGCATTCATAGCACAACATTCCCCTACACTCAAATCCGTAAATAATTTTTTTTTAAATTTATGTCACATATCCATGTAAAAAGTCCAGAGGGCTTTGAGCACCTCAGACCCGCCCACGCTGCGGACGGAAAATAAACAGTTAATTAAATCTCGGATTTGGGCTGATGTGCAAGCTTGAGAGGGGTTGCTATTAATCCTCATGTCCCCCATTATGATCCCTAGCATTTACAGAGCTTTACAGTAGCGTCTTGAATTTATTTTTGCTTTTAAAGTTTTCTGAGCTTACGGCCGGTTGCAAGATATACGGCTGGCCGTAAGGGGATATCCTTGCGGCGCGGTCTATTTGAATTGCAAGGTAACGGGAGCCCCGCAAGGATTCGCAGCTTTGCGGCCGATTTACGGCCGATAATAGAATGAGGCCCATAGTATTTAAGGTTGAAAAAAGACTTTCAGTCCATCAAGTTCAACCTTTTAAGATCTCCTCTGATCTGCAATATGCGGATTAACTATTAATTAATTAGTTGTATAAAAAAAAATCAATTCCCTCCTGATTCCAGACACCGGCGACTGGACTTCTCCCTGGATCAATACTGCCTCTCTAATTATCCATGATAACCCTGAACTCCCTTTTTAATTAGAAATAAATCCAGTCCCCTTTTAAAGTTATCTATCGAATCCGCTGTCACCACCTCCTCTGGTAGAAAATTCCACAAATTAACCACCCTTACTGTGAAGAACCCTTTTCTTTCTTCAAGGTGGAATCCTTTTACTTCTTACCTCAAGGGATGTCCTCTAGTCATAACTTAGCCCCTTTATTCCCCTTATTAGTTTTGTTGCCCTCCTCTGTACCCTTTCCAGCTCTAAAATGTCCTTTTTATGAAGTGGTGCCCAAAATTGTACTCCATATTCCAAATGAGGGCGTACTAGAGATTTGTATAGTGGCAGAATTACATTTGCTTCCCTGGCTTCTATACCCTTCTTAATAAATGCTAATATTTTATTTGCCTTTGCAGCTGCTGCTTGGCTTTGAGCACTGTTACCTAGGTGGTTGTCCACAAGCACTCCCAAATCCCTTTCAATATCTGATACACCTAGATGTGCTCCATTAAGATTATAAATTGCATGGCTATTTTTCCTTCCCAGATGCATAACTTTACATTTATTCGTATTAAATCTCATCTGCCATTTAGATGCCCATTCCTCAATTTTATGTAAATCCCTTTGGAGGGAAAGCACACCACTATCTGATTTAATTACCTTGCACAACTTCATGTCATCAGCGAAAATGGAGGCACCACACTCCAATCCCCCCTCTAAGTCATTAAAAAATATGTTAAAAAGGAGAGGACCTAATACTGAATCATGAGGAACCCCACTTACCACATTAGTCCAATTGGAGTATGTTCCATTTACAACAACCCTTTGCTTCCTGTCTTTTAGCCAGCTCTCAATCCATGAGCAGATATTTACTGCAACTCCTGTATCTCTTAGTTTGCACAATAGTCTCCCATGTGGCACTGTATCAAAAGCCTTTGCAAAATCCAAAAAGACTACATCCACTGAGTTGCCTTGATCCAGGTTCCTACTAACCTCTTCATAGAAACTAACTAGATTTGTTTGACATGACATATCCCTTTAATAAATCCATGTTGACTCCTACTTATAATCCTGTTCAAATAGACATATTCTTGTATATTATCCCTTATTAACCCTTCTAAAAGCGTCTCCACTACAGAAGTGAGGCTCACTGGTCTATAATTCCCCGGATTTGCTCTTGCTCCCTTTTTAAATATAGGTATCACATCAGCTTTTCTCCAGTCATCTGGTAGAGACCCTGTGTTGAGTGAATCTTGAAAAATTAAATATAATGGTTTGGCTATTACAGAACCCAGTTCCCTTAGTACCCTTGGATGTATTCCATCAGGACCCGGGGCTTTATTAACATTTATTTTTTCCAACCTCTTTTGGATTACTTCCTGTGTTAACCAATTATTTAGCAAAGGTAGTGTAGCCCCATTATGTTGCTGTGTCCCAACCACTGGTACCTCCCTTGTGTATACGGAAGAAAAGAACCTATTTAGCTCATCTGCCTTTTCTTGGTCACTAATTATCAGATGGCCTGTGTCACATTGTAATGTTCCTATAGCTTCCTTCCTCGCCTTCTTCCCATTAATATACTTAAAAAATATTTTAGGGTTAGTCTTACTCTCTTTTGCGATTATTTTTTCATTTTCTATTTTAGCCAGTTTAATCGCCCTTTTGCAAGCCTTGTTAATTTCCTTGTATTCCTGTAAAGCAGTCTCTGTCCCCTCTTGTTTGTATAATTTAAATGCCTGTTTTTTAGTCCGTAGCTTGATCTTTAAATTATTGTTAAGCCACATTGGATGGTATTTACTCCTTTTACTTTTATTCCCACACGGTATATGCATGTACCTCTGCGTAAGCAACAAAAGACTATAATATTATTTTGATAGATATTTTAGTGCCACAACATAGCACAAGGGGTTAGAAGTCTGGACAAAGAGCTTCAAGCAAAACTATTGACACAGCACAACAAAGTAATAACAAATCTCCTCTGCGGTTCATCCCAAGCAAAATCATCAAGCCTCTACCTCTCACAGTATGTGTTCCCAATTCCAAAAAAGTATGGCACACTTCATAAAAAAAGCAAAAACTTTTGCACACTTCATATATACTCATCAAACAAAAAGCTCCATGGACCATCCCACTTTTTTTTACCAATAGTAAATAAATGTTGGTCTCATTGCTACATTATACTTGCTGCTAACATGCTGACCAGCAGTCTTATTAAATTCCCTCAGTGTGTAAAAGAATAGCCTGTAACGTAGCCCGCAAGACTTACAGCTAATAAATTGGCCTCGTAAAGCTACCCGCAAATGATGTGCGGGTTACATGCGGAAAAACCTTACCGGATGCCGAAATCGGAACTAGGTTGCCGCAAATCCTTTGATCTATCAAGCCCGTAACTGTTACGGTTGGAAATTGCTATTACATTGCTACAAATCCACTGGCGTTCAAACCCGTAACCCGCAAATGGATCCAAAAAGCCTATGGGTACTAGAGAGGTTTTATCCTTAGCACTGTATATGCTAATATCAATACTGTCCATAGGCATTAATATTAATAGCACAACATCCTCAAGCTACCGTATATACTCGAGTATAAGCCGACCCGAGTATAAGCCAAGGCACCTATTTTACCACAAAATACTGGGAAAAAGGAGTGACTATAATATAAGCCGAGGGTGGGAAATGTGCTGCCCCCTGTGTCTCTTCTCCCCTCTCCCTCCCCTGTGTCTCTTCACCCCTCTCCCTTACCTGTGTCTCTTCCCCCCTCCCTTATCACCCTCCTCAACCCCCCTCCTCATTCTCAACCTCCCTCCTCAATCCCCTCCTCAACCCCCCTCCACATCCTTCCTCCTCATCCTCCCTCCTCATCTTCAACCTCCCTCCTCAACCCCCCTCCTCATCCTCAACCTCCCTCCTCAAACTCAACCTCCCTCCTCAACCCCCCTCCTCATCCTCAACCCCCTCCTCATCCTCCCTCCTCAACCTCCCTCCTCATCCTCAACCTCCCTCCTCAACCCCCTCCTCATCCGCAACCTCCTCCTCCTCCTCAACCTCCCTCCTCCTCATCCTCAATCTCCCTCCTCATCCTCAACCTCCCTCCTCAACCGCCCTCCTCATCCTCAAAACCCCTCCTCATCCTCAACCCAATCCTCATCCTCAACCTCCCTCCTCAACCCCCCCATCCTCATCCCCGGTATATGCTAATGACGTGGCGCGCATGTGATGTCATGTCATTAGCATATACCAGGTCAAGACGCCGGAAGGAGCGGAGGCCGGAGCAGAAGCAGGTAAGTGAGGGGAAAGGGAGAGGGGGAGGTATTTAGAGGAGTAAAGTGAGGAGGGGGGTTTAGAATGAGGAGGGGGGGTTGAGGATGAGGAGGGGGGAGGGAAAGAGACACGGGGGGTTAGAGAGACACGGGGGGTTAGAGAGACACGGGGGAGTTAGAGAGACACGGGGGGAGTTAGAGAGACACGTGGGGAGAGTGACTCGAGTATAAGCCGGGTGGGCACTTTTTAGACTTAAAAAAAGGGCTGAAATACTCGGCTTATACTCGAGTATATACGGTAATCTGCAATATAAAATATTTTTTGTAATGTTTAATTTCTGTGTTATATCAATCCCAGCAATCAGTACGTTTATACATATAATGGAAATCGCATGGACTAGAATATAACATTTACGGATTTATTAATATTGCATTATTTCTGGAATGCGGGTCCAATCGTAACTAGTAATTAAAAGGCGTTAGGGATTGAAATCTAACCTTAATTTTTTTGTGACGTAATGATGACGATCTCTTTTACCATTGGCTCCGTCTACACCCATAACTACGGCTTTGACTAATTGATCATGTTCACGATCGCACATGCAATGTGCGCAAGAATGATTTACGGGCTTGTGTCTCCGGCCCATAACTTGCGGCATGGTTGAATGTAATAGCTCTGGAACGCAGCAGAATTTCAATCCCCCAAGCTCTGCGGGTGTCCCTTAGCCATTATGAGCTTGGAATTTGTGGCTGCAGATCTGTTATAATTCCAATTAAGATGTATGTCAATCATAAACTCCCTGATATTGAATACTCTATTTAGATTCTCGTATATTAAGACAAGAAGAAATTATTCAACTCAACAAAACAGGGTATAAATCAATATTAAATATTCTTTGCCTTTAGTTCTTGAAGATGAAAAAGATCATTAGAATGTAATATATGCATTTAATATGTAATAATCAGAATGATGAATTCTCTTATATAATGGGTAAAATGAATGAATGAATGAATCATTAAAGCTACTTTCCCTACCTCATTAAACACATTTCTCCAAGAAAATGCTTACAATCCATCTTGTGTTTACTGACAAACTCCAGACAAACTGAAAGGGACAATGTAAATCTAAAGATAAAATTAAAAACAGAAGGATTATTGCTGTCATCAGAAAAACACTTGCAAAACATTGACAATTTACTTAAAGTTGCAATTCTTTATGTTATCCTTAATCACATAGTCTGCCACACTAACCCATCAAGGCAATTAGAAAAAACACTTTGATGCAGTTTGCTCAGCCTCAGCTCCACACTGCTTGCTGTCTGTCTATATCTTTTTCCAGCTTCATACAAAAACACTTATTTTTCTCTGTCTCTTTTCTTCAGCCCAAATAAACTCTGCAAATACTAGTCTGTGTCTTTGTCTCTCTTCAACTCAGACCACCTGACAACTCAGTCCATCCAGCAGCTATCTTTACAGCCTCACAAAAGCTTTAGGCCCAAACACTGCCTCACACAGAGACTGCAAGCATGCAGTCCAAATGGCAGGCACACCCATTTCAGCTTCAATCTTTTAATCATCTTTATCAGGTGTAGCTAATCATCTGCTTCAGAAGTGTTCACTCTTTCATACCTCTTGGGAGAAAAGAGCATTGAAAAGTCTGTGGCTCACATAAACCCTTTGCAGCACTCGGTCACACATCCCCTTCCTCTGCTAAACACCAATGGGGTGAACGACATGACCCGAGAGACATGCTGAATGCTGTAAATCCACATTATTTTGACAGCGATCTCCGTGGACTCTCTTGTAGTTGCTGATGTTTCTGTTCCTCTTGCTCTTTCATAACTTTCTCCATTCTTTTCAGAAGGCAGTCCTTGTCTCCAAAGTCATGGTGGCAGAGATGTGTCTGTCGTCCAGATGTAGATACTGCCATGCATATGCTCCTCCAGGTTCAAGACCATTTCCTGGGAGCTCCAGGATCATCTCTGTGAGAGTCTCTGTGAAGCTTTGGGCTAGTGCATATTGTTCAGAGGGTTTCGTCTGCAGCTCCTGTGTTAGACTAATGAAATTGGCTTCCTGATTCACTAGGGCACTGTGTAGCTTCTGCACTTTGCTGTGTTCTTTTTTCTTCCTGGTCTCCCTTTCTACTTTCATCTTTGCCATCTCCTTCCTCCCACTGCTGAGGACACATTCCACCCTATGACGTTTAGCTTCTTTCTCCCTCACCAATATTTGCACAGCACTCCATTGCTCATTCATTACATCTAGATAGGGCTTGATCTCTGGCTCAGTCTCTTGGTCAAACTCTGTGACACATTGTGCTTGTTGGGCTCCCTACCTCAACTCTTTCTGCAGATTTTCCACCTTTCCCACGCCCAGCTGATTCAGACTTCATGCCTGTTGGGTCCCAGCTTTTCAAACATTCTGCAATTTCTCATTCACTTCAAGCTGCATCCTCAGCTCCTCCTCTTTCCTACAAGGTCTACAACTCTAGAAAGGACAACTCAGAATGTAGCTTTTTCTGGAATGTATTCAATAGTTCAGTGGCTGCAGGCTCATAGTCAATATGACAAATAGGTGCCACAGTTATGTTCTTCTAAACTCTGCAAACACTTGTCTGTGTTTTTCTCTCTTCAACTCAGCAGTCTCGAGTAAACTGTACATAATATTTTTTTTAATTCCTGTAGTGGGGTTCCTCTGGTGTCCTACACCCCAATCCATATCCCCCCTGGCCCACCTTGGATTCACTGTTCCCCCCATTGGAGAGCTTCTTTAACTTTTTTGTTGAAGCTTCTTCTCTCCAGGGCACGGAATCCCAAAAGACCTCTCATGCCCATGAAGTCATTTAGGATGCCCTGCCCAGACGAGAAGACACATATACATAAAGTGACAGATTTTTATTTTCCTGGGCTCCAATATCTCTGCAGATTTCGATTGCAGCCATGAAATTGAAGCTGATTGCTTCTGGGGAGGAAGGCTATATAAGTCTGGACAAGCTATTAAAATGTCAACATACTACACTATCAACAAAGGTCTACATACTTAGGACTATGGTATTCCCAGTAGTTACATACGTATGTGAACGCTGAACCATAAAGAAGGCTGAGCACCATAAAAATGAGGCCTTTGAATTGGGGTTCTGCTTAAAGTCCCTTAGACTGAAAAAATATCAAATCAATTTTACAGGAAATCCAGCCAAACTGTTCACTGGAAGGTATGATGATGTAACTAAAGATTAAATATTTTGGTCATATCATGAGAAGACATGATTACTTAGAGAATAGACAGTGGACAAACGTACAAAATCAGCAGGGGAACAAAGAACACCCTTTATGGATTCCTTCATTGATTCCCACAAACTATGTGCAAGTTAATTAAAAAACAACCTTTATTGGTGAATTATTAAAATAAGTTGAAATTCTAATGATTAAAATAATGTTAAGAACACTATAGACACTGGATACACACAATATCTTTGAACATATTAGTTCATCAATGTACATTTATTTAAAATTCATGTGTCAATCCACCAGCAGCTTTTTTGAGAATTAAGATCACTATGTAAACAGAAACAAACAATAAAAAACTTGTTTCTCTTGTTATCTTTTGTGTGATCAATTTCATAGTAAACCAAATAATGCTTTAAGCAATTAAGTAGATATAAAGGTAACAAGTTTAATTGTAGCAAAGACAGGGCCATAATCAATTTGAAGCTCATAAGTCGATCGTAGACAGCCGAATATCTGTGAGTGATTTGCGGGCTCCCGTTGATTTCAGATTGCGATGCTATTCAATTGACTAGGGGAGCGAGTTATGAGCCCCAAGCCAAAACCTTAAACCATGCACTGGTTCATAGCAGTTCTGGGCGGGAACATGATCAATTCAGTAAGCCCACAACAGCCCATTTTGAATAGGCCAATAGAAAATGATACTATCGTTATTACGGCAGTAAAACACAGAGCTTACATGTCAATAAATTAGGTTTTGGAATCCAATATGCGATCAGACTCGCAAACCCGCAAAATTAATTATTATGAAAATGAATGCCAATACTATTCTAGTCCATTTGGGTGGCCTGATATGTATTAACTCATTGATACCCGAGATCGATTTAACCCCGAAATTAAACATAATTTTTTTTTTCCTGACGTTTTGCGAGCTTGAGACTGTTGTGCAAATAATTCTAATGTCTGTCATCGCTTTCACAGTTATTTACAGTGCAGTAGTGATTTTTTTATTTGTATTTACAGTGCTACGAATACTGTAGGTGTTTAACCCCCTTGCAGATTTTCTCCTTCTCTTGCCATTCACGGGTGTGAAAACATTTGCAGGCTTGGGGAAATTGAGCAATTGAATAGTGATTGGCGATTTTAGCCATCTTAACTCTTGCAAAAGTTAAAGATCAAAGGCTTCAGGAGGCTGTAAGTTACGGATTTAACCATCACAATTTTTTCAAGCCCCTAACCCATAACCCATTTGGAGCCCGCAAAAAGACACCAATTGAATAGCAAATTAACTTGCAACCTTCATTACGGGCTACCGGATCGAGCGAAAGCTCAATTGAATGAGGCTCATAGTAAGCGGCAATCTAAGCAAGTTTAATAACTTTCACATAAATAGTTAATTTTCTCTTAGAATTGTCTTTAATATAAAACAAACCTCATTTTAAGAAGAACCTTGTTTATTTCCATTGCCATTTTATTTTATCATATGATCTTTTTTTGACCCAAAAATGGGATTAACATTATATAACCATTTACCGAAGAAAATATGGTACAAGTAATGTAACGGAAAGTATTGGATATTGAAGTCCCACATTAAAGGACAAAACCTTTGTATTCCAAGCCCTTATAATTTCTCACTTTGGTTCCTCCGTTATTTTCTCTCAAAGTTTATGGTAAAGATAGAAACCTGGAGTGTCAATTCTACAACATAAATGTGTATATGGAGCACTGTGTGCATGTTAAATATGTACATCTATTTTTCAAATACAAGCTGAAAATCTACATGACATTCTAACAATATAAAAATAAACTTGAACTTGTGAACATATCTACAAAATGCAGTTATTAGTGAAAGCACATTTCTATTCTTCTTATTTGTGATATACTCTGTAATAATATCGCTCAGAAAGTTATGTTTGGATAAAATGCGTTGGATTGTACACCCTCTCGATGTGGTGTATCTTTGGACCTACCATACAACAGTGCTTTTGGCATTTCATTTGTAAGTAGGTTTTTACTTTGCATGAAATAAATATTGTTTATCTACTACCCCAGCAGACCTTGCTTTGCACTCCTTCCTTCTCCAAAATCTAGTTTACACATTGTACAGAATGGCTGTAAAACGACCTAACAGTGCATAATTTATAGTCACATGTCTATATATGTACATCTATGTGTATATCCATATTTATTTCTAAAACATATTAAAATGTCAACAAATAGAATATTTAAATTGCTTTCTGAGAGTTTTAAGTGCCGATATACAAATTGGTACATAATAATATACATACGTGACATTTTACCCTCATTTAGTTATGTGTGAATGTGTTTAAGATGAAGGGCAAAAGTACCGGGAAAAAAAATCCTTTGCCTAGGTATATTTCACATTTGAAAGTAGCATTGAGTGTGGGGGTTATATACTGAATCATAATGTCCAAGATTGTTGATATTAAAAATCAAAAATATTTAAAAAACTGTTTTCTATTCAAATGTACCTTGTTTACCATTAGAGGCAATGGCCCATATCACATGATATATGTAAAGATTGTTTTCCAAAATTCTTAAGATGATTTTTGGGGAGTAATTCATTTTTGTATATCATATAAATCACAATAATAAGAACCATGCTCTCTGAGGGATGGACAGTATGTCAAATCCAGAATATAATATGACATTCTATTCTATTAGATTTGTGTATGTAGAAAAGACTGAAATAGTTATTTTAAACTATGAAATAGATCGAACATGACGTTAATATATCCAGGCCCACGTTCCATATTATGGTCCCATTGATTGTTTTCAAGATGAATACAGGCTTCTATGTCTATACTGTAAATTTTATATGTTCCAAAAAATATGTTTCCTCAAGACATTGCTGCTTTTCCATTAATAACTCCTTCAAGGAGCAGAATAGGAAATCAGTTGTGACATTTTGATACTATGTATTTAGCTACATGATGTCAATGTATCATAATTCCTAGTCAATGCATATTCTTGACTTTATTACTAAACATTATTTGATAGTTTTTTTTTTTTTTTTTTTTTTAATATAGGTTATTTGAACACTGAATCTTTAATAAAAAGTAAATATAAAAATTTGGTGGAAATCTGTATTTTTATTATATATAAAAAAAGTCTGTTTTTTATGTGTCATTGTTTCCGCTGACTTAAATGAATACTTTAATCGATTTATGTTTCAGGTTGGTCTATTGAAGATCTAAATTGAAAATGGACAAAATAATTTTATAAAGCAAAGAAATAAACATATATTTTTAGGCTTTTGATCTACTAACTGTTGGGCATCATTTTTGTTCCTTTTGCTGCTTTATTAGGAGGATGTGTACTTCTAATTTGTACTTTGCATTTGAATATACTGGTAGATTTAGCTGCCACTTCCTATGGATTCAAAGCCTCCTTCCATCTTATGAAACTGAGAAAACAAAATGGTAGATTTCACTGCATCATAAACGTAAAATAATAAAGGTTATGTTATTCATTATAAGTTCCCTCTAAATACTTCACTGCAATAATACATTTAAAATGTTGCCCCCTGAGATTCAAAGACATAAGCACGTTTAAATGGTTGCAGCAAGGAGGATGTATTGCCATTTGAAGGGTGCTTCTAATTATTGAAAAATTTAAGGAAACTCCACATGGGGAAGTTTGCTAGTTTTCAATCTTGTGTCTGTGTTTTGAAAACAAGCCCTATGTACTTTTGTTTTTTAAGCTCAAAAAAGAGCCCTCCGTTCTTTGCAATGTGTAGCGCTACAGAATATGGTGCATTACAAATAAAAGTTAATTATAATAATGGTGCTAAATTGAATTCCCTATTTCGTAAAGTTACACCACTAAAAAGTTGTAAGTAACTTTCCCTAACTATTCTATTTGCTCTTCTCAACATGATTGTGAGTGTGCTACTTGCAATGCTTGCAATTAACCCCTACTCGCAATATAACACCTTGGTATTCCCTTGATCTGCACACATCAGAAATACTATGAGTTGCTATTACACAAATTCGATATTCAATTGCAATTTATTCAAAATCATTTATTACTCGTAACTCATAAATTTCCTGATTTTGTGGCTGCTTTCCCATTCTCCGTTCACTCCGGATCACCCCCTGCTCACACCCGTCCCTGTTACCTGATCATCCCTGATTTTCAAGGACCCCCATGACACTCTAAGTAAAAAACACTAAACAGTACGTAATTAAAATTAAAAAATTAAAAATTAAACCTGCAATAACTTACAAAAAATAACAAATACATCCTCCACTAAATCATCAATAATGAAAAAAAAACTAAATTACACAAAATATTACAATAAAATAAAAAAGAATTATATTTTAAAATACAAAAGTACATACTGTATAAAAGAATAAAATCATACAAGAAAAAAAAATAAACCTGTAAATTAATATTAAATAATCTTACATATCTACCCAATTGATCATCCAGCGATAATCAATGACGCCATGGTCCTCACTCTTCTGCCCTGAACTATGCAGGCTATACATGTTGATAGAAGAAGGTCTTGTCCTCTTCTTTCCTGATTGAAGTCAATGATTCTCTCTTCTGGGCCAAGAAAGGGCCATCCAAATAAAAACCTACCGCTCTATAAAAAAAATGGCTTAAACTAATGGAGATCCTCATAGGAGAAGCTCCCCCACTGCAAATGGCCATTGCTGTTCTCTCTGCAGCTTAAATAGAGTCTATTCCAAATTCTAATTGGCTGAAATTGATGTCCATCATATTTCAGCCAATCAGAATGTTTTTTTTTAGATGTAACCCTGCTCAATATTAATTTTAAATATAATTGGACCAATCAGATTGCTCAGACTGATGTACCTAATGATGGTCCAATTATATTTATATTTGCCTTATTAGGTTGATCATGCCACGGAGTCCCTTCTAACACCCCCATGGCATAGAAGTTAAATATTTGTGACTTGGGGGTTAACATTGCAAGTGGGGTTTAACATTTAGGTGCCACAGGAATCCTTTAAGCCCCCCTGGGACACTGTGTTAATAGGTTAGGTGCCATGGGGGTCTCAATAAACTCTAATGGTTTTGTAGATTAGGGATCTGAGTTGATCTGGAAACGGGGGTATCGGGTGTGAGCGGGAAAGGGGTTAATTGGGTGATAGTGGGGCAATGGGATCCCCCGGGAATCCCTTTATTGCTGTGGTGCCAGTGGATTTTGCTGAACATACTAATAATTAGCACAGCCTGTCTCATAATCTTAAACCTTTTAACTTTACTTACAATGCTTGTATTCACGACTTGCGAGTGTGCTAAATATTATTACATCTGAGGAGCATTAAATAAAATAATATTATGTTATTTATGTTATTATAATTAAATATAAAAACTGGCAAAATATTTAAAAAAAATGAACACAACCTTTATATTTTTCAACATTTATATGTAATTATTCTTTACTATGTAGTTCCATATTGCTTTGTTACCTGCTTCTGTCTGTTACTTTTACAGGATTGTGTATTCTTGCAAACTAGTGAGCTTCCATGGAAACCTGCTGAAACCACTAACAGATCTAACTGTCACATTCCAATTGTACAGACAGACACTTCCTTTATATTCAAGTCTGCTGAAGCAAAAATGGCATGTACTGCAGCCAAAAAATTACTTATAAAAGATAATAAATTAGAGGCTGTGTTATGTTTTTACGTTCTAAAGCTTTTTGCATATTTTTAAGTATATATATTTTTTAAAAACAGTCAAATTTAAACATATTACAACAATGTTTATTTAACTGCATCATAGATATTTTTACATTTTTATTTGTTAGATTTGGAAATACAATATAAAAGAAACCTCTTTGACTAAAGTTGTTATTTCCTGTAAAGTGTCTGTTCAAGATTAATCTCCAAGTTCACACAATATTGTAAATGTATTCTTCTTTGGAAATATAAAAGTTTTATTTATCTGCTACTGTTGGTATAGATTGTGTTTCGAATAGCAGCTTGAAGCTTCCACTGACCTGACAAACACTTTGAGTGAAAAGGAAGAAAAACATCAAATCTCCGTACAAGCTCAAGTGTCAGATAAATGAAGGAGAAGTCCTAGTTTCCAAGAAATGAGGTAGAGTCATGATGCTTTGTCATAGTCTAGCTTTCTAATGGGATTTGAAAACATGAAGAAATATCCTCTAAATAACAGATATTGTCCCATAGATTTAGTGTATACATGTTAGATGTTTTTTCTTTAAAAGATAGTTTACTATGACGGTAGTGAGTTTATAAATATGTCTAAAATTTAAAAAAAAATCTTAAGTTTAATATACGCTATGTATAAATGTTCTTGTTGATATTATACTCCCTATTTTAATTGTAAGAAGGTAATTGACAACAACAAAAAGTGTACTTGAAATCTAATTGGAATTTTACTTTTACTATGGAGACTATTGAGATTCAGAATCCCCTGTGAGCAGGCTGCGAGCACACATTAGTGCTAGAGAGCTCTGGGCAAACCCCATGACTCTTATGAAAGCCATGAAATGGTGGCCTTATTCAAACTTCCTGGGGGTATGAAATGGAGGCAGAGGTGTAGGAACTGGCAAGGATTTTGGGGGGGGGGGGGGAGAGATAACCCCCCACCCCCCATATTGCATGAATGGGAGATGCAAAAAATAGTAAAATTAAACATAATAATGCATTACCAGATTTGGCCATTACAAGGCCATTGAGCAGTATGTTTTTAACCATGAAAGCTTTGACTGATAATTTATTTTTATATATATACACATGTTACATTTTTATAAATGTTTTACTATATCTTTTCATGTGACAACACTGAAGAAATGACAGTCTGCTACAATGTAAAGTAGTAAGTATACAGCCTGTGTAACAGTGTAAATTTAATGTCCCCTCAGAATAACTCAACACACAGCCATTAATGTCTTAACTGTTGGCAACAAAAGTGAGTACACCCTAAGTGGAAATGTCCAAATTGGGCCCAAAGTGTCAATATTTTGTGTGGCCACAATTATTTTCCAGCACTTCCTTAACCCTCATCGGCATGGTGCTCACCAGAGCTTCACAGGTTGCCACTGGAGTCCTCTTCCACTCCTCCACGCCCATGAATAGAGGCCATAGTCTGCAAAAATATACCTTTGTTGCAAGAAACAAATATGAAGGTTTCATTTCACTCAATAAAAAAGCTTCTAAAATGTAAAATATGCTTTAAATGCATAAGAGAAAATCTGAGACTTCACTGTTTCTTTAACTAATAGTAATTACTGAATATTACACAAAATGTCTATTTCAAAAAAATAAACAAATTTCATCACATATATAGTTGTGAGCGTACGAGTTGTTGCTAACGCTGCGGGCTCGCGTAGCGAGCCCGCGGCCCTCGCGAAGCGAAGGCCGGGGCTCGCGCAGCGAGTCGCGGGCCTCGCGTAGCGAGGGCACTGTGCCAGGTTCTCAGTTGCTGGCATGGAGCGCCGAAGGCGCTCCTTGCCAGCAACTGAGGACCCTCGCGAAGCGAGGGCCTCAGTTGCTGGCTTGGAGCGCCGAACGCTCAATGCCAGCACCTGAGGACCTCGCAAAGCGAGGTCTTCAGTTGCAGCAACTGCGACCCTTGAAAAAAAAAGTTTACGTCCAAACACATTACGACACTCGCAAACAACATACGACACACGTTCAAACACATTACGACACTCGCAAACAACATACGACACACGTTCACACACATTACGGCCTCGCAACACTCGGACGCAACTCGCGAACATTACAAAATTACAAACACAATACATACACACAGCACATACATAAAAACCTTACCTACACAAACAGGAAGCACCCAGGACCTCAAAAATGCAACTTACAACTTAATTGCACTCAAAATAAAAGAGTTTCGACACTAAATAGTTTGTTAAGTGACAAAAAAAATGGCCGACGAATAAAACGAAAACGAGGCTACACACGCAAACACCATACGAGACACGTTACCACACATTACGACTTCGCAAACATCGGACGCAACACGCCGACATACAAACATTTAAAACTTAACAAAGACACACAACAAACACATAAAAAGCTTACCTACAGCAAGAGGAACCAGCCAGCACCTCAAAAAAACAAGTTACACCTACATTTAAATCAAAATAAACACTTTAGACACTAATACCATCGCTAAGCGAGAGAAAAAATGGCCGACGAACAAAACGAAAACGAGGCTTCAGACGTAACTACACTACACTTACTCGCAATAATGAAACACATACTATGCGGAACGTATCACAATCATATTAAACACCATTTTGAACAGTAATACGCCTAAAATGGCGGATGGAACGCAAATTGTAAGCTGGAACGCAAATAGCGCATGCGTATTGCGTTCTAACGGTCTCACTTTCCAGAACTTTCTACAAGTTTATAAATACTGGCTATTTCCAACTAAAAAATACATTTCTCCTCAGGTGATCAACGGAGTGACTTCTGAGATAACTGCTGCTTTTACTTGAGAAGACAATTCTTTACTAATTTACTACTTTACATTGTGCAAATTACAACTGACAGGTAAGCTATAATATATTACATTTTATTATCAGGTCAGGTCAAACAAATAAAAAAATAAACTAGGATTTATGTAGTCATCATGTATGGCACATTTATGTGTATAGGCTCACAAAAAAAATTAAACAGAGCTTTATGTATAGTGACATCTGACACGTACATATATGTCTATAATGTATACTTACATGTGACACGCACATATATGTCTATAATGTATAGTGACATTTGACACACACATTTCTGTGTATTGCCCCTTCATAGTGACATGTGACACGCACGTATATGTGTATAATGTATAGTGACATGTGACACGCACATATATGTCTATAATGTATAGTGACATCTGACACGCACATTTCTGTGTATTGCCCCTTCATAGTGACATCTGACACCGACATATATGTCTATAATGTATAGTGACATGTGACACGCACATTTATGTGTATTGACAATGCAACAAAATTAGCTTACAACAAAATCAGTAAACAACTACATTTTAATGACATTATATCTCATGTATACTGATATGTCACACGCACATATATGTGTATCATCTATAGTTACATCTCACACACACACATTTATGTGTGTTGGAAAAAAAAAATATAAGGTTAATTTAACCATTTAAATTTGACTCATGTATACTGATATGTCACACGTACACAAAATAATTACATTAAACTATGTAATGTGCTTCATGTATGTGACATATGTGTGTAGCCCCCAACAAAAAATAAGGTTAATTGAATTAATTTACTGCAATTCAATACATCAGATAAAGCTGAATCTTTCTATTTCTTTTCATATTCAAACAGACTCTGCATCAACAGCGTCTCTCAACAATTTGCACCGTGCACTGTGAAGCACAATCCCTTTTAAAGAACACCAACAAATTTGAAGAGGTAAGATACAACAACACATTACATGCTCAAAAGGCCATGCTTTGCTAGATGACAAATTATAAATATACAAATAACTATTTCACTTTCTTTTTCAAACAGACACTAAAAGAAGACCGGCGGATTAAGATTGGCAGGAGGGGACCGTCTGTCATTCAAAACTTCTATCAAGGTAAAGTATTAAGTATAAACAAGAAATAACCATGAGCCTTATTCAATTGCAACTTCCTCATTTGAATAGGGCTCTATATAAGCACATAACATTTTTTTTATACAGAACTTTTTAGTTACTGAATTTCTAACCACAATCAAGGTTTTCAATAACTAAAAACTTTGCTCAATAAATATGTTATGTGATTATATAGAGCCCTCTTCAATTGGCAAAATTGCAATTCAATGAGGACCTATATGTCTTTAATGGCCAAGGGCCTCACTCAAATGTGATTTGCCCATTTCAATAGGGCTCTATATAAGCACATAACATATTTTTGAAACAGAACTTTTTAGTTACTGAACTTCTAATCACAATCAAGGTTTTCAATAACTAAAAACTTTGCTCAATAAATATGTTATGTGATTATATAGAGCCCTCTTCAATTGGCAAAATTGCAATTCAATGAGGACCTATATGTCTTTAATGGCCAAGGGCCTCACTCAAATGTGATTTGCCCATTTCAATAGTGCTCTATATAAGCACAGAGCATATTTTTCTTTTGTGAACACGTTCCTTTTGGATACAAGTTCACTAAATACAAAATTCCGTAAAAACATATGCTCTGTGCTGATATTGAGCTCTATTCCATTGGCCAAAACACAATTGAATGAGGAGCTCACAATATAACAAATGCAGTAACCAAAGGTCCTTATTCAATTGCTATTTTGAAAAATTAAATATGGCTATAAATAAGAACTTTTAGGCCCTTACTCTATTTTAACAAATATATGTGATGTGCTTATTTACAACCCTATTCAAATTTCTACATTGCAATTCAATTACGGCCTTACAGTACTATTACATTGTAAAAAATGCAATTGAATGAGGGCCAAACTATGCAACATATGGTACACACAAAGGCCCTCATTCAATTGCAATTTGCCCAATTGAATAGGGCTCTAAATAACAACATAACAAGTGCTTAAAACTAAGGTTTTAGTTAATAAAAAAATATCAAAAATACAGTTTTTCAATGACTACAAAATTAGTTTAACTAATATGCTATGTGCTTATTTAGGGCACAATTCAATTAGCCAAATCGCAATTCAATGACACACAAACTGCTACACACAAAACAGAATTTCTTATTAAATGTTTAACAACCTATAAGCATTACAAATAAGCAAAAATAAGAATAACAAAAGTGTTGTGCACCTAATAGCATTGTATAAAAAAGCACACAAACTCATAGCAAACTATATTAACATTCTTCTTTAATGTTTAACAACCTATAACCTGTACAATCAAGAAGAAATACGTTTTGCACAAGTGATGCGCACCAAACAGGATTGTCAAAAACTAACACAAACACATAGCAAACTACATTAATTATATTATTTCATGTTTCACTAACTATAACCATCCAAATAAAGGTTAAATAAGTATACCACAAGTGGTGCGCACAAAACAGGATTGTACAAAAACTAACAAACACATAGCAAAATAAATTCATATTCTTATTTAATATATCACAACCCACAAGCCTTACTAAGAACCTTAAATAAGAATAACAAAAGACTTGGGATTGTACAGAAAGTTAAAAAAAAAATATTTGAAAAAAATAACCATAACTGATACAATACAGCAAAATTCATACATTTTTTACTTATTTAAAAGACATTTCACTCAAACAACATTTTCTATTTTACATTACAACAGATACTGCGTGAAGACAATCGGACGAGGACTTTTTCCACAGGACCGGACCATCGGACGAGGACTCGGACCAGACCAGCAGACGAGGAATTTCAACACAGGACCAGACCAGCAGACGAGGAATTTCAACACAGGACCAGACCATCGGACGAGGACTTTCACCAACGGACCACAACATCGGACGAGGGATATCGCCACAGGACCACAATATCGGACAGGGGCTATCGCCACAGGACCACACCATCGGACGAGGACTTCCGACAGAGGACCACACCATTGGACAACGATTTTGAAACGAGGACCAACAAACATTCGGATTTAAATCACACTTCAACCAAGGTAAACTATAATAACTACTAAAGTATAACACTAAAGAAACTGCTTTCAGTTGCATCCGTCTCAACAGAAAAATAAATTAATTAATTTACTATCTCCCTTATTTTATTTAAATTGCTACTATGCAATACATAGCTCAATAACCACATCACTTTTTTTTTCAGCAAAGAAGTTTTGCAGTGGTAAATATCTATCCACAAACAAAGTTTTTAATAAATAAAACCATTATTTTAAATAAATATGTTACATGCTTATTTACAGCAGTATTCCATTGGACAAATTCTGAGCCACTGAAGACAGGAATTATAAATTTAACTAAATATCAATGATACATTCATGATTTGCCTTTTATTTCAACAATTGTGCACAATAATCTTTAACAGGAATTACAAAT
This sequence comes from Discoglossus pictus, assembly GCA_027410445.1. NCBI lineage: Eukaryota > Metazoa > Chordata > Amphibia > Anura > Alytidae > Discoglossus > Discoglossus pictus. The sequence goes on along the minus strand of CM050164.1, from coordinate 61,170,864 downwards.
TTAAATATACACAATTACATTTATTTGTTTCCGTTTACAGATTAATATGGCTGATAACGAGACCAAAGAAGAGAAGAAAAGACGTCAAACTAGAGAAAGACAAGAGAGATGGGCCGCCCAGCAGACACCGGAGGAGAAAGAAATTCGAAGAGAAAAAGAACGCAAAAGACTTGCAAATAAAAGAATATCAGCTGCAAAAATGAAAGATACAACCAAAATAAATAAAAAAATAATAAAGCATTTACAAACTGTTCCTAAAACATCAGATGACATTTTACAACATACCAGTCAAGACAGACCAAAAAAAAAAACTACAAAAAAAAAGCATTTACAAACTCTTACTAAAAACTTACAGGAAATTTCAACCGAACAAGTCCAACATATACCAAGAAAATCTACGAAAAAAACTAAACATTTAGAACCTGTTGTTGAAACATTTCATGACTTTTCATCTGATGAATATCAAAGTCAACATCCAATATGCGTTGCAAATTGTCCTTTAATGAAGTCTTTAGCAGTAGAGGTTCATAGTTGTGGGGACATGACTACTCAATGTCAATTTTGTGAGGCTTATTATTTTAAACAGGAGAGACCCCGAGATGGACAATTTATTAGTTGTTGTCAAAAAGGAAAGTTCAAACTTCCACAAAGGAAACAATTTCCAACCTATTTACTACATATTATGACTGAACCTACTTTTCCAAATTACAAAAATTTTAAGACAAACATAAGATCCTACAATAGTGCCATATCATTTGCATCTATGGGGGCAACATTGGCTGCTAATGTACCAGGACATGGTCCTTACTGTTTTAAAGTCCAAGGACAAATTTATCATCGGACTTCACATTTACATCCAGAGGAAGGAGAGCAAAGAAAATTCGCTCAACTATATGTCCTAGATACAATGGAAGCTGTTGACCAACGTATGCAGATGGAAGAAAATAAAAAATGCTTACCCAGTGTTTTTATAGAGCTAAATAACATTATGGACAACAATCCCTACAGTAAAGCTTACAAAAAATTGGCAGAAGTAGAAAATGAACAACTACTTCATGCACAAAGACATCAATTACCCATGCCAAAGGTTAATATGGTGCTTAAAAGAGACAGACATACTGATAAACGTCGTTATAACTTGCCAACATCAAATGAGGTTGCAATGGTCTTTCACAATGATGAAGGAGAACCACCATTTCAAAGAGACATTAGAGTATATCCCAGAAATGAGGACCAACCATTTATTAATATTAATATCTTAAGTCCAAATTTAGATCCAATGACATATCCCATCTTTTTCCCACACGGAGAAGCAGGTTGGCAACCAAAATTAACCCTTCCCAGTTACCCAAATGCTAAAGCCAGAATCCGAAATAATGTTTCTATGCTTGAATTTAAAGTTGCTCAAATTGCCATTAGAGATGAATTTAATCCCATTTTATGTGGTGGAAAACTAACACAACAATGGATTATTGATTCATATTTGCAAGTTGAGGCAAATAATTTAAACTTTATAAAATATCAACAAGATAAACTACGTGTAGAACAATATTGTGGACTCATGGACTATGTTGCTGACGTGGCTACAAGCAGAGACATGACAGCTGGCAAAGCCATCATTTTACCATCTTCCTTTCAAGGATCTCCTCGAAATATGAGAGAAAGATACAATGATGCTATGGCTATTGTGACTAAATTTGGAAAACCAGATTTATTTGTGACATTTACATGTAATCCACAATGGCCAGAAATTAATCAAAATCTACTTCTTGGACAAAGTGCTTCAGATCGACCAGATTTAGTAGCCAGAGTTTTTAAAATAAAATTAAATGAATTAATACGTGACTTTACTATAAATCAGTTATTTGGCAAATGTCTTGCTTATGTATATACCATTGAATTTCAAAAAAGAGGCCTTCCACATGCACATCTTCTCATAATACTTCAAGAGAAAGATAAATTAGATACTTCGGACAAAGTGGATGCAGTCATAGTTGCTGAACTACCGGATCCAGAACTATATGGTAGACTATATGAGATTGTTACTCATCGCATGATTCATGGACCCTGTGGAGACCTTAATCCACAATCACCATGTATGGAAAATAATCAATGTTCAAAAGATTTTCCAAAAGATTATAGAGACAAAACATATGCCAATTGTGATGGATATCCACTTTATAAAAGAAGAGAAGGAGATAGTGCCATTATTCGTGGAAAAAAAGTGGACAATAGATATGTAGTACCGTACAATCCACATTTACTCATGAAGTACAACGCCCACATCAACGTAGAAGCCTGCACTTCCATCAAATCCATTAAATATGTCTACAAATATATTTACAAAGGTTACGATGCAGCTACTGTAGTCGTCAAAAGTGCAGACAACCCTGAAAGTAGTGAGTTAGTACATGATGAACTTGCATCTCATGTAGATGCTCGCTATGTCAGTGCGCCAGAAGCTATGTGGCGGCTTTTAAAATTTGAAATGCATGATAGATCACATGCAGTATATAGGTTAGCAGTACATTTGCCACAACGACATTTAGTCTATTTCCATTCTGGAAATGAAATGAATGCATTGGCCCAAAGTGAAGATCGTCACACTACACTAACTGCATGGTTTGCATTAAATTCCACTGATGCTCAAGCAACACAATACTTATATATTGAAATTCCATATCACTATGTTTTTGTGAATGGATTATGGAGAGCAAGAAAAACCAGAGGCAATAAAATAATTCCACGAATTTACACAGTCAGTCCAAGAGATGTTGAACGATTTTGCTTACGGATATTACTTTTAAATGTTCCAGGAGCACAAAGTTTTGAACAATTAAGAACTGTTAATGACATTGTATATGAATCCTTCCATTTAGCTGCAAGAAATAGAAACTTACTCGCTGATGATACAGAGTGGGAAAGATGTTTAGAAGTAGCAGCACAATGTCAAATGCCACGACAGATGAGAGAACAATTTGCTTTTATTTGTATCTTCTCAAATGCTCCAAATGCATTAGCTTTGTGGGAGACTTTTAAAAGTAATATGGCTGAAGACTTTATGCGACGATACAATGAACCCATTGCACACTTAAAAGCCTTAATGGAAATTCAAGAAGTCTTTTTAACTCATGGATTAAGTTGTGCAAGTTTTAATTTGCCTGATCCAGGTCTAATAGATGACATTAACTTTGAAGACTATGACATTCAACTACAAGCAGAAAGAACACAAGAAAGACTTGCAACTTTAAATACACTACAATTGCAAGCATTTCATGCCATTAAAAATGCTATAGATGATGACATGGTGACAGAGCGTTATTTCTATCTTGATGGACCTGGCGGATCAGGGAAAACATATTTGTACAATTTATTAATGAGTTCAGTACGAGCACAAGGACAAATAGCAATGGCGTTTGCCACTACTGGAATTGCTGCACTTTTATTAGAAGGTGGAAGAACTGTTCATAGTGGATTCAAACTGCCAGTGCCTATTTTGGAAAATTCAGTGTCAGATATTCGCATGACATCCTTACAAGCAAAGAAATTGAAGAAATGTAAATTAATTATAATAGATGAGGCCACAATGATGTCATGCTATGCCCTCCAATGTATTGACCGTTTGCTTCGTGAAGTCATGGATAATATTTTTCCATTTGGTGGAAAGGTAATTTTGTTGGGTGGCGATTTTAGACAAACATTACCTGTCGTTGTACATGGAAATCGAACAGACATTATTGAAACATGTATAAAGTCAAGTACAGTATGGAAACATTTTACCCATCTTCAACTGCAACAAAATATGAGATCAGAAGGCCAAACTGATTTCAATGATTGGCTTATTAAAATTGGAGAAGGAAGAACAGAAAAAATACTACATTTACCTGACGACACTGTAGAGATCCCACCTCAGATGATTTGTCAACAAGATATTATATCGGCAATATTTGAAGGGAGCATAAATAACGAAGAATATTCTGAGCTTGCCAACCAAGTCATACTAACGTGTAAAAATAAAGATGCATTAATACTCAATAATGAAATCTTAAAAAAAATTAATGCACCACAAAGAAATTATCACAGTGCTGATTCTGTACTTGCTGATGACAATGAAAGTCAGGCAAACTTTTCAACTGAATTCATTAACTCTTTAACTCCTTCTGGAATGCCACCACATATTTTGCAGCTAAAGAAAGGTGCAATTATCATGTTACTGCGAAATATGAACCCCAAAAAAGGCCTATGCAATGGCACAAGATTAATTGTTCAACAATTAAAGGACCATTTTATAGATGCTGAAATTTTAACTGGGACCCATAAAGGAGAGAGAGTTTTCATACCAAGAATAGATTTAGCACCAAGTGAAAGTAGTCTCCCTTTTATACTTCAAAGAAGACAATTTCCCATTATTATGGCATTTGCCATGACCATTAATAAATCACAAGGTCAGACTTTCAAATCTGTGGGTATTTACTTGGAAGAACCAGTTTTTGCACATGGTCAATTGTACGTTGCGTTGTCACGGTGCAAAAATCCACAGGCTATTAAAGTTTACATTGAAAACAATGAAAGTCAAGGTGATTTATTAGAAGATGGACGTATTTTTACTAAAAACATTGTCTACTATGAAGTACTATAACTTTGCAGGATACAAATTCAAGATGCCAACATTTTTTAAAAGCATTGCAAAATACATAACAATTGGTTGTTTAATTCAGTCATAATTAATGAAAGTACTGTTTAGGAATGATTCGCCTCACAAAATACTTGCCTTGCATTGTTAGTCAAAATTATGTTAAAATGTTAAGTCACTATGTTAATGTTTCTAATGTTACAAGTTTAAAAAATATATTTGCAAGTTATTTCATTCAACAGATTACAAAGTGGATGTTAAGAGGTCAAGCACCTTTTAAGTCACAATGTAAATATTGTCTGTTATCTTAAGATTACTAACTACATTAATGTTTATCGCCAGTTTATGTGCTCAGTAATGAATTACTTTAATTACGTACGTTTTAAGCAGAGTTTTACTGTATGCCTTCCTCTACATTCAATGTATATTCAAGTTAACAATTATTGTGATAGAAATTGCATGTTAATACTGATTAATTTAAAGGTCAATTGTTTTTACATTCAAATGTTAATACTTTTAATAAAAAATTAGGTTACAAAATGTTTTCGCTATGTTCCTGTTTATAATGTTCAAAATTATACAAATTTTTTGTCAACTTCTAAACTTACATAAAAAATAAAGTTAAAGTTTCAAAATATATACTTTGAAGGTTATTGCTTACATATATTTTAAACTTCATGTTAAAATTCGTAACGTTTCAAGAAGGCTTTTTACTTTTTGCTTTCCTATTCATTCAATGTATATTAAAGTTAACAATTCTTCAGATACAAATTACATTTTAAAAAACCATTACATCAACATTTTACAAAAATACACGTTCATATTAAAATACTTACAAGTGTCAAAAATATATGTTAATAACTAAACAACTTGACAAACATATACATCACATTGCCGTCATTTTTTGACGGGCAAGTCGCTAGTTTACATATAAAGCTGACCCATGTGCTTTTTTTAATAAGCACTTATACCCTACTTAATAATTACAATTTAAATATAATTTAATGTAAATGGAAAAGATAAACAATACTAATTTAAGTATCTCAAACATAAGCAGATGTCCCTGTGCTTTGCCCTTGAAGCTTAAATGTGGAATGACCTCATGAAAAGACACATACAAAGTCCCCATCGTTATGAGATCTTTTCAACTCAAAATCAACAGCACAATTTACCATCTGTTACAGAATCTGTTCTGTCTATTAAATAGTTGAAGGGAATTATCCTAAAATGTAAAATTATATATTTTTTGGAGTTAAGGAATGTGTGTGTAAGTTTAACAAAACCAGTTTAAAACTACACTGTAACAGAATAAGTATAAAAAAATCACTTTTTTAACTAAAGTAACATCAGTTTATGTACTTCCCAATAACGAAAATGTAACAAATGATTTCATTCATAACTACACCCACTACTGATATGAGAAAGATTATGGGTATACTTGTTTTATAAAGTAAAAAAAAAAGTGCTTTAAACCAAATTATTCCTTAATGCAGGCATCAATTTTTTATCAGCAGGTATTTATTAACAGATTACAGGTGCTAACTCATGCCACGATTCAGCATCTCCATTCAATGCAAGATATATTAAGTCCCTTTTACCCTGTAATACCTGGCACATCACAAGTTATCGTGAAGGAGCTGTGTAATGGGCATGTTGTAGGTGTTTAATGCTTTTAACATCTCGAAAACCCAAGGTCTCTGAGTTTATAAAGACAATAACCCTAATTGAACTACTTATACTACTGGTAATCAACACTGCATGTTTCACTATAGCAGTATATTTTACATATAACTATAATGATATCACCAATATTCAGCTATTAACATATGCTGCTCTGTGCTGTATTCACAGGTAGCAAACCCAATGGTCCCTATGAACCACCATGGCACCTAAAACTAACTCATTACAATGGGGTTCCTCATTTAATGAATAACCATGGGGGTCCCTATTGACCCCTATGGCATTTAAAATGATCCTCAAACCATGGGGATCCCTATAGTAACCTAACCTTAACACGTATACTATGGGGGTCCCTACAGGCGCCTATGGTATACTATCCTATATCCTTATGAACTTCCATGGTGCCTAAACTTAACCCCTAACATGAGGGTCCTTATGGACCCTATGGCATCCTAAATACTACCAGAGGGGTCATATGGACCCTATGCCCCATGGCGATCCATAAGTCTGTGCCACTACCCTCACAAATTAATAAAATAAAATTAATAAAAGAATTGCAGAAGAAATACAAAAAAGAATTACAGATTAAATAATAAAAATATTGCAAATAAAAAAGATAACTTGCAAAAAAATACACCTGTCGTGGGAGAAATTATACTTACCCACCATCGGATGATCCTCCAGCGATGATCGCTGAAGACCTAGTTGATTAAAGATATCCTCTTCTATCTTGACTGAAGACCCTGAACTCTTCTCTTTGGCCCACAAAAAGGGCATCCAACTAAAAAATATCAGGCTAATCTAACTAAACTAACAGAGCTCTTTCTCTGTGGAGCTCCCCAGCCAACTAAAGGAATGCATAATCGCAATCCCTATGGACCCCCATGGCACCTAAAAATAACATGTTACCATAGAGGTCTATATGAACCCCCATGGTATGCTAAACTGTAGCCATGGGGGCCATGATTGACCCTTACATCACCTAACATTAACAACTATACCATGGGGGTCACTATGGACTCCCTTGGTATACTATGTTATAAACATGGGAGTTCTTATGGTAGCTACACTTAACTCCCTACCATGAGGCTTCATATTGACCCCCATGACAACTTTACTACTGCCATAGCCAACAAAAGAAGTTGCACATTACTATAAATCCTTATTCTGATTGGCTGTTATTTCAGCCAATCAGAATAGGGGAAAGTAGAGTCCAGATTGTTTAAAGTCTAACCAATCGGAATTTACAGATTTCAATTCCTATTGACCCCCATGGAACCTAACATTAACCTGGTACCTTAATGTTTTTTTGTAACTTTTCTTTTTTTTTTCAATATTATTATTTTATTATTTTATTTGTAATTCTTTTTTTTCTATAATCCTATTTTCTTTTTGTTCAATTAGTTTTTTCTGTAATAGATTTTTTAACTAATTTATAAATGGGTGTTAGTGGCAGGAATTATTCTAGTCCATATGGATGCAATGGTACCTCCACAAAGACCCCATGTTTAAACTTTAGATGCTATGGGGTTTTTATGGACTACCATGGTATACAATTATATTTAGGGTCTACAAGGACCATCATAGTTATACTTTAGTTGGGGGATACCCAGGCTCATATGGGGTAGTGAGTATTAAGGGTGAATCCCAGGTGATAGACAGTACATAGGGGATAGCGGGTATTATGGAGAAATCCTGGGGGTTATCCAGGCTCATAGGGGGGAGCGGGGCTTGAGGGCAGACCCCGGCAATATCCAGGCTCATAGGGGTGAAGGCTATTGAGAGGGATTCCTGCAAATCACTAGGCTCATAGTAGGCAGCAGTATTAACCACTTATATTTGTCAGATTTGAGCAATCATGTTAGTGTCTTACTGCAAAATATTTCTTAGTACATGAGCTGTAATGCTCATAATTGTTGTCCGACCATAGCCAAAAGATGAAAGCTATGACCTTGAAAGAATTCATGCAATTAATTTATGCTTTCCTCCAGCAAAACAAGTTTGTGGAAATAAAAAAGGAGTTCATGCAGCCAAAAACAAAAAAAATGCTAATTTATGGAGGATAAATCCTGTATCATAATTACACAATAGGTGCTGGACACTTTGAGTAAATTTTAAATGCTTAAAAAAGTGAACGAATTGTCAGTTACAGGTGGTGCTGTTTAATTTTATCCTTAAAGGACTTATCTAAACTCCTTATACTGAATGGAAAGAAAAGTTGTTTTACATAACAATGTATCATTCAACATTCTCTTATAATAAATACATCATCAAAGTCATCATCTAATACAACGCTAAATAAACTTAACATATGTTACTGGAATGCTTCAGCAAATTAGCTTCAATATCAAAATTTAATGAAATATTAATACATTTATTCAAGCTGCTCTTTAAGCTGTTGTATCTTCCAGGTACAATTTATTATTGTAGGGGTACATAACAACACAATATTTTTCCCTACAATATTTAACCATATAATAAACAATATTACTCAACACTGCAGTACACAACATATAATGAATAATATAATTCAGCAATACAAAATGTAAATATATCATAAATAATATTAGTCAAAACTATAATATGTACCCATATAATGTACAATATTAAGGAACATTATTGTAAATAGCTATATAATAATACTGTATTATCCAATAGTATAATAGAATATTTTTTATCACTACAATATGTAGCCACATTCCCAATATTATCCAACAGTAAAGTACAAACAGTAAGGAAAGATTGAGGCCTACTTGGTGTATCTACAATATATTACATAGATTTCTCACATTCCCAATAGCTTTACTCCAGATTAGACTACATCTTTCTAGGACAGAACACACTTCAACCCGTGAACAATTCTGGATTTGCAGAGAATCTCAGAATAGAATTTGCAGGCTAGATGAATCATTCTAACCTGATAGGTCAAAAATATATTCTTACTTACCTAGAATCTTAATCCCACTTCAATAAACAAGAAGATACAACTACACCATGGTGGGAAGCACATACAGTTGTAAAATTTTGAGGACCATATAATAATGTCAACAAAATTACAAACACACATGGTGAACCTTTCTATAACTCACAGCATAAAGCTGAGATTATGTGCATGTTCTGTGAGAAACTCTCTAACCCATACAGTTAGTTATTTTAAACCATATTAATATTCACTCCGTATCAAAATAGGAAAAATGTTCTCTCAAGCATCCCTACCTACATTTGACACTCAACTCTTGCCCAAATTATGTCTACTTTTTAATTTTATAAGGGAAGACATGGGGAAAGTCCATATAGACATTATACTTAAACCAGGTAAGGACCCAAGAGAACCAACCAATTATAGGCCCATATCATTGATAAATGTGGATATTAAGCTGTATGCATACATTTGAGCAAATAAATTAAAAATCATCTTAGAACATCTGACCTACCAAGATCAAGTTGGATTCATCACACATAGGGTAGCATGTGACAACACGATTAAGGTACTGAATTAATGGAACTAGCACAGGATAAGAATATTCCTGTAGTGCTCCTCTCCACATATGCTGAAAACGTTTTCAATCATCTTAGATAGTCCTTTATGGGCGAGCACTGCAGCATTGTTTCAAAACCTGTCAGTGAAAGTTATGGCAAATCACTCACTCACCTCTCACATTTACAATAAACAATGCACTCATCAGGTGTGCCCATTATCCCCCCTGCTATTTGTTCTGACAATGAAAGTATTTGCAACCCACAGCCAACAAAATACTGAAATATCAGGCCTTTAATTAATGAGTTCAAGTAATCTTTATTTGTGGAAGTTATCCTATGTACTTTGACAAATCCCCAAACATCTATAACATCATCTATAACAACATCAACATCACACTAATCCGAATTACTAAATATACATTAACCACCTACTCTAATAAATACTTACAGATACAGATACAACTAACCCTAGCCAATAGAGATGAATTCCTAGACAACTACCAAACCCTTCTTAAAAATATCTGATTAGACATCAACAGATGGCAACCACAGGGAAGAATCCAGTCCACAAAATGAGTATATTTCATTTTATCATATCCATCAGACTACACAACAACATTTTAATATAGGTGACAAAACTATCAAATAATATAAATTATCTAATGTATCATCAGCTCTACTCTTATAAGACTAAGTAATTCCCATGATCCCACACTATCCCACAATCTCCACCCTCTGTGTATCACAAGGCCATATAAAATGAATGAGAGAAATAAATGAACTACCAATCCAACATCAATTAGAATGGTTCTTGTACAATCAACGGACCCACCATATAGCGAGACGTAAATTACTAAACAATCTACTTAGACTACAAACCACATTTGAACTACTTTGTAATCAACAACTCACCGGAGGTCATTTATAAGCTCAGATAGATAAACTTCTGATTTCGCCAAAGAATCTGAACACTCAAACAAAACTATATCTCAGATCTCCCAGGCAATCATTGGAGGGGATGTAGACACAGAGAATCAATGTTCCACATATTGTGGTCTTGGCCACTTATAAAAAATCTGAAAAGCCCTAAAACAAATTATTTTAAAATTGTCAACTAGACATTCTCTCAAACTGTGATCCCCACCATTGAGGAATTGATTAATAGGGTTAACATTATGTAGCTTGAAAACATAACATATATTTAACAAGGAAAGGAAGTACATTTCAAATATGTCAAGCTCACATTGGTCTCATATTGGTAAAAAGAAACCCAAACAAAAATCCAGTAGTAAAATATGATTTCTTGTCTGTTTGAAATGCAGCTAACTAGGGTTAAAAGGCAGATCTTTAAATGTAAAATACTTTACAGACTCCTTACTCTTTCCAATTTGTATTATTCTGAAAACAAACAGAAAAAAACATAATGTTTCATTTATGTCCAAGAGGAGAGGGGATACACGAGACAAGCACAAAAGCACCTCAAGATCAAATGCGGCAAACATTTAACCAAAAACAGAACTTAAGAAAAATGTAACAACTAAATATATAGATTTCAAGCTCATAAAATACATTATAAACCACTAGCTACTTAATGTGATTTACAAATTCACTTGTTAATATTACAATTGAAATATTTCAAATTACTGATGCTAAATACGAAACATAAATGTCAATACTTTTTCTTTTATTCTTTGTCTGTATTATGTTATAAATTATATATGCCATATACAGTCAAACTATAATACCTGAAGATCATTGAACGAAAACAGAATTATACTGTATTATATTTTAACTTGCCATTTTCTTTTTGCTTTGTATTCTTGGAGATACATGTATCTAACTAATAAAAACAAATGAAAAACATACAAAACAAAAAAAACAAACAAATATTTATGTTTGTGAGATGTCAGCTCATAAGAACATAACATGCAAATAGAACTTGTTTTTTGTGACATATATCAACAGATACATTTTAACTATCACCATTTTATATATATTTATTAGTGTTTTTGCTGTTTTTTTAATTGCTAAAGCTTGCCAAAATATATGACCGTTGATAAATCTTGACATGTAATTTGATTACCTCTTTTAAACATGTTACAAAATACATTTTATAAAGCAGCAAGTCAAATGACCTATATTTAGAAATGCAGCAAACATACCTGCCAACTGACTGCCAACTATATTACAGATATTTAGACTGTAATCAGATGTGATCCAACCTTTCAAAATAATGGTGTTTTGAGAAGGGTACAGAGCTAGTTTTCTCTGCTGCAAAATAAAACCTGTGCTAAGTAATACAACATGCCTTGTATATTATAGTGCTGTCTCAGTAAGGAAGAGATGAAACCAAAGCTGTAATGGTCTTTATTGCGGGACCTACATATATATTTACTAAAAGGACCACTGTATTATGACTATATATATGTGACGACCTACTACTTATGTTGGGCTTGATAAGAACCTAGTTCAAACCTACCCAGTAGGACCGTCTGGTTCATTGTATATTTCTGATAGCAGGAAAAGAACTAACCCAGCTTACATCCACCAAAGCGCCCACTAGATCACATAAATCAATAAAGCCACCCAGTAAATGTTACTGACCGTAATAAGGTCCAATGCAGGTTCAGCAGTAATAATACCAATGATGAGGATTATTATTCTCTCAGAATGAAACATACACGGAAATTATGTTGTTCAAACTGACAACTAGTTTATTGATGGTGGTACAGCACATTTATGCATAACACAGTCCAATCATGTTCAATCTCCAATCCCCACCAGCCCCCACCCTGACCACCCGGGGAGGCCTGTCCATCATGTGATGTCACCCTCTTGTTCCTGGAGCCTAATTGAACACCCAAGCTAATCGGCCCTTTGATCCAGGCTTTTCAGGGAGTATCTGATCAGATCAGGAGTAGAGATTCACTGTCTGGTAGTGTATGTGACCCTCCATATACCCCAGTACTGTTAGATGCATGCTCCAGCTAACACCTGAGTGTCTAGTGTCCCCTGGTGTCGGACAGCAATTCCCCCAATGTGCCAGATCCCCTACAACCAAGCACCTCATAACTGGTGACCCCTGTTCCCCAGGGACCCTGGTAATACACTTTATTAAACTCCCTGTGAAAAATGCTAAATTTCAATACCAAACATGACTGGTTACTCCTGTGACATCAATACATTCACACAGAAAAACAGGGTAGGTGGACAGTGTCAGAAGAGAGAAGGTAATCCTTGTTATTCCAAAGCTTCCAGTCGTCAAAGTCTTGCTTTCCCCAGGACATCACAATATATAAATCATATATAGACAAAAACTGCATTAGAGTTAAGATTGCAGTGCCTGAGGGGCAATTTAAGGCTGTAAAAACACAGGACATTGGAGGTCTAGTATGATGTCATTAGTAATAGGTATGATGTCATGATTTATATGACATGTGATGTCACTAATTATGTCACCTAATGTCTTAGATAATGTCATGAATGATATAATTAGAAAAAAACTTTGCAGGGGGAGGGATGTTAATCTTGTGTGCTACCTTAATTTCCCAGTTTATTGCTTTTTTCCCCCCGCTTTAAGTAACTCCATTCTGTGCTTCTTTAATACAGTTTTTATCAATACATTTACATTGATTGATCGATCTAACCCTGAATTGAAACATAAAAATAAATTAATTTTGATTACCGATTTGCGGGCTTGAGACTGTTGTGATAATAATTGTGATGTCTTACTTTGTGTCCCCCATCATTTACAGTGCAGTATTTAATTTTTATTTGCATTTAAAGTGCTCTGGACATGTCATTAAGCCCTTTGCAAGTCCTCCTTGGTACCTGTAACTTGTGGGTTGACTTTTGCCATTTGCGGCCTTGGCCGCTTGCTTAGCGAGAGCAATTGAATAGCGATTTGCAATTGTAGCGATCGCAACTGTTGCATCTGTGAAAGATCAAAGGCTTGGAGGAGCCTTGACTTGCAATGTTACCTATTTCAAGGAATCGGAGGACTGAGCCCGTAACTCGATCGGAGCCCGCAAAAAGACGCCAATTGAATAGCAATAGCCTCACTTACGGGCTACAGTAACTTACGATAGCTCAATTGAATGAGGCTCATGGTGTGTAAATGAATGCACAAATCAACTGTAGGAATCACATATTATAATTGTCAAACTGCGATTCGTCGTCACGCTTTGCAACAAATCGCAGTTTGACAACCAATCAAACGCAGGGGGGCGCGCATGCGCATTGCACGGCAATAGCTGCGCATGCGCATAGCGCAGCATGAGGAGAGCAGAGAATCACAGGGGAGGAGGGGAAAGATACACAGGGGTGGAGGGGGAGGGGGGAGAGACACAGGGGAGGAGGGGGAGGGGGGAGAGACACAGGGGAGTGAGAGAAGGAGAAAGAGATACAGGGGAGGGATAGGAGGGGGAAAGACACAGGGGATGGAAATGGGGGGAAGAGATTCGAGGGAGGTGGGGTAAAAGACACAGGGGGGAAATAGACGTATGGGAGGGAGAGGGGGGGGAGAGACATGGGGGAAAGAAATACATGGGAGGGGGAAAGAGGGAGAGGTGGGGAAGAGGCACAGGGGAGTGTGAGAAGGGGAAGAGACAGGGGAGTGAGAGGAGGAGGAAGAGACAGGGGAGTGAGAGGAGGGGGAAGAAACACAGGGGAGGGAGAGGAGGGGTAAGACAAAGGGGAGGGGAATGGGGGAATAAGGGGAAGAGACACAAGGTAGGGTGGAACAGACACAGGGGGGACAGGGGGAAAAGACAAACAGGGGAGGAGGGGGAGGTAGAGACAAAGGGGAGTGAGAGGAGGGGACAGAGACACGGGGGAGGGAGAGGAGGGGGGAAAGACACAGGGGAGGGAAATGGGGGGAAGAGACATGAGGGAGGTGGGGTAAAAGACACAGGGGGAAGAGACGCATGGGAGGATGAGGGGGGAAGAGACACAGGGGAGGGAGAGGGGGGAAGAGACACAAAGGGGGGGGGGAAGAGACACAGGGGAATTGGAAAGAGACACTGGGGAGGGGGAAAGAGACACAGGGAAGGGAGAGGTGGGGAACAGACACTGGGGAGGGAGAGGAGGGAGAAGAGACAGGGGAGTGAGAGGAGGGGGAAGAGACACAGGGGAGGAAGAGGAGGGGGGAAGATACACAGGGGAGGGGGGAAAGACACATGGGAGGGAAATGAGGGAAAGAAACACCAGGGAGGGGGGAACAGACACAGGGGGATGGACAGGGGGGAAAGACACACAGGAGTGAGGGGAAGAGACACAGGGGATGGAGGGTAGGAGAGACATGGGGGGAAACAGATGCATGGGAGTGAGAGGGGTGGAAAGAGAAATGGGGGGGAGAGACTCATGGGAGCGAGAGCGGAGGAAAGGGACACAGGATGGAAAGAGACACAGGGAAGGGGGTTAGAGACAAGGGAGGGAGAGGGGGGTAAAAACACAGGGGGGGGGAGGAGACACAAGGGATGGAGAGGAGAGGGGAAATGAAACACAAGAAGAGAAGTTGAGGGGGAAGAGACTCCCATTGTATGGCAAACAGCATTGCCAGGCGTCACTTTTTATTGTTGTCTTTTATGACGGGCAAGTCGCTAGTTATCTTTATTACGCTTTATTTTTAATGACCACAAGTGCTGAAAATGAATGAAAAAAAGAATTTTAAGCAAGAAAAGCAGTCATCTAAATATAAACACGCCAGAAACTCCACACAACTGATTTTCTTAATATTACTCGGTTGTGGTAATAACAGCTGAGGCCTCAACTCATTAATCACACCAGGTAATACAGGCTTTTGCACAAACAAGTTTACTATGGTAAGGCTATTTGAGCTATGATAATTGTTCAGATATTAGAAATATATTATTTTTAAGGCAAATCCAATGTCTCTTCATTAGTTAAAAAAAATCCCACAGCAGCCAGTATTTTAAATATAGTGAAAGAAAATAAAATAAAATATTCTATAGAGCTTGACATCTGTATAACCATTTACTCAAATAAAAGGACCTTCACTTAAAAACCATGCTCACTAAATTCAATTTCTTTCATATGCCTATTTTATGTGAGTGACATTATAATATGCAAAATAAGGGCATAGAACATATACAGAGGGCAATATATTTTAAAACAACATGCAACCAGAGTTACTCTATAAGTGGACATATATTACTCACAAATCCATAAAGGAAATTGTCAAGTTCCATTTGGCATAAAAATGGAAACAGAACTCCTCTCATTATAGAGGAGTTACATTATAAGATCAGCGACAATTAGCTTTAAAAAAAAAAAACACATTCCACTCTGGAAATCTTAGCTATCAGTCTGAGACAGTAATATTTTAAAGACAGATATCTAATGATTAAACAATGATTTATTGTATGAAAATATGTTTCTGAATTCCTGTAATCTTACTTTTATTCTGAAACACAGTTTTAACACCTTCAGTCTGAAAGCAGATGAGGGATGGATGTTTCATTTAGTCAAAGTAGTCAAAATCTACATTTATTTTGTCAGTTAACCATCTTGTATACAGTAAATAGTTTCATGATTTAATTGTTTAAGGACTCATATTGCCCGTAATTTATGAATATGGTCAAGGGAGCATGACATTGTTGCATTGGGATTATGTGTTATTGTGTGGTTATATGTTGCCTGTACATGGTTATTATGTACCCTAGTTATAATATATTATAAGAGGGAAAATGTTATATAGAACATATGTGGAAATGGTAGAAATGCTCTGCATAGAAGTTAGCTGCAGATCATTGCACACTCACACATACAGACCTTGGGTCAAGACAGATGTATGTACTTCAAGTAGTCCTAAGCAAACACTTGAGTTTAGCATAAAGGTTTGTTCACTAGATATCTGGTGAATTTGATCTCAAGAGATTTGATAGCCCAAGGTTGAAAGCCAGATGGGCTGACATCACACATACACAAATGTACACAAGGGTGTGGTATTGGAGAGTATAAATATGTTGTTTTGTTCATTCAATAAAGGTTGAGAGACAGTTTTCACATATACAAGGTGTGAGACTATTTCTGTGTGTTGTATCCTGACTTGGGGAGTGGTCTTGCCATAGGCCACTAGTAACCTGTATGCAGTATTCTCTGCCTGTACCTTTTGGGCATTGCCCTCTTCAGAAGCCATCTTTTGTGCCACAGAGAACAGGAACTACATGATTCTGCTGGGGTAGGTTTGAACTAGGTTCATATCAAGCCCCCTTGAAGAAGCAGATCGTCACACATAGCATACACCCAATGTACATCCATTGACTTTAGTATACATTATGGGTGCACTGTAATTCATTACGATAATCAGCATGCTATTTTTTGAGCACACTTTTGTCATTTCGATTAATGATCTCCTTCAGTGTGATTGAAATTCATGGGATGTGTTAAATATGTGGAGCCCGATTCAACTGAGCAATCCTAAGTTACTAGAGCCCATAAGTGAAGCCGTAAGTTAATTTGCTATTCAATTGGTGTCTTTTTGCGTGCTCCAAACGGTTTACGTGTTACGGGCTTGAAAACTTTGCAGTTGTTAAATCCGGAACTTACAGCCTCCCGGTGCCTTTGATCTTTCCTGTCCGCAAGAGTTACAAATGCTAAAAATGCAAATCGCTTTTCAATTGCTACAATTCCCCAAGCCCGCGAATGTTTTCACACCTGTAAACGGCAAATGTAGGAGAAAATCCTACGACGGCTAGAGAGGACCCGCAAGGGGGTTTAATCCCTGTCCATAGCACTGTAAATGGAAACAAAAAAATCATTACTGCACTGTAAATGACGGAGAAAGCAATGATAGACATTAGATTTAATTGCACAACAGTCTCAACCTTGCAAATCGGCAATAAAAAATACATTTTATTATGTGTCATTTCCGGGTTATATCGATCTCGGGAATCAATGAGTTAATACATATTAGGCCACCCACATGGACTAGAACAGTATCGGCATTCACTTTTATTATTTTGTATTTTGCATCTTTATCGCATATCGGACCCTTAAACGCTAATTGATTGACATGTAACCTCCATGACATCAAGATGACGGTCTCATTTTCAATTGGCTGTTTTAAATGGGTGGTTATGGTCTTGCTTAATTGATCATATTTCCGCCCTGAACTGCTACAGACGAGTGCATGGTTTAGGTTTTGGCTTTCAGCCCGTAACTTGCAGGCTGGTTCAATTGAATAGCACCAGAATTGTAGCAGACTGCGAGCCCGCAGCAGGGCCGCAGACATACAGGATGAGTTACTGTTTATGGTTCTTAATGTACCGATACAAGATACATTTCAGAGTAAAGGGTAAGTGCTGTGTGTAATTCTTTAATACACAGTTCCTTGTGTTGTCTCTTTAAAATCTCACTTTGAAAACATAACCACAAGATAGTGGAAATATCGCTGAAGCCAAATCTACACCAACCTTTGCAGTCTAAGGATAATCATCTTTCAAATGTATCAAGGTAAAAATTCAACTAATACAGTAAACAGTCAAAATAATTTGTACAATTACATCAAGTCATTCCAAGTGCCATCATAGATAATGTCACTTACTGGATCTCTCTAGGTGACTCTATCTATGGTGGCACTTGGAAGGATGTAATGCAGTTCTATACTGTGCAGATATAATGGCCCTGTACATAGACATGTTGACGGTTATATGTAACTAAACACATTTAAAAAATGAATGCATATACAGTACTTCTCATTTTATATTTAATTTGCTAAATAATATGTATCACTGAGGAAGGAATTATCGGATAGTGAGTACAAAGGTAACTAATTCATTGTGGGACCAAAAAACTGATTCTGTACTTGAGAGAGAGAGAGAGAGAGAGGCACTGCTACGCAACTCCTGTTATATATTTTGTGGAAAGACTATTAAACAAAACATAATTTAGCTTTCATTGGGCAAAACAGTTATTGAAGCCCTCCACCATGCAGAGAACAGTAAATATATAGTACATTAGTGTTCACATTTAAGAAAGAAACAGTCCCTATCTGTTGGTAAGTCACCTAACTTATGCATAATCAATGATATGCTATAAACTTGTGTAAAACAGCAGGCATATGGTGAAAGGAGCCATGTATAAAGTGATATTGGATTAAAGACTGAAAATGCCTTGTGGGCTCATTTGCATGTGCATTAACTATATTGCTCAGAATTCTGAACAGGAAATACATTTTTAGACACCCTAATGTTAACACAAATGTACTATTTATTTACTGTACTATGTACAGTATACATATGTTTTATGTATTTCAATTAAAACCTTTGTAAGTTTATACATGGAGTTCTAACAACATCCTGTTTCTTGAACATAGACTTGAAGAGTGTGTATTTCTGTCATATTTTAAATATTTTTTTTATCTTATATAGTGTCCCCTGGGGTGCTGTCCACTTTTCATTTTTCAGTTAGTTCCCAGGCTTCCTACCTGCTGGATTGAGCTATCACCAGTGATTTGGATTTCCATCACTGACACCAATTATTGAAGATTATGTCCCACTAAGGATCAGAGGAGATTTCCTCTAGAATTCAAACTAAGTTCCCCCTTCCCCACATATGTTAACTTTATGTTAAACATTTTTATAACATTATTCTTACATCTGCAAGACTGTTGTACTATTCATTTATTTATGTCATCACTTTCATGTGTTCCCTTAGGAATATTTGCATTTCTTTTACTTCTGTGGTATCTGTAAAATATGACATGACTACACAACATGCCTCAAAGGTATCTTCACTGAACAGCTCTGTCATATAAGTATCTAAGTAAAGTTCAGCTGTGCACATTTTAATCAGACATTGTTAAGATTTACATCAAAGTCAAAGTGCAGACGAGAGCCTTTGGCAGAGTTCAAGAGAAGCCAAAGGGTGCTATCTATTTGCTGCCATTTATATATGTACCTGAGGTTAATTATGGCACAGGATGGCACAGTATGTTCGGAAATCAGCTCTTACAGGCACACCGATTTGTTCCTGTACTATAAATTTACTAACTTCATGTAGATTATAAACTCCTTGCAGCAGAGACAACCTTCCCTACTAAGTAATAAGTATAAATTTGTATGTCTCTGTATTATTCTTTCAAAATAATTCTTGCATACTGCAAAACACATTGTAATTATGCCATTTTTCAATTAATATTTGATTGGAAGATACAGTAAGAGCTGATAGGCATTTTTTGTTGTGTATATATAATTTTACTTTATTTTAGTAAATAATAAAGCTGAGCTAACACAGCTGCACTGTCTGTTGTATGCAGCTAGCTGTGTAAATTAAATGAGTACAGTTTAATTTGCAGTATACTTAACTTTGTCCAGGCAATCAAGGTTATTTTAAACGTTACATATTTGAAAAATAGCATTTTATCAGTTTTTCTTTCATTTCATGAAAAAACACAGCGTGAGCACACAAATTATATGGCACAGTGCATAATTTGGGAAATGCCTCGCTGTAATTAAGTATTTAACAAACTAACAATGGGCCATATTAAATTCCAGCCTCGTAAATCCAAGGGCTGTGTGCTTCAGATCCGGCAGACTTATGTTGCTATTAAATTAGAAAGGGCTGAGAGGTAAGAGCGAGAGACGCTATCTCATAAACCTGTTCTCAACAGTCGGAGTTACGTGCTCCACCATAATTTTTTTTTATCAATCTCGTAGTTACGGGTTTAGATGGAGCCAATGGGAAAAGAGATAGATAGTGTTACGTCACTGAAAAAGGGGAGGGTAGATTTTGAAGTCCTAGGTGCTCCCAATCAAGTTTCCGATCAGACCCACAGGCCAGATATAATGCAATATCAATAAAGCAGTAAAAACGATATACTATTACATGCAAGTTACAGTATTAGTCATAACACTTTGATTGCAGGGATCCATATAACACAAAAGAAAATCATAAAAGAAAGTATTTTTCAGGGCTGATTTACGGGCTTGAGAATGTTGTGCTATTAATTTTAAGACCTAACATCACTTTCCTTTATAATAAAAGTACAGTATAGTGATTTTATTTACATTAAAGTGCTACGTATTGTACTTGACTCCCTTGCTGGTGCTCTAGAGCATGCGTTGGCCATTTGCGTGTTACGTGCTTGCTCACGAGTGACCACGTTGCACTTTGATAGCTGAATAGAACAAGTAGCAGTTACGAGGATGAGAGATCAAAGGATTTACGTGCGCAAAGTTCAGCGTTGCTCTCCACGTAGCCTATTCTCGGCCGTCCTGCATGTTAACACGCAAAGCCTGCTGCGAGCAGCGTTACATCATTAGATCTTAGCATGCAAATAGCCCTAAGATGACAGTTACAAGCTACTTTTTAACACGTAGCTCCAATTTAATAGGACTCAATATTAGCAGCTATGAAGCTAAGAAGATAAGAAGATTATAGCTTTTTTTAGACTCTTTTAGCACATTTAGCAGACTCATCTTTTATGTAAGGGCAAAGGCAGAGCTAGGTAATGGAGGGCCGTGGTGCAAAAAATATATTTTGCCCACCCCCCCCACCCCCAAGGTAGAGTTTACATTTTTTTGTGCTACCCCCTGGTACTAACTCACTCAGTGATTCTCTTTAAGACCCCATCGCATAACAGTACCCACTTCAAGACCCAGCGGGGGCCCCTACGCTGCAGAAAAAACTGTAATGCCAGAGAAAACTTTTACACAGCAGTGCGCCCCCCCCCCACCAAGAAGGGCCCATGTGCATTGCACCCCTGCTTCACTGGTAGCACCACCCCTGTGTAAGGGCATCCATACTGGGACTCTTTTGCTCTAGTGGTCTTTGAACCCTTTTACTAAAAGAGGGGTCAGCCAGTAAAATAGTGAAATATGAATGAGACCTTTTAAATTAAAATAAAAATGACCACTAAAAGACATGAAAAGGCAAACGTGTAATATTTAATTCACTTGTGCATATTCCAAATGCACAGTATACAACTTTGATGAATCATTTATTTCAAAGACAATACACTATTTGCACCAAACATTATTATGTTTACCATTCGTCATACCTATTATACTTATTAATTTAATGTGGATTTTGTAAGAAGTTACAGTATGGGTTGATTTTTGCCTTTAGACTGTTAGTGCGATCACATAGTAGCTATTAATTATTAGTATCATGCTTATGAGCCAGATGGCATATGATAACAAGCAATATTGTCCTATATATTGATATTACATCAAATTATTAGGTTGTGACTATTGCTGTTCATACACATTGTCCCCTATTCAATAGCAAGCCCACAGTGGCCTTCATACCGGTCATAAATTTGCAACAGTTGCAGAGCCAGTCAATTGATCAAGCCCGCAACTACCTGGTCGAAAGTCTAAACCGTAAACCATGCAATAGTAAGTAGCATTCCTGGGCATGATCATGATCAATTAAGCAAGGCTGTGACGACGGATTTAGTAAATGAGACCGTCATCATGACGCCAGTAAAACATGGAGGTTAAACGTCAACCAATTAGCTTTTAGAAGTCCGATATGCGATCAGACTCGCAATCTGGCAATGTATAAAATAATACAAATGAATGACAATACTGACAATACTGTTCTAGTCCATGTGTGGGGCCTGATATGTATTTACTCCTTGATTCCTGGGATCAATATAACATGGAAATAAAAAGTGAAAAATATTTTTTTATTGTATACTGAGATTGTTGTGCAATTAATACTAATGACTTCCATCACTTTACCCTTAAAGTGCAGTATTGATATTTTTATTTGCATTTACAGTGCTACGAACAGGTGTTTTACCCCTTGCGAGTCCTATCTGACACTCGTAGGATTTTCTTCTACATTTACAAATGTGAAAACATTTGCGGCCTTGAGGAATGGTAGCAATTGAATGGCGATTTGTAATTGTAACATTTACGGGCTTGAAAGATCAAAGTCTTAGATGTCTCAGAGTTACGATTTTGACAACTGCAGGGATTTTCAGCCTGTAACCCGCAAATCGTTTGCGGGTAGCTAAAAGACGCCAACTGAATAGCAAATGAGTTTACAGGCTACATTACGGCCTCCAATAACTAACAAAAGCTTAGTTGAATAGGGGCCTATTTTTTTTGTTAATTAAATATATACAGCAGTACATAACATTGAGATTGTGACAATTAAATCAGATGGTCATTTTTGTAGTTTTATCTTTTAATCGTCGTTTTTCTACTTTGGTTTTAATATGTATGGAATAAGATTCACTATTTTAAATGTATCTCTCCGGAATGATTGATATTACATTTCCAGGGGTATTCAATTAGGGATAGAGTGTTTTTTTTCTATTTTCTTGTTTTACAATATACTCTTTGACAAAAACTAACTTGATGAATACAACTGAACATCTTTATCCGTCACAGAAACACCACACTGATTATTTATCTTGTAAGAAAGGACTTTACTCTGACACATTTCCTTCTCCATAACAAACTATACAATACAGTCATATTATATATGAGAAAAATCAAAGGTATTTTTTAGTGATCCGTAAAAAAAACAACATAAAAAGACAACTACACTCTTTATCTTTTGGCAACATGTTGATTGTGTGTAACAGTGCTGTGATCTTAAAATAGTTGCCTTTGTTCTGATACTAGACAAGCTGCACAAACACTTGATATACGAGAGCATGCAGGAAATTGAAGGAAATGTGCAGCAATTCACTTTGATTTCATTGAGACAGTTGCCATAGAAATGGTTTATGCTTTCCTTTAGATATAGCGTTAAACGGAAACCAGTGATGCGTCACCTAAATGATTATTGGAGTAATGAGAAGGGGAAGAGCATCCATGTGTGTTTACGAAATAAAATGTTTCCACAAAAAAGTTTTCAAGTATAACTTAAAACTGATTTTTAGTAATTAAAAATAATGTTTCATTGTAAATAAAATATCTTGCATGTTTGGTCCCCATGTATTAGATTACTACTTTGCTTTGTGTAATCTGTGATCTGAGAGTGCAGTATTTCTTTATGTAAATAGTTATTGAAAGGATTATTGTCAATCCTGACAGCTCTGATGAATGAATGAATAAATAATAAAGTAAATAAAGGTAGATCAATAAAAAATTAAATGAATAAATACAACAGGGGAGATAGTAGACAAGATATACACCATTGGGTGTGTATACCACTAAATCCTTGTTTCCAAAAATGGCCAACCTCTAATGGTTTTTTTCCTGTCATCCTATACTTTTTGGCCTGTCAAGGACAATTCTCTGAAGCAATAATAAAGATAGATATCAGGATAGAAAATAATTCAACAAGTTCTGATTTAGCTAGAGCTAAAAATCCTATGGATTAATAGGTTAAGTAAGTGTTAACTAGAAAAACCGGAAAACCTTGACTATTGATTGATCTCAATATGGGAGAATACAATTTCAATCTTAGGCAATTCTATAGCATTAGCTGAGATGACATTTCAGTTTAATCTAACAGGCCATATTTTGCAGAAGAAAAATATAAAATGCAAATCGGTGAAAATTTATTGCAATCCAGTTATGGGAAAGGTCCAAACATTTATAGACCCTAACATTTTGATAGTAAGCCAGAGCATAATTAGAAGTCTTAAACTTTAATGAGGAAGAAGTACTATTCCATGTGGCAAAGCATTAAAAGTTTTGAATATGAAGGTCATAATCTGATTTTGAATATACCAGGCTTATTTTTTTATTTTTATACAGAAAGGAATAAGCAGGACAAATGGAACAAATTTAAAGGACCCAACATCTTTGTCGAATAACAAACAAACAATGTTATCACCCGCCTAAAATCTGTTTCTGTGTAGACAATTTGTTATTTTTTGGCTCTAATACTGGAAGCTGGAAGCCTGCAGACTGTGCTTATCTATCAGCAGTATCAGCATTTTGTTTAATTAAAAGCTATCTTTATGAAAAAATTTTAATTATGCTCAAGCATTTCAAACACACAAATATTATCACATGCATGAATATATACAATAAGTATGTGTCTTTATATTGTGATAGTTAGAGGTCAGTAAATTAATGCTCAGTCAGTAAATTAATGACAATACTCTAAGAAGTAAACATGACTTGATTCTTGTGCTAGCGACATGTGACCTTGGTTAAGCCATTTTATCTTCCAGTTCCTCAGGCATCATACAATTAGATTGTGAGCTATATTAATGTGACTGAAGAAATCCTGTGCAACTGTCAGAACTATTTAAGAACTAGCGAATTGCCCGTCAAAAAATGACGACATTGAAATTGTAAGGTGGTAATAATGGTGTTTTGTGTCTACTACTGAAATATGTAATACAATTAATAAATGAATATATTTTACCTATTTGAAAGCATTGTGTTGAAGAGCTGGCAATGTGTTTTGATGTTGCTGCAGCATTAGTGGTGTGGAGTTGCTGTGTAAGCTTGATGAATGTGTGCAGTGTAATAGTGTGCGTGCGTGAGCCAAAACCGTTAGCGTAGTTGTGTACTTCAGCATTAGCATAAAATGGTGGGTAATGTGTGGTATGCGTCTTAGCAGAATATCCGTAGGTCATTTGTGGTGTTTTGCGAGTTTCTTGTGGTGTTTTGCGTGTTTAGAGTGCTTTAGCCTCGTTTTTGTTTTGTTTGGCTGCCATTTTTTCTCTCGCTTAGGGGATTTTTTTAGTGTCTAAACTCTTTTATTTTTAGTCAACTGAAGGTGTAAGTTGTTTTTTTGAGGTCCTGGATGCCACCTCTTGCTGTAGGTAAGCTTTTTATAAATGTGCTGTGTGTATTTATTGTGTTTTTAGTTTTGTGATGTTCGCGAGCTGCGGACAATTTTTGCAAGGTCGTAATGTGTGGTAACGTGTCTTGTATGTTTTTTGTGTTGCGAGGTAAAGTTTGCGAGGATCGTGGTTGTTGTGTGGTGTGTAAGATAGAGTGACCAAATAAGGGATCCAGGAGAAATGGTTGTTATAATAAGAAAGATGGGGCAAGTGGATGTATCTAAGGGGAGAGTCCGAATTCCCAAGTAATGGCCAAAAGCCTAGCAGAGAATAAGAATAGGGTACTACCAGACAGGCTTGCCCCTGCTGACCCATTTTCCCTTATGACAATTGATTTGTCACCTAACTAGCAACAGCAACTTGAGAGGGTGCTAAGTTAACATCTATGCTTGTTTTTGACCAGACCGGGTAGAACGAACCTACTGGTCAATGATGTACTTATCCCTAACACTTCCCTACTGAAGCAGTCCTCATTTAGGGACCCCAAGACTGTGAAGGGAAAGCTGGATGAGATGTTAGAGCCATGGGGTCACTGAGCTAGACTTAGTAGTGCCGGATGTACAGTGTAATGTCCTAGCCTATTAGGGACCATGGCTTGGAAAACATGCTGCAAAATACTACTGAGTCATGATCCTTGATAGGGTAAGACACTACCCTGTACATCTAGCCCTACAGAGTCTGTGTCTTCATAGGCTGCAGTGGGCAGACCCATGTAGAGACTATTTGCATGATTTTAGGCAGTAAAATAGATTTTTTTAATTGCTTCTTAATAAAACAAAGTTGATGTATTTATCCACAGAAATCTAATTTAATAGAAAATAAGATACAATGTTCTAGAAAAGGTGTGCTAAAAGATATATCAAGGGACTGGTGTTTGATGTCTCAAGTGCCTTGCTAAGGAATTTTTCTTTTTCTGTAGTGAAACTGGGAGGTCAACGAATTCCCATCAGACAATTATTAAAACTCTCACTTCTGGACATCACAGGATCCTTTGACTGATGACTGGGACTGTGGGTTCAAAAGCAGAAGAAATTGCGTTTCCAATCTGAGGTGTCCTCTAATAACATATTTCAAATGATTTGCTTCATCGGTCTCTAGCTCTTAAACTCAAATCCACTGGACTATCCATCATCCGATTAATCTTTTTATTTTTTTACTTTTCCTTGTTTATATTGTATTTAGATTCAGATATTATTAATATTGGTCTAGACACATAAGGAGATCAAATATAAAAGCCTTTGGTAGGTTATGGAACTCTTATGGTTTTTGTATGTGTAGACAGGATATAACCATATATAGAAGTATTGCACTCAAACATTAGTTACCTTTTATATACAGTATATATATATATTGTAGACCTGGGGTAGTCAACTAATTTCCAGAAAAGTCCAAGACCCTAAAGGCCTTCTGATTTGAAAGATTCATACAACAATAACATAATTACATTTAAAAGGGTACAATAAAGATTGTTGCATAATGAAGTGGTTCATAGAAAGAACACCATTTAATTAATATTTTAGTTTAGAAACTGAAAATTTTAATGAAATAGTGGAGGCCCGAATAAATGGTCCTGGGGTCCTAATTCAGACTCAGACTCGCCTGTTGACCTGTTCCGTGGCAATTCAGTAGAAAAATAATTTGATACACTGCCACATTGGGGGGGGGGGGGGGGGGTTGTTACAACTAAGGGATACAGCAATTGCAGTAAATATCTGCTAAAAGACAGGAGGCAAATGGTTGTAGTAAATAGAACATACTCAGATTGGACTAATGTGGTAAGTGGGGTTCCTCAAGGTTCAGTATTAGGTTCTCTCCTTTTATCATATTTATCAAAAACTTAGAAGTGGGACTGGAAAGTAATGTCTCCATGTTTGCTGATGATACTAAGCTGTGCAAGGTAGTTCAATCAGAAAATTATGCACTCTCACCACAGGGACTTACATAAATTAAAAGAATGTGCCACTAAATTTCAGATGAGAATTAACACAAATAGTTGTAATGTTATACATGTGGGAAGGAAAAATAAGCAAACAATTAGAGCAAACCTAGGGGTATCAGAAATAGAAATGTATTTAGGAGTGCTAGTAGACAACCTCCTGTGTAACAGGGTCAATGCCAAGCAGCATCTGCATAGACAAAGTACATTATTAGAATTTATTTAGAAGGGTATAGAAGCAAGTGAAGCAAATATAATTCTGCCACTATAGAAATTCCTAGTACTTCCTCAAATGGAATATGGAGTTCAATTTTGAGCACCACTTCATAAAAATAATATTTTTGGAGCTGGGAAAAGTGCAGAGAAAAGGTTAGAAGAAAAAAGATTCCAACTTAAATAAAGAAAAAGTGTTACTAACGAAGGTTTTGACAGTAGATTTTTTTAACAACAAAAAATGGCATACAGGGTTATCTAGAGAAGGAAGAGTATTGATCCAGGGAGTTATATGATCACCAGTATCTCGGGTCAGAAAGGATTTTTTCTTCTCCCCGTTCCAGTCGCTGTACTTTTTACCTCTTACCCATCCCTCCAATTCTCTTCCTTTGAAGTGCATACAAACTGCCTCTTCTCACCTATCTCTCTACGTGTTGCTGGGATCTATCGCCCCCCAGGCACTCCCTCTCAATTTCTTGATCACTTTTCTGCCTGGCTCCCTCACTTTCTCTCCTCCAACGTTCCTTCACTGGTACTTGGAGATTTTAACATTCCCATTGACACTCCCACCTCCCCAGCAGCAGCCAAACTGCTTGCACTCACCTCTTCCCTTGGCCTTTCACAACTAACAGATTCTTCTACTCATCATGCTGGATACTCTCTAGACCTTATCTTCACCAATCTCAGCACAGCCTCCAACCCAGTCATCCACCCACTCCCTCTAACTGACCATCACTTCCTTACCTTTAACCTCACCTCTTCTTCCTCCCACCACCCTTTTCCAACCCCTGTCACCATCACCCACAGAAACTGGCTAGCACTTGACCCTGCTCAGCTCTCCACTAATATCCAACCTCTTCTCAGCCGCATCACCAACCTCAACTGCCCTGACACTGCCATCTCACTCTACAACTCTACTCTCTCTTCCACCCTTGATACCCTTGCCCCATAACCACACAAAGACGCCCTCGCTCTCTTCCACAACCTTGGCGCACAACTCAAACACGATACATCCAGCAGTGCTCCCGCACCGCTGAACGGCTCTGGAGGAAATCACGCACCTCTGTAGATTTCCTCCACTACAAATTTATGTTACATTCCTACTCCTCTGCCCTCAACCTCGCCAAACAACACTACTTCACTTCATTAATATCAGCCCTGTCCTCTAACCCCAAGCGTCTGTTTGCCACTTTCAAAACTCTCCTCCACCCACCAACGTCTCTCATCCCTTCCTCCCTCACAGCTGAAGACTTTGCCAATCATTTTATTCATAAAATCGAAAATATACGCAATGGACTCTCATTTCACTGTGGCTGACTCACTCTCCCATCTCAACTAACCAACCACACACAGTCTTCTCCCTCCCCCAATCCAACATCCCCTTTGAAATGCTTTGCCCCAGCTACAGAGGATGACGTCGCTAGCCTACTATCATGCACTCGCCTCCCTACAAGTCCTTAGGATCCTATTCCATCTCAGCTCATCCCTCCCCTCTCTACCACACTAATCCCAGCTCTCACACACATTTTCAACCTTTCCCTAACTACCGGCAGGTTTCCATCTTGTCTGAAACACACCATAATTACACCCATCCTCAAAAAGCACTCATCTGACTCAGACATTGCAACATTGCATCTAACTACTGCCCCCTATCGCTCTACTTACCCTGGCTTCCAAACTGCTGGAGCAGCTCGTTTATACCCGCCTTACCAGCTTTATTTCCTCTAACTCCCTTCCTGACACCTTACAATCCGGCTTTCGGCCCCAACACTCCACTGAGACAGCTCTTACTAAAGTCATCAATGACCAGCTTACTGCCAAGTCAAAAGGTCACTTTTCTATTCTCCTTCTTCTAGATCTCTTGGCTGCCTTTGACACAGTTGACCATCCACTTCTACTCCATATCCTCTCCTCCCTCTGTATTCGAGACACTGCCCTCTCATGGTTCTTATCATACCTACAAAATCGATAATTCAGTATCTCCTTCTCTGACACCTCTTCTTCTCCTTACCCCCTGTCTGTTGGCATACCCCAAGGATCAGTACAAGGCCCGCTCCTCTTCCTCATCTACACTTCCTCACTTGGTACCCTTATAAACTCTTTTGGGCTGCAGTATCATCTCTATGCAGATGACACCCAAATCTATCTCTCCTCTGCAGATCTATCCCCCTCTCTTCTAACACATGTCTCCAACACCTATCCTCTTGGATGTCCACCCACCTTCTCAAACTCAACATGTCTAAAACTGAACTCCTAATCTTCCCTCCCTCTCCCACAGTGTCAATTCCTCACATCTCTCTCACTGTCAACAATGACATCATCACACCCACCTGCCAAGCCTGTTGTCTTGGAGTTCTACTGGACCCCGTCCTGTCTTTCATCCCTCACATACAATCACTAACTAAATCTTGTCTTCTCCATCTAAAAAACATCTCCAGAATTTGGCACTTTCTTACACAAGACACAACTAAAATCCTGTTACACTCTCTCATCATCTCTTGACTGGACTACTGCAACTCGCTTCTTGCTGGCCTACCCACCGCTGACTATCACCACTTCAATCCATTATGAATACCTCTGCTAGACTCATTTTCCGTACACAATGTTCTGTGTCAGCATCACCCCTCTGTCAATCTCTCCACTGGCTTCCCATCGCCTCCAGAATAAAATTTAAAATCATGACCCTAACTTTCAAAGCCCTCAACAATAGCGCTCCCCCATACATCTCTGTTCTCATCTGGAAATACTCCCCCACCCGCTCTCTTCATTCTGCTAATGACTTTCTTCTTTCGACAACTCTTGTCACCTCCTCTCACTCTTGCCTTCAGGACTTTTCTCGTGCTGATCCTATTCTCTGGAACTCCTTGCCTCGCTC
This sequence comes from Discoglossus pictus, assembly GCA_027410445.1. Lineage (NCBI taxonomy): Eukaryota > Metazoa > Chordata > Amphibia > Anura > Alytidae > Discoglossus > Discoglossus pictus. The sequence continues at coordinate 61,140,317 of CM050164.1, read as the reverse complement.
CACCAGATTATCCTCCTGCCTCAAAACATTCAAAACCTCTCTAAAAACACATCTCTTTAAAGAAGCGTATCACCTTCCACCCTAACACACTCTCACCTCTCTCTCCCTTCTTTTCCTCACACAATACCTTTAGGTTGTAAGTATGCGAGTTTCAATCCCACAAGGTGCTTTAGGGATAGCACTATGGACACTATGGATTTGAGGCTCAAAGACAGGGCCCTCCTTGCCTTGCTATATTTTAATTTGCATGTATCTTTGTCTTGAACTTATCTTATGTACAGCACTATGGAATATGTTGGCACGTTATAAATAAACGATAATAATAATAATATGAGACAATTTCCAATGTTTCAATAGTTTTTTTTTTTTTTTTTTTGCCTTGCTCTGGATTAATTAACAATTAATCCACATATATAGAAGTATCAGAGGAGATCTAAAAAGGTTGAACTTGGTACACTAAAAGTCTTTGTTTCAACCTCAATTACTATGCAATTATGTAGGAATTATATATGTGATCATGCAGCTTAATAAGAAGGAAATTGACTCTGTTTATACGAGGTGTCACTTGCTCATAAACAAGTTTATTACCAAAGAATCTTCATCAATTATAGTCAGTGGTATAGGCTGATTAAAAAAAGCAATTATATAAAGAATAGTAAAGTAAAATGAAAATATTGGAAAAATAATAAAAGTGTATCAATATCTTATACTATAATTTGCTGAGCTATATAATATTTCAAATGGGTTGAGATTTTATGAGCTAGACATTATTTCAATTAACATCAGAGATTGAAGCAGACATGGTAATTTCCAAAGACTACTTTTGTACATTAAAGATTAGATGACCTTTGGCCTTAATGATTAGACTTAATTGAATATATACAATTGTGGTTCTCATCTCTAAGGTGGATAAGATGAAAATGAATTAATTCATTTTTAACACGTTTCTGTACTGCATGCTTTAATTTTTTTTCTTTAATTGGTGAACACTTAATTTAAAGAGAGAATCCTTATGATGTATATATTGACTGCATGCATGCATACTCTTACATTAATAATCTTACAGGAATAAGCTTAAATAAACTTGACTAGTTTACTATGAAGGGAAACTGAGATGCTATTTTAGCAGTGAATGGAATAAGGGTTAAACATTTTTTCTTTACGAATACACAAATATGTAGATTCTTTATCTATTCTTTCTAAAAAGAAACCAATCATTATTCAGTGATGTAAATCAAAAAGTTGAGCAAATTCAACACATATTTTATTAAGAGGGCTTAACCAAAAGATATGATTTATCTTATAAAAAGTATATGAAAGTTATACGCTGGTTGTCAGCTTTCAAAACAGAACTGTATAAGACACATCGTAAATTAGACCTAATGTATACTTATGTTGGAGAGGATGAGAATTCCATTCTGACCAAATGAGCTTGTCAAGTCTGTAATGACCAAGGAATAAAAGTTAATGTCCATATTCAAGAGCATGATTGTCTTTAATGAATACAGTGTATGTGATATGTTTCCAATTTGCAGATTGCAATAAACAGGCTTTTGATTCTCTGTTTACAGTGAGGGAAAAAAGTATTTGATCCCCTACTGATTTTGAACGTTTGTCCACTGACAAAGAAATGATCAGTCTATAATTTTAATGGTAGGTGTATTTTAACAGTGAGAGACTGAAACCCCCGAAGAAAAACGCATGTCAAAAAGTTATAAATTGATTTGCAGGCCAATGAGTGAAATAAGTATTTGATCCCCTATCAATCAGCAAGAGTTCTGGTTCCCAGGTGTCTTTTATACAGGTAATGAGTTGAGATTAAGATCACTCTGTTAAAGGGAGTGCTCCTAATCTCAGCTCGTTACCTGTATAAAAAGACACCTGTCCACAGATGCAATCAGTCAATAAGATACCAAAATCTCCCCCGGTCTGGTGCTCCATGCAAGATCTCACCTCGTGGAGTTTCAATGAGGAGAATGGTAGGAATCAGCCCAGAACTACACAAGAGGATCTTGTTAATGATCTCAAGGTAGCTGGGACCATAGTCACCAAGAAAACAATTGGTAACACACTACTGATATCCTGCAGCCCCAGCAATGTCCCCCTGCTCAAGAAAGCACATGTACAGGCCCGTCTGAAGTTAGCCAATGAACATCTGAATGATTCAGAGGAGAACTGGTTGAAAGTGTTGTGGTCAGATGAGACCAAAATTGAACTCTTTGCCATCAATTCAACTTGCTGTGTTTGGAGGAGGAGGAATGCTGCCTATGACCCCAAAAACACTATCCCCACCGTCAAAGAAGGAGGTGGAAACATTATGCTTTGGTGTGATTTTCTGCTAAGGGGACAGGATAACTGCACAGCATCAAATGGACGATGGATGGGGCCATGTACCATCACATCTTGGGTGAGAACCTCCTTCCCTCAGCCAGGGCATTGAAAATGGGTCGTGGATGGGTATTCAAGCATAACAATGACGCAAAACACACAGCCAATGCAACAAATGAGTGGCTCAAGAAGAAGCACATAAGGTCCTGGAATGGCCTAGCCAGTCTCCAGACCTTAATCTCATAGAAAATCTGTGGTGGGAGCTGAAGGGTTGAGTGCCAAACATCAGCCTCAAAACTTTAATGACTTGGAGAGGATCTGCAAACTGAAGTGGGACAAAATCCCTCCTGAGATGTGTGCAAAGCTGGTGGCTAACTACAAGAAACGTCTTACCTCTGCGATTGCCAAAAATGGTTTTGCCACCAAGTACAAAGAAAAAAGGAGTCAAATACTTAAATAAAAAAATCTGTAAAGTAAAAATATGTATAAGTAAAAAATATGGACTGGTCATTTTTTGTCAGTGGACAAACGTTCAAAATCAGCAGGGGATCAAATACTTTTTTCCCTCACTGTATAGAGTCAGTATGATCAGCTGGGTGCCTTAATACATGAGACAGTTGATAGCATCATAATGTCACAATCCATGACATCACAAATACATTGTCACTACTATATATAAGTAGTTGAGGAGATGAGTGAGTTAAGTAATTTACAACTAGCTGTGAAGGACTGAAAGAAGTGGGGAGCCATCAAAGTAATTGCATTGTGTGTCAACCTTTAACAAAACACTTTGCACATTATGACAAGCAATTACTGTTGTACATTGTTCTTAAAAGTTTATCTGCAAATTACTTGTTTGAACATATTTGTATTATACAGTTGACATCAGAGGCGGTGCTAATAAATGTAGGGCCCCTGTGCAAAATACCTTGGGCTCCCTTACAACTTCATTATAAAAGTTGGTGCCTGTATGAGTCAATAAAAAGGCTAAACATATGTATATAACACCTAGATAATGGGATCACCTTTCTATAAAAATAATTATCTACCCATTTCCCGTATTAAATGTAGAAACTCCCATTTACTTCAGGTAGCAGAGGGCTCAGTACTTTGCACCTACTGCACCAACAGTAGCTCCTGCCATTGTTTTACATAGACAATCACTCATATATTTATAATTTATATATTCGTTAGCCTTTAACAAAAATAGTTTCTATATATAAGATCCTACATAAACACAAGAACTAACACTTATTTGAGGTTGCAAAGGGCCTAAGATAATTGTTTTCTATTCAGGAAATCCTTTATAGCTTCATATGATGAATCTTGATGAATGGTGCTCAATTTATTATTAGAATGGAATTTTATACAAGTGATTTTATGTGAAAACATTGGCAGTTGAAAACAAATTAATTTAATATAATACATAGTCATACTATAGTTTTAATGTAGTTATGTTAGTGCCATATACTGTACCTACTTGGCAAGTCTTCATATATACTGTCTTCCTTGTAAACGACCTCCACAATAAGGCGTCTACATTTCTCAAATGTGGCAATAGTTGTAGTTAGTAAAATCTTAACTGAATTAAAAATTCTCAAAAAGATAATCTAAAATGGCAAGGAAATATTACTACATAAAATAAATTAACGATATAAATAGGATAATATTAGCTGGTGTTTTGCAAGGGATTCTTATGAAAAGTGGTAGGGTAAAAGAGAATTAAGAAACATAGAGACATGGGTTGGGAGAAGTGGAAGGCAGCAGATGGAAATATTATAACCATCACAACACAAGCTCCTTACAAATGTTAAAGTACTCTGATTGCTGAAAAAATATCCTTTTAGATTATTATTATTATTTATTTATTTATGTATTATTGCATTGAAGAGAATATAAAAAATTGTGAGGGAGATTTTAATTTATTGTCACCATCTGGACCTGATATTTTGTCCTCATAAACTTAATTTATTGCCTGGTTAAGCTGAAATACAAACTCAAAGTAAGTATGCAGAGTGTTGTAAAAACGTATGCTGAACTACTTAATGATAAAAAAAGCTGAAAAATATTACACATTCTCCACTTGATTTTGAATTTTCTGCATAATGTATTGAACAAGCCCAAGATGACACTATTTTTATGCTCCTGAACCTCTCCATAAAACATATTTATTAATCCATCAGATATTCAAACAACAGCAAAAATATTCAAAGATCTCATTCTTTGTCAATTACTGCACATTTGGTTCCAACCAGAGCAAAATAATTGAGGATTGTTCTTTCCTATCACTGACTCCAAAGGAAGTCACACTGACCTCTCTGCTATGACCTGCCCATCTTGGGTAACCCTATATGGTATAGCTCACGGCTTCATTGAAGTGCACAAGCCCCTTCACTACAACAAGGTAGCGATCCAGAAGGGTATATATATATATATATAATACATATATATATATAAATAACTTTGATAGCTACAAAGACATAACCTCATGAGCTAGCTCTCAGGATGTGATAAAATAAACAAAAGATGGGTTCCTGTACTCAAATTTATATTTTTCCCCAAAATGTTTTTATACCCATGGCTGACATAGTTAGTAATGTTGTTAGTTTGGTACATACTTGACAAATAAGTTTATTTTTGTTGTTGTACTGCAGTGGTCCATTAACTGTCTCACTGCTGAAGAAATTTACTGCTATAATGCCAGCTTCTTACATGCCTAAGCAAGACCTTGGTAAAGTGCCCACTGAGATATCCCTAGCTTACACTCTCACACCCATTGTTCAGTCCCAATTTTCCTTTGGAAATCATATTGAAGATGCAAGGGTGGAAAAAGACTAATGAAAGTACATGTTCCAGACACCACCAGAGGACAGACAGACAGATACTGTACGCAGTCTAGCAAATATTACACAACACAGAGCACAAGAGGAAATAACTTTAGAGGCCTTCCCATCAGGCAACAGTCCCAGATTACTCTTCATTAAAAATTCAGAGCATTACCTCAAGTCTCCCAGTCTGGCCTGTAAGAACTGTATTATGCAACTTATGGTCTGTACAGACATGATTGAATCATCAGATTTATCATTCATCACAGAGATCTGACTTGATGCAAACTCAGCACCCATCTTCGAAGATACTGTACCACTACAATATTCTGTTTTTCACCACAGAAGGGTAGGAGGAGTTCTTCAAGACATCCTTAATTTTGAAAACAGTCTCTATAGGTACAACTTAGTAATTTGAGTGCATTGTTGCCCTGAGTAAATCAGATCTTGTGTTTAGAGTCCTTTAGTTTCCATCACGGAGATGGAAAGAAGTTTGTACAAGCGATCACATATCTTGTTGTAAGCTTAGTTCTCGAACACCCCAGATGGCTTATAATGGGAGGCCTGTGCTCCAATGCAATGACAATTTAGAAAACACATCACCTGCACAATGAATGACCTGGTCTCGAGTGGATAAATCAAGATTCTACTCACAAAACCAGTTATACACCTGACCTTGTTATTCAATCCTCAAAAATATCAAGCTATCATCACCTACAAGAAAGGAGAATATTTTTCCAGACAGATGATGGAGGCAGTAAAGAAACCAGCTCAGTCATTTTGCACTGTGGAAAGGTTATGCAAGACAACCTGTCTAATGCCCAGTATAACATTGTCCCAATCACAATGCAATGCATTTCCCAGTATTTCACAGATAATATGACCTCTATTCAAACTGGCATTCCAAGACTGATATCTTATGAAGCTCAAGAGCAAGAGCACGTGAATGTGAACTCTCTGAACTTAAGGTCTGTATTTGCTCTAATAGACACTGGACACATGGTGCAGATAATTAAGTATCTGTGCTACACCAAATGTCACTTGGATCGAGGCCCTACATGTCTTCTCAAAGATTGTCCTCAACTAATTAGCCCAGTATTCACAAACATAGTGAGCTGTTCAATGCACAGTGGCATATTTTCAAACCACTGCTAAAAAACATATTTATATCTAGACTACATGGCAAACTACAGACTTGTTTCAAATCCTTCCTTTTTAGGAAAATTATTTTACAACTTAGTTGCAGAACCACTCAAAATCTATTTGCAAAAACATGACTTCTATGATCCATAGTAGTCAGAGTTCAGCAAAGAGAAATAACCCTGTTTAGTGTTTTAATGATCTTTTGTTAGCAAAGGGATAGGGGTGATTGTTCAGTTCTAATTCTACTTGACCTCTCTACAACATCTGACTCTAGTTCAAATCATTTCTCAATGGCATGTTGGGTTCTTCAGGTACATATTCCTCTAAAACCATGCCCCTGTCATGTGGAGTCTTACAATCCTCTATTTTATCTCTAAAGTTGTTTGCTGCATACATGCTTCCACTGGGAGATGACATAGCCTAAACTACCATTGTTATGCTGAGGACACATAGCTTTATCTGTACTTCAACCCAGATGCCTAGAAGTGCCTCATGATGAGTAGGAACTGGCTAAGGCTGAACAAGGAAAATACAAAGGTTCTTCTGGTGGCTCTCTTTTAGATGACAGCAACTTCTTTGGGCTAAAAAGGAGCCTTCAGCTTCGGAACATAAAAATACTACAGTATTTAATCTTTTCTTCTTCATAGACTTGAAGAATGAACTTGTAGATACAGGTTTTAGCAATATCTGTGCAAAAAATAAAAAAATGAATGAACACATCAAAAGAAGGTGAATGAAAATACATGCGTTTGTGCGAGAAAATTTAAGGAAATTCTAAATATCTTCAAGAAAAGCATGGAATGATTTAATTTTCAGTCCTTAGAGTTCACCCTTATAAAATAACTCTATTTGAATGATTCCATCCCTTGCACATGCCAGTTTTCATTAGCCTCACTGATATTTCCTATAAAGCATTTTCACTGCAAAGAATGTGTCTGCATTAATATGCATAGCTTGAGGATACCACTTAAGATTTTTTTGCACTTTGGAGAAGCAAACAAGCTGGGGATTGTTCCATATTTTTCAATTTTTTTACTGTGAATGAAGGCCAGAGGATTTAATTTGCATGATCATATATTTATTGGTAATAATTTTAAACAACAAACACTGCAAATGACCTACACGTTTTATAGCTTGTTTTTACTTTCACAGTTCACAGCACATGACCTACTATAATTTCTTTCCCACTAAAGCCATTTTTATAATAACAGCATATCTTGATAACACTCCCACATGATGATATAACTGATTAATTTTATACTAATATATCAAAAACATTTCAGGAGAGTGTCATTTTTAAGAAAAATGTTACAACATGAGATCATGGTTTAAATTTGGAGGGTAGAATATTCAGAAGCAATTTATAAATGTACTATTTTTCAATACCAAATAAGTAGAATAGTCATTAAACGGAAATAGGGAAAAATACAGTAAGGGCATTTTAGAACATGTGAAATATGCATAGGGTTGTTCTGTGGATTAATTAAACCTTTAAATAATATTTTCCAAATATTATTTTTGAATTAAACATTTTCACTTTATGCATTTTTCTTACAAACTGTATCAGGTGCTGCAATTTTTCAGGGACCTATCTGCAGACAGGGACTTGAGGACTTAGACACATGAGGAGTATATTCAACCAATCCACTCAATGTAAAGCAAAACTTCTACATAGCTGTATATCTTTATGTTACAGAAATACACCCTCTAAGCTATAATTAGATAGATACCTCTCATGTAGGTAGAAATGAGATACAAGTTAATTGCATCCTTGCAGTTCCTTGACTCAAAATGTAAAACCATATATTAAAAGACGCTGTTGTTTCTCAGGTGATATTAACAAAACAATCTTTTGTGGAAAGCAAACTTGCCACAGTCCTTCTGTAATACTTTATTTAGTCCAACTCGAAGCTGCAGCTCTCAGTCTCCATTGTGCTTCCAGAAGTTCTGAAGAAGCCTTATAGTGGATGAAACATGAAGAGATATTGTCACAGAAATTGCTGCTACTTGGTAATGGAAATGTTAACAAAATCATGTTGCAATTTCACCTCATCTGCAAGCACGGTGGGAACCAAGAGCTGCAGCTTTGAGTTGGACTAAATAAAGTATTACAGAAGGACTGTGGCAAGTTTGTTTTCCACAAAAGATTGTTTTGTTAATATCACCTGAGAAACAACAGCGTCTTTTAATATATGATTTTACATTTTGAGTCAAGGAACTGCAAGGATGCAATTAACTTGTATCTCATTTCTACCTACATGAGAGGTATCTATCTAATTATAGCTTAAATGGTGTATTTCTGTAACATAAAGATATACAGCTATGGCAAAGGTAATACATTTAACAATTCAGGATATATAACATAAATCAGGCCAGTTGACACATCTCTTTAGCAACACCATGTAGTGCCTCTGATTTCTGTGATTTCAATAATTTTGTAAGAAATGTCCATAGATATTCATGATAACACATAACACTGGGAAATAAATCCCCTGGTATCTTGGATGATTATCTAAGTGGGCACCATTAACATGTCACCAAGACAGATTTACTAGATGAGATCTCATACAGAAGAGCCAATCCTATTACTCAGATTTACTGGTCCTCCTGACAGAGAACAGATAATTCAGGGGAGTTTGTGGATTTTATTGTCCAGAAAGGGTAGTGTCATAATGTTAGGGACAAATACAAGAAAGTAGTTCAGACATTCCTGGGATATATGCATAGGCAATAACTATTAAGATATTTAGGTAAATAGAATGGGCTGGCTAATTAAACCTCCTGCTATGCTAGATTTTTTTATTTATTATTTACAATTAAAGAATTACATAAATATCACAAATAAAAGAGAGTTCTCTATTTGTGAGAGATATGCCTTATTTTGACTTTAACTGCACATTTTTGTATAATCTAATCATAAATAGTAAAATGTTGATGAAAACAAATAGAATAAATAGAAAGGTGTATGAGCATCAAGCACCCAAATCAGAAAGTTATGGAAAAGACTTAAAAATAGTAAACATTAAGATTAAATCATGTTCAAATGAAAGTCTTTTTCGTTTCAACCATGGAAATCCTCGGTCTTGTATTGAAATACAAGTGAACTTTAGGGGAGATTCTTTAAGATAATGCTTTCCTTTGTCTTAAGAGAATGCATTTAATTTGTTTATTTTGTAACTGATAAGCAATTAAATCAGTATGTGAGAAAAATAATTTCAGTGGATCGTTTTATTTGAGTTTTAAAGGCATATGTAAGTTTGCCTGGGATATGAAGCAAAATAGCCTGGGATATGTAGTGTATCACTGATATGTGCTATGTATTGCTGCTGACATCGAGACAGGAAGCTGCAAGGAGATTGGCTGAGCAAGCAACATCAGGTAAATAGTGGGTTAATATTGCTCCATTGATGCTGTATGCTGACTGGAGGGATAGGATGTCTGTTTAGACACCCCTGGAGGTGTTAACATAATTAATAGAGGGATTTTTAGATATTAATAAAAATAAAATGTTTTATGAGATGTGCTGCATACAAATAGGGTGTGTTTTACCTATAAAGTGCAGAAATGTAAAACTTTCATATCACTTTAATGTCCCAGAGACTAAGAAAGCTGCTCTTGGTTCAGGTAGTGGGTGAGGACCTGACAAGGAAGCTGTCACAAGCTGTCCTAATTTTATTGTTGACCAATCGGTTTCCTGCAGTGTACACTGTAGGGAAGGTAGGAGTTTATACTCTACCCAGCTACATTCCCACAGCTCCTAAACCATTCCCAAAAGCATCATTGTACTTTTTGTGCTAAATCTAATTTGACATTTTATTCTATATTATATCTTGCAAGATTTAGGATCAGCAAATATGAGACCTTACTCTCTAATACTACTTCTAAATCATCATGTATAAATATATTAAAAAGAAGTAGACCAAGCACTGACACCTTAGGAATGCTATTTATCATGCCAATAGTTATTTACATTAATGTTGCAGCTGCAGCCATCAAATGCATTTTCTCACTTTTTAGATGTCATATGGTGTTAGCTGTAATGCTTTTATCACCGTACTCCAAGATGAGAACGTCTGTGGTAAAATCAGAATTCCTTATATTAAATCTTTCTGTATACATCCACATATGCACTTTAATAGACTGTCCTAAAGTTTGATCTTAGAGGAGTTACAAAATGCATCAACAAATCATACTTCGATTCACTGAAATATAATCAAAATATGGGATGTTTTAGCATTATATTTTTATGAAAAGAAAACAGCATCTTCAGAGGACATGTTTAAAGTTGGGGCCTTAAAGACCACTTTAAAATGAAAACAAATAAGTCTGAAATATTTGAGTCTAACAACATAGCATAATTGGTCAGGGAGAATGCTGTAAAGCTAGTTTTTCCACTAGAATAAAAATTCATTTGTTTCCATTGTTTTGTCCCTGGAGGTATTAACTATACTTTGATGAAGGTCACCTGTTTAAATGAAAGCTTTTGAGCATGTGTGAGGGAAGAAAGCACATATCACATACTAAAAGCAGATATCATACTCCACTGAAACAATGAAACCCTCCTTCTCTCTCCGCCATGGTACCAGGGTACAGTGCTCAGAAAAACTAGAGGCCTAAGGAACAGCTGCAAGCCTTCTAGGAGCCCATGAAAATCAGTTAAGTGTGGGGAAAGGGAGAGCTAATTAACTATTATTGTTCCCTTGTGACATATATATCTACCACTTTAAGAGCTTGTCATCTAGGCTTGCAATCTCTGACTGCGGCTGTGCTTTCATAGTCACGTATGCCAAGCGACAACCTGTCTTCTTCCTTAATTAGTCAGCTAGCCCCCCTGACAAATGGTAGCAAAGGAGTAATTTTTAATTACCTGGGGTACCTGGGAAGACTGCCAGGCCTTGATTGACAGGTGGTTACTTGGCTAGGAGAAGGGGGCTTGAGGATTGGCAAAATGGACTGTTTGCTACGGAATGTGACTTGATAAATATGCTGGATTTGTGACTAATAAACAGTTCTTACTAAAATTATAGAAAAATATAAACTTTAAAAAAATTGCTGAGGGTTAAAATATATATGTGTATCATTCACATTTACCGGTGTCACCCATAATAACACACCAGTTTGAATATCCGGGTATAGTAGTAAACTACAATAAAGTTGGATATCAATGCAAGTGAAAAACAAGTGTGGTCAAGACCTCAACACCACAGGTAAGCGTAGTAGAACCCTGTCACCTTGAGGGGTACCTCCTCCCCATAGGGTACTACCTATGTAGATACCCCATCTCTGGCTATATAGCCCTAAAGATAGAGAAAAAAAAATTGTGTCCAGGCAATACTGAGTAGAAAACTCCAACAGATATCAGAAAATAATGGAAATCACCAGTAGTGTGAACAATACACAGATCAAAACTTATTTGAAAGAAAAATGGTCAAAAATGAGCACTATAATACCATTTGGTTGGAGTAATGGTCACTGAATTAAAAATTTTTATAACTGCTGTTTACATATATGTAAAATGTCAAAAATACATACACCACTTTTGGTTATCAGCGCTCTGTTTGAGTAGGTCACATATAATATAAATGGATAACTATATACACTGTGTAAAACCTCTTGATATAGTATGAGGTAATATTAATACCAATATGCATGATTTAATGGAAAAAGACAAACTCTCAATTGGATTAGTACGCTATATTATGTATGACTACCAAGTGTTTAAATTCTGAATCTTCTAAAATGGTCAAGCTGCATAAATCCAATATTTGGGGGTCATTCCAAAAGTGCATATAGTACATTAGTGCATATAATATGCAAAAATATACAAATCACATATTCTGCGGTGAGATAACCATATAGGGTCCCAAAATACCACTGTAACGCCCGACGCCGTTTCACTGTCTTCCCAGCTTCATCAGGGGCAGAAAGATAATAATCTCAGCAACAATCTGGCTTAAAAAGTCTGCGATATCGTGTGTGACATAGTTACATAGTTACATAGTAATTGAGGTTGAAAAAAGACTTTTAGCCCATCAAGTTTAACCTTTTAAGATCTCTCTGTCCTGAAATATGCGGATTAGTTGTTAATTGATCCAGAGGAAGGCAAACAAAAAAATCCTCAGTGAAACTTTGCCAATTGTCTCAAAAGGGATAAAAATGAATTCCTTCCTGACCCCCGATACTTGCAATCAAATTTCTCCCTGGATCAATACTCCCTCTCTAATTAACCAGGATAACCCTGAATGCCCTTTTTAATTCAAAATATATCCAATCCCTTTTTAAAGTTATCTATTGAATTCGCTGTCACCACCTCCCTTGGTAGAGAATTCCACAGATTAACCACCCTTACTGTGAAGAAACCTTATCTTTCTTTAAGGTGGAATATTTTTAGTTCTAACCTCAAAGGATGTCCTCTTGTCAGTTGACATGATTACGCAATCCCGCAAAATATCTTGATTTCTAAATATCGTGATATTGCGCAGATAATTTTTATGGCAACGCTAAAACGCTCCCAAACCAGCAGAACGTTATATCAACAGGATAAATAGGTCACATGAGCTAAATAAGCAATCATCTATCAGCAGCAAATAGTTCTCAGTATGATCATATGTAATTATCAGGTGAAAAGTTAACCCTTATCATTACAATCTGCCTAAAGAGAGTTACAGCCAGTATTTCTGCTTCTCTGACTAGTGATTTACGTGTTTCTGTGGTCGTCTTTGTGGTCCAATACCGGGCCGGCTCTGTTCCTGCTAACAGGAATAATAAAAGGATCAAAAAAACCATCACGTATTGCTGGGTAGGTCAGAACTAGTCGTTGTGACACACAAGTCGTCTGCTATATTTAATATTTGATGTTAATCTCCAAGCAGTGTTACCTGATACTATAAGTAAACCATACACAGTGCACACCTAAAACATACATGTAACCATATCTGACATAGATTTAGATTTTAACAAACAGGGAATGACACAATCAATTAATTAAGTAATGAGATAAATGCACATAAATGTATCATTGCTCATAGATTACTGACTGTGATGTTTCAAGGTGCATTTCATATATGTATGACTCCTCTCTTATTTTGTCTCCTCTATTCCACCATTCACCCTTGCTTCTCTTTTCTTCCTCTGACTTTTTTCTCTAACTCTCACTATCTTTTCTGTCTCAACATTTCAGTTGCTCTCTCCTCTTTTCTCTCTATTGATCTCTCCATTTCAGTCCCTCTATCTTCCTTTATTTCTCAATCTCTTCCTCTTTGCCTTTCACTTTCTCTCCGGTCCTTGTCTTCCAGTGGTCAGACACAGCTAAGGAATTTAAGCATGCATGGGATAAGAATAAAGTTATCCTGAGGCCTAATTATGCCAACTTGTTAGGTTGATTGAATGGAAAGATCAGATGGGCCTTTTATTTCTTGTCTGAGGCTTGTATTTATTGTTGGTGGTTTTACATGGAATATTTAACCCCCCAGATGTGAGACAGCATATTATGATTTATTAGAAAATTGCAATGATAATTTTTAATCAATGTGGGATAAAGATTTGTTAGAGACAAGGCTGTTGATCACAGTTACCTATTTACATATATGAAGCCAGTCATTTTGAAGACATAGCATTAGCCGCGCTATCTATAGGGTTTCAACAAAATGAAAAAACAAGAAAACATATTCATGAAACATATGTATTTAACCAATTACTGCTATTTACAGTACTCCAAGAATAATTCGGCACAAAATGAGAAATTGCAAACTTTACACTGGATGAGGGTAATTTATTTAAACTGCTTCAGCCTTTTTTATGAGTATTTTATTTCATCAGTATTTATGCATCTGAGACATGCCTTAATATCCCAGTGGCCAAGATATACTGTAATAATTCAGTTTCTCTCTTTAAAATACAGTTCAGACCCATAAATTAAAATGATTTCTTATGTATACACATGGGTGCGTTAGACTATAGCAGTCTCATTTAAACAACTGAAAACTAAATGTAGGTCAATTGCTTAATAAGTAGGAAGACGCACTGTTCCATTGCTAACATTATCCAATAAACAGATCAAATTAACTCATTTACTATAGAGTATATTTTATTCAGGATGAGATGTAAAGTAAAATTTTATATGGGCTTTGCTTAGAGCCAGGATAAAAATTGATTTATTTATGTAAAAAATATGTAAGTTTTGTGATGGCTGTTTCCCACTTTTTGTGAGTTCTATAACCTAGTAAACAATGATGGAAACAATATTTTGGTTGACTTTAGTGTATAAAAATGTATCTATTTTATAGTGATATATATTTAAAGAACTACTTTTAACAAATGTATTACAATTATTGATCCTACATACCACTATAGCCTTTCCCAACCTTACAGTATCTTCTATAACTAAATTCCTAAAACGTCCACTGGAATAAGTTCCTATTTTAGATTAGACCCGAGACTTGGAGCGGCAAAAGAACACTTATCAAATGCTGGTAATGCCATTTAATGATTATATATATATAATATTATTATATTATAATATTATATTATCATATATATATTATAATATTATATATATAAGTCTATTCCTAGATATACGCAAATTAATGATACATGTACAATAAGTAATAAAATGTATATAAAATAAATTAAATGTACATTCTAGCATTCGGTATGATCCGTCTCCTTACTTTCACTTACTGAGATTTGCAAAGCATGGTACATATTTGTATACTTAAATCTACACATAGATTTCAGAAATGCCCCCTCATTCAATGTTATCACATAACATATATTACATACCCATATGATCAAAATACCTACACTGCATGTTGCCTAATCCTAAAGTCATCCAATAAATCCTATTACATCCATTTTTACACCATGTCAAAAAATCATTCATATTACAGCACACGTAACTATTATTTCTTCAATATAGTCACATGCCCCTTAACTGACATTCCTTCTACTGGCTTAATCAAGTCACTACATTTACATCTCCTTATCTCCATTGCATCAAATTAACCCGATGACAACATTCCAACAGTTCTAGCTTGTCATCAGAGTTCCAACTAAAATACTTTTGGGTGCCACTTTTGGAACTAGTGCCATGGGGTCCTGTTCCCTGAATGTGACAAGTATCCCAAATGAGCAGGGTTCCTAGAACTTGAATTTGCCCCCACCCCAATGTACCATGATTTCTTAATTCCCTTTAATAATTTAACAGATCGGGAGGAAAAGCAAAATCTCTCTAAAGTTTTTCCATGTCAGCTTATTGCAAAATTTCTAAATCACTTCTGAAACTTTTGCAATATTTAAATAATTTCCTTTTCAATTTATGCTACAAAATGTGCGTCATTATTGTCTATTTTGAGTTAGACAGTGGGAATATTACATTTATCAACCTATGATGAAAGTACTCAGATTTCCTGGAAGGCAGGGCGGCAAGAGAGGGTTGACAAAGGCAAAGATAAAGAAGATATTTTCTTAATGGAACATATTATCTATCATAATATAGAGAAAGCTATAAATTGTTTTCTACCTTGCAGCCTCTCATTAATGATACTGACAG